>CM046880.1:188077975-188677975 GCA_025667525.1 Glebionis coronaria
CAAAGTATCAGCAACATGAATATCTGTGAGGTCTTCAAAGTGTTAGCAGCATCAGTATCTGGTAAAATCTTCAACTTATGAACAACATCAGCATCTGGTAAAATATCGACAAGTGGAAACGCTTGTGATGATTGAGGATCGATTAGAAATATTCATGGAGTAGGGTACCTGGAGTATACCTGGACTACTGTACATGAAGTACAAAATGAATACTGCACATGGAGCATATCTGAGACACTGTACATGGGGTACATATGGAATACTGTACATGGCACTGGTGGCAATTTTTTTTATGGGATGATCGATATCGGTGTCGCTTGTCTGACATGATCAAAGAATTAAATTGATTTAAACGGTAGTAAACTGAACTGAAATGAGTAACATGATAGCTTGGTAATTTTCTGCGTGGACTTAAAGCTGGTTGTATAGAGTTTCAAGAATATGATTAAACAGAATTTCAACAATGGTCAGCATGAAGACATGACTGAAGAAGATCAAACCTGATTATTATGAAAATAGGTTTTAACTGTAATCCATTCTGTATCTTAACATGAAAACAGCATCACCTTGGTGAAAACATAATCCTCATAAGGCGACATGAACTTAGTCAGCATGAAAATGACATTCACGTGAAAGTATAAACTTGACTGATACAAATAACATAGAATAATAATCAACTGAGGTTTAACATCAACTGATGTGGATAGGTATGGTTTAATCCACAATATTCATAGTAGGAAGCATGTGACTAAGTATGGGAGATTTTGTTTCGATCCATACCTGTCAAAATTTTCTAAGAACTTTAATGTATAGAAATGTACAATCTGGGACTAAATATGGTTGGTTGTAGTCCAATTCATATTTGTCAAGATTTTATGAAACGTCATGATATGACAAAGGTGAACAACTATGGATCGGTTCACAAAACAACATTCAACTGAAAAACATGAAATTTGATCTGAACATTGGTGAACGTATATGGGCTAGTTCACCAAGTAATATTCGACTGAAAGCATGAATCTGTCAAGAGTAAGGATGAACGCCATTGGGTCGGTTCACCAATACAAAACTCTGAACGGGCAAGGGTGAACGCCTATGGGTAGGTTCACCAAAACAAAATTCGCAGAAAAGCACATGCGACTAAATATGGTCAGTCCTGTACCAACCTTTTACTTAGTCAAAAACTTTAAGAAAACCGACTAATAACTGAAGAAAAATGACTGATAAATGCATGAGAAACATGAAAGATAACAACGCCAAAATCTGGGAAGTTCCTCGTGACTACCCACTAGTCACAGGTCAAGTTTTAGAGCCTACATGTCGAACCTATAGCTCTGATACCATAATTGTAACACCCCACTTGGATAAGTGGACCATTACGTGTATTTATGGCGTGTCATCAAAGCATAAGGTAAATGTCCTCATACATTAACTGACCATAACGGAAATACCGGAATCAAACATCGGTAATCCAACCTAAGCTCAAAACATGAAAAATAAAATACTGAAGGAAAGGACTAAACAATGTCCAAATAAGCAGAATAATGTAAGAAGTGCATAAAGTAAGTAGTCCGGATAGCTTCCATTCAATGCACATGCTCTCAGAATCCTAAGAGCGTCCTGGTGTACCTGCAGTTAGAACATGAAAGAACTACGGCTGAGCATAACGCTCAGTGAACGGATATAAAGCATGATAAGGAATTACTGAAATGAAACAGATGATAAAATACTGGAGCTGTAAGACTGATAAGTAAAGTTATAGCGGAAATCTGTGTATAATCTGTAAAGTCTGATTTATAAATAATAAAGCTGAACTGTTATCTGTTAAATCTGAAAACATGCATTTACTGTATTTTAATTGCCAGAGCTTATATAGGTCATGTGCTGTAACAACGGTGCATGAATAACCGGAGGGGTGACCTCGTCATGCTGTAGAGGGGTGACCTCTAAATAACTGTAGAGGGGTGACCTCTAAATACTGTGTTGGGTGGAGGGATCAGCTCTAATGTGAAGGATGTAGAGCACACACCACATTCACCCTGATAACTTGTAAACTGATAAGCCTACGATGCATCCATACGCCCTACTAAACATACTGATAAAATGGCCAAACTAAACATGAGTGGGACGATGCAGGATATCACTCTCCTGCATGTGAGTCACGACACCGGTGCCTCTAGTGCCATGGTTACGGTACCTCTGTAACTAGTACATAAACTGGTCATGCTTGTATATAATGCTCAGGAAATTTATTTAGTTATTAACATGATTACTGATAAGTTTAAACACATACTGGGGAAAACATTTGGCTGCAGACGGGGAATCCTAATCATGCATAGGAAAGGAAAGTCCTTACTTAAAGGACGGAAAATCGGTACCTCTAGTCCAGTAACTGACTGAATGGAGACTGAACGAATACTACTCGGGCTTTCACGGAAGCTACAATAATAATAGACGTGAATAAGTTACCTGATTATTATTTAATTTACTGTTCTTATCTATCTCATTTACTTATTTTATTTCTGAAGTTCTGCACGTATTTTATTGATAAATATGCTCTTTAATTATAATTCATTCTAATATATTAACGACCTACTATTATTATGATACAAACGTATTCTGACGTTAAATAAAATACTATAATAAGTAACTTGTTAAAATGTAAGGTTTCTAATTAGCAAGTTTCTAAAACAATTTAATTCGTATAATAAATTATACCCTTCTAAAAATATTACAAAGCTATTACAGTATAATTTAGTTTATTTAAAACAATACAATTAGAACATTTATAAAAACATAAGTAATATAAGGTATAATTTAAAATCTTCTTTTTATTTTTTATTTTTATAACGATGCCCCGAGCCTATCGAGATACCACTCTCTCGGTCGCACAAAAACGATTAAACCAAATATATACAATCTGTCTATTTAAATTAGTGACAGAAATCTGAGTCACTAAAAAGTGTCATTAAAACTGGATTTCCAAAACTGTCTAGAAAACTGTCATGACCATTCTGTGACAGAAATTAGCGTCAATAATCTGTCGCTAATTTCATTTAAATGTGCTAATCTTGCTGTCCAAACTTACCCACTGATGAACCAAAGTGTTCCCACTGATTTCCTAAATTTTCCCACTGTTTTGTAACCCCAAACGCACCCTTACTATTAAAACAGCCCGGTTGGTTTGTTTCGGCTATTTTGGGTCGAAGCAGCCTAGGCCGCCCCTGTATGGGTCACGGCCAGCCTGAAGAAGACACACCCTTACTATTATTACTCATTGAAATTTAACCCCAAACACCCCTGTTGTAAAACCAAACGTCCGCTGCTGATTTGGGTTCGGGCTGGTCACCACGGCTGAAAAACTAGACGCCCACCGAGAGTCATAGACTCTCGGTTTTCGTGCATCCCCTCAAACCCGACACGCATATTATAACTTTTTTTTTCTTGGTTACCAATGATTTCAGCCAGTATGACAAGATTAAACAGTAAAAAAAAGGACGTGGTAGGGATGAGGGTGAATACCATAATGGAATTGTTATGGAGTAGAACACGATCGTTAATCAAGAAGTAAACCAACCCGACGTTTTTTTTGTTTTTTTTTACCCCGGCGACTACTACACACCATCAAACCCTAATCCCTCTTTTTTGTGTCTGAATGTCACCCAGGGATTTTACCCCCGTTTCTTTTCTTTCTCCAAAAGGGTCGGGCTACAAGCCCATTTTCTTTTCTTCTTTTGTTTTAAAACCTGCGGCCCAACAACATTACACACACTTTTTGTTGTTTTTTTTGAACGTACGTGTTCATGATTAAATCTCGATCGTATTTTAGTTTCCTGAAACATAAATATCTTTTCCTTATGCTTAAACAATACATTCACAATATTTTCTGAACTTAATAATTATTTTCTTGAATAATTATATATAGTTCATAATAACGTCGAGTCTGCGTATTTAATATACGTAACCTTTTAAAATACGGGTTTTACAAATGATGTTTCTTGCGAAGATATAGAAGGATTACAATAAAATCCTGTTTTCATAATAAATCATGTTTGGCTTTCATCAGTCGTGTCTTCATACAGAACATCAATGAAACTCCGTTTAATCATACTCTTCAACCTCTATACAACCAGCATTAAGCCTACGTAGAAATTATCAGCCTATCATGTTAACCATTTCAGTTCAGTTTGCTAACCAGTTAAATTAATTTAATCCTTGATCATGTTAGACAAGTGACAACAATATTGATCATTCAATAAAATTTCCACCAGTGCCATGTACAGTATTCCATATGTGCCCTTTGTACAGTGCCTCAGTTATACTCCATGGATATTGTTAATCAGTCCTTAGTCATCCCAGTGTCTCAAATATGCTCCACATGTAGTATTCATTTTGTACTTCATGTACAGTAGTCTAGGTGTACTCCATGTACCTTACTCCATGGATATTATTAATCAGTCCTTAGTCATCCCAAGCATTTTCCACTTGTCGATATTCTACCAGATGCTGATACTGCTCGTCAGTTGAAGATTTTACCAGATACTGATGCTGCTAACACTCTGAAGATCGCACAAATGTTGATGCTGTCGATGCTTTGGAGATTTCTTAAGATGCTGATGCTGTTTATACTATGAAGACTCTGCAGAACAAGGACGAAAACTATAAATTTGAAATTTCTGACAAGAATAAATTTCAACCATCAGACACTACCATTCTATTCCATGATTTTACTTTCCCAGTTAGATGTCACACTTCGCTCCAAGAAAGGCCGGCCAGGGAAACATTAATGAATGCATTAATGGCAGTCATTAGTTGGACGCCTCGTCTGCAAAAGTGCACCAGTCAGGCCCACCCTTGAGCCACGTAAAACTGGGTAAGAGATGACCCGTGGGCCCCTTCTGACGTTTCAGAAGTGTCAGAAATCCCCACCGTCAGATATGCGTAGTGGATTACACGTGTTAAACATCCATGTTACCTCGTAAATCGAGGAAACCCTATAAAAGAGCTGGTATGTGCTACTGTGTAAACACACAGTTTATACCCTTTTCCGCCATTGTCACATTTGAGCTCAATTCCTCATTCCTTCCTTCTTTTTTAACGGATTTCCACCACCGCAGGTTAGATCATCACGCATCTCTAATCCTTTTTATAAAACATGGTGAAAGATAACCCTATCATTACGGATGTCCTCAACGTGATGCCTGCGGAGAAATACATAGACTTTTTGTCTAAGTATTATATTCCTGAAAGGTACATCCGACCTATCCAGGTGACGGTGAAGCTATTACGGATGCTCCTAAAGGAAAGATAGGTGTGTATACGCGTCTATTTGACTCGGCTAACTACCGCATCCCCCTATCTAGGTTCTTAGTAGATATGCTTTTGTACTACGACTTCCACATAACCCAACTTTATTGCATATGGGCATGTAAGATCATTCAATTTGAGATTACCTGCTATACATGTGAGGTAACCCCTACTGTGAATCTATTCAGGGCTTTCTACGCCCCCCCAAATGGTGAATGGGTGGCTATCGTGTAAAAAACGATCTGCAACCGCACCCATGACTTATAGGAAACCCTTAGATTCCCTTAAGAGTTGGTACGACCACTATTTTTTCGTAGATGAAAAAGTATTCCCCATCCCTTTTGTTTTTAAAACCAGAGTGCCCGTCGACTATCCTCCCAAATCCAAGGACTATAGTAGTAAGGATTTGAAAATATTAGACACCCACCACACTGAATTCCATAGGGGTCTGCGGGAGCACTTCCTCTGCTTAGTAGGGATCAGCCGCTATTACTATGGGAGGGAAGATAGATATCCATGCTTTCTGACCGAGCGTAGACAGGGTAGGTATTCTATACATTAGATGCAAACGTGTTTAGCAATACTTTTTGAATTTACTAACCCTTGTGCATACAAATGTCTGCAGAGATGAAGCTGTTCGGATTATTACGCCAAGGTGATCCAAGGAAAGTTCCTCAAGGGTCGCGATCATTGAAAGAAGGCGAAACCCCTACTGGCTGCCACTGCTAACATGACTATCCCTTTGGAAGAAACGACTGAGCAGCGGTCGGATGAGGAAGAGCCCGTGATTCAGAAGTACCCCTAGATTTCCGTAATGAAGACGGTGAGGATCTGCTGCTGGAGAATGCCGTACCGCACCAAGATGAAGAGGAACAACACACAGATCCATCCATTAATTGTGATGGCGGAGAAGATGAAACAATACAGGATTCTGGATCCCCGCAGCCATCAAAGCCCAAATCCATAAAGCGCAAGACCACCAGGAAAGTGGCCAAAATTGTGGAGGCTGAGGCGGGGGAATACAATGCTCCCCAAAAGAGACTAAGGCGGGACCACCCACAATTCCAAGAGGGAAGTAGTACCACCATGCCTCAAGGCAACCCTTCGCCGCATGTTGATGATCAAGTCTGGAAGGCAACCCCTGTGAATGTCGTGGCTCCTTCTACCACGGAACCCATAATTGGCACTACGTAAGTACCAACAATACTCCATAAGATGTAATCCACGAACAAAAACTAATAAGTGTGTTTTAATAACAGGGCGGGCCCGTCGATAGTAGCACAAGAGAAGGAGGTGGAAAGGGAACCCTCACCCGTGATATCAATGAGACCTCCATCCACGCTCTGAGGGACCTGACACCAACCTTCGTCCAGCTTGGAACTTGTCCAGCTTAACAAGATTAGAGGTGGAGTCTCAATGCAGAGAATTTATGGATCACATAACTCCTCCAGCGCTGGCATAAGACTTGGATGAATTCGGGCACGAGACGCTGCTGGAGCAGTATGATGTAGCCACGGTGCACCAGGTGACAGTCGGCGCGGCCCAACGGCGCCGTCTAGAAGGATCCTTGGCCAACGTGAGCCGTGTTGAGAGGAAGATTGCTCGCAGAGAGGAACTGGTGGAAAAGCATGAGAAGACTATAACGTCCTTGCAGGCAGCTTTGGTTGTAGCGGAATCAACAGTCAAGGAACAAGCCAACCACGCCAATGCACGCGAGGAACACATTGTTGAGATGGAGGCCATCCTAGCTGCATCCAATGAGAAGGTATGCGCTTGTTCACATAAGACCCATATTGTTCACATAAGACCCATATTGTCTTGTAGTAATTCCAAGTATTATTTATAGGTATCCGCAGCCGAAGCCTCCACTAAAGCCGTAATAGTACAAGCCTTCACCATTGCTCAAGAACGCGATACGCTCAAGGACGAACTCACCCATGCGCAGACTATCATAGAAGAGCGAGCTGCGGTTGCGGAGGGAGAACTGAGCAGGATAGCAACGGACTACGCCGAAGTGCTCTACCCTCCCTTGCTCACGGCCATAACCGGGGGTAGATGGATGGTGGGCCATGGGATGCGCCTTGCCGTGACCCAGGTAACAGAGGCTCCTTACTTGTTGTAGGCTTTTGCAGATGTTGTATCGGACGCCATTGACCGTGGTAGGCACGAGGGTTTGATCAAAGCTGTGGAGCTGATAAGCAAAAATGAAGACATCACCCAGCACGCCTACCATAACCCTCTAGATGAAGATAAGATGACCGCCTCTATGGCCGCCCTCGGGGAAATCCATCACCCATTCCTAGACGATCTTGAGTCGCTGAAGGATGCTCCCAACGAGACAGTCATGGCTAAGCTCATAGCCAACCCCATCCAACTGACCATGCCAACATATGACTCAACCTCGAAGGTGATAAAGGGTGAGAAACTCTTAACTGAGGCGTTGGATGCCAACATGACTAGGGTTCAGGATGGTAAAAATGTTTGCGGCGAGGTCCTCCGTGCCTTGATTGTCGAAGGAAAGAGGGAAAAAGGGGAATTCCTACCACCTCTGTAACTTATATTGCAAACATTCGTAACTTATTCGTCCGTGCATGTACACGGCTAGAACTGACAATATTGTTATAACTCGTTATATTTATTTAAGTCCGTGATGACCACGACTATTTTATGTTTTGAATATGAAACTTGTTTATTTTCTTTAGATATCATGTATCTATATTGCATGACATGTCACGTCTTACCCAGAATAAAACCAAGTCTATATTTTACTACACGTGCGGCATGCGTCTTTACCATGCAAAGCACTATATAAGTGCGGCATATGGGAACTTATTACAACGTCTTGTAAATAAGGTGTCTAGTAAGGATACATGATCCGCGTCACTGGGGTTGCATCCCTCTTATGTGACAAGTTTAATTATTAGGTTCACTTAATCCTCTTACGCCGCCTGGAGGCGAATAGTACATGTACGGTTTTGAATGAATGCATATGAATAAGAGATAGCATACTAAATCTATAAGACAATATTTTGCACAAGGAATCTGAAAAATATGACAATAATTTGCACAAGAACGAGCCGTGGAGCTAGCTAGGCACCACAACATTTTATTAGAACGTTTACGATTTTTGTTTTTTTGACAAGAATGAAAAATCCTAAAACAAATAGATCCTAGAAAGCGATAAAACAAAAGAGAATACATGGATCTTCATTGAAGCCAACTATGTAGCGAAGTGTCCATGCGGAAGCCGTAGCCTTTCAAAGGTAGCATTTTTTAAGGTTGTAGATATTCCATGTGCGTTCCAGGTCACGGCCATCCATGTCACGCAACTTGTACGCGCCCTGTCCTAAGGCTTTCGTAACCTCATACGGCCCTTCCCACTTGGGGCCCAGCTTTCCTGTATTCTCCGCGAGACTTGCCTCGTTAGCACGATAAACAAAATCTCCCGTTCGAAAGGAAACACCTTTAACCTTGGCATCGTAGTAAGCCTTCATGCGTGCCTTGGACTTGGCCTCATTGATAGCCGCTATTTCTCTTTTCTTCTCCAGCAAGTCCAAATTAATCCAGGGTTACTCATCGTTCGTGACGACATTAACCTCTGTCGTGCGGATGGTTCGCATGCCAATTTCTGCTGGTATAACAGCCTCGGTCCCGTAGGCCAGCGCGAATGGAGTGTCCCCATTGGCTGTTTTAATCATAGTCCTATGCGCCCATAGAACATGCGGCAACTCATCTACCCACTTGGTACTTCGTTCATCCAGGCGTGCTTTGATGCCTTCACCTAGGCTTCTATTTGCTCGTTCACAAGACCATTGGTCTGTGGGTGCTTAACAGATGCGAAGCGCCGCGTGATGTTCAACGCTGCGCACCAATCTTTGAATGGATTATCCGCGAACTGCTTCCCGTTATCCGAGATGATTTCTCCTGGCAAGCCAAAACGGCACACGATGTTTTCCCAAACAAACTTTTTAACCTGCTTTCCTGTAATGGATTTAATCGCTTTAGCTTCTATCCATCGTGTAAAGTAGTCATTTGCGACAATCAAGAATTTAACTCCCCCTGCATCCACGGGAAAAGGTCCTGCAATGTCAATCCCCCACTTATAGAATGGCCATGGGGATGTGATGGGTGTCAGTTCTTGCTGCGGATGTCGCGGTACTGGTCTATAAACTTGGCAATCACTGCATTTACGAATCATGTCCCGTGCACCCCTATGCATAGTAGGCCAGTAATATCCTGTGCGTAGAGCTCGTGCCACTACGGATCGGGGACCTGCGTACATACCGCATGACCCTTCATGTATCTCACTTATCACATTGGTAGCCTGGCGTGGCCCGACACACCGCAACCACGGCTGTAAGAAGGAGCGTTTATAGAGAATACCTTCTCGGAGCTCAAAGTGCTGTGACTTCCTTCTGATACGACGTGCCACCTTCTCATCATCCGGAAGGGTCTCATCAGTTAAATAGCTGATGATCGGGGTCAGCCATGTAGGTCCATCTTCCTCAACTATAGCTGCGATTTCTCCTTCCGTTATAGACTTTTCCTTTAGTATTTCTACCAAGACTTGCTTGGATAAGTGGGCGAAACTTGTAGACGCAATTTTGTTGAGAGCATCCGCCTTCTTGTTTTCACCTCTTGGTACCTGCTTGATAGAAAACTTGCTGAAAGTAGCTATGAATGACTTGACTTTCTCTAAGTATCGAACCATGTTATCCTCCTTGGCTATATAACCTCCTAGAATGTAGTTCGTGACAAGCCGTGAGTCCACTAAGCCTCAAGGTTGCGGACTCCCATTCTAGCGGCGATATTTAGACCCGCAATCAGCACTTCATATTCTGCCTCATTATTAGTGGTTGTGAATTCAAAACGCAGGGCGTAGGTAAACTTCATTCCTTCCGGATTTGTAAGGATGAGGCCAGCTCCTGACCCGTCCGTGCACGAGGATCCGTCAGTAAACAAGAACCATGGTTCTGCTGGAGTTTCCTCTCGTTGTACGACCGTTCCGTCCTCATCTGGCTTCTCTATTAAGAAATCTGCCAAGATTTGGTTGTCCTTGGTCTATAGGAGATGTTATGCTCTCCTAACAGAATGCTCCACTTTTGTAGCCTACCGGCCACGTCTGGTCTGCAGATGATTTGCTTTATTGGTTGATCAGTAGTAACCATAATTGGGTGCGCCTGAAAGTACCGGCGTAACCGCTTTGTAGCGAATACTAATGCTAAAACCAACTTCTCCATAGAGGAATAATTCAACTCCGACCCTTGTAGTGTTCTACTTATGAAGTAGACCGGAGTCTAGACTGTGTCCCTATCCGTCATAAGTACTGCACTTATTGCTCCGTGTGTAGCCAACAGATACATAATGAGCTCTTCCTTAGGTCGGGGAGCCACTAGCATGGGAAGAGCTGCGAGGTGCTGTTTAAGCTGACTAAAAGCTTCCTCAGCTTCCTTTGTCCAACGAAAATCTCCCTTCTTGATGCACTTCTTGAGTGTTTTGAATAGATGTAGTGATTTTTTTGCGGACTTCGACAAGAACCTGTTTAGCCCGACCAGCTTTCCATTCAATGATTGTACCTCCTTTCGCGTCTGAGGAGATGGTAACTGTATCACCGCGTCCGTCTTTTCCGGGCAAGGCTTGATTCCGATTGGATCGATCATGTATCCAAGGAACATCCCTTCAGTTTCCCAAAACGTACATTTTTTTGATTCAGTTTCATATTGATTCTCCTCAATGTGTCAAACGTCTCCTGGGCGTCACGGAGGAGTGCCTCCTCCGTATGACTTTTGATGACTAGATCGTCAACGTAGACCTCAAGGTTGCGGCCTATCTGTGAGTCGAAGGCTTTATCAACAAGTCGCTGATATGTTGCCCCGGCGTTCTTTAGTCCAAATGAAATTTTTGTGTAACAGTACACGCCCTGACTAGTATGAAACGCCGTCTTCTCCTCATCTTCTTCCGCCATCTGGATCTGGTGGTACCATTTGTACGCATCTAAGAAGCATTTGAAAGGATACCCACATAGGGATTCCACCTTCCAGTCAATCTCTGGTAACGGATAGCAGTCCTGAGGACAAGCTTTGTTCAGGTCTGTGAAGTCCACGCACATGCGCCAGCTCCCGTCATGCTTCTTGACCATGACCGGGTTGGATAACCACTCGTGGTAGTATACCTCGCGCATAATTCCTGCGTCTACTAATTTTCGTACTTCATCCAGTATTACTTGGCTGGGTTCTGGTGCTTGACCATGCTTCTTTTGCTTAACAGGAGGTTATCCCTAGCGGATTTGAAGTTCATGTTCTGCTATCGCACGCGGCACGCCTGTCATATGTTTGGGCTCCCATGCGAACACATCCAGGTTTGCTTTCAGACGAGAGCACATGGCCCTTTTGCCGCTATCCGAGAGCGTCCCCCCTATGGACACCTCTTGTTCCGGATAATCGGGATGGATTGGCACTTTCCAGTTGGGGGGTGTTGACCCTGCCTTAACGGGAACAGGTGGGACTGGTGTTGCCACGGCGTGGCATTCGGACACTGGTATGACTGAGTTGTAGATGGTAACAATTCCCCCTTCCACAAGGAACTTAATCATTCCATGAGCTGTGGACGGGACTGCCCGTATGGCCAGGATGCCTGGTCTTCCGATGATCCCATTGTATGGAGAGTGTGAGCGTATCACATAAAGTTCATCCACGCCTTGGTGGAATGCTCTTCATTCCCAATGGTTACTAGCAGACGCAGCTGTCCTATTGGCCAGATAGTATCTCCATTAAAGCCAATGAGTGGTGACGTGGCTGGTACCAATTGGCTTCTTATTTCCGATCGTAGCTGTACGAAGCAGTGTTCGTACAGTCCTTCTACCGATGACCCTCCATCCACATACATACAGCGAACATTGTGTGTTCCAATGCTTACCTCAATTGTGATAGGTGCATCGGCTACGTCACTTTCCGTGATGGGAGGGAATGAGATTTCTCAGCCGCGTGATAATTTTTGACTAATTTTCTGCTTTGTGCGGCGCTGCCAGGATTAGATCATGTATATAGTCGAAGGTTTGTCCTTTTGGGGATCCTTCTTATCGTGCTTCTTGTTATCCTTTCCGTCCTTCCAATCCTTGACCAGATGTTTGAGTTTCCTGACTTGATCAGTGACTCAATGTGCTTCTTGAGCTGGATGCACTCCTCCGTGCCGTGACCTTTGTCGTTGTGGAATTTGAAAATGTGATTTCCTTGACGACGGTCCACCGGAGTCGTCATCGGAGGAGGTCTCGGGAAGTTCGCCCCTTCTGTCAACAAGATCTCTCGGTAAGACATCTTTAAGGGGGTGAACTTGTCCTCCGACCGCCCTCCTTTGTTTTGGCTCTTGTAGTCCGAGCCCCTTCCACTGCCTTGGTTGTTTTGACCACCCGACTGTCTCCTGGACTGGTCGTTGGATCGATAGTTGTTTCCCTTTGTAGGATAGGCCGCGGCTACCGCGGTTTCTCCTTCTATAAAGTTCCTGACCCTTTCCATGAGGTCGTCATACCTCTCCGATCGCTTGTCATTGAGGCGCCTAATTAATTCCTTGTCTGTTATGGCATGCATGTAATCGGAAATTTTTTGGAGTTCCGACATTGTCTTTGTGCGCGTGCACTCGTCATTGAATCATTATGTGAAGGCCTCCATAGATTCTCCAGGCCGTTACTTGACGGTTGCCAATGAGACCGGATCCCTATCATACTTCTTTCGCTAAGTATAATTGTTTTTTAACGCAGTGCGCAGCTCAGTGAAGCTATCAATGCTTCGGGGGGAAGTCCCTCAAACCAATCACGGGCATTGCCGATCAAGGTTGAATTGAACATCTGGCACCATATAGGCATGGGCCATCGTTCGATTTTCTCGTGCGTGTCAAATATCTTTAGCTGTTCATCCGGATCACCAGACCCATCATAAGTCTTGACGCACGCTGGCATGCGACACTTCTTATCCTCAGAGTAATTCTGTATGCGGAGAGTAAAAGGATCTTCCCTGGGATCACACCATGGACGGGTGAGATTAGGGTCACACCATGGGCGGGAGAGATCTTCCTCTTCCGCCTCACGATAATAGGGGCCACCGTAGTACCCCTCATCGTCTGACGGCAGTGGAGGAGTACGCCTAGGTCGGCGACGCTTGGGTGGATGGTCATCCGAATCCTCTCCTGAGGGACCAGGGGAAGGGGGAGGTGCCCCACTCCTCGGCTGAGGATCTCTCTTGCGAGAAGAGCTAGGAGCCTTCTTCCCGGTATTCACCCTATCCCACACGCTTATGCGGCGATTAGTTCTGGTTAACTCCAAGTCCGGCCGTTCGGCTGAATCGTCGAATCTATCTCTTTCTTCACGAGACTGTAGTAGTTCCTGCATAACACGGTCCCCTATGCGTTCAAACACATTCCGAAGTTGGGAATTCTCCTCAAAGAGGTTTCGTTCCTGGGGTCGAGCCCTCTTCTTCTTCTAAAGAGAAGTGTCGGGCACGCCCCTGCTAAAGTTAAGCCTAGATTGGAGGTTCCTACCTAGGTTTAGCCTTGACACGATACCCGGAACGATCCTCTCAAAGTTCTGCGTGAGAACACGAGCGAGGTCTTCGTCACTAAGTAGTTCGACTTCCACTTCTTCTTCAGTTGATGGCCTACACGGCTCCTTGTTAGGGGCCTTAGGCGCACTCCCTGGATCAGGGTTGTCCATAGTTGAGGTTGGTGGTGGGGTATTAGCGGACGTACCTACCCCACCCATGGACTGAAAAATACTACGGTTGTTCGGTCCACTTGTTTGGTTGCTAGGGGACTGAGTGGGGATGAGTATCCCGTCCCCTGTGGACTTTCGATTCACAGGATTCGTGTTCCCGGGATTTCCTTGCGGATGTCCTTTCATCATTGAGAGAGATCAAGATGAGATTTTCTCTAGCTTAGTGTATTGGTCCCACGGATGACGCCAACTTGTTGATGCAAAAGTTGGATGAACCTTGCTAGACCCGAATTAGGCTTAATTCGGGTTGGCTGGGCTCCGGCTCTTGCACCAAGTGAATTATCTTGCTGAGATCCTACACAACACGTGTTAGGCTTACCGTGGGAATGTATCCCACGATTAGACTCCGGCGTGAGAGTAAGTAATCGGTTAGGGTTTAAGAATCGTGTGTGAGTTTGGAGAATGTAATACCTTTGTGGAACCCTTGGGGTTCCTTATATAGGCAGTGAAACCCTAATGGGCTTACTGCCTTACTTCGGCCCCAAGCATAAGATAATCACCATAATTAACTTGATTGTTATCTTCTAATTATGGTGAGTGTATATCCTATTCTTTAAGGCAAATCCCAATCCTGATAGGATTGTGATTTTGTCTAAACATGTTCCGGTCATGCCGGGTCATGGGCCGCATACATCTTATGCGGCCACTATTCATTCAAGCCCATAAGCTAAGATATCATTGATATGAGCTAAAACTCATATCAATTTATCAACAAATAACCCTAAAACATGAAGCAAAATACCAATTTATCTTGTAAAAATAGTATTATGTGGTATGTTTGTGTTTGTGTACACTTGTGTAGGTAAAAGGATGCATTTTCAAGCAAACAAGGAATAATCAAGCTTAATTTGATGAAAAAGACAAAAGAGGATCAAAAGTGACAAGACTTTGAAGTGCAAGGACCTATCTTGACAATCTGCCAAAGATGAAGGACCAAAGTGCAAATATGTAAAAGTCAAGATCATAGTCAAACAAGGTCAACATTCAAGTCAACTCAGTCAAAGGATCATTTTTGCTCAAGGATGAAGTTTGAAGGACTAAAAATGCCAAAGAAATGAAGCTGCTAGCCTTTAAATGCAATCTGCCAAAGTCAAGGGGTGATTTTTGCCATTTATGGAAAGATAATACAAGTGAATCCATGTGATAAGATGTGGACCAATGAGAAGGCAAGAAAATATGACTTTGGATCGCCACATCACCACATTTAATATCCACTACAGCCGCCATCATTTAATAACAAATCCCAATAGTGCAATCCGTGTGCACTATTTTCAACCAATAACCACGTGACACGTAGCATCTTCTTCATCTAAATAATTTGCCAGGATCGGGTTAAAGCTAGAGTGGATTTCATGGAATGCTATAAACATCAAACCTGCTTATTTTTTAGAGACGAATCCACTGGTCATGATCAATTAACATGAGATTAACTCAACAAAGAAACCCCAATTTGAGTTCATACCTGCAAAATCAATTGAGCAGAATTTGGACACGTGGAGACCTGGGATTGGTTCCAACACGTCACCAACCCCAACTGATCTTCTTCTCAAGTCTATAAATAGTGTGCTTAGGCTTCATTTCTTGTTGTGTAGTTGTAAGTGTGAAAACACACACATTTACTTTTTCCTTTCATCATTTTTCCTTTTTAGCTAAACTACTCAAGAGTTTGATACACTCTTGAGTTAGTTAGTTAGTTAGTAACCTTTTAACAGCCTTGTAACTAATTCTCCATTAATAAAATTCAAATTCTACTTTTCTTGCCAAATCTTCTTTACCTTCTACACTGTTCATTCCTTGCATCTTGGATACTTTTGTTGTTGAATTGAGTTTCTTATGATCATTCCTTGATCATAACTGACTTTGAGTGAAGATAGAAGCTGTTTGATTGATTTCAGTTCAAGTTCATAGCATTTGTGATGAATTCAGGCCATTTTGATGAATCTTGTTGATGTGTAGCTGTTTAGTTGATTGTAGATAGGTGAATCTAGTGCTAAGGTGGTGGTTAGCACTAGACTAGAGAGTTCAGCACTCCTCTACTGCTCAAAGGATACTTCACAAGGTGCAAACGCCTCTTGTTTTGGTTCCACTGAATTGTCAAATGCATGATTCATTCCTAGCTTAAATCTTTGATGAATGTATGATAAAACTTGTTATCCTGGTTGTGGTTTGATTTTAGACTTGTTTTAGCTTAAGTGTTGCCTTATCTACTTATTGATTTGATTTGTGCCTTAGTTGATAGCTTTATTCAGTCACTTCTAGCTTTGCTTTTCAATTTGAGTTCTAGTAGCTTTTATAATTTGCAATTGGCTTTCATTCATCTCACTTTGATCACTGATTTTAGTTTGCTATGGCTTTTCATTCAGTGTAAACTTGTACTTAAAAAGGCTTCACAAATTTCCATAAAGTTCAGTAATGAGTGTTTGGCATTATATGATTTTTGATTTTCAAGTGTTAATCTTTGGCAAACTAATGTTCATTTCCAGTCACAAAGTCATTACTAGTAGTTTTAAACCATTTTCAAGTCAACTTTAAGGTCAAAAAGGCAATTGGCATTGTAAAAAGTTTGGGTCTATTTCAGTCAGATTTGCTTATAAAAAGTTGTCAATTTCAATTGCCTTGCATTTGTTTGTTTCTTGATGAAATTCCACCAAACCAGTTCTCATTTGTAGGTCATAATATGAAGTTTCATAATCCATAAGCATTTTGTACAGTTCTCATTAAGCAAGTAGAAATAAGCAAAATTCTAGACTGATAAGCAAAAGCAAGTTTCTGTAAATCAAAACTGCTTTTTCATATCTCTTAATTCTTTTCATAAACTTGTCAATTTTCTTTTACAAAATCAATTAGTTAGTGTTGGTGGTTGATTTTTGAGATTTTCAGCTTTTTGAAAAAAAACTTGGTCAACGCTTGGTCAACATAAGCCAATTTCAGCTTAATTTTCAAGCTTATTACTGGATGATTTTTGATAGGACTTGATTTCCCGTTCATGTTTTGAGTTCATTAATCAATTTCAGTACAAAAATACAGTTGTGCATGTCTAGATTCTTGTAGAGCTTATTTTGTGCTTATTGGAAAGTGCTTATTAGCTTTTTAGACATTTTCAACAAATTTCCTCTTACAGGTCTAGCTTATTTGTGATTTTAAGCATTTTGCAAGTGGTTTGATTGATTTTGGTTGAGAAATAAGCTCAAACAAGCTTATTTGTTATTGAAACCCGTTTTGGCTTATGAACTTTTCAAAATTGCAAATTAGTCCTTCTTGTATTAAACTGGGTTAAATTTTGGCTAAACTTGCAACTTTTTAGGGTTTTCAATAATTAGGTCCTTTAAGTTTGAATTTTGTTCAAAATCAGTTAGTAGTTTTGGAATTTGTTAAAAATTGGTTAGTTAGTTGCATAGTTTATATATTTGAGCCTCATAGTTAACTGTTTTGGCATTTTCAGTCCTTGCACTTGTTAATTTTACATTTTTAGCATTTACTTTTCATAGAATTTACATTTTCAGTCCTTTTAGTTGTAAAAATTACATTTTGAGTTTTACTTGAATAAAAACTTGGTAATTGCACGATGTTTTACATATAAGTAGAATAATATTTTTCAGTTTTGCAAGTCATTGTGTGAATTAGCCAATAGAATATCCAAAAAATATTAACAACCAAAAACAGTTAAAAACCTGATATTGTTAGGACTTTCAATTAGCAAGAACTAAGAAAAACGAACTGCATTATACACAATTTCAAATGGCGCCGCTGCCGGTTCTTTTATTTTACGAGAGACTATCGGTTGACGGTTTTCATTGGCTTTTGGGATCCGTTCACCTTGTGAACGTTATTTTTACGTATCATAAATCAAAAACAAATAAAAAAATCAAAAATATAAAAATATATAAAAACTAAAAAATTAACAAAACAATTCTTTTCCTAAAGAATTGACCAAACAAATTAAAAAATCCAAAAAGCTATCTTTTTCCTAAGAGATTGCACCCAAAAATATATATTATTGGATTCTCTCGGTTTTTATGTACATATAGTATTTTCTCTTAAAAACTCATAAATACAAAAATATTTTCCATATATTATTATAAGTAAATACGTATACGTATAAGAACAACCAATCTACATATTCTCCATAAGTATTGCCAAGGAAATACACCGTGTTGAGGGGCGTTCCGGTCCTTGACACGTGTATCGATCAAACAAAATAAAGCAAGAATAGATAAATACTCTCAATAAGCAACAATTCGAAGAATACGAACATTTAAGTGAATAGAAAGGCGATGTGCTATAAAATATCATCTAAGGGTCAATGGGTACTTAAGTGCTTCGCGCCACCTAACCCCCCGTTCACTTGTGAGTATTCTAAGAAGGAAGGCTTCATTGGGGGTCTTGCACCCAAGTAGCACATACATATATTGTTATTTTCTTGTGGATATTTAATATTGAAACTCGAAGAGGATAATCCCTTTCTCTTCAAAGTCACACAAGAGCTTCTCTCTCATTCCTCGTATTGGGTTGCATGCTCACTCGCGGGCGTGCACAAATACCGATTGGTGTACAACCTCTTCCTCCGAAAAGGAAGAAAAGGAGAAAGAGTAAGACCACCACCGTCCATCAAGCCGATCACGAGAATCGTGCTTTGACTCCTCCACCACAAGAAGCCATGGCTGTTGATAATCGTTCTTTGATGGAACGTATGCAAACCAATGTTCATGGATATGCTAGTGCTATTAGGATTCCCGACATTCCCGCAAATACATTTGAGCTAAAAACGTCTATGATTACTATGGTTTCACAATCACCTTTCTATGGTAACAAGAATGATGATCCTCATGATCACCTTAAGAGATTCCTTTCTCTTTGCAATACCATTAAGCACAATGGAGTTCCACATGATGCTATTAAGTTGATGTTAGTGCCATTTTCACTTGAGGGACAAGCTAAGCATTGGTTAGACACCCAACCACCCGATAGTATCACCACATGGGATGGTTTCACCACTAAGTTTTTGAACAAGTTATTTCCTCCATCTAAGACCATGGCTTTGAGGACCTTAATTATAGGCTTTCTACAAAAACCTAGTCAATCCTTTAGTGATGCTTGGGAAGAGTATAGCGAGTTATTGAGGCGATGCCCTAACCATGGATTGGATGACGTTCACCAAATCAATACCTTCTATGATGGCCTTAAACCTCATCACCAAGATTCACTCAATGCTTCCGCGGGAGGGAATATTCTTCTTAAATCCATGCAAGAGGCCTTGGACATCATTGAGACTAAAACAATGGTTCAAACAAACAATCAATTTGAAGAAAGGGTTCATGTTATCCAAAACAATTCTCAAGCACCTTGTGATAACCAATTCCTCAAGTATCAACAAGAGATCATTCAAAAGATGGATAGAGATAGTGAGAGGAATTTTAAGGTACAACAAGAAATGCTTCAATCTCTTAAGAGTCTTTCATTGAACAATTCTTCAAATGATGTGAATGCCATTACTCTTTCTTGTGTAACTTGTGGAGGTCCCCATTCCTATGAACAATGTGATAAGGTGCATGGTTATCAAGGGGAATGTTATGCTTACCAAGAAGAACATCGTGAACACTTCAAGCCAAATATCAATCCAAATAACCTTTCTTACAAGTCCCAAAACTACCTTACTCCACCGGGATTCCCACCCCAACCACCCACCCAAATTCAACATAATCCTCCTCAAATTTTACCAAGGAATCAAGGGCAAAGACCACCTTACCAAGGAAATAACTACAAGGAACCCAATCATTTTCAACCTCAAGGAAATAACTTCTATCCACCAAACCAAGGGTTTAATCCACCACCTCAATCTTTCCCACAACAAGGTTTTTATCAAGGAAATGTGCAACCTAACCCCATAGATTTGATGCTTTAAAAGTTCACTTCTTTTGAGAAACAATTGAAAGATAATCAAGAGGAAAATAACAAGAAATTTTCTCTTCTTCAAAACCAAATTATGTATAATCAAAGACCACAAGGGGCTTTACCTTCCAACACACAAACAAATACAAGGGCAAATGTCAATGCTATTACAACAAGAAGTGGAAAGTCAACAAAGGATCCTTCACCTCCTAAACCTACTATTGTTCAACCCACTTGTGCTCCTACTTGTGACAAGCCCTCTACCTCTACTTCACCACCTCAAAATGCTCCCATTCACTCAAACACATCTTCTCAACCCATTCATACTTCTCCTTTACCTTCCACACTTCCTAATGAAGAAGCTAACAAAGACAAATCTTCCACTACAACACCTATTCCACCTACACCAAAACCTACTCTTCCATATCCTTCAAGGTTGAAAAAGGACAAGTTAAAGAACAAGGATGACATCCAAGTCTCCAATTTCTTAAGGATGTTCAAGCAACTCAACATCAATATATCCTTTGCGGAAGCTCTTGCTTATATGCCAAAGTTTGCTAAGATGTTCAAGGATTTACTCTCAAACAAAGAAAAATTGGTTGATTTTCCCAACACATCCCTTAATGAAAATTGTTCCGCCGTGCTAATTAAAACCTTACCAACAAAACTTGGAGATCCGGGGCGCTTCTTGATACCTTGTAATTTTCCCGGTGTTGAAAATTGCATGGCTTTAGCGGATTTAAGGGCAAGCATTAACCTTATGCCTTTATCGGTTTGGAAAAAACTCTCTCTTCCCGAGCTCACTCCTACTAGGATGACTCTTGAATTAGCCAACCGAACCATAGCTTACCCCGTAGGTATAGCGGAGGATGTGTTTGTAGGTGTGGATAAGTTTACGTTTCCGGCCGACTTTGGTAGACCGTTTTTGAGAACGGGTCGTACTTTGATAGATGTGGCGGAAGGAGAACTAATTATGAGAGTAGAAGATGAGAGAGTGGTGTTTAAGTTAGGGAAAGTTTGTGATAGGAAAGAGGTTAAGGAGTCTAGACCTTGTGAGACTATTAACATTGTTGATGTGCTAGACGAGGTGTGTGATAAACACTTTCATGATGCTTGTAAGAGTTCTAGTGATGAGATGCCCCATGTTGAAACCGTGGCCTCAATTGCTCCCTCTTTAATACCTTTTGGAGAGAGTGATTTCCTCTTGGAGGAATTTGAGTCAAACTTTCTTGGTGATGATGATTCTCCCATTAATTGGGAAGAAGATATTCTTACGATCCAAAAGTTGCTCAATGAGGACCCTATTCCTTCTCCTATTCCACAAGAAGTTACCATTGAGGAACCTTCCATAGTAAAACCTTCCATAGAGAGTCCACCTCCAATTGAACTTAAGGACCTTCCATCTCACCTAGAGTATGCTTTCTTAGAGGGCAAAGACCAATTACCTGTGATCATTGCTAAAGAGTTGAAAGAAGATGAAAAGGAGCAACTTATTGAAGTCCTTAAGAAACACAAGAAAGCCTTAGCATGGAAAATATCCGACATAAGGGGAATTGATCCACATTTTTGTACACACAAAATCCTTATGGAGGATGACTATAAACCCGCCGTTCAAAATCAAAGGAGAGTTAACCCAAAAATCCATGAGGTTATTAAGAAGGAAGTGATTAAACTCTTAGATGCGGGTATGATTTACCCCATTTCCGACTCTCCATGGGTTAGCCCGGTTCATTGTGTTCCAAAGAAGGGTGGAATCACCGTGGTGCCTAATGAGAACAATGAGCTTATTCCCACGAGACTTGTGACCGGTTGGAGAGTTTGTATTGATTATAGAAAACTCAATGAGGCGACTAGGAAAGACCATTTCCCATTACCTTTTATGGATCAAATGCTTGAATGCTTAGCGGGAAATGAGTACTATTGCTTTCTTGATGGCTTTTCGGGTTATTTCCAAATACCAATTGACCCTAAGGATCAAGAAAAGACCACATTCACTTGTCCCTACGGTACATTTGCTTACAAGAGGATGCCTTTTGGCTTATGTAATGCACCGGGGACGTTTCAAAGGTGCATGATGGCGATTTTCCATGACATGATAGAGCAAACTATGGAGGCTTTTATGGATGATTTTTCCGTCTTTGGAAATTCATTTACCTCATGTCTTACCAATCTTGAGAGAATGCTTAAGCATTGTGAGGAAACACGTTTAGTGCTTAATTGGGAGAAATGTCACTTTATGGTGAAAGAGGGAATTGTTTTAGGACACAAAATATCCAACAAGGGATTAGAAGTGGATCGAGCTAAAATTGATGTGATTGCTAAGCTTCCCCCACCCACCACGGTTAAAGGTGTGAGGAGTTTCCTAGGTCATGCGGGATTTTATAGGCGCTTTATACAAGATTTTTCTAAGATAGCTAGACCGATGACTCACCTCTTGGAGAAAGAGGCTCCTTTCATTTTTAACCAAGATTGTTTGGACTCTTTTGAGACTCTTAAGGAGAAATTGACTAAGGCTCCCGTTTTGGTTTCTCCAAATTGGGAATTACCTTTTGAGCTTATGTGTGACGCTAGTGATTATGCGGTGGGGGACGTCTTAGGACAAAGAGTTAATAAGCATTTTCAACCTATACACTATGCGAGTAAAACCATGACCGGTGCACAACTTCATTAAACTAACACGGAAAAAGAGTTGCTTGCTATAGTATATGCTTTTGAGAAGTTTCGACCATACCTTGTGCTCTCCAAAACCATAGTGTATACGGATCATTCCGCTCTCAAGTATCTTATGACAAAACAAGATGCTAAGCCTAGGCTTTTGAGATGGGTTTTGTTGCTTCAACAGTTTAAGATAGAAATTCGTGATAAGAAAGGGGCCGAGAATTTAGCGGCGGATCACTTGAGTAGACTTGAGCATCCTTTTCAAGGAGATTTTCCACATCAAGAAATCAATGAATCCTTTCCATTAGAGGAGCTCATGTCTATCTCTTCCCAAGAGGATGCCACTCCTTGGTTTGCGGATATCGCAAACTATCTTGTGGGCAATGTGCTTATTGGGGGTCTTACTTATCAACAAAAGAAGAGGTTTCTTAAGGAAGTTAAGTACTACTTTTGGGATGATCCTTATCTTTTTAGGCAATGTGCGGACCAAATCATTAGACGGTGTGTAGATGGGCCCGAGGCATTTAAGATCTTAGAAGCGTGTCATAAAGGACCTACGGGTGGACATTTTGGGCCCAACTATACCGCCAAGAAAGTCTTTGATTCGGGTTACTATTGGCCTTCCATTTACAAAGATGCCCATGAAATGGTGAAATTTTGTGATGTGTGTCAAAGACAAGGAAAAATTACGCAACGTGATGAGATGCCACAAAAGTTTATTCAAGAGTGTGAGATATTTGATGTGTGGGGCATTGATTTCATGGGACCTTTTCCATCCTCTAAGGGAAACAAGTATATACTTGTGGCGGTGGATTATGTGTCAAAATGGGTGGAGGCTAAAGCCTTACCTACCAATGATGCTAGAGTTGTTGTGAAGTTTTTGAAACAATTGTTTGCTAGATTTGGTGTACCTCGGGCCATCATAAGTGATCGTGGTACGCATTTTTGTAATGATCAATTCACGAGAGTTATGAAGAAATATGGAGTTAATCATAGACTTTCTACCGCGTATCACCCTCAAACAAATGGTCAAACCGAGGTCACAAATCGTGGTTTAAAGAGAATTTTAGAGAGAACGGTGGGAGAGCATCGAGCTTCTTGGTCGGATAAGCTTGATGATGCTTTGTGGGCGTTTAGGACGGCTTTTAAAACACCAATTGGTTGTACTCCTTATAGGCTTGTCTATGGAAAAGCGTGCCACCTCCCATTTGAGTTAGAACACAAGGCATCTTGGGCTCTCAAATGGGCTAACTTTGATTTAAACCAAGCCGGTTCCCATAGGAAAGATCAACTCAATGAGATGGATGAATTGAGAGCCAATGCCTATGAAAATTCTTTGCTTTACCAGGAAAAGACTAAGAAATTGCATGATGCTAAGATCAAGAATCGTGAGTTCAAAGTTGGAGAGCCGGTTCTCCTCTTTAACTCAAGGTTGAAACTTTTTGTGGGCAAGCTTAAGTCAAGATGGTCCGGTCCATTCACTATTGCTCAAGTGTTTCCATATGGAACTATTGAGTTGTCACAACCCGATGGTCCAAATTTTAAAGTAAATGGTCACCGTGTTAAGCATTACTTTGGGGAGGACATTTCCGTTGAAATGGTCCAAGAGATCCTCATTTTCCCCATGAATTGATTCATTGAGGGACGAGTCGAGCTAGAGACTCATTAACTCAAGCATCGTATAACTAGGTTTAGAGTGTTGTAGGTTAGAAATAAAGGGCTAGACTTGGAGATTAGTATAGGGGAGACCTTCTTTTGTCTTCATGATTGTTTGTAGGGTTGCTCGCTCATTTCATGCTTTGGAGCTTATGGAGGAGGCCCTTGTATCCGGTTCACTTCATTACTATAGTGATTTTTCATTGACACCTTGTGCTTAAACATGATTTCACTAATAGTTGTCCTTTTCTTAACTTGGGTTAAGCAAAGTCTATTCATTGTCATAAGTGTAGGGGAAGTTTTATACTTCCATGCTCTTAAACATTCAGGACAATGTTTAGCTTAAGTGTAGGGGGGTCTTCTATCGAAGTGACCTTACCTAGAACTTGTCATTGTCTTGCATGATCATATGGAAATTTTATTTTTCAAACATTTTTCAAATTTTTGATCTACTTTGGCCAACAAAAATATGCATTCATAATTTTTGCATTAATCATTTTTCATTTGCATATCACATTTGCATTGTATATATTTCTTCTTTTGTTTTTCATCAAAAATATATAAAAAGGAAAAAATATAATAAAACATGGTTTTAATAAGTTTAGACTTCTTTGACATATTAGGCCTGCCATGGATATTTTGACTCAACCCGAGTTTGCTTATCTTAGCATTCTCTAGCTAGTATCCTTAACCATGTAGTCCTTCATTGGTCTATTAGGCTAAGCATCCACCAATCTCATTATTTGAGATTTTAAATTTGAGGAGAATGGGAAATGATAGAGTTGAAGCAAGTATATAAGGGCTAGATGAACTTCATGATAATTACTTGTGGCTAAACCCTTCTCTTCTTTAACTCTATTTTATTCGCATGTATATATGTTAATAAATAATCAAGAACGGTTTTAATTGATTTGTAATCTCTTATGCATTTTTGTCTAATCATTCATGGTTGATATAAGTACGTCTTAAGATTCTAAGTTAGAACGTTTTATGTGTACTAGACTTATGTCATGCTCAATATTTAGCGGGTGTTTTTCCTTTTATTCTTTTCAAATTTCTTAGTAAGGAATAAAGAAAAATAAGAGCGGCTTATAAAAAAAATGATGAGTGGCTAGAAAAAAGAAAAAGAAAAGGAAAAATAATAATAATAATAATACAAGACTCCCAAGAGGGGCAGTGTGGTGTTAATTATAGTGACTATTGAGTTCCAATATTACCTTGACGGGTTGCGGGGATTCAATATATTGCTCCAATCCAATATTACCTTGACGGGTTGCGGGGTTGAAGATCCAAAGTCTCAAAAAGATGGCGGATGTAAATTATTGCGTGAGTTTTATTTTCTTTCCTTAGCGAGTGTGTAGCTACTTATGAAAGCATGACATGAGGATTTTACACATAAAACGAATGACCTATTACTCTTGAAACGGACTTGTAATAATTGTGAGCGGTTTTTCAAGTAATGGATGAGAGGATTACTTAGGATTATAACCGTGCTTCCTTATTTTTGGATTTTGCACTTCTTATACTTCACACTTGAATAAATGACAAATTTGCCCACAAGCAATTTGCTCAAATAATAACCGGTTCCACATTTAATTGTCATGAATAAGTTGATGCACTTTTTACTTGTGAATACAATGATCCCATTTTTAAGCTTGGTATGGGGAAAGTGAAACTTGAGGGTGATAAATGTCCATGGTACCCAAGCCCTTATCAAAGTCATTGAATTCTTTATGAGTTATTTCCATCAAAACCATTTCAAGAAAAATCAAAAAGATATAGATAGAATTGTATTTTGTTCATTGCATTGTTAAAAGTCAAAATCATGCATCATGTAGTTTAGAGTAATGTAGATGCATTCCATATGGCCAAGGTGGATTAATTATGAGGAGAATGTAATTTTGTGCTTTAAAATATATAGAATTGCATGAGGACATGACAATGTTCAAGTGTAGGGTATTTGATATGAGCTAAAACTCATATCAATTTATCAACAAATAACCCTAAAACATGAAGCAAAATACCAATTTATCTTGTATAAATAGTATTATGTGGTATGTTTGTGTTTGTGTACACTTGTGTAGGTAAAAGGATGCATTTTCAAGCAAACAAGGAATAATCAAGCTTAATTTGATGAAAAAGACAAAAGAGGATCAAAAGTGACAAGACTTTGAAGTGCAAGGACCTATCTTGACAATCTGCCAAAGATGAAGGACCAAAGTGCAAATATGTAAAAGTCAAGATCATAGTCAAACAAGGTCAACATTCAAGTCAACTCAGTCAAAGGATCATTTTTGCTCAAGGATTAAGTTTGAAGGACTAAAAATGCCAAAGAAATGAAGCTGCTAGCCTTTAAATGCAATCTGCCAAAGTCAAGGGGTGATTTTTGCCATTTATGGAAAGATAATACAAGTGAATCCATGTGATAAGCTGTGGACCAATGAGAAGGCAAGAAAATATGACTTTGGATCGCCACATCACCATATTTAATATCCACTACAGCCGCCATCATTTAATAACAAATCCTAACAGTGCAATCCGTGTGCACTATTTTCAACCAATAACCACGTGACACGTAGCATCTTCTTCATCTAAATAATTTGCCAGGATCGGGTTGAAGCTAGAGTGGATTTCATGGAATGCTATAAACATCAAACCTGCTTATTTTTTAGAGACGAATCCATTGGTCATGATCAATTAACATGAGATTAACTCAACAAAGAAACCCCAATTTGAGTTCATACCTGCAAAATCAATTGAGCAGAATTTGGACACGTGGAGACCTGGGATTGGTTCCAACACGTCACCAACCCCAACTGATCTTCTTCTCAAGTCTATAAATAGTGTGCTTAGGCTTCATTTCTTGTTGTGTAGTTGTAAGTGTGAAAACACACACATTTACTTTTTCCTTTCATCATTTCTCCTTTTTAGCTAAACTACTCAAGAGTTTGACACACTCTTGAGTTAGTTAGTTAGTTAGTAACCTTTTAACAGCCTTGTAACTAATTCTCCATTAATAAAATTCAAATTCTACTTTTCCCGCCAAATCTTCTTTACCTTCTACACTGTTCATTCCTTGCATCTTGGATACTTTTGTTGCTGAATTGAGTTTGTTATGATCATTCCTTGATCATAACTGACTTTGAGTGAAGATAGAAGCTGTTTGATTGATTTCAGTTCAAGTTCATAGCATTTGTGATGAATTCAGGCCATTTTGATGAATCTTGTTGATGTGTAGCTGTTTAGTGATTGTAGATAGGTGAATCTAGTGCTAAGGTGGTGGTTAGCACTAGACTAGAGAGTTCAGCACTCCTCTACTGCTCAAAGGATACTTCACAAGGTGCAAACGCCTCTTGTTTTGGTTCCACTGAATTGTCAAATGCATGATTCATTCCTAGCTTAAATCTTTGATGAATGTATGATAAAACTTGTTATCCTGGTTGTGGTTTGATTTTAGACTTGTTTTAGCTTAAGTGTTGCCTTATCTGCTTATTGATTTGATTTGTGCCTTAGTTGATAGCTTTATTCAGTCACTTCTAGCTTTGCTTTTCAATTTGAGTTCTAGTAGCTTTTATAATTTGCAATTGGCTTTCATTCATCTCACTTTGATCACTGATTTTAGTTTGCTATGGCTTTTCATTCAGTGTAAACTTGTACTTAAAAAGGCTTCACAAATTTCCATAAAGTTCAGTAATGAGTGTTTGGCATTATATGATTTTTGATTTTCAAGTGTTAACCTTTGGCAAACTAATGTTCATTTCCAGTCACAAAGTCATTACTAGTAGTTTTAAACCATTTTTAAGTCAACTTTAAGGTCAAAAAGGCAATTGGCATTGTAAAAAGTTTGGGTCTATTTCAGTCAGATTTGCTTATAAAAAGTTGTCAATTTCAATTGCTTTGCATTTGTTTGTTTCTTGATGAAATTCGACCAAACTAGTTCTCATTTGTAGGTCATAATATGAAGTTTCATATTCCATAAGCATTTTGTACAGTTTTCATTAAGCAAGTAGAAATAAGCAAAATTCTAGACTGATAAGCAAAAGCAAGTTTCTGTAAATCAAAACTGCTTTTTCATATCTCTTAATTCTTTTCATAAACTTGTCAATTTTCTTTTACAAAATCAATTAGTTAGTGTTGGTGGTTGATTTTTGAGATTTTCAGCTTTTTGAAAAAAAACTTGGTCAACGCTTGGTCAACATAAGCCAATTTCAGCTTAATTCAATTTTCAAGCTTATTACTGGATGATTTTTGATAGGACTTGATTTCCCGTTCATGTTTTGAGTTCATTAATCAATTTCAGTACAAAAATACAGTTGTGCATGTCTAGATTCTTATAGAGCTTATTTTGTGCTTATTGGAAAGTGCTTATTCGCTTTTTAGACATTTTCAGCAAATTTCCTCTTACAGGTCTAGCTTATTTGTGATTTTAAGCATTTTGCAAGTGGTTTGATTGATTTTGGTTGAGAAATAAGCTCAAACGAGCTTATTTGTTATTGAAACCCGTTTTGGCTTATGAACTTTTCAAAATTGCAAATTAGTCCTTTTTGTATTAAACTGGGTTAAATTTTGGCTAAACTTGCAACTTTTTAGGGTTTTCAATAATTAGGTCCTTTAAGTTTGAATTTTGTTCAAAATCAGTTAGTAGTTTTGGAATTTGTTAAAAATTGGTTAGTTAGTTGCATAGTTTACATATTTGAGCCTCATAGTTAACTGTTTTGGCATTTTCAGTCCTTGCACTTGTTAATTTTACATTTTTAGCATTTACTTTTGACAGAATTTACATTTTCAGTCCTTTTAGTTGTAAAATTTACATTTTGAGTTTTACTTGAATAAAAACTTGGTAATTGCACGATGTTTTACAGATAAGTAGAATAATATTTTTCAGTTTTGCAAGTCATTGTGTGAATTAGCCAATAGAATATCCAAAAAATATTAACAACCAAAAACAGTTAAAAACCTGATATTGTTAGGACTTTCAATTAGCAAGAACTGAGAAAAACGAACTGCATTATACACAATTTCAATCATTAATCCAACCCATTCGTGATGGGCCGGACACGGGTAGTACCCGTGGGCCAGGTTCATGACCCGGCTGGGGACCATACGTCATCAATAAATTATCAAAAATTATTTAAATAACTAAGATATTGCTTGAGCATTATATACAAGCATGACTAGTTTATGTACTAGTTACGGAGGTACCGTAACCATGGCACTAGAGGCACCGGTGTCGTGACTCACATGCAGGAGAGTGATATCCTGCATCGTCCCACTCGGCTCAGTTTGGCCATTTTATCAGGATTTTTAGTGGGGCGTATGGATGCATCCTAGGCTTATCAGTTTACAGTTATCAGGGTGAATGTGGTGTGTGCTCTACATCATTCACATTGGAGCTGATCCCTCCACCCAGCATAGTATTTAGAGGTCACCCCTCTACAGTATTTAGAGGTCACCCCTCTACAGCATGACGAGGTTACCCCTCCAGTTATTCATGCACCGTTGTTACATAACATGACCTATATAAGCTCTGGCAATTAAAATACAGTAAATGCACGTTTTCAGATTTAACAGATAACAGTTCAGCTTTATTATTTATAAATCAGACTTTACAGATTATACACAGATTTTCGCTG
This sequence comes from Glebionis coronaria, assembly GCA_025667525.1. Taxonomy (NCBI): domain Eukaryota; kingdom Viridiplantae; phylum Streptophyta; class Magnoliopsida; order Asterales; family Asteraceae; genus Glebionis; species Glebionis coronaria. The sequence goes on from CM046880.1 coordinate 188,107,880, forward strand.
CAACTTTACTTATCAGTCTAATAGCTCCAGTATTTTATCATCTGCTTCATTTCAGTAATCCTTATCATGCTTTATATCCGTTCACTGAGCGCTATGCTCAGCCGTAGTTCCTTTCATGTTCTAACGGCAGGTACACCAGGACGCTCTTAGGATTCTGAGAGCATGTGCATTTGGATGGAAGCTATCCAGACTTCTTACTTTATGCACTTCTTACATTCTTCTGCTTATTTGGACATTGTTTAGTCCTTTTCTTTCTATATTTTACTTTTCATGTTTTGTGCTTATGTTTGGATTACCGATGTTCGATTCCGGTATTTCCTATATGGTCAGTTAATGTTTTATGTCATTTACCTTATGCTTTGATGACACGCCATAAATACACGTAACAGTCCATTTATCCAAGTGGGGTGTTAAAATTATGGTATCAGAGCTATAGGTTCGACCTATAGGCTCTAAAACTTGACCTATAACTAGTGGGTAGTCACCAGGAACATCCTCGATTTTTGGCGCTGTTATCTTTCATGTTCCTCATGAAATTATCAGTCAATTGTTTTCATTTATCAGTCAGTTTTCTTCAATTATCAGTCAGTTTTCCTAAAGTTTTTGACTAAGTAAAAGGTTGGTACAGGACTGGCCATATTTAGTCGCATGTGCTTTTCTACGAATTTTGTTTTGCTGAACCGACCCATAGGCGTTCATCCTTGCCCGTTTTCAGATTTTGTATTGATAAACCGACCCATAGGCGTTTACCCTTACTCATGTCAGATTCATGTTTTCAGTAAAATATTACTTAGTGAACCAGGCATAAACGTTCACCATTATTCAGGTCAAATTTTCATGCTTTCAGTCGAATATTGTTTTGTGAACTGAACTATAGGTGTTCACCTTTGCTCATATCAAGACATTTTATAATTTTTTGACAAGTATGTATTGGACTACAGCTATCCATATATAGTCCCAGATTGTAAATTTCTATACATGACAGATCTTAAAAAATTTCGACAGGTATGGATCGAACCAGAATCGTCCATACTTAGTCACATGTTTTGTTCCTCTAATTCTATGGATTGAACCATAGCTATCCACACCAGTTGATGTTAAAATTCAGTCGATTATCTTTTCATGTTCTTTGTAACAGCCAAATTTCATGCTCTTACGTGAAGGTCGTTTTAATGATGAATAAGTTTCATGTCTCCTTACGAGGATTATGTTTTTAGCAAAATAATGATGTTTCTTGCGAAGATACAAAAGGGTTACAATAGAATCCTGTTTTCATAATAAATCATGTTTGGCTTTCATCAGTCATGTCTTCATACTGAACATCAATGAAACTCCGTTTAATCATACTCTTCAGCCTCTATACAACCAGCATTAAGCCTACGCAAAAATTATCAGCCTATCATGTTAACCATTTCAGTTCAGTTTGCTAACCAGTTAAATTAATTTAATCCTTGATCATGTCAGACAAGTGACAGCAGTATTGATCATTCCATAAAATTTCTACCAGTGCCATGTACAGTATTCCATATGTGCCCTTTGTACAGTGCCTCAGTTATACTCCATGTACAGTATTTCCTGTGTACTCTACGTGCAGTGTCTAAAATATGCTCCACATGTAGTATTCATTTTGTACTTCATGTATAGTAGTCTAGGTGTACTCCATGTACCTTACTCCATGGATATTGTTAATCAGTCCTCAGTCATCCCAGGCATTTTCCACTTGTCGATATTCTACCAGATGTTGATACTGCTCGTCAGTTGAAGATTTTACCAGATGCTGATGCTGCTAACACTCTGAAGACCGCACAAATGCTGATGCTGCCGATGCTTTGGAGATTTCTTAAGATTCTGATGTTATTTATACTATGAAGACTCTATAGAACAAGGACGAAAACTATAAATTTGAAATTTCTAACAAGAATAAATTTCAACAATCAGACACTACCATTCTATTCCATGCTTTTACTTTCCCAGTTAGATGTCACACTTCACTCATCTAATCTTTCAGTCAGAAGAGTGGGAACCGGTAACTAGCCGGCCACTCAGTAGAAATAGTTACATGAATCACGATCATAATAACGACCATCGGGAAACTGACAGACAAGGCGGTAATGACAACCACTGTGCTTAAAATTAATCAGTCAGTAACCATTGGAACTCTAGAACGGACGTGACTAGAAATACAGAGGTCAGTAGTCTAGCCGGTTCGCCAATCCTAGCAGTTACCAGAAATTCTTAACCTTATTCAGACTCACCATTAAAATACATGTCCAAACAACAGTTAAGACACAAGTCTCAAGTATCATTTCAGAAGACATTTGTTAGGACACCAGTCATGGTACACGTCATACGAATATCTTCCCAAAGTACGAGTCAGAACTCATAACTACGTATTTTTCTAAACCGGGCCCTCAATGATTCAGGGCACCCTCCAAGGGGGACACACTCGTTCTATTATGCCACGCATAAATCAGATCATTTGAAAAATTCAGTCACCACCACTGGAGTATTATTTAGGTTAAACACGCAGTATTCACTCTGTGAGGTTACAGACGAACACATTAAGTGAAAAATCGCCATGTTTACTTCACGTATTCCTATGTCAGCTTTATCTTAAATCAGGTAGTCACCTTCCTCTCAGCCAGAAAGGACTCAACAGTATCACCATATTTATTAAAGATTTATTTTCAGTTAACGACGAGATCCGTCTTACCAACCCTGAACATATTCATTTTACTCCTGCCAGAAAAATCAGTACAATTGTTCCAGCTTTACGAGCACGTGAATTATTATCTTTTAGCTATGAAGACTCCTGGTCACCATTCATGATACGAATTTTGAAATTCCTTAAATTCATGATCAACAGATTATCCCAAAGTTTCCAGATGTAATTTCGGAAGGTTTTCCAGAAATTCATTCCTAACCACAAGACAGAATTTAACATTGAGTTAGTCTAAAGAACGGAACCTGTTTTCAAAAACTCTTTATTGCAAGGCTTCAGCTGTAACACCCCATTTTGATAATGGAATGTCACGCGTAATTATGGCGTGTCATCAAAGCATACAAGGATAAATGTCTAAAACATTACATGACCATAAAAGGAAAATACCGGAATCAAACATCGGTAGTCCAAAAGTAAAGCTCATCACACACAAACATAAGTCTTGTAAATGAAAGGACTAAACAAAATCCATGGCAAGAGTATCAAAGTAAAGATAATGCATAAAGTAAAGAAAGGCTAGAAAGCTTCCAGTCCATATGCACGTACGCTTAAAGTCTACGAGCATCCCTGAGTACCTGCTGTTTTGGGAACATAGAAAAGGAAAACGGCTGAGCAATACGCTCAGTACACGGATGTACAATAAAGCATGAATAGTACAAGCATATAAGCATATAACAGCGGAAGAAACTAAGTCCCGAATAACCCGGTTAAGTCTTGGTAAAACTGGTTTTATAGTTTGAAAAGCCTTATGTTTATCTTATAAAAACTGTTTAACATATTCTACCATTAGCCAATATAGGTCATGAAAATCCACCGTGCATGAATACTTGGAGGGGTGACCTCATCATGCAAATTAGAGGGGATGCCTCTAATTTAATATACTGGTTTGGGTAGGAGGGATCAGCTCCTTGTGAAGGATGCAAGGAACACACCACATTCACACTGAGTAATCTGCTGAAAACATGTGACTAGGATGCACCCGTACGCCCCACATGATAAATATAATCATATGGCCAAAAGCTGAAGGGACGCCACGAGCAATCACTCCACCGTGGGGAAGTCATAACACTAGTGCCTCTAGTGTTATGGTTATGGTACCTCCATAACTAGGTGAAACTGTTCATGCATGTATATGGCTATAGGTATTCTAAATTAAACATAAGCAAATCAAACATATAAACTTATACTACGGGAAAACAGTTGGCTGCATACGGGAAATCCTAATAAGGAAAGAATGTCCATACTGAAAGGACGAGAATCCGTACCTTATGTCCAGTGAACGAAGAAGACGAACTGAGGAGAGTCCTACCTCGGTATCACTAATGCTACATAAATACATACGTGTATAAGTATCTGATTACTAAATACGTAACTGGTTTTATGTCATGTCTTAGCTTATTTTATACGTTCATGTCATGTTTTACTGTTTTAAGCTTTAAACTGTGTTTATCTTATATTCTGTCTATCCTGATTAAGTATTACTTGTATTTCATGTATTATTATACTTACTGTATAATAAGCTAATTATATAAGCTTAAGTGTTTTCTGATTATTTTTCTAAGTCATAATGATATAAGGTATAGTTTATTAATTATTACATGTAATTTAAATAAACTATAGGTTAAAAGTATATAATTAAATATATCATGTTTTTAATTAAATAAAGTTAAATACTTAGGTTAAAACATGTATTATTAATTATTAATAATATAACCTAAGTCATGTTAGTTAATTAATTATAGCCATGGTTTTTAATAATTAATTAATTATAAAGTCTAGAAAATATAAATACTTAGGTTAAAAATTCCATGATCTAATAATTAAATTATAACCTAAGTCATGTTTTATTAAATTAATCATGTCATATTTTATTAATTTAATTTTTAACTTATGATTATTAAAACATAACCTTAACATAAACCATGAATCGGATCGTGACTAGAAACCATGAACCAGACCCGTAATCAACACCATACCCGAACCACTTCGGGGTTCTCCCCTGTTTGTTGTTGTCGTGGGACCCACACCACCAAACCGAGACCTTGAGGTCTCGGTGGGGGTCCATAAGCCAAGCCGAGACCCCCTTGGGGTTCGGTTTAGGCGCCGGCCACAACAAACACCCCTAAATCCTCCGTTTTGATTTACCCCATAACCATTTACATGTTTGATTTATGTTTTTAATTAGCTTTTTAAAAACATCATGTTCTTATTTAATTTATTAAATCAAAACAAAAAGAAAAAGGATTAAAAAGGTATACCGAATGCGTGGATCAAACGAGGATGAACACACACGAATACTTGCACCAAATTCAAGATCAAAATCAAACAAACACCTTTTGTGTGTTTATATGCGGCGACCAAGAGAGAGCAAGAAGGAAAGAGAAAAAATCTTTTTAGGGTTTTTGTTTAATTTACTGTAAAGTGAAAATGACCAAAAGATTTCACCTTAACCCTTGTTAGTAAAAATTAGATGGGCTTGGCCCATCTCCTTGGTGTAGCCGCGGGTAAGGGGGCCCCACATAGGGTACCCGTACCTTTTCTCGAGTCTAATTATTTTAGAGTTCGTTCGTGTTTAGTCGTGTTCGTGTTTTATGTGTTCTCGTTAAATATTAACCGTGACTTAATATATTTATTCGTGTTAGTAATAAATATATATACGTAATTAATATTAGCTCGTGATTTAATTACGTTCATGATTTCATGACCGCATGTTCGTGATTAATTATTGTTTAAATAATTACTGTGTGTTCGTACGTAATAAATACTTATCGTGTTCTAACACATACGTAATACGTAAAATTCTAACACGTGAACGTAATCATACTATAAAAGGAAAGTTTTAATCTAGTACATACGATCTTAAGGGTACTATTCATGATAAAAGCATGCGGGTTTTACATCAGCTAAGTTAAAGAGTTGCAGCATTTGCTGCAAAAGTTACCGAAACGAGGCCTTATTCGCCCTAGCGCACCACCAGGAAGTGCACCGTTTATGTCTATCAGGAAGAAGGCCGGTATCATGGTATCATGTATCGACCACTAAAATTTTTGACAAGATCATTCTTAATCAATGTTCATTCCATAAATAGCAGGTTTATCTGATCTGCTACGATGTCTTAAACAATTTCCAGAACAAATTTCCGATCATGCTACCATCAGTGGTGAGAGAAAGAACATGACGTTTCTAGACTGCTGTTGCACATATTACAGTCTCTCTAAAAAAATTGATTTTATACTTCTGAGCTCCTTAATGCTCCAGCTATAATATGAACTTTAGGAATAAAAGTTTTCCCATGAATTCTCAAACAAATCGTCAATATATTCATTGATAACATTCTAATCTGCTAATTCTAGAGAAGAACGCGAGAATCATCTGCCGCATGGACCTACTTACCTTGCTTGTAGACCAGCTGCAGAGCTAACCCTTGTTCTATTGGTTTGATGCTACCAAGACTTTTCAGCATCGAGTAGGGTATGGGATAGAGTTCGAGTGAGGTATCAACCATAGATTGCGGAACTTTCGAGATGCTTCCTTGCGAAAGCCAACGGAGTCTGTACATTATTTTCGGTTTGTATAACCGAAAAGAGTAAATAAGAGCTTTAAAACGTTGTTTTAAAGAGGCCCCATGTGGGGTACCATTGAGATTGGGGCTGGACCGGATAGTGCATTGCAAATTCAAACTTTTCCTTCCTCTATCTCGGAGTAGAAGGTCGGGGAAAATGACCGCTGAAGTGATGCTTTAAGAAGGAGAATGGCTTATTGCCTGCTGGCCGGGCGAATCTAAGTTCTCTTCCGGTCAACTGTCCACCCAGTCAAGTGCAAAAAAACACAGTAGAATCACGTAACGCACGCTGCTGGTGTGCTTCCTGCTCGCGAGGAAAGAAAGAAGAGCGACAAGGTGAAGTTCAGATTTGACTTCCTTCCCCAGATGCATGAGATGAAGGAAAGCGAGGGCGAAAGGAAGGCTTTGACTAACTCCTTCTAGGGTGTAATTCCAAGCTCTCGTATGCCTATGAGACTCACAATCAGGCGTCGCACCTTAGTAAGCTTTCAGGAAAGTAAGGACTATTTATTGCCGCATCAAGGAAAGATGAAATCTTTTCTGTTAATACTCTTTATTCCCACATTTTTTGAATCCGGCGTCAGGAATAGAATCGAATTAACAGGGACTGAAGCTGACAAGCGATAGCCAAGTTAGGCGGATTGAAAACCATAAGAGGATAAGCTTGCAAGAGCACAAACCGATTCAACAGAGAATCCAAGTCCAAAGGATGAGACTGAAAGCTATAAAAGAGAGGCAGGACAATCTAATGGGACAGGTAGAGTAATAGATAGATAGCTATATCAAAAAACTAGCTAGAAAGCTAAGCTAACTAAGAAAGCAAGCCTCTATCGCGCTGCAACCTAAGAAGCAATTTGTACGCGCACAAGCTCCACACCGCTCACCCTTGTGCCTTAAACTGCTACTTCAGAGCCATAATTTCATAGCGCTTACGCAGCATAGATCTACTCAAGTATGAGCTTTAAGTTAAGCGGAATAGTGTACTTAACAAGCATTGAAAGCGTTCGGAGAGGCCACGGCATCGTCTTCACCTCTTGGTTCAGAGGAAGGGGCATAATAGAACTCCATCGGGTCAAAATAACCATCTCTTGGCGATATCACCAAAGCATCCCATCTGGAATCCGCCTTTGCAGCTTCTAGCCTCAGATAGCCAAGTTAGGTGTAGGAAGGAAGATAAGCATCCTAATCCTCTTTTTCTTCCGTCTGCTCTTAACACTTCTCGCCAAGTTCAATAAAATACAGACTCTCTATGACTCAAAAACTCCAACCTACATCGTACCAGATCAGACTAGTCGCTTCGAGATCCCTTTCTATATCGTTAGAATGAGTCAAGGCTTGAAGAATTCTCGCAGTTGTACATAATCTTCAATATGAGTAATTTTTATACACAACTTTCCAGATATAATTTTCACTTGAACAAAGTGGCATTTCTAAGCCACCCTATTTCAGCATAAAGAAATTTCAGACAATCCTGCGAAGGTGAAGGCCATCACCTGATGGTACCGACCGACGCCTATGAATGAAGTACAAACTTTTCTAGAACTCAATTGGCTGCTACCGCAGAAATTGCTGACAGTCTCACTAAAAAATTCTTCCATAGCCATTCAACCAGATTTCCACCAGAATGTCCCGTATCCAAGGCAGAACTTTGATAGAAGCAGTATCACACACTGATGCAGCTATGTTCATATCTGGATACCTGACATACCGCAGGTTCAAGATAGAACATCGTCATGTTAGTGAGTTACTACAATCCTTAGTAATTTTTGAGCAGAAATGAGCCGAAATTTCATGAAATTGTTATCAGTTACCCCAGACTCAGAAAAAGTATGGTACTGTATAAGTCACCGTCAACCATGTAATCAGCCTGCGCGATTCTTTCATACGAAAGGATTACGCAGTAGCGGACCTGCAAAAAAAATTTAGCAGGTAATTATACGAATTCAAGGTATTCCACCGACCATCATATCAAACAAAATTCATGTTCACGGTTACGTGTATGATTACGTTCACTTCACGTTCACATTTATTTTCACTTTTACGTTTACGTCTCATTCACAATAGGATGCTGTTTCAGCTCATGTTTATAATCTCTCATGATTTAAAGCCACGATTCGCATTCATGTCATTGTTCGCGTTCAGGTTCGTGTTCCATCTTCGTGGATACGTTCCAAGACTTGTACCGGATTTGACTTCAGAAAACTTGAGAAAACCAGACTCAAGTTTAGCATGGTTTCTCCATGACCAGACAGACGTTTCACGTCTCAGGCCGTATCGTCGACATTCTTTCCCCAGTCATCATACATTCGTGATATCTCCTTGTATCAAGTCCACAGTATGTTTCGCGTATCACATCCATGATATATTTCAGGCCCATCGTTCCTTTTATAATCGCGAACCACGTTCACAATTGCTCACATAGAACGTTCATAATTGTTTACGTAGTTCGTTCCTTATATTCTCAGCAGCTTGCTCAGAGAGATAAATATTATCTTTTCAGGATAATCGTACGTACCGTTTCATGTAACCTACATGCTACAGCTTATTCATTCTATAAGATTCAGAAAAATTCATCTTAAGTATGGAACCAGCATTTTTCAGCATTCATCAGGACATGGTCAACAGGACCAAGATTTTTATCATGTTTAGATCTTTTGAAGGAATCGTTTCGAGCGGGAGGCCACTCGAAACGGAGGAGTCCATCAGGACCTCTCATCATTTTTCCTTCAATAATTCAGAGAAGTCCTTTCAGTCATGTTACGTTCCATGTCCTCTTTAGTCACGTCACGTTACATGTTCACTTCAGTCATGTCATATTTATACTTTTCAGCAGCATTATGTCTTAATTGGAAGAAGAAATATCCTTTCAGCTCATAGACCTTTCCAGCTTTCATGTTCTTTCAGTATATGTGTTCCTTCAGTTATACATCTTTCAGCTTACGTATACTTCCAGCTTTTACCCCAGTCAGCTTAAATACCTTATAATTCGAGAACGAATTCTCCTTTTTAGAGGGGAAGAATTGTAAAAACCAGTACGGTCGTATCATTAATTTAGGGACGAATTATTATGTTTTAGAGGGGAAGAATTGAAAAACCCGTATTTAAGAATTCCTGAATATTAAATACGCATGCTCAGTTTCAGTTAAATACTAAATATTAATTATTCAGAAATAATTATTAGGTTTCAGAAAAATATTACTTATACATTTTTTACGATACCGAAACGAGTAATAAACAATTCAAATAGAAACACGGGAAATAAATTAAGAGATTACGTAAATAAAAACGTTAAACCGAAAAATCAAACAAAATCCCCACATACATACATAAAAGGGGGTGGCATGTTTTGTTAAACATAAGAATGTATACGGGCTTGGCCCAGCCCACTCCATATTTACACTACTTGAAATCAAATCACAGCTTTTCCATTCATTCATACGTTTAAAAAAAAGGAAAGTTGGGCTTTGAGCCCATTGCACTAGTAAACAAACAAACGGGACTCACCTCCCTCTTTTCATAACAGCGAACAAAAAAAAAGGTATTATGGTTGGGAGTTGGAAACCACCGACAGACAACAAAAAAAAAGAAAGAAATAAAAGGGAGCCGTTGTTTTGTTTTTGTCTTCTTACTGTCGACGAACAAACATCGAGGATCAAGAACACGAATCCAAATCACGCAATCAAGGTAACCCTAATCACGTGTCATTCTTCTTTCTGTTTGATGAATCTCGAATTCAATCAGTTTGGTGTCGGGTTTTTGCTTGATACATGAAAACAGAGACTAATTAGTCTTGGTGGGTGTCTTTTGATCAGCCGTGAACCAACAGGGGGCTGTTTGGCTTTTCGAACAGCAGAAACAAACAACCAGGGGGCGTTTGGATTGTACATGAGTGTTTGTGTTAACAAAATAGTGGGAACAAACAACAATCAGCACGAACTTTACCAAAATCAGTGTGTATCTTATATTAAACCAGTGGTTAAATTCGGGCAGAAAATAACAGCTTTTAAAATGACTTCAGCGACAGATTAGCGACAAAAATTTATGTCGCAGATTCTAAGTGACAGTTTCTAGGGACAGTTTTGAACCAGTGTTAGTCACACTGTTTATAGCGACACATATTTCTGTCACTAATTCATATATGCAGATTTTGTATATTTTGTTGAATTGTTTTAGTGCGACCGAGAAGGGGTATCTTGGTAGGCTCGGGTTATAGTTAAAATAATAAAAATGAAGATTTTTGAATTATACCTTTTTATTACTTTATGTTAATTAAATGTTTTAACGATGGATTTAATAATTTAAATATAAACTAGTTATAAAATTTAAAAGCGTATAATTTTATTAAATAAATTAAAATATTTTGGAAACTTTCTTAATTAGGAAACTTTCTATTTTTAACAGGTTACCAAATATATATTTTAGTATAACGTCAGAATACGTGATATGTCATAAATAAATAATAAAACGAAATATGATTAAAAGAAATATTAGAAGGCTCAGATTTATCAGTTTATACATACGGACAGTATTGCAAGAATAAATTAAATCCAACGAATACAGTTAAGAGCAGTAAAATATATAACATCAGTCAACTTATTTTCGCGTCCGTTATTTATGTAGTGTTCGTGAAGTCGGAGTAGGTCTTTCAGCTTTCGTTCCTACTTCGTTGTTGGAGACAAGATACGGATTTCCTGTCCTTTCAGTAAGGACTTCCTTTTTATGCATGATTAGGATTTTTCGTCTGCAGCCAAATGTTTTCCCCAGTACATGTGATAAATTATCAGAAAGTATTTAAATAACTAAGATATTGCCTGAGCATTATATACAAACATGACCAGTTTATGTACTAGTTACGGAGGTACCGTAACCATGGCACTAGAGGCACCGGTGTCATGACTCACATGCAGGAGAGTGATATCCTGCATCGTCCCGCTCAGCTCAGTTTGGCCATTTTATCAGGATTTTTAGTGGGGCGTATGGAGGTATCCTAGGCTTATCAGTTTACAGTTATCAGGGTGAATGTGGTGTATGCTCTACATCCTTCACATTGGAGCTGATCCCTCCACCCATCACAGTATTTAGAGGTCACCCCTCCCCGTTGTTACAACACATGACCTATATAAGCTCTGGCAATTAAAATACAGTAAATGCACGTTTTCATATTTAACATATAACAGTTCAGCTTTATTATTTATAAATCAGACTTTACAGATTATACACAAATTTTCGCTACAACTTTACTTATCAGTCTTACAGCTCCAGTATTTTATCATCTGCTTCATTTCAGTCATTCCTTATCATGCTTTATATCCGTTCACTGAGCGTTATGCTCAGCCGTAGTTCTTTTCATGTTCTAATGGCAGGTACACCAGGACGCTCTTAGGATTCTGAGAGCATGTGCATTTGGATGGAAGTTATCCATACTTCTTACTTTATACACTTCTTACATTATTCTGCTTATTTGGACATTTTTTAGTCCTTTCCTTCAGTATTTTACTTTTCATGTTTTGTGCTTATGTTTGGATTACCGATGTTCGATTCCGGTATTTCCTATATGGTCAATTAATGTTTTAGGAACATATACCTTATGCTTTGATGACAAGCCATAAATACACGTAAATGTCCACTTATCCAAGTAGGGTGTTACAGTTGGTCTGACCGTTTCCCTTACATGCTTGTTGCTAAGCGGCCGCAGGCTTACGGTCGTCAGTCTTCTGCCTGGAATAAAACGTTGAACAGAGGATTAAATGAATGAAAAATACTGATGGCAATGAATTGTTTACAATTGGTGATTGAAGATACTTCTTCACTGCTCTGTCATCACCAAACTCCTCTCGTTCCTGAAGCATCTCGAGCTTACGGGTTGCATCGGCCACTTGTGCCACTGTAGTGAAAGTAGCACATACCAAGTTGCTGGCGACCGAAGTGCGAAGTGCCCAGCGAAACTTCTCAGCATGCTCCGCAGCAGTTCCTGTGGATGGACCCAGAAATCATGTCAAATGGAGAAACCTTTGCATGAACTCGTTGTTTTTTTCACCAGCAACCTGCCGAATGTTGTGGTAGTCCCTCTTGAGCTCCTCTTTCTCAGCATATGGAAAGTACTGATTAAGGAAGAGCTCCTTAAACTGGTCCCATGTCAGCTGTGCAACCCAATTATCACCACCGTTGGATTACTTGACTGATTTCCATCACTGCAACACATCACCTTCAAACTTATAGCAAGCCAGTCTTGCCTTGAAAACACCGTCACAACCCATCGCATCGAAAATCTTCTCGATGTGAGAAATCCAAGCTTCAGCCTCGTTGGGGCTGCCAGTCTGCTCAAACGAACGGGGTCGTTGTTTGTTGAATCTCTCCAACCAAGTCATAAGAGTAACAGGTGGAGGAGGAGGTGGAGGATTGTTGTTGTTGTTCTGATTGCCATGAGCCTGGAATTCCGCATGAACTTCGTCTCTGATTTCATTACGAAGTTGGGGAAGGAGGGCTTGCAGAGCTGCATTGACAACTACTGTCAAATCTGGAGTATTGCGTGAGTTCACCATCTGATAGTTTAAAAAAACAAAATGCAACATAAATCATAAGTCTACAATGAGATGACCTAAAATGTATGAACAATGTATAAATCAATGAAGCAGTTTATAATGCATGAAATAGTTTAAAATACGTGATGCAGTTTATAAAAACTTTTATATGCGCGAGAGTGAACGCCTAAGGTTAGTTCACTCAGAACAAAAGACATGGCGAGGGGACGCCTATGGGTCGGTCCCAAAGTTAAAAGTTTCGATAAAAGCACATGCGACTAAATAGGGCGAGTCCTGTACCAACCCTTACTTAGTCATAAACCTGCTACAATGATATGAATGCATGAAATAAAATGAAAATGGATGAATGCATGAAAACCAACTGTCAGTTCTAGGAAGACACTAGTGACTACCCGTAAGTCACAGGTCATGTTTACAGAGCTACAGGTCGAAACCTTGGCTCTTATACCATAATTGTAACACCCCATTTGTTAGGATAGAATGCTACAGTAAATTATGGCGTGTCATCAAAGCATGCAAGGTAAATGTCTAATCAGACTGCTTTTATACATAGTCTCATCTTCCAAAACGGGCTTAAAATGGTTAAAATATCATTAAAAGTGCCATATATATGCTTGTGTTTGCTCAATGTGTATTTTAGGTAAGGATATCGAGAAAATGACAAAATATCACAAGAATCAATAAAAAACGAACACGGGAAAAGAAGCCGCATAATGAACCGGACCCTAGAGTTGATTTTCCAAGAAAAGTCCTTGAAGAATTGAAGATTTTATAGGAAGGGTCCTTCATTATTAAAGAATTGACACTTTATACCCTTGTTTATTCATAATTACGAGTTTGGTCCCTAAAGTTTGTAAAATTTACAAAAAGGACCCTCAACTTTGAAGAATTGGCAAGATTGGTCCCTCCAAATTGAAGACTTATCACTTTTAGTCCTCGACAAAGTCAAAGATACAAGATTAGTCCTTCAAGTTTCAAGAATAGTCCTTTGAAACCCTTGAAGAATCATGAAATTACAAGAAATACCCTTTAAAATACTTTGGGAATGTTTGTGTGGCTAATGTGTGAATATTGAAACTTTGTTAACAAAGAAATGGAAGTGTTTTGCTGTTAAAACCTAAATGACACAAAGAAGGAAAGTGAGGGACTAAATGGGAGCAGACAACTAAACTTCATCCTCCAACCAGCCATTGCCATGTCACCCACTATATTACCACCATCCACTCCAGTCACGCCACATCATCACCCCATTGCCAACTCACCTTCCACTAAACTAATTATACTAATCAGTAAAAAATTAGTGGGAAACACAATTTTAAACACTGAACACAATTTAACCCCACTGTTCATCACCTCCTCATTTACATAAACCCTAAATGACAAATTAGCACAAATTAAAGGGAAAATGTTTGAGTTTCTCCATAATGCTAATTAATCTCTCCCTAACCAAATCCCACCCCACAAAAGAAACACCCGTGACTCTATGGACCCCCCATGGACCTCCCATGCTTCACTATTATTGGAGGAAGTCGAATCTTGCCAGTAATCTAACGACCAAGAGTCTCTTACTTGTCCCCAAAACAATTTTGGGCGCCTTGGATCATCACAAGACAACTCATACCTTCTAGCTCATCGCATGGCATAATTTGACCAATTTTTGAATATCAAGAATCAAGGGGCAAGACTGGAATTTCATAACAACTTTAGGGTTTTTCTTCATTATAGTTCTAGAACAGCTTGTAAGCCTATAAAAGGCACCTTAGGGTTTCAGTTATCGTTGTTCTTGTTTTTCTAGTTCACAAATTTGTAAATCCACTTTGTCAGGTTTATGAAAAGTTGTGTAATGTTTGATGAATAAAACAAGATCCAAGTTACTTTCATTTGTTGCAAGATTCACTTTAAGATTGTTGTGTATTATTCTAGTTCAAATTTTTTGTGTCGATTGAAATTCACCAAGTTCTTTTTCTTTTGTCTCGTTTATGTCCAAGTGGTTAAACTGATCATATGAGCCTGATATCCTTGTGGAATATCAAGCTTAAGTGAGGTGTAATCTGCTTGTTGATTTGATTCCATGTTCAAAAAGTTTTAGAAAAGAAAGGCGTCAGTTTGGTATATGATTGTAGTAAAATACGACCTTTAGGAAAAGGAAGTAAAAGTGGTAAGCGTTAAGTGTCGGTTTAGGAAAACCGAGCACTAATGACCAAACAAGTTCAAGTTCGTTTCCAAGGAGGCAAGTGCGTTGTGTTAAGAGTTGATTAATGATGTTTGTGATTATTAACAAGAAGAAAAGAGAATAAGAAAGGAAAGAAAAGACGGTTACGAAGACGGATCGAGCTAAGACGAAAACGCGTACACGTAAAACCGTAAAAACTACAAGATTTAAAATTTTAAAACCTAAAACTTAATTAAAAGCTAAAAAAAATCCAAAATAATATAAATAAGAAATAAAATCCAATAAAAATATTTTAAAACCTTTTATTAATTAAATATTCAATTTTAAATGCTAATTAAAGCCCTAAAATTAAATATAATTAATCAAAATGTCCAAAATATGATTTTATTGAACAAATAACTTACTTATATTATCTAAAAACTAAAAAGTATTTTTCCTAATTTTTGAAAACTATTTTTCTATTTTTTAAATCACTAAAAACTATTTTAAAACTAAAATAATTATAAAAAATAATAAAATAATGCTAAAAATAATCTATCAATTTTAAAAATCCTAATTTACTCTAATGAACAGTAGAAAAATGAAAAAGATTGAAAAATATTAAATTTTTCACTAAATGACAAAACTAGTTTAATTAAAACCCTAATTAACTTAAATTAATTCTAAAAATTAATAAAAAGATGAACAGTAAAATCTTTTTTTAACCAAAAATCTTAAAATAATATTCTAAGTCCAGGAAAATTGATTAAACTGAAAAATATTACTTTTTGGCACTAAAAGACAAAAACAGAAATATTAAAAATTAATTAAAAATGCAATAAAACCTAAAAATTACCAAATGAACAGTAAATAAACATTTAATTAAACAGAAAAATCCTAAATTAAATAAGAAAAATAATAAAACAAGTTTGAAGTCCTAATTCCACTTTTTGAGCACTAAAGACAAAAAAGAAAGAAAACTGATAGTGACTTGTTGACTAGATTTGTCTGCTAGTGTAGCAGGGGTAACAAATGTGCTACCAGTGGGAAAGGAGTTCCCACTGCTAGTGTATTTTGAAGGTCTGATGACCTAATAAGCTCAGGAGAGCTTATTATGAGCTTATATTTTTGGACAAAAGGCACCCTTATACTCTTTGGAGTATAAGGAGTCAATAATCACACAAAATCAAGCAGGTTGCAAGCAAAATTCAAGCACACATAACCCAAAAAGTTTCTGATTAAGGCAATAAGCAGGTCTGTGAACAGTAAACACAAATTTCATGCACAAATCCGAATTTCAAACCCTCATAACTTGAAAATAAGCTCACCAACATGCATACAAATGATCTCAACCCTATTCTACACCTATCTGCTATCAATGAACCAAAGATGATGCACAAATTTCACAGAACAAGCAGAAAAATGGCAGATTCAAAGTTATGCAATGTTTTCACTTATATAGCAAGCAAATGAGTTCCAAATTTTTACCTAACTGATAACCAACTAACACACAACCTAATGGTACCTTATGGAATGAATTAAGCCAACTTATACACAAGATCTTAAACAATTACCCTGCTTAAACTTCTAATCCAAACACCCCTTTAATACTGAATTTCAATCTTTTTCAAATCTACACTAAACTGGTTCAAATTCAAACTAGCATACATAAAACCCTATAACAAACAATAACTAGCCAATCAAAAATCACTTAACAAATTTCTCAAAGATCTCATGCAAATCACCCAATTTCTAAAAATTGAAAAATAGAACAAGGGATTACCCTGTGGGACCCACATCCAGGTCCCACCAAGGCTGCTTAGCCTTCTCCAATAGACTCGGGTCTATGCTGAACACTTGGACAATAAGTGAGCTATGATGAATCCTGCAAAGATAGAAGGAGCAAACACAATAATACAATAACTGATTTTATGACTTTATATATATATATATATATATTAAAATAAAACAAACTGTAACTTGATTAATCGTTGAACATGAATTCAACCCAAAGATTCTTACCAACCAGCTAAAATGAAAACAAATTTCCAAACCAACTTATCATGAATCAAAAAGAAACTTGCATAATGAACCTTGAACACACACACTTTTGATAACCTTCCAATCAGTAACTTAAAACGGTAATTTAAAGAAAATAAATGGTACTCAGTATATTTTTCAAACCAAAACTTTCATATATCATCCAAAGATATTACAAGATAATTTTAAAAAAAACTAAGACAAAGAAGAAAACTAAGCCAAAACCCTAGTGCCTTTTATAGGCTTACAATGATGGTTCTAGAAAATAATAACCCTAAGGCTGAACTTCCCAATAAGCCCTTGGTCGAATCTGGAATATGCCAATTTTGATGCTTTGTTTGAATATGAAGTCCTGGTCCAATCTTCCCATGTGATGAATCTTTGGCAGTTTGTTGGTGAGACAGCTAATGGAGATCAATCTTGTCCATCCAAGGAAAAGTAGTGAGCAAGAAAACACTTCCAAAACCGTTGATTCTCTGTGCTTGCTGTTGTAGTTTTGTGAATAGTGGGGACTTGGGTGCAGGGCAACACGTGGGAGGGTCCCACAAGGAGATGGTGACAATTTTGGAGGTGGGAAAGTGATTATAAGATGGTTTATTGTTGATCTGGAAGAGATTTCGGCCAATCATCAAGAGATAATTATAAACAAAAATTAGGGTTCTTTGTTTATGACTGGGGATTTTTGGGGGTGGGATTAACACAGTAAATGTTAAGCGGGGTTTTAAGGGTTTATTAAATAATTTTTCAAACTGATGAAGGTGACGTGGAGGATAAAGAGTGGATGAGGGGGTTAATGGGAATCTGACGTGGGCTGGGGTTATATTTAATGGGAGTTGTGGTTTAATACTTTGGGAAGTTGGCAGACTGGACCCCTCATGATAACTTCTCCCTTTAACAGCTTTGCAATTTTAGTCCTCTATCCCTTTTCAAGTTAGGTCCTTTTGCCATTACACCCATAGTCCTTTGTTAACAAAGTGAATTACTTTGTAACTTTATCCAAACTTCAAGGGCTTTTTGTGGAAAGTCTTCAAACTTTAGGGACCCCAAAGTATTTCTAAGATAATTAGGGGTATAAAGTGTCAAATCTTCAAAGTAGAGGGACTATTCTTGTACAATCTTCAAACTTCAAGGGTAATTTTTGGAAAATCATAATTAGGGCTTGGTTCATCGTGCGGCTTCGTTTCCCGTGTTCGTTTTTGACTGATTCTTGTAATCTTTTGTCATTTTCTCAATATCCGTACCTAAAATACACAAGCAACAAACACAAGCATATATTTGGGTATTTTGATGATATTTAATGCATTTTAAGCCCGATTTTGGACGATGAGACTATGTATAAAAGCAGTCTCATCAGTATATTATTGTTATTACTTTTCACGTATGCTCAATTTTGCATAGATTTTTCGGCCTTGTGGGGCTTCAAATTGTTTGCTAGATTTAGGTGAGCACTTGAAATCTTATTATTAGGTGAAGCTTTCGATTATTGGGGTGCCAATACTTCAAAACCGTGACGCTGGCGATACCTTAATGTCTTCCCAATTTAATTACACGGAAGCTACTAGAAAAGACTAAAAACCCAACAATCCTAACTAAACCGCTAAGTCAATATTTATTAAGCAAAAAATATTTACATGCGAAGGGAGAATAAGCAAACAACGAGAACACATGAGTTTTTGAAAGAATACGAGTACTCTACGCTTAGCATAGTAACTTATAATTAACTCTATCATTTCTCGTCCTCATTTAAGAGACTTAGCCTAATGTGTAGTTAAGGAATCAAAGCTAAGTGCTCAACACGCACGGTCGAGTCAAAAATTACTCTTATTCTCGCCATCGGAAAATCTACATTCGTGTCTTCAAACACTTATAAAATATGAGAAAAATTTTAAAATTTGGCCATTTTTTAGCCTTATTTTGCAACAAAACGATAAACAAAAAGATAAACTTTGGAAAGCGTGAAGGTTTGGCAAGGCAAGTATCTATTCACCCCCCATACTAAAGTTAAACATTGTCCTCAATGTTTCGAGTCTAGGGGTGGAAACACCCCTATACTAGAGACGTAGTCGAATGCCTAATCTAGCATGGAAAGGGTGTAACCAATAATTTAATAGCCGTTTATGAAGTGTGCTATAAACCTAAGGTTAGAACATCAAAAGGATATATCATGGATATTGAGAAATGTCTTCAAAGCAAATGATCGAGTGCTCCCATAAAACGAACACGAGAGGCTCCAATCGTGAAGATCATGATCTAAAGTTCACAATTCACAAACAACCACGGAACAAAGGTTGGAAGGGCACAAATCCCCACACGTAAGCTATATTAGAAAGCGATAATATGTACATAGGATAAGCATGGGACTCCCCCACGAGGCACCTCGTTTTTTATTACCGAGTCATGAGCTCGACTCGATCCCCTCAATACTAATTATCATTGGGGAAGGTGACTTGGTTGAGGTAGTTCAAGGATGGAACTTCCCCGCCAAAGTAGTGCTTCAACCTATGTCCATTCACCTTGAAATTAGGACCATCATCTTGAGCTAGCTCAATGGTCCCATAAGGAAACACTTGAGTCACGGTGAATGGACCGGACCAACGGGATTTCAACTTACCGGAAAAGATTTTTAATCTTGAATTAAAAAGCAAAACTTGATCCCCAATGTTAAAAACCCGGTTTTTAATTTTAGAATCATGCAACTTTTTAGTTTTCTCTTTATAAATCAATGAATTTTCATAAGCAATGTCTCTCAATTCATCCAATTCATTTAATTGCATTTTCCGGTGTTTTCCCCGCGGTCTCCATATCATCATTACAATGCTTTAGGGCCCAATAAGCCTTGTGTTCTAATTCGATAGGCAAATGACAATTATTTCCATACACAAGCTTATAGGGAGTGCACCCAATGGGCGTCTTATGAGCGGTCCTAAAGGCCCATAAAGCATCGTCCAACTTATCCGACCAAGATTGTCGGTTTTCCCCAACGGATCTCTCCAAGATCCTTTTCAAAGCTCGGTTTGACACCTCGACTTGCCCACTCGTTTTGTGGGTGATAAGCCGTAGAAAGACGATGTGTAACCCCATATTTCCTTAGAACCTTTTCAAATTGTTCATTACAAAAATGGGTTCCACGATCGCTTATGATAGCACGAGGGGTTCCAAACCGAGAAAACAATTGCTTCAAAAACTTGACTACCACACGAGCATCATTGGTGGGCAAGGCCTTGGCCTCCACCCACTTAGAAAGGTAGTCAACCGCAACAAGAATGTACTTATTACCACGAGATGAAGGGAACAACCCCATAAAGTCTATGCCCCAAACGTCAAAGATCTCACATACTTGAATGATATTTTGTGGCATTTCATCTTTTTGTGAGGCTTTTCCTTGTCGTTGGCATGCATCACACGACTTCACAAGATCTTGTGCATCTCGGTAAATAGTAGGCCAAAAGAAGCCGGCATCAAACACCTTCTTAGCCGTGAGATTAGCACCATGGTGACCACCCGTGGGTCCCTCATGGCAAGCTCTAAGGATGTTAGAAGCTTCGGTGCCAAAAACACAACGGCGGATGATTTGATCCGCACAAGTTCGAAACAAGTAAGGGTCGTTCCAAAAGAAGAACTTGACGTCACGAAAGAATTTTCGTTTTTCTTGAGTCGTCATACCCTTAATGATGAAGTTACCCGCATGGTAATTTGCAAAGTCCGCAAACCATGGGGTGGAAGAATCAAGCTTAGAATTCACTACACCAAGTGTCTCGAGTGGAAATGTTTCGGTGATTTCCTTATGCTCGTAAACACTTTGGTGAGGATCTTCCAAACGAGAGAGATGATCGGCCGCTAGATTCTCGGCTCCTTTTTTGTCAACGATTTTGTGATCAAATTCTTGAAGGAGGAGAATCCAACGAAGTAATCTCGGCTTAGCATCTTGCTTTGCCATGAGATACTTGATAGCCGAATGGTCCGTATACACTATGCATTTCGTCAAGACGAGATAAGGTCGGAATTTCTCAAATGCATACACCACGGCAAGGAACTCCTTTTCCGTTGTAGTGTATTTAAGTTGAGCCTCGGTCATCGTCTTGCTAGCATAGTGAATAGGCAAGAAGTGCTTATCATGACGTTGCCCCAAAACGGCCCCAATAGCGTAATCACTAGCATCACACATAAGCTCAAAGGGGAGGTTCCAATTGGGAGCAACAAGAATGGGAGCTTCGGCAAGTTTCCTCTTAAGGATTTCAAAGGCTCGTACACAATCTTAGTCAAAGACAAAACGTGCCTCTTTTTCAAGAAGATGTGTAATGGGTCGAGAAATCTTTGAAAAATCCTTGATGAATCGACGATAAAAGCCCGCGTGGCCTAGGAAACTCCTAACTCCCTTAACGGTTTTGGGATGAGGTAATTTGGCGATGACGTCTACCTTAGCTTGATCTACCTCAATCCCCGCTTTCGAGACATTGTGCCCTAAGACGATTCCACTCTTAACCATAAAATGACATTTTTCCCAATTGAGCACAAGGTTGGTTTCCTCACAACGTTTTAACATTCTCTCTAGGTTCGACAAACACGAAGTGAAAGAATCACCAAACACGGAAAAGTCATCCATGAAGACTTCCATCGTCTTCTCGATCATATCATGAAAAATAGCCATCATGCATCGTTGAAAAGTTCCCGGTGCATTGCAAAGTCCGAATGGCATTCTACGATAGGCAAACGTTCCATATGGACACGTAAACGTAGTTTTTTCTTGATCACGAGGATCGATGGGAATTTGGAAGTAACCGGAAAAACCATCTAGAAAGCAATAGAAATCGTTTCCCGCAAGACGCTCCAACATTTGGTCCATGAAGGGCAAGGGAAAATGGTCTTTTCGAGTGGCTTCATTCAACTTTCGATAGTCAATGCACACTCTCCATCCGGTCACGAGTCTAGTGGGAATCAACTCGTTGGCATCGTTTGGCACAACGGTCATCCCTCCCTTTTTAGGGACACAATGAATAGGACTCACCCAAGGGCTATCGGAAATAGGGTAAATCATTCCCGCGTCAAGGAGTTTAAGGACCTCCTTTTTGATGACCTCGTGAATTTTGGGGTTCACCCTCCTTTGACTTTGGATTGTTGGCTTGAAATCCTCCTCCATTAAGATTTTTTGGGTACAAAACTTGGGATCGATTCCCTTAATGTCGGATAACTTCCACGCAATTGCCCCTTTGTGGTCCTTTAGAACATCGACAAGTGCGGTTTTTTCATCATTCGAAAGGTCTTTCGCAATAATAACCGGCAACTTGTCGTCCTCCTCCAAATAGACATATTCGAGGTGAGGAGGTAAATCTTTCAACTCAAGGATAGGTGGTTCCTCAAGTGAAGATTTGGGCTCGATACTCATAACCTCCTCGGGTGGAGGAAATGGGAAATCGTTGAAAAAATCCTTGATAATCGAGAAGTCCTCATCGTTGTCGATGTCTTCGTCACACGTACGTGGAACATCGAATTCTTCCAACGTAAAACCACCACCTTCGAAAGGAGTGAAGGTTGGTGTCGAATTATCAAGAATTGGATCTAACATAGTGGATTGCCACTAGTTTCTTCATCACCAAACCCTAAAACTTCTTGTGAAAATTCCTCGCAAACCACGACGATCATATCAACGAGGTTTATGGTAGCAACAGAATAAACATGAGAAAGTTGAGAATTTTGAGTTGCGTTTATAACAAGTTCCTCGTCGTTGAAACGTAAGGTGATCTTTCTAGCATGCACATCAATTAAGGCCATAGACGTATCTAAAAACGAACAACCTAAAATAAGAGGAACTTGAGGATCCGTGGGGATATCAACAACGATAAAGTCTACGGGATAGTAGAACTTCCCCACTTTCACAAAAACGTCTTCCGCCAAACCACATGCAAGAATTGTGGAATGGTCGGCCAACTCAATAGACATTCGTGAAGGAGTAAGATTAGGAAGATTGAGCGACTTGAAGATTGCAAGTGGCATCAAGTTAATGCTAGCACCAAGATCGGCCAAGGCATAGCATTCTTCCATATCTTGAATTGCACAAGGGATCAAAAATTTACCGGGATCACCGACTTTTTGAGGTATGCGATTAAGATAAACCGACGAACAACTAGACATTTGGTGCAATTTCTCCTTGTTGTTCAACATACTCTTAAAGTTAGCGGCAAATCGAGGCATCATGACCAAAGCATCGGCGAAACTCACATTAAAATGCAAATCACAAAACATTTTCATAAAAAGCTCAAATTGGTAGTTGTCGCGCTCTTGTCGTTTATCCTTCCTAAGTCTCGATGGGTAAGGCAAGGGTGGTGTAGGTTGGGGCATAGGCATAGCCTTTGGAATCTCGGGTTCCAATATGGGTGATGGGTCAACCGTAGGTGTGGCATGAGCGGTACTTTATAGGATTGAAATATGCTCCTTTTCGACCACCACCTCGGGTTCTTCCTCAATTTCCTCCATCGTTGGAGTAATTGGTTGAGGAGTCGGTTCCTTAAGTGTCTTACCACTTCGTGTGGTAATCACTTTCATCTCTCCCTTCGGGTTTGAAACGGTGTTACTAGGCAAACTACTCGAAGTAGAGGCTTTGTTCCCCATGACGGCTTCTAAAATGGCATTAAGCTTAGCATCAAAACTATTAAACTTCAAATCTTGACTAGCGGCTTTTTGGTCAATTCTTTGTTCAAGCCTAGCATGACTTTGCTCTATCTTGTTGTTTTGACCTCGAATTTGGTTAGCAAAATCATTTTTCAATTCATTCCTCATGCTAAGATTTTCTTTAACAAAATTAGCTAACTCCTTGGTGTTCTTAGCCGTGTCCCTAGCTTGATTAGCCAATTGCTCTTGAATGTTTTCCAAAATCTTATCATTTGCCGTGGCGTAATTCACAAAGTCCATTGGAAGTTCTTTAGTGTAAACATTTTGAAGACCTTGACTCGTGTTTTGAAAATTACGGTTTTGGTTTTGGTTTTGCAATTGGCTACTACTACTCCCTTGATTCCTATAGTTGTTATTACCCTTAAAATTGTTCCTTTGATTGCTTTGGTAACCAACTTGATTGTTTCGATAATTGTTAGCATTTTGATTTGGTGGAAAACCCGGTGGAGTCAATTGATTTGTGCGAGGAATTTGACCGTTTTGGTTATAAGTTCCCGCGGCCGCGAAGGCACTCGAAGTGTTACCACCGTTGGTAATGCACTCGGAATAATCGTGAGCTCCACCACAATACATACAAGAAACCTCAACCGCTTTAATCGTAGCGGGAGCGGGTTGTTCACCAACTTTAAATTCAACTAACAATCCTTTCACTATATCAAAAATTTTGTTCTCCAAATTAGCCTCGATTTGGCAAGCATCAACGGTGTGTGACAATGAAGGTGAAGACGAAGACGAAGTCCTACGAACACTCGACGTGCTACGAGGACTATACACCTTAGACCTATTCTCAATGATTAACAATGCTTCCTCGACCGTCTTACACAAAAAATTACCACCCGCGGCGGCATTAAGATAATCACGCTCATGATCGTTCAAGCCATTGTAAAACGTGTCAACTTGATGCAAGTCGGAAAAACCATGATGAGGACTTTCGTGCAACATTTCCTTAAACCTATTCCAAGCCGTTGAAAAACTCTCATTATACTCTTGTGAAAACTTTGAAATCTCGTTTTTCAAGTGCGTAGTCTTAGAGGGCGGAAAAAATTGGTTCACGAATTTTGAAACGAGATCCTTCCACGTCAATATAGAATTGGGTGGCTCTTTCTCTAACCAAATTTTTGCGGGCCCCGCTAAGGAATACAGAAAAAGCATCATCTTAATCGAGTCGTTTGAGACGTCCTTAAACTTGCATGTGGCGGTGAGACGATTAAATTGGCGAATGTGGTTATGAGGGTTGTCCTTTTCGTCACCTCGAAACTTGTTGTTTTGAATCATGGACAACAAACCCGTCTTAACCTCAAAATTCTCCGCAAGGATAGCGGGAATCACAATCGCTTCTCCATAACCCTCGGTGGGTGCTTGAAGCAACTCCATCATAGTTCGATTAGCCATGGGTGCTTCTTTCACTACAATGGGTTCGTCAATAGGAGACTCCTCACTAGAAGGAGTGGTGGATTTGTTTCTTCGTTTACGAGCACGTCTTGCTTTAGAGCGAGTTTGCATAAACGTTACGTACAACGAGAAGGCGAGCAAAGAAGATTCCTTTTGGTGTTTTTACTTTTTCAATTTTTTTGTGGTTTTTGATTGTTTTTACTTTTTTTGGATTTTTGGAATGTATTAGTAGACACAAATCTACAAATCTCCTCCTTAATCAAATCTCTCGATTAAAGAAGCCTCAAGGAATGAAAACGATCACGTGAAGTGAACGCCTTCGATGACTTTAGAACGATGGTGGAACACCAAATCGTTCAAGAGGGTTTAATCAAATGAAACCAAGAAAATATATATGATACTTAAGTAATACTTTGGGCGGCAAAACCCTCGATTAGCTTTCAAAATCAAAATACGCACAAGCAAGCGGAGGAAACGAGGTGGTGCGAAGCACTTAAGAGCCTTTTTCCTTTAGGTCGTGAAATACAACCGCCTTATACCCACCTTATAGTTTGTATTTCTCAAAATCGAGCTTCTCGAAAGTATTTATCTATTTTTGCCTTTTTCTTTGGTTTGAGATTCGAATACAATGATTGGGTAATGACCTCCCAAGTCAAGGTTGTGATTTCTCACGTATTTGGAGTACTTGTAAATTTATTGTTCTACGTATACAATATAGTAATAGTATTCACAAAAAAAAAACGAAAAACGATAATACGTATTAGTAGAGTGCTACTAATACAATTAGCTATTTATGGCTATATAAAAACAACAATGGTTCAACCAAAACACAACACGCCTCCCCGGCAGCGGCGCCAAAATGATTGTAGTAAAACACGACCTTTAGGAAAAGGAAGTAAAAGTGGTAAGCGTTAAGTGTCGGTTTAGGAAAACCGAGCACTAATGACCAAACAAGTTCAAGTTCGTTTCCCAAGGAGGCAAGTGCGTTGTGTTAAGAGTTGATTAATGATGTTTGTGATTATTAACAAGAAGAAAAGAGAATAAGAAAGGAAAGAAAAGACGGTTACGAAGACGGATCGAGCTAAGACGAAAACGCGTACACGTAAAACCGTAGAAACTACAAGATTTAAAATTTTAAAACCTAAAAATTAATTAAAAGCTAAAACAAATCCAAAATAATATAAATAAGAAATAAAATCCAATAAAAATATTTTAAAACCTTTTATTAATTAAATATTCAATTTTAAATGCTAATTAAAGCCCTAAAATTAAATATAATTAATCAAAATGTCCAAAATATGATTTTATTGAACAAATAACTTACTTATATTATCTAAAAACTAAAAAGTATTTTTCCTAATTTTTGAAAACTATTTTTCTATTTTTTAGATCACTAAAAACTATTTTAAAACTAAAATAATTATAAAAAATAATAAAATAATGCTATAAATAATCTATCAATTTTAAAAATCCTAATTTACTCTAATGAACAGTAGAAAAATGAAAAAGATTGAAAAATATTAAATTTTTCACTAAATGACAAAACTAGTTTAATTAAAACCCTAATTAACTTAAATTAATTCTAAAAATTAATAAAAAGATGAACAGTAAAATCTTTTTTTAACCAAAAATCTTAAAATAATATTCTAAGTCCAGGAAAATTGATTAAACTGAAAAATATTACTTTTTGGCACTAAAAGACAAAAACAGAAATATTAAAAATTAATTAAAAATGCAATAAAACCTAAAAATTACCAAATGAACAATAAATAAAAATTTAATTAAACAGAAAAATCCTAAATTAAATAATAAAAATAATAAAACAAGTTTGAAGTCCTAATTCCACTTTTTGAGCACTAAAGATAAAAAATAAAGAAAACTGATAGTGACTTGTTGACTGGATTTGTCTGCTAGTGTAGCAGGGGTAACAAATGTGCTACCAGTGGGAAAGGAGTTCCCACTGCTAGTGTATTTTGAAGGTCTGATGACCTAATAAGCTCAGGAGAGCTTATTATGAGCTTATATTTTTGGACAAAAGGCACCATAACCCAAAAAGTGGAATTATGAGCTTATATTATGAGTCAATAATCACACAAAATCAAGCAGGTTGCAAGCAAAATTCAAGCACACATAACCCAAAAAGTTTCTGATTAAGGCAATAAGCAGGTCTGTGAACAGTAAACACAAATTTCATGCACAAATCCGAATTTCAAACCCTCATAACTTGAAAATAAGCTCACCAACATGCATACAAATGATCTCAACCCTATTCTACACCTATCTGCTATCAATGAACCAAAGATGATGCACAAATTTCACAGAACAAGCAGAAAAATGGCAGATTCAAAGTTATGCATTGTTTTCACTTATATAGCAAGCAAATGAGTTCCAAATTTTTACCTAACTGATAACCAACTAACACACAACCTAATGGTACCTTATGGAATGAATTAAGCCAACTTATTCACAAGATCTTAAACAATTACCCTGCTTAAACTTCTAATCCAAACACCCCTTTAATACTGAATTTCAATCTTTTTCAAAGCAAAACTAGTTCAAATCTACACTAAACTGGTTCAAATTCAAACTAGCATACATAAAACCCTATAACAAACAATAACTAGCCAATCAAAAATCACTTAACAAATTTCTCAAAGATCTCATGCAAATCACCCAATTTCTAAAAATTGAAAAATAGAACAAGGGATTACCCTGTGGGACCCACATCCAGGTCCCACCAAGGCTGCTTAGCCTTCTCCAATAGACTCGGGTCTATGCTGAACACTTGGACAATAAGTGAGCTATGATGAATCCTGCTAAGATAGAAGGAGCAAACACAATAATACAATAACTGATTTTATGACTTTATATATATATATTTTTTTTTTTTATTTTTTTTTAAATAAAACAAACTGTAACTTGATTAATCGTTGAACATGAATTCAACCCAAAGATTCTTACCAACCAGCTAAAATGAAAACAAATTTCCAAACCAACTTATCATGAATCAAAAAGAAACTTGCATAATGAACCTTGAACACACACACTTTTGATAACCTTCCAATCAGTAACTTAAAACGGTAATTTAAAGAAAATAAATGGTACTCAGTATATTTTTCAAACCAAAACTTTCATATATCATCCAAAGATATTACAAGATAATTTAAAAAAAAAACTGAGACAAAGAAGAAAACTAAGCCAAAACCCTAGTGCCTTTTATAGGCTTACAATGATGGTTCTAGAAAATAATAACCCTAATGCTGAACTTCCCAATAAGCCCTTGGTCGAATCTGGAATATGCCAATTTTGATGCTTTGTTTGAATATGAAGTCCTGGTCCAATCTTACCATGTGATGAATCTTTGGCAGTTTGTTGGTGAGACAGCTAATGGAGATCAATCTTGTCCATCCAAGGAAAAGTAGTGAGCAAGAAAACACTTCCAAAACCGTTGATTCTCTGTGCTTGTTGTTGTAGTTTTGTGAATAGTGGGGACTTGGGTGCAGGGCAACACGTGGAAAGGTCCCACAAGGAGATGGTGACAATTTTGGAGGTGGGAAAGTGATTATAAGATGGTTTATTGTTGATCTGGAAGAGATTTCGGCCAATCATCAAGAGATAATTATAAACAAAAATTAGGGTTCTTTGTTTATGACTGGGGATTTTTGGGGGTGGGATTAACACAGTAAATGTTAAGCGGGGTTTTAAGGGTTTATTAAATAATTTTTCAAACTGATGAAGGTGACGTGGAGGATAAAGAGTGGATGAGGGGGTTAATGGGAATCTGACGTGGGCTGGGGTTATATTTAATGGGAGTTGTGGTTTAATACTTTGGGAAGTTGGCAGACTGGACCCCTCATGATAACTTCTCCCTTTAACAGCTTTGCAATTTTAGTCCTCTATCCCTTTTCAAGTTAGGTCCTTTTGCCATTACACCCATAGTCCTTTGTTAACAAAGTGAATTACTTTGTAACTTTATCCAAACTTCAAGGGCTTTTTGTGGAAAGTCTTCAAACTTTAGGGACCCCAAAGTATTTCTAAGATAATTAAGGGGTATAAAGTGTCAAATCTTCAAAGTAGAGGGACCATTCTTGTACAATCTTCAAACTTCAAGGGTAATTTTTAGAAAATCATAATTAGGGCTTGGTTCATCGTGCGGCTTCGTTTCCCGTGTTCGTTTTTGACTGATTCTTGTAATCTTTTGTCATTTTCTCAATATCCGTACCTAAAATACACAAGCAACAAACACAAGCATATATTTGGGTATTTTGATGATATTTAATGCATTTTAAGCCCGATTTTGGACGATGAGACTATGTATAAAAGCAGTCTCATCAGTATATGATTGTTATTACTTTTCACGTATGCTCAATATTAGCAGGTTGATTTGGAAAGCTTGTACTTGTTCTTACCTAGTACATAAGCTCAAATACATGGGGGTATGGATGTATATCCCTGAGGTGCACGTTCTTGTTCCCAATTTAACTTTTACTTGTTCTCCTGAAAGATGAATGTGAATGTGATTTGTAGTATGTGTGTTAAGATGAGTCATAATCTGGTCTTAATGCGTTTGTGATGCGTGTTTAAGGGTAAAACATTGATTTATTTAACCATTGGTGGCGTTTTTAGTAAAATCTTTGAAAATTTTGTGTTTTCGTGAGTTTAAGGGGTGTTTGGCTTTATTGATAAAAGTGTTTTGGTGCAACATAAGTTACTCACCTTGGACTGAACATTCTTCTTTCAGTATAATCTTACTAGTTTATATCATGGTTTAAGTTGGATAACAAGTAATAGGTTTTTGCATGCTTAAAAATTGGTAAAAACAGCTTAGAATATTTAGTAGGCTAGAACAAGCTTGTTTTTGGAATTTGTGAATTGAAAACCTTGTAATCTGTTAGCACTAATGTTTATCTAGGAATGTATGCATGTTAGTTATGGTTTTGTGTATTAGGATGATATGTCTTGGCTGTTGAATCTCACTAGAATACCAATTGCATCAGTCTAGATCCATTAGACCTGCCCTTAGCATGTTTCTGTGATACAGTTTGCTTGTTTGATTGATTGTGTGTAATATTTGCATTGGAACTAGTTATTTTTTGCTATAAACTGACTCCCTACACTCCACTGAGTGTAGGGGTGCCCTCTTTGTCCAAAGTATCCATCAATCAAGATCAAAAACAGCTTTTGACACTTTCTGTGACCAAGCAGTGGGAACCCCTTTCCCACTGCCTTCATTAATCTAGCCACTGCTAGTACTAAAAACAAAAACAAGTGACATATCCCTTTCAGCTTATTGATCTTTTGTCTTTAGTGCCTTAAAAACCTAGTTTTTCAGATTTTCAATTTTTCTCATAGACTTTGATTTATTTTAGTAATTTTAGAAAAAGTAAATTTCATTTCTAGATTAGTTTACTTTTTATTGCATTATTTTGAATTTAAATTAGATTTTTATTATTCTGTTTTATGTCATTTAGTGCCAAAAAGTTGTGTAATTGTGTTTTTCCAATTTTCTTGTTTTAAGTTAAGTATTTTAAGATTTTTAGAAAATAAATTTCATTTTTAACTTTATTTAATCATTTTCTAGAATTATTTTAAGTTAAATTAGATTTGTAATTAAACTGTTTTGTCTTTTAGTGGTAAAAATAACTTTTTCAAACTTTTTTATTTTTCTACTGTTTAGTATTACAAAATAGGATTTTTAAAAAAGTAAATTAATTTTAGCATTATTTTATTATTTTTAATCATTATTTTAGTTTAAAAAGTGTTTTTAGCTTTTAAAAAATAGAAAATAGATTTAAAAAATCAAGAAAAATACTTTTTAGCTTTTATATAATATAAGTAAGATTCTCATTTGATAAAATCATATTTTGGGTTTATTTTAATTTTATTGAATTTTAAGGCTTTAAATAGCATTTAAAATTGAATATTAAATTGGAAATAAGTTTTTAAAATATTTTTGTCAAATTTTTATTCTCATTTGTATTATTTTAGGTTTGTTTTTTATTTTTAATAAATTTTTAGATTAAATTTTCAATTTCGTCACGTTTTTACGTTTTACGTTTTAGCAATCGTCGTAGTTTAATTCTAATCGTAACCGTCATCATGTTCTCTTTTCTTTCTTCTCATTAATATTAATCTCAAATACCATCAAGTTTAACACACACATTAACCTCCTCGAGAACGAACTCACACAAGGGTCATAAGCACTTGGTTTTCCTTAACCATTTGTTTAATACTTACCGCTTTTACCTCGTTTTCCTAAACGAGTGTAAATTTACCACAATCATTTTTGGCGCCACTGCTGGGGAGGCGTGTTGTGTTAAGTTTGAACAATTTTGTTTTTGATATTATCCATAATAAGTATTTGTGTGATTAGCACTCTAATCATACGTATTATCGTTTTCGTTTTTTGTGAAGAAATATTACTATATTGTATTACGTACACAATAAATCCACAATACTCCAAAAGCGTGAAAACGCAACCTTAATTGGGATTTCATCACTCAGTTATTGTAT
The DNA here is from genome assembly GCA_025667525.1 of Glebionis coronaria. Taxonomy (NCBI): domain Eukaryota; kingdom Viridiplantae; phylum Streptophyta; class Magnoliopsida; order Asterales; family Asteraceae; genus Glebionis; species Glebionis coronaria. Next base: position 188,139,469 of record CM046880.1, read on the forward strand.
TCGAATCTAAAGCAAAAGAAAAAGCCAAAATAGATAATTACTTTCGAGAAGCTTGATTTTAATTAACACAAACTATAAGGTGGGTATAAGGCGGTTGTATTTCACGACCTAAGGGAAAAAGGCTCTTAAGTTCTTAGTGCCGCCTCGTTTCCCCCGCTTGCTTGTGCGTGCCAAGAGAAAAAGGGCTAATCGAGGGTTTGCCGACCAAAGTATTATCTACGTATCATATATATTTGCTTGGTTTCAAAGATTAAACCCTCTTGAAAGTTTTGGTGTTCTACCAACGTTCTAAAGTCATCGAAGGTGTTCACTCAACGTGATCGTTTTCATTCCTTGAGGCCCCTTTTATCAAGAAATCGATTCAAGGGGAGATTTGTAGATTTGTGTCTACGTAATTCACCAGAAAAATCCAAAAAAAGTCAAAAACAATCAAAAGCACAAAAAAATAGAAAAAGTAAAAACACCAAAAAGAATCTTCTTTTCTCATCCCCACGTTGTACGTGACATTTATGCAAACTCGTAACCAAGAAAAACGTGCACGTAAACGTCGAAACCAAAAGGAAGAAACACAAACGCCTTCTAGTGAAGGATCTCCTATTGACGAACCCATCGTAGAACAAGAAGCATCCATGGCTAATCGTACTATGATGGAGTTGCTTCAAGCACCCACCGAGGGTTATGAAGAAGCGATTGTGATTTCCCGCTATCCTTGCAGAGAATTTTGAGGTTAAGACGGGCTTGTTGTCCATGATTCAAAACAACAAGTTTCGTGGTGACGAAAAGGACAACCCTCATAACCACATTCGCGATTTCAATCGTCTTACGTCGACTTGCAAGTTTAAGGACGTCTCGAACGACGTGATTAAGATGATGCTTTTTCCGTATTCCTTAGCGGGGCCCGAAAAAATTAGGTTAGAGAAAGAGCCACCCAATTCTATATTGACGTGGAAGGATCTCGTTTCAAAGTTCGTGAACCAATTTTTTCCACCCTCTAAGACTACGCATTTGAAAAACGAGATTTCAAAGTTTTCACAACAATACAATGAGAGTTTTTCAACGGCTTGGAATAGGTTTAAGGAAATGTTGCATGAATGTCCTCATCATGGTTTTTCCGACTTACATCAAATCGACACGTTTTACAACGGCTTGAAGGATCATGAACCAGATTATCTCAATGCCGCCGCGGGTGGTAATTTTTTATGTAAAACGGTCGAGGAAGCATTGTTGATCATTGAGAATAGGTCTAAGGTTTATAGCCCTCGTAGCACACCAAATGTTAACAAGGCTTCGTCTTCGCCTTCATTGTTACATACCATCGATTCTTGCCAAATAGAGGCTAATTTGGAGAACAAGATATTTGATAAGCTTAAAGGATTGTTGATTGAGTTTAAAGTTGTTGAACAACCCACTCCCACTACGACTAAAGCGGTTGAGGTTTCTTGTGTTTATTGTTGTGGAGGTCATGATTTCTCCGAGTGCATTACCGCCAGTGGTAACACTTCGAGTGCCTACGCGGCCACGGGAACTTATAACCAAAACGGTCAAGTTACCCGCACTAATCAAATGACTCCACCGGGTTTTCCACCAAATCAAAATGCTAACAATTATTGCAACAATCAAGGTGGTTACCAAGGAAATCAAAAGAACAACTATAAAGGTAACAATTACAACAATGGGAATCAAGGGACTAGTGGTCAATTGCAAAATCAAAACCAAAATCGTGATTTCCAAAATGTCAATCAAGGGCTTTCAAATGCATTTTCAAAAGACATTCCAAGTGAGATTTTGAACTATTTTAAGGCTAATGACGATAGGTACACAAACATGGCAAATGATGTGATTAACCTAAGGACTAAGTTTGAAACTCATAGTAACAAAATGGAAGGAAATGTAGTTAGGATCCAACAAAACCAACAAAAAATGGAACAAGGTCAACAGAAGATTGAATAAACCTTACTTAGGTGGGAGCAAAATCAAAAGGCCGACAAAGATCAAGATAGGCAAGAACGTCAAAAAACGGAAAATAGACTTTTAGATGCTATCATGATGAGTGGAGCCTCTACTTCGGGTGGTATTCCTAGTAACACCATGTCAAACCCAAAGGAAGAGATGAAAGTGATTACCACACGTAGTGGTACGACCTTTAAGGAACCGAATCCTCAACCAATTACTCCTACGGTGGAGGAAATTGAGGAAGAACCCGAGGTGGTGGTCGAAAAGGAGCACATTACAATCCCACAAAGTACTGCTCAAACCACACCTATGGTCTACCCTTTACCAACATTGGAACCCAAGATTCCAAAGGCTATGCCTATGCCCCACCCAACACCACGCTTGCCTTATCCATCGAGACGTCATAAGCAAAAATTGCAAGAACGAGACAATTATCAATTTGAGCTTTTTATTAAGATGTTTCGTGATTTGCATTTTAACATAAGTTTTGCTGACGCTTTAATCATGATGCCTCGATTTGCCGCCAACTTTAGGAGTATGTTGAATAACAAGGAGAAATTGCAAAAATTGTCTAGTTTTTCATCGGTTTATCTTAACCGCATTCCTCAAAGTCGGTGATCCCGGTAAATTTTTTAATTCCGTGTGGTATTCAAGATATGGAAGCATGCTAGGCCTTGGCCGATCTTGGTGCTAGTATCAACTTGATGCCTCTTGACATATTCAAGTCGCTCAATCTTCCTAATCTTACTCCTTCAAAAATGTCTATCGAGATGGCCGATCATTCTACGATTCCCGCATGTGGGTTGGCCGAAGAAGTTTTTGTGAAAGTGGGAAAGTTCTGTTATCCGGTAGACTTTATCGTAGCCGATATTCCCACGGATCCTCAAGTTCCTCTCAATTTAGGTCGTTCGTTTTTAGATACGTCAAAAGCGGTTATTGATGTGCATGCTAGGAAAATCACCTTACGCTTCAACGACGAGGAACTTGTTATAAACGCAAATCAAAACTCCCAACTTTCTCATGTTTGTTCTATCGCGACTTTAAACCATATTGATTTAATCGATGTCGTTTGCGACGAATTTTCACAAGAGATTTTAGGTTTTGTCGATGAAGCAAATAGTGGCAATCCCACTATGCTCGATCCAATTCTTGATAATTCGACACCATCTTTCACTCCATTTGAAGGAGGTGGTCTTACTTTGGAAGAGTTTGATGTACCTCGAACTTCTAACAAAGACCTCGACGACGATGAGGACTTTTCGATTATCAACGATTTTCTTAACGATTTCCCATTTCCTCCGCTGGTGGAGGTTATGAGTATCGAACCCAAATCTTCAATCGAGGAACCACCAATCCTCGAGTTGAAAGATCTTCCTTCTCATCTTGAATACGTATTCTTGAAAGGAGACGATAAGTTGCCGGTTATTATTGTGAAGGATCTTTTGGATGATGAAAAAACCGCACTTATCGATGTCTTGAAGGCTCACAAAGGGGAAGTTGCGTGGAAATTATTCGACATTAAGGGTATCGACCCAAAGTTTTGTACCCACAAAATTTTAATGGAGGAGGACTACAAGCCCGCAATTCAATGTCAAAGAAGGGTAAACCCCAAAATTCACGATGTCATCAAAAAGGAAGTCCTTAAAATCCTTGACGCGGGAATGATTTACCCTATTTCCGAGCCCTTGGGTAAGTCCCATTCATTATGTCCCTAAAAAGGGAGGAATGACCGTTGTTCCAAACGATGACAACGAGTTAATTCCAACTCGACTCGTGACCAGTTAGAGCGTGTGTATTGACTATCGTAAGTTAAATGACGCCACTCGTAAAGACCATTTTCCTTTGCCCTTCATGGATCAAATGTTGGAGCGTCTTGCGGGAAACGATTTCTATTGCTTTTTAGATGGTTTTTCCGGTTACTTTCAAATCCCCATCGATCCTCATGATCAAGAAAAAACTACGTTTACGTGTCCATATGGAACGTTTGCCTATGGTAGAATGCCATTCGGGCTTTGCAATGCACCGAGAACTTTTCAATGGTGTATGATGGCTATTTTTCATGACATGATCGAGAAAACGATGGAAGTCTTCATGGATGACTTTTCCGTGTTTGGTAGTTCGTTCACTTCGTGTTTAGGAAATTTGAAACAAAATGTTGAAACGTTGTGAGGAAACCAACCTTTTGCTCAATTGGGAAAAATGTCATTTTATGTGTAAAGAAGGAATCGTCTTAGGGCACAAGGTCTCGAAAGCGGGGATTGAGGTAGACAAAGCTAAGATAGACGTCATCGCCAAATTACCTCATCCCAAAACCGTTAAGGGAGTTAGGAGTTTCCTAAGCTACGCGGGCTTTTATTGGCGATTCATCAAAGACTTTTCAAAGATATCTCGACCCATTACACACCTCCTCAAAAAAGATGCTTCGTTCGTCTTTAACGAAGATTGTGTACGAGCCTTTGAAATTCTTAAAAGGAAACTTACCAAAGTTCCCATTCTTGTTGCTCCCAATTGGAACCTCCCCATTGAGCTTATGTGTGATGCAAGCGATTACACTATTGGGGCCGTTTTGGGGCAACTTCATGAAAAGCACTTCTTGCCTATTCACTATGCTAGCAAGACGATGACCAAGGCTCAACTTAAGTACACCACAACGGAAAAGGAATTCCTTGTCGTGGTGTATGCATTTGAGAAATTCCGACCTTACCTCGTCTTGACCAAAAGCATAGTGTATACGGACCATTCGGCTATCAAGTACCTCTTATCTAAGCTTGATGCTAAGCCGAGATTGCTTCATTGGATTCTCCTCCTACAAGGATTTGATCTCACAATACTTGAAAAAAAAAGGAGCCGAGAATCTTGCGGCCGATCACCTCTCTCGATTGGAAGATCCTCACCAAAGTGTGTACGAGAACAAGCAAATCACCGAAACATTTCCTCTCGAGACACTTGGTGTAGTGAACTCCAAGAAAGATTCTTCCACCCCATGGTTTGTGGACATCACAATTACCATGCGGGCAACTTCATCATTAAGGGTATGACGACACAACAAAAACGAAAATTCTTTCATGACTTCAAGTTCTACTTTTGGGACGACCCTTATCTATTTCGGACATGTGCGGATCAAATTATTCGACGTTGTGTGTTTGGCACCGAAGCTACTAATATTCTTTGAGCTTGTCACGAGGGACCCACGGGTGGTCACCATGGTGCTTATCTCACGGCGACTAAGGTTTTTTATGTCGGTTTCTTTTAGCCTACTATTTACCGAGATGCGCACGCACTTGTCAAGTCGTGTGACTCATGCCAACGTCAAGGAAAAGCCTCACAAAATGATGAAATGCCACAAAATATCATCCAAGTGTTTGAGATCTTTGACGTGTGGGGCATTGATTTTATGGGGTCGTTCCTATCATCTCGTGGTAATAAGTACATCCTTGTCGTCGTTGACTACCTATCCAAGTGGGTGTAAGCTAAGGCTTTGCCCATGAACGATGCTCGTGTGGTAGTAAAGTTCTTGAAGCAATTGTTCTCTCGGTTTGGAACCCCTCGTGCTATCATAAGCGATCGTGGAACCCATTTTTGTAATGACCAATTTGAAAGGGTTCTAAAAAAATATAGGGTTAAACATCGGCTTTCTACGGCTTATCACCCACAAATGAGTGGGCAAGTCGAGGTTTCAAACCGAGCTTTAAAGAGAATTTTGGAGAGGTTGATAGGTGAAAACCAACAATCTTGGTCGGATAAGTTAGACGATGCTTTAGGGGCCTTTCGTACCGCTCAAAAGACGCCCATTGGGTGTACTCCTTATAAGCTCGTGTATGGGAAGAATTGTCACTTGCCAATTGAACTCGAACACAAGGCTTATTGGGTCCTAAAGCATTGTAATGATGACATTGAGACCGTGGGAAAACACCGGAAAATTCAATTGAACGAATTAGATGAATTAAGGGACATTGCTTATGAAAATTCATTGATTTATAAAGAGAAAACTAAAAAGTTTCATAATTCAAAAATTAAAAACCGGGTTTTTAACATTGGGGATCAAGTGTTTCTTTTTAACTTAAGATTGAAAATATTTTCTGGCAAGTTGAAATCCCGTTGGTCCGGACCATTCACCATTACCCAAGTGTTTCCTTATGGTACCATCGAGCTAGCTCAAAATGATGGTCCTAACTTTTAGGTGAATGGCCATAGGTTGAAGCACTACTTTGGTGGGGAAGTCCCTTCTTTGGACGACCTCGGCCAAGTCGAGCTCATGACTCGGTAATAAAAAGCGAGGTGCCTCGTGGGGGAGATCTCATGCTTATCCGTGTACATATTATCGCTTTCTAATGTAGCTTATGTGAGGGTATTTGTGCCCTTCCAACCTTTGTTTCGTGGTTGTTTGTGAATTGTGGTTTTTAGATGATCATCTTCACGATTGGAGCCTCTCGTGTATGTTTTACGTGAGCACTCGATCATTTGCTTTGAAGAATTTCTCGATATCCATATGATATATCCTTTGATTTTCTAACCTTAAGTCTTTTAGCACACTTCATAAACGGCTATAGATTTATTGGTTCCACCCTTTCCATGCTAGATTAGGCATTCGACTTCGTCTCTAGTATGGGGTATCTTACCCTTAGACTCGAAACATTGAGGACAATGTTTACCTTTAATATGGGGGGTGAATAGATACTTGCCTTGCCAAACCTTCACACTTTCCAACTTTCATCTTTTTGTTTATCGTTTTGTTGCAAAATAAGGCTAAAATGGCCAAATTTTAAAAAAATTTCTCATGTTTCATAAGTGTTTGAAGACACGAATGTAGATTTTCTGATGGCGAGAACAAGAGTAATTTTTGACTCAACCGTGCGTGTCAAAAATGATGACGATTCCTTAACTTTTTAGGCTAAGTCTCTTAAATGATGACGAGAAATGATAGAGTTAATTATAAGTTACTATGCTAAACATAGAGTACTCGTATTCTTTCAAAAAATCATGTGTTCTAATTATTTGCTTATTCTCCCTTCGCTTGTGTATATATTTTGATAATAAGTATTGACTTAGCGGTTTAGTCTTGATTGTTGGTTTCTAGTCTATTCTAGTTATTTCCATGTAATTAAATTGGGAAAACATCAAGGTATCGCCAGCGTCACGATTTTGAAGTATTGGCACCCCGAATAATCGAAATCTTCACCCAATAATAATTTTAAGTTCTCACCTAAATCAAGCAAAAATTTGAAGCTCACAAGGCCGAAAAATCTATGCAAAATTGAAAGTGAACAAGCCTTAAAATTTGAAGCTTTAAAGATCCAAAATTCGCTTTAGCATGAGGATATACGTCTTTGGCCATAATAAACACCTCATGGCGAGATTAAATAAAAGGCAAGGCAAGACCGAAGTCATAATAAAAGCTCCATGGCGGAGTTGAATAAAAGATGGAGGTAAACCTATGATAATAAGGCCCATCCATTAGGGGGCGTATAAAAGTCTTGGTAATAAGTCTCATGCTCAAAACCGTTATAAAACCATGTTTATCGATCCTTCTTGTTGACTTAATTTTTTGGCATCGTTGTCTATTAGGGGAGGTTATTAATTCGATGGTCTTTGTTGATCCCAAACTTAGATCGATTTAGCTTGTGTAAACAAGATTAAATCAAGTTAAACATGTAGAGAAACTTTGTTTGTATATAAAACAATTTCAGTATTATGCGGAATTAATACTCAAACAAGAACACACAAAGAATGTAAAACAAACTTTCACTTGATTGATTAGAACAAACTTGCTTGCAATGAAAGTGTTAAACGTATGAAAACTTATATAAAACTAAAACCTAAAGGTCTTCTTTTATAGACATAAGAAGCCTTGTACAAGAGTCTACGTATCAGCTATTCTAGGTAAAGATAATTATAGAAAATACATTGTTGATCCTATCTTTACTAGAAACAAACTAGAAACATAATACGCGTAGATCATATCTTTCTATCAGTGCTTGACTTCAACCTATCAATGCTTGACTTCTTCCTGTCAACGCTTGATCTGTCAACGCTTGTTTTCTTCTTATCAACGCTTGTTTTCTTCTTGTCAGAGTTCAAGTGTACTGGCTACATTTTATTCCCAACAATCCTCCCCTAAACTTGATATCTACTCTAGTAATCAAGTTTCAGAATAAAAATTAAGAACTAAGAGGAATCTTACAAATCTTATCATATTGGTAATAAACATGCCTAATCAAATCTTTGGCCACATCACTTGAATAGTCAATCTCCAGCTGTGTTGTCTTCATCTTGTCCAAAACTTCTTTGGACATGGGATACTCAGCATCTACAAGAAGATACTCAGCAAAATTTGTAGAATGATAACTGGCTTTTGGCCAGGTAAAAAGATTCTTTGTCGTATGTCTAATCGAATTGATCCTGGTTAACTATGTGACTCAGTCGTTCTTTGGTAAGACAAATAGTTGTGTCGTTGTAGTAATTAAAAAGTGCAAAACTTAAAACAAAATGACGTTAAAGTAAATCTAAATCTATTTTAAAAATAAATGGCAAGTATTTAAAAGCGTGACGAAAATTAAAAGCACTAAAAGTAAATAACGCAAACTTAAATCTATCTAAGGCAAACTTAAAACGCAACTAAAACTTAAACTACGACAAGGTTAAAATAAATCTAAGGCAATTAAACTAAAAGTGCGACTAAGTAAAAAGGCGGGAAAAATAAAGCTTGAAAATTAAAAACAGAAAGTTAAAAACTGAAATTAAAAATAACCTGAACACGGCTTATCCAGAATAATCCTTCGTTCGGAATAAACATTCATCCGGAATGTCACCTTCGTTCGGAATGCTCTTCTTCACTCGGAATATTTACCAAAAACCTTGATCCGGAATAAATCCTTTATCCGGAATATGTCACTTATCCGGAATAAAGTCTTGATTCGGAATACTGGTACTTGATTCGGAATGTTGCTGATCCGGAATATTATTCCGAATAAACTCCTTGATCCGGAATGTTTTAATATTCCGAATAAAACACTTTGATCCGGAATAATAAATTATTCCGGATGAACTTGCTGATCCGGAATATAATCTGATTCGGAATGAGAGGTTGATCCGAAATATGGCCTTGATCCGGAATATTCTGTTGATTCGGAATGTGGACTTGATCCGGAATATGTCACTTATTCCGGATGGAGGCCTTTGACTCGGAATATTCAACAACAACCTTCACTTGGAATACCCTGGTCTTGATCCGGAATGTTTCCTGGGAACACAGTAACAGAAACACGAAGAACACGGAAGAACAAGTATATACGAATCTAAACAAAACTTAATCAAATCAACCACAAAATTAAATCAAACTAATCAAATAACATCTACTAATCATAAACAAACAATCCAAAACAATCCAATTAACAAAACTAATCAAAATGATCAAAACCCACTTAAATAAATCAATAAAAAATCAAAAACATAAACATGAACATAAACATAAAAATCAAAGATTAAAAAAAGGTAGATAGGAGATGAACAATAAAAATAAAGATTGACAAGAATTAAAAGAAAACTTACTTGAAATTAAAAGTATTTAAGGTGCAAGACAAGGTATTTAAATGGACATGAAAAGTAAATGACAAGGTAATTAAAATTGGAAGAACTAATTGTCACTATTAGCCAACAAGAGAAATGTAAATCCTATCTAATCTATTTATAGGGGAGGATTAGGGAGTGCTTAGGAAGCTTCCTCCCCTCTTTCGTCTTTTCCTTAATTGCAAGATTAAGTCCTTAATCTCTTTAATCGTCTTAAATCTTGGACTTAATGACTTTGTCTCGGGATTTCTTTGAACTCGTCTTGACATTTCTTCATAAATAAGACTTGAGTTCTTCGGCTTTTAGTAAACTTCCGTCTTTTGACTTTTTCTTCGATAAATCTTCAGAATTGGTCTTGGACTTTCGTTCTTTTTGAACTCTTGACTTCTTGACTTCGTCTTTCGTCTTTTTCTTCGATAAAAGCCCGTGAATGCCCGTGTTTTCTCTACTTTTCACCTTTTCGTCCTAAATCACAACAAAAACACAAACCACGCATAATTCCGACATAAATGACATAAAATACATGTTTTGGCTCGGTTATTATTGTAATTAAGTGGTAAAAAGAATGGGTGTTTACACACCTATCAAATCCCCTACACTTGACCATTGCAATGTCCTCATGCAATGCATTAGTTACAAAGCAAGATTACATTTCCCATCATAATCAATCCATATTGGCCTTTACTAAAGAGAGAGAAAATTATAAACATTCAAAGTAAAGAAATCAAAAACATACCTTGGGTTTTGGAAATGTTGTGAATGATCATCATCCTCAAGTTTTCACTTTCTCCAAACCAAGCTTAAAAACGAGATCATTGTTATTATAAGTTAGCAGACTAACACGAACTCATGTGGGCCAATTATTCACTTAGACTCCCTTATTCCTAGGTGTATCTCTTATATTTTATTGTTGTATTGAATGATCATGAGGATGCATTGTTTGACTTATTTCGATAGTTATTAAGGCTAAAAATAAAGTGGGACAATTTAAACAATAGTTAGCTAAAGGACAAAATCTTTTAAAACTGCTTCTCGGGACCTCATAAAGTTCATATCTTGGCATAACTCGCTTCGCGATCTGAGACCTTTCTCGGACCGATATTTGGCAGCGACTTCATACTTCAAACCTTGAGAGACGTTCATGAAATAATGGTCTTCTCTTCATAATAGGAATTTCTTCACTTGAAGTTTTGAGAGATTCTTCATACTTGGACCACGACTTCTTCATTTTTCTACAATCTTTATTTGGGATTTTGATATACAACGATCTGCCTCCTTTTTGGACTTGGATCTATTCATCCTCATACCTTGTTAGGGCCTTTTTGGATAGACTTCTCCATGACTTTTGGGGAGTTTTAGCTTTTCGTCGTGTGTCTCGATCCTTCATTTTGATCTTTGATAAATGATTCTTCACATCACTTGGGATCTTTAGCAACAAAATATAGCCCTCATGTCTTGTTAGGACCTTTTTGGACTCGCCAATCTTCGCATCCCGTTTCAATAACTTATGCCTTGGCTATGAACTCTAATCCATACCGAGCAACTTTTAAACGATCTTGGGCTAGAAGCTAAGTAACTTTTCAAATCGTACAACGATGAGACTGCTTTTATACATAGTCTCATCGTCCAAATAGGGCTTAAAATGCATTAAATATCATCAAAATACCCAAATATATGCTTGTATTTGTTGCTTGTGTATTTTAGGTACGGATATTGAGAAAATGACAAAAGATCACAAGAGTCAGTCAAAAACGAACACGGGAAACGAAGCCGCACGATGAACCAAGCCCTAATGAAGAATTTTCCAAAGAAAACCCTTGAAGATTTGAAGAATTATGAAGAAGAGTCCTCCAATATGGAAGAACTGACACTTTATACCCTTGTATCTTCATAATTACAAGTTTGGTCCCTAAAGTTTGTCAAAATTACAAAAAAGACCCTTAACTTTGAAGAATTGGCAAAATTAGTCCCTCAACAAAACTAAATTGTCAATATTGGTCCTCCAAGAAGTCAACAAACAAGTCAACACCTTGAGGTATGAAGACATGTTACTAAGAGCCCTTGAAGATTGCCAAATTGCACTTTTAATCCTTATTCAAAGTTTGTAAAACCCTTGTGCCAAAAATGACAATCTACCAAAACTTATTTACAAAGGAAAAGTGGTTTAGGCTGTTTAATACAAGATGAACAAAGAAAGAAAAGTGAGGGACTATTTCTGCCAGACAATCAATCATACCCCCACCAATCAGACTGCCACCTCACACCCATTAACCAATCACAAACCTCCCCCACTACACGTCAGATTCCACCACCACAATTTATTTAATTTATTAAACAAAGTTTTAAACTGGTTTAATATTAATTAATTTTGGTGGGAAACAACTACTATTCGGATTAAACCCTTAATCCCCAGCTCAAGAACACCCATAAACCCTAATCCTAAAATCTACAAAACAAAGGGGTTTTTAATGCCTCTTTCCAGATCACTGATTAACCTAACCCTAATCCCATCCCCACTCCTAAAAACGTCACAATCTCACCCCATGTGACAAACCCACCTTCCCCTGTCCCACGTTTAGCAACAAGACAACAAGGAAACAGTGCATCAACGCTCAAGAGGTGTTATCTTACTCCCAAAGGCAAGATAAACGTTCTAGATCACTCAAACTCAGCTGGCCATCACTAGAGAACAAGAATCATCGCATGGCATCATTTGACTGAAAAATTCAAATTTCATCCAAGGGCTTTTCTGGAAATCCACTTAACTAGGGTTTTCACATTCTAGATAGTTCTGTAGTCCATTATATAAGGACGTATAGGCTTAGCATTTTGTTTTGTTCCTTGTTTTTTCTCCTTTTTCACAGCTTTGTAAAACCAGTTTTTAATGAATGAAAAATGGTTTAAGTGTTGTTGATGAGAGGCAAAGAACCCATTTATTTTTATTGTCTGAAGTTTGGTTAAGTTTATTTGTTGATTTACTTGTTTCAAAGGTTTCAGTTTTCCTGAATTTTCAAACTTTTCAGTGAAGGAAAAGTCTGTTTTAAACATTACTGCTTTCTTTTTAAAAGCTTTAAGCTATAGGTTAACTTGTCAATAAGTTAACCCTATAGCTTAAACTCTTGTACCAGTTACCTTTTGCTCTTGGTTTTCAGTTTTTGGCAGGTTCAAAACAAGGTCTTATATCATCATCATTTTCATTTCAACCACAAAGAATAGTCTGCATAGACCCGAGTCTGTTTGGAGGTGACATACAGTCACTGTTGGGCCTGGATGTAGGCCCAACAAGGTACTCCCTTGCTTCCTATTTTAGTTTTCTTATAATACTGAGTTTATGTGACTTTGCATGATTTTTGTGAAATTGCTTATTTGATTGTTTCATCTGCTTGTTTAGGATTTTAATTGTCTTTTATGCATGTTTAGATAGCAAGTAATCATTTTGGTTAAGATTTGGTTTGATTTGCTTTGTAATTTTCATTTTTAGTAAAATTAAGGGGTGTTTGGATCAGGGTTTAAGTAGGGGTTAACAACATTAATCTTGCTTTAATACTTGTTCAGCTCACTTCTTTGGTAACTATTAGGTGATATTGTTGCTTTGTTTTTAGTTTGGTAGAAGGAAAAACAAGTTGCATGCTATTAAAATTGAGAAAATAGCCTAAATCAGTAAAGCTAAATTTTTGACTGATTTTGTGAGAATTTGTGCCTTGAATCTTGAAGTCTGTTAGATCTTAGGTTCTAGAAGGGTTTGTGATCTTTTGTATGCTATTTGGTTAGTTTGTGTGCATGCTTTTAGCATTTGAAATCCAATTGTGTGCAATTTTAACCAGCAAATACCATCAGACCTACACCATAGTTAATCAGTAACATTTTTTGAAGTTTTGTACTTGATTTGTGTGATTGCTTGCTAGTTTTTGTGTTAATTATGACTCCCTATACTCAACTGAGTATAGGGGTGCCCTCTTGTCCATAAAAAACATCTAGAAACCAAGACAAGGTCCTCTTGTTAAGTCTTCACAAGTGAAGAAAACACTTTGTGTTCATCAGAAACACATTTCAATCTGGGCACGTTTTTGGTTTTCTAGGTTTTGATCTTAGTTAACTTGGGTTTGTTTTTGTGTTTTTATGATTAAAGTATTATCAGGTTTGAGTTTTAAAGTTTAAAAAAGAAAAAAAAAGTTTAAGCAAAAAGGACGTGTCCAGGACTCGAACCTGCGCCACTCCTCCCACACACCAACTCATTTACCAAATGCCCTAGGGTCTTTGACTTGTAACTCTTTGCAACACTTAATATTTAAGGAGTCTTTGTTTTCTAGCTTATTTAACTAACAGCTTGTTTATAAGTTGTTTTCAGCTTATTTCTTTAAGGTTTTTAATGTTTAGCATTTTTCTTGTGTTCTTGTTAGGGTTTTGGACTTTTCAGTTCAAAAAGTTTATTTTTCCCTTATTTAATTAATTTTATAGGATTATTTTTAGTTTAAATTTTGAAAAGTAATTTAAAAATAGAAAAAGGTATTTTAAAAATCTGAAAAAATAGTTTTTAGGTTTTGAATCATATTTTTGAGGTTTACAGCTAAAAATGTTTTCAAAAAGTCTTATTTTTGATTTTATAGGATTGTAGGGTTTTTAACCAACTTTAAAATTTAATATAAAATTATTAAATAGGTTTCAGAAAATTTTGATTGCATTTTTGTCTTAGTTACATTATTCTAGATTTTGGGTAATTTTTTATAATTTTTTTATGAACTTTGAATTTTTTTGAATATTTTAATATTATTTTACTATTAAAAATTGAAAGTTGGATTTTTTAATTTTTTACACTTTTCCTAGGTTAAAGACACTTAATTAGAAGTTTTGTCACTTTCCAAATATTTTTAGGACTTTTCAATTATTTTCTAGAATTAATTTAAGTTTTAATTGATTTTAATTTAAAAATAGTTCAATTTGGTTTTAAATTTTAAAAAATAGTTTTAACTTAATTAGGTCATTTTTGAGGTTTACAAACTTTAAGATCTTGTTTAGGGCTTTTTAATAATTAATTGTGATTTTTAGGGCTTTAATTAGCATTAAAAAGTCATTATCTAATTCATTAAAAGGTTTTAGCAAGTTTGGATTTTTTGTAAACTCTTAGAATATTATTGTGGATTTTAAGTAATTTTTAGGAATTTTTAGGTTAAAATTTTAATTTTTGTACTATTTACGGTTTTACGTGATCGCCTTTTTCGTTGTAGTTTAATTCGTCTTCGTAACCGTCTTTCTCTTCTAATCTCCTTTATTTCTTTCTTTCTCAATCATATAATCACAAATCAATATCATCTCTTAGCACAACGCACTTGCCTCCTTGGGAAACGAACTTGAACTTATTTGGTCATTAGTGCTCGGTTTTCCTAAACCGACACTTAATACTTGCCACTTTTGTCATCCTTTTCCTAAAGGGTTGCAAAAAGCTACAATCATTTTGGCGCCGCTGCCGGGGAGGCGTGTTGTGTTTTGGTTGAACAATTGTTGTTTTTATATATAGCCATAATAGTATTTGTATTAGTAGCACTCTACTAATACGTATTATCGTTTTTCGATTTTTGTGTGAATATTATTACTATATTGTATACGTAGAACAATAAATTTACAAGTACTCCAAATACGTGAGAAATCACAACCTTGACTTGGGAGGTCATTACCCAATCATTGTATTCGAATCTCAAACCAAAGAAAAAAAGGCAAAAATAGATAAATACTTTCGTGAAGCTCGATTTTGAAAGATACAAACTATAAGGTGGGTATAAGGCGGTTGTATTTCACGACCTAAAGGAAAAAGGCTCTTAAGTGCTTCGCGCCGCCTCGTTTCCTCCGCTTGCTTGTGCGTATTTTGATTTTGAGAGCTAATCGAGGGTTTTGCCGCCCAAAGTATTATTACATATCATATATATTTTCTTTGTTTCATTGATTAAACCCTCTTGAACGATTTGGTGTTCCACCATCGTTCTAAAGTCATTGAAGGCGTTCACTTCACGTGATCGTTTTCATTCCTTGAGGCTTCTTTAATCGAGATTTGATTAAGGAGGAGATTTGAAGATTTGGTCTACCTAATACATTCCAAAAATCCAAAAAAAAGTAAAAACAGTCAAAAACCACAAAAAAAAAAATTGAAAAAGTAAAAACACCAAAAAGAATCTTCTTTGCTCACCCTCTCGTTGTACGTGACGTTTATGCAAACTCGCTCCAAAGCAAGACGTGCTCGTAAACGAAGAAACAAATCCATCACTCCTTCTAGTGAGGAGTCTCCTATTGACGAACCCATTGTAGTGAAAGAAGCACCCATGGCTAATCGAACTATGATGGAGTTGCTTCAAGCACCCACCGAGGGTTATGGAGAAGCGATTGTGATTCCCGCTATCCTTGCGGAGAATTTTGAGGTTAAGACGGGTTTGTTGTCCATGATTCAAAACAACAAGTTTCGAGGTGACGAAAAGGACAACCCTCATAACCACATTCGCCAATTTAATCATCTCACCGCCACTTGCAAGTTTAAGGACGTCTCTAACTACTCGATTAAGATGATGCTTTTTCCGTATTCCTTAGCGGGGCCCGCAAAAATTTGGTTAGAGAAAGAGCCACCCAATTCTATATTGACGTGGAAGGATCTCGTTTCAAAATTCGTGAACCAATTTTTTCCGCCCTCTAAGACTACGCACTTAAAAAACGAGATTTCAAAGTTTTCACAAGAGTATAATGAGAGTTTTTCAACGGCTTGGAATAGGTTTAAGGAAATGTTGCACGAATGTCCTCATCATGGTTTTTCCGACTTGCATCAAATTGACACGTTTTACAATGGCTTGAACGATCATGAGCGTGATTATCTTATTGCCGCCGCGGGTGGTAATTTTTTGTGTAAGACGGTCGAGGAAGCATTGTTAATCATTGAGAATAGGTCTAAGGTCTATAGTCCTCGTAGCACGTCAAGTGTTCATAAGACTTCGTCTTCGCCTTCGCCTTCATTGTCACACACCATTGATGCTTGCCAAATCGAGGCTAATTTGGAGAACAAGATTTTTGATAAGCTTAAGGGATTGTTAATTGAGTTTAAAGTTGGTGAACAACCCACTCCCGCTACGGTTAAAGCGGTTGAGGTTTCTTGTATGTATTGTGGTGGAGCTCACGATTATTCCGAGTGCATTACCAACGGTGGTAACACTTCGAGTGCCTTCGCGGCCGCGGGAACTTATAACCAAAACGGTCAAGTTCCTCGCACTAATCAATTGACTCCACCGGATTTTCCACCAAATAAAAATGCTAACAATTATCGAAACAATCAAGTTGGTTACCAAAACAATCAAAGGAACAATTACAAGGGTAATAACAACTATGGGAATCAAGGAAGTAGTAGCCAATTGCAAAATCAAAACCAAAACCGTAATTTTCAAAAGACGAGTCAAGGTCTTCAAAATGTTTACACTAAAGAACTTCCAATGGACTTTTTGAATTACGCTACGGAAAATGATAAGATTTTGGAAACTATACAAGAGCAATTGGCTAGTCAAGCTAGGGGCACGGCTAAAAACACCAAGGAGTTGGCTAATTTTGTGAAAGAAAATCTTAACATGAGAAATGAGTTGAAAATGATTTTGCTAATCAAATTAGAGGTCAAAACAATAAAATTTAACAAAGTCATGCTAGGCTTGAACAAAGAATTGACCAAAGAGCCGCTAGTCAAGATGTTAAGTTTAATAGTCAAGATGCTAAGCTTAATGCCATTTTAGAAGCCGTCATGGGGAACAAAGCCTCTACTTCGGGAAGTTTGCCTAGTAACACCGTTTCAAACCCGAAGGAAGAGATGAAAGTGATTACCACACGAAGTGGTAAGGCACTTAAAGAACCGACCTCAACCAATTACTCCAACGGTGGAGGAAATTGAGGAAGAACCCGAGGTGGTGGTCGAAAAGGAGCATATCTCAAGCCCACAAAGTACCGCTCATGCCACACCTACGGTCGACCCTTTACCAACATTGGAACCCGAGATTCCAAAGGCTATGCCTATGCCCCAACCCACACCACCCTTGCTTACCCATCGAGACTTAGAAAGGAGAAACGACAAGAGCGCGACAACTACCAATTTGAGCTTTTTATGAAAATGTTTCGTGAGTTGCACTTTAATGTGAGTTTTGCCGATGCTTTGGTCATGATGCCTCGATTTGCCGCTAACTTTAAGAGTATGTTGAACAACAAGGAGAAATTGCATCAATTGTCTAGTTGTTCGTCGGTTTATCTTAATCGCATACCTCAAAAAGTTGGTGATCCCGGTAAATTTTTGATCCCTTGTGCAATTCAAGATATGGAAGAATGCTATGCCTTGGCCGATCTTGGTGCTAGCATTTATTTGATGCCACTTGCAATCTTCAAATCGCTCAATCTTCCTAATCTTACTCCTTCACTAATGTCTATCGAGTTGGCCGACCATTCCACGATTCGTACATGTGGTTTGGCGGAAGACGTTTTTGTGAAAGTGGGGAAGTTCTACTATCCCGTAGACTTTATCGTTGTTGATATCCCCACAGATCCTCAAGTTCCTCTTATTTTAGGTCGTTCGTTTTTAGATACGTCTATGGCTTTAATTGATGTTCATGCTAGAAAGATCACCTTACGTTTCAACGACGAGGAACTTGTTATAAACGCAACTCAAAATTCTCAACTTTCTCATGTTTATTCCGTTGCTACCATACACCTCGTTGATATGATCGACGTGGTTTGTGAGGAATTTTCACAAGAAGTTTTAGGGTTTGGTGATGAAGAAACTAGTGGCAATCCCGCTATGTTAGATCCAATTCTTGATAATTCGACACCAACCTTCACTCCATTTGAAGGCGGTGGTTTTACGTTGGAAGAATGCAATGTTCCACGTACTTGTGACGAAGACCTCGACAACGATGAGGACTTCTCGATTATCAAGGATTTTCTTAACGATTTCCCATTTCCTCCAACCGAGGAGGTTATGAGTATCGAGCCCAAATCTTCACTTGAGGAACCACCTATCCTCGAGTTGAAAGATTTACCTCCTCACCTCGAATATGTCTATTTGGAGGAGGACGACAAGTTGCCGGTTATTATTGCGAAGGAACTTTCGAATGATGAAAAAACCGCACTTGTCGATGTTCTAAAGGATCACAAAGGGGCGATTGCGTCGAAGTTATCCGACATTAAGGGAATCGATCCCAAGTTTTGTACTCACAAAATATTAATGGAGGAGGATTTCAAGCCCACAATCCAAAGTCAAAGGAGGGTGAACCCTAAAATTCACGACGTCATCAAAAAGGAGGTCCTTAAACTCCTTGACGCGGGAATGATTTACCCTATTTCCGATAGACCTTGGGTGAGTCCTATTCATTGTGTCCCTAAAAAGGGAGGAATGACCGTTGTGCCAAACGATGCCAACGAGTTGATTCCCACTAGACTCGTGACCGGATGGAGAGTGTGCATTGACTATCGAAAGTTGAATGAAGCCACTCGAAAAGACCATTTTCCCATGCCCTTCATGGACCAAATGTTGGAGTGTCTTGCGGGAAACGATTTCTATTGCTTTTTAGATGGTTTTTCCGGTTACTTCCAAATTCCCATCGATCCTCGTGATCAAGAAAAA
This sequence comes from Glebionis coronaria, assembly GCA_025667525.1. Classification (NCBI taxonomy): domain Eukaryota; kingdom Viridiplantae; phylum Streptophyta; class Magnoliopsida; order Asterales; family Asteraceae; genus Glebionis; species Glebionis coronaria. Next base: position 188,158,613 of record CM046880.1, read on the forward strand.
CTACGTTTACATGTCCATATGGAACGTTTGCCTATCGTAGAATGCCATTCGGACTTTGTAATGCACCGGGAACCTTTCAAAGGTGCATGATGGCTATTTTTCATGATATGATCGAGAAGACGATGGAAGTCTTCATGGATGACTTTTCCGTGTTTGGTGATTCTTTAACTTCGTGTTTGTCGAACCTTGAGAGAATATTAAAACATTGTGAGGAAACCAACCTTGTGCTCAATTGGGAAAAGTGTCATTTTATGGTTAAAAGTGGAATCGTCTTAGGGCACAAGGTCTCGAAAGCGGGGATTGAGGTAGATCAAGCTAAGGTAGACGTCATCGCCAAATTACCTCATCCCAAAACCGTCAAGGGAGTTAGGAGTTTCCTAGGCCACGCGGGCTTTTATCGTCGATTCATCAAGGATTTTTCAAAGATTTCTCGACCCATTACACATCTTCTTGAAAAAGAGGCACGTTTTGTCTTTGACGAAGATTGTGTACGAGCCTTTGAAATCCTTAAGAGGAAATTTACCGAAGCTCCCATTCTTGTTGCTCCAAGTTGGAACCTCCCCTTTGAGCTAATGTGTGATGCTAGTGATTACGCTATTGGGGCCGTTTTGGGGCAACGTCATGATAAGCATTTCTTGCCTATTCACTATGCTAGCAAGACGATGACCGAGGCTCAACTTAAATACACTACAACAGAAAAGGAATTCCTTGCCGTGGTGTATGCATTTGAGAAATTCCGACCTTATCTCGTCTTGACGAAATGCATAGTATATACGGACCATTCGGCTATTAAGTATCTTATGGCAAAGTAAGATGCTAAGCCGAGATTACTTCGTTGGATTCTCCTCCTTCAAGAATTTGATCACAAAATCGTTGACAAAAAAGGAGCCGAGAATCTAGCGGCCGATCATCTTTCTCGTTTGGAAGATCCTCACCAAAGTGTTTACGAGCCCAAGGAAATCACCGAAACATTTCCGCTCGAGACACTTGGTATAGTGAATTCTAAGCTTGATTCTTCTACCCCATGGTTTGCGGATTTTGCAAATTACCATGCGGGTAACTTCATCATTAAGGGTATGACGACTCAAGAAAAACGAAAATTCTTTCGTGACGTCAAGTTCTACTTTTAGAACGACCCTTACTTGTTTCGAACTTGTGCGGATCAAATCATCCGCCGTTGTGTATTTGGCACCGAAGCTTCTAACATCCTTAGAGCTTGCCATGAGGGACCCACCGGTGGTCACCATGGTGCTAATCTCACGGCTAAAAAGGTGTTTGATGCCGGCTTCTTTTGGCCTACTATTTACCGAGATGCACAAGATCTTGTGAAGTCGTGTGATGCATGCCAATGACAAGGAAAAGCCTCACAAAAAGATGAAATGCCACAAAATATCATCCAAGTGTGTGAGATCTTTGACGTTTGGGGTATAGACTTTATGGGGCCGTTCCCATCATCTTGTGGTAATAAGTACATCCTTGTTGCGGTTGACTACCTATCTAAGTGGGTGGAGGCCAAGGCCTTGCCCACCAATGATGCTCGTGTGGTAGTTAAGTTCTTGAAAAGCTTGTTTTCTCGGTTTGGAACCCCTCGTGCTATCATAAGCGATCGTGGAACCCATTTTTGTAACGACCAATTTGAAAGGGTTCTAAGGAAATATGGGGTTACACATCGTCTTTCTACGGCTTATCACCCACAAACGAGTGGGCAAGTCGAGGTTTCAAATCGAGCTTTGAAGAGGATCTTGGAGAGATCCGTTGGGGAAAACCGACAAACTTGGTCGGATAAGTTGGACGATGCTTTATGGGCCTTTAGGACCGCTCATAAGACGCCCATTGGGTGCACTCCCTATAAGCTTGTGTATGGAAAGAATTGTCATTTGCATATCGAGTTAGAACACAAGGCTTATTGGGCCCTAAAGCATTGTAATGATGATATGGAGACCGCGGGAAAACACCAGAAAATGCAATTGAATGAATTAGATGAATTGAGGGATATTGCTTATGAAAATTCATTGATTTATAAAGAGAAAACTAAAAAGTTGCATGATTCTAAAATTAAAAACCGGGTTTTTAACATTGGGGATCAAGTTTTGCTTTTTAATTCAAGATTAAAAGTCTTTTCCGGTAAATTGAAATCCCGTTGGTCCGGTCCATTCATCGTGACTCAAGTGTTTCCGTATGGGACCATCGAGCTAGCTCAAGATGATGGTCCTAACTTCAAGGTGAATGGACATAGGTTGAAGCACTACTTTGGCGGGGAAGTTCCATCCTTGAACTACCTCGACCAAGTCACCTTCCCCAATGATAATTAGTATTGAGGGGATCGAGTCGAGCTCATGACTCGGTAATCAAAAACGAGGTGCCTCGTGGGGGAGTCCCATGCTTATCCTATGTACATATTATCGCTTTCTAATGTAGCTTACGTGTGGGGATTTGTGCCCTTCCAACCTTTGTTCCGTGGTTGTTTGTGCATTGTGGTTTTTAGATCATGATCTTCACGATTGGAGCCTCTCATGTTCGTTTTATGGGAGCACTCGATCGTTTGCTTTGGAGACATTTCTCAATATCCATGATATATCCTTTGATGTTCTAACCTTAGGTTTTTAGCACACTTCATAAACGGCTATTAATTCATTGGTTACACCCTTTCCATGCTAGATTAGGCATTCGACTACGTCTCTAGTATGGGGGTGTTTGCACCCCTAGACTCGAAACATTGAGGACAATGTTTAACTTTAGTATGGGGGGTGAATAGATACTTGCCTTGCCAAACCTTCACGCTTTCCAAAGTTTATCTTTTTGTTTATCATTTTTGCTGCAAAATAAGGCTAAAAATGGCCAAATTTTAAAATTTTTCTCATGTTTTATAAGTGTTTGAAGACACGAATGTAGGTTTTCCGATGGCGAGAATAAGAGTAATTTTTGACTCGATCGTGCATGTTGAGCACTTAGCTTTGGTTCCTTAACTACACATTAGGCTAAGTCTCTTAAATGAGGACGAGAAATGATAGAGTTAATTATAAGTTACTATGCTAAACATAGAGTACTCGTATTCTTTCAAAAACTCATGTGTTCTCGTTGTTTGCTTATTCTCCCTTCGCTTGTAAATATTTTTTTCTTAATAAATATTGACTTAGCGGTTTCGTTAGGATTGTTGGGTTTCTAGTCTTTTCTAGTAGCTTCCGTGTAATTAAATTGGGAAGACATTAAGGTATCGCCAGTGTCACGGTTTTGAAGTATTGGCACCCGAATAATCGAAAGCTTCACCCAATAATAAGATTTCAAGTGCTCACCTAAATCTAGCAAACAATTTGAAGCCCCACAAGGCCGAGAAATCTATGCAAAATTGAAAGTGCATCAAGCCTTAATCTTCGAAGCTTTAAAGATCCAAAATTCGCTTTAGCGTGAGGATATACGTCTTTGGCTAATAAAACCACCGATGAGGCGGATAATAAAAGGCAAGGCAAGACCGAAGTCATAATAAAAGCTTCATGGCGAAGTTGAATAAAAGATGGAGGTAAACCAAAGATAATAAGGCCCTTCCGTTAGGGGGCGTATAAAAGTCTTGGTAATAAGTCTCATGTATCCTCGTGAAACATTCAAGACAAAATAAAATATAAGAGATACAACTTAGGAATAATGGGAGGATAAGCACGTGATTAGGGCATATGAGTAGTGTTAGCATTACTAACTTATAATGACAATGATCTCGTTGCACGCTTGGCATGGAATTAGGGTGAAAATCGAGGACGATGAAATTATTTCTAACGAAGCATTCACGTGTTCTTATTCTATGAACCTAAACGTCCCATTTTGCGATGAAAATCATACATTATGTCTAAAACACAAGTAGTAGTAATAGTAGTAGTGTAGCTAGTTTATCGTTCAATAAAATGAATAAAAATGAATTTTGGAGATGCTTCGATACTTTATTCTAGCATTGCGTGAGGGCACGGCAATGGTTTAGTATGGGGGAGTGATGAGACTGCTTTTATACATAGTCTCATCGTCCAAATAGGGCTTAAAATGCATTAAATATCATCAAAATACCCAAATATATGCTTGTATTTGTTGCTTGTGTATTTTAGGTACGGATATTGAGAAAATGACAAAAGATCTCAAAAACGAACACGGGAAACGAAGCCGCACGATGAACCAAGCCCTAATGAAGAATTTTCCAAAGAAAACCCTTGAAGATTTGAGAAATTATGAAGAAGAGTCATCCAATATGGAAGAATTGACACTTTATACCCTTGTATCTTCATAATTACAAGTTTGGTCCCTAAAGTTTCTCAAAATTACAAAAAGGACCCTTAACTTTGAAGAATTGGCAAAATTAGTCCCTCAACAAAACTAAATTGTCAATATTGGTCCTCCAAGAAGTCAACAAACAAGTCAACACCTTGAGGTATGAAGACATGTCACTAAGAGCCCATGAAGATTGCCAAAATTGCACTTTTAATCCTTATTCAAAGTTTGTAAAACCCTTGTGCCAAAAATGACAATCTGCCAAAACTTATTTACAAAGGAAAAGTGGTTTAGGCTGTTTAATACAAGATGAACAAAGAAAGAAAAGTGAGGGACTATTTCTGCCAGACAATCAATCATACCCCCACCAATCAGACTGCCACCTCACACCCATTAACCAATCACAAACCTCCCCCACTACACGTCAGATTCCACCACCACAATTTATTTAATTTATTAAACAAAGTTTTAAACTGGTTTAATATTAATTAATTTTGGTGGGAAACAACTACTATTCGGATTAAACCCTTAATTCCCAGCTCAAGAACACCCATAAACCCTAATCCTAAAATCTACAAAACAAAGGGGTTTTTAATGCCTCTTTCCAGATCACTGATTAACCTAACCCTAATCCCATCCCCACTCCCAAAAACGTCACAATCTCACCCCATGTGACAAACCCACCTTCCCCTGTCCCACGTTTAGCAACAAGACAACAAGGAAACAGTGCATCAACGCTCAAGAGGTGTTATCTTACTCCCAAAGGCAAGATAAACGTTCTAGATCACTCAAACACAGCTGGCCATCACTAGAGAACAAGAATCATCACATGGCATCATTTGACTGAAAAATTCAAATTTCATCCAAGGGCTTTTCTGGAAATCCACTTAACTAGGGTTTCCACATTCTAGATAGTTCTATAGTCCATTATATAAGGACGTATAGGCTTAGCATTTTGTTTTGTTCCTTGTTTTTTTCTCCTTTTTCACAGCTTTGTAAATCCAGTTTTTAATGAATGAAAAATGGTTTAAGTGTTGTTGATGAGAAGCAAAGAACCCATTTATTTTTATTGTCTGAAGTTTGGTTAAGTTTATTTGTTGATTTACTTGTTTCAAAGGTTTCAGTTTTCCTGAATTTTCAAACTTTTCAGTGAAGGAAAAGTCTGTTTTAAACATTACTGCTTTCTTTTTAAAAGCTTTAAGCTATAGGTTAACTTGTCAATAAGTTAACCCTATAGCTTAAACTCTTGTACCAGTTACCTTTTGCTCTTGGTTTTCAGTTTTTGGCAGGTTCAAAACAAGGTCTTATATCATCATCATTTTCATTTCAACCACAAAGAATAGTCTGCACAGACCCGAGTCTGTTTGGAGGTGACATACAGTCACTGTTGGGCCTGGATGTCGGCCCAACAAGGTACTCCCTTGCTTCCTATTTCAGTTTTCTTATATTACTGGGTTTATGTGACTTTGCGTGATTTTTGTGAAATTGCTTATTTGATTGTTTCATCTGCTTGTTTAGGATTTTAATTGTCTTTTATGCATGTTTAGATAGCAAGTAATCAGTTTGGTTAAGATTTGGTTTGATTTGCTTTGTATTTTTCATTTTTAGTAAAATTAAGGGGTGTTTGGATCAGGGTTTAACTAGGGGTTAACAACATTAATCTTGCTTTAATACTTGTTCAGCTCACTTCTTTGGTAACTATTAGGTGATATTGTTGCTTTGTTTTTAGTTTGGTAGAAGGAAAAACAAGTTGCATGCTATTAAAATTGAGAAAATAGCCTAAATCAGTAAAGCTAAATTTTTGACTGATTTTGTGAGAATTTGTGCCTTGAATCTTGAAGTCTGTTAGATCTTAGGTTCTAGAAGGGTTTGTGATCTTTTGTATGTTATTTGGTTAGTTTGTGTGCATGCTTTTAGCATTTGAAATCCAATTGTGTGCAATTTGAACCAGCAAATACCATCAGACCTACGCCATAGTTAATCAGTAACATTTTTTGAAGTTTTGTACTTGATTTGTGTGATTGCTTGCTAGTTTTTGTGTTAATTGTGACTCCCTATACTCAACTGAGTATAGGGGTGCCCTCTTGTCCATCAAAAACATAAGGAAACCAAGACAAGGTCCTCTTGTTAAGTCTTCACAAGTGAAGAAAACACTTTGTGTTCATCAGAAACACATTTCAATCTGGGCACGTTTTTGGTTTTCTAGGTTTTGATCTTAGTTAACTTGGGTTTGTTTTTGTGTTTTTATGATTAAAGTATTATCAGGTTTGAGTTTAAAAGTTTAAAAAAGAAAAAAAAAAGTTTAAGCAAAAAGGACGTGGCCAGGACTCGAACCTGCGCCACTCCTCCCACACACCAACGCGTTTACCAAATGCCCTAGGGTCTTTGACTGGTAACTCTTTGCAACACTTAATATTTAAGGAGTCTTTGTTTTCTAGCTTATTTAACTAACAGCTTGTTTATAAGCTGTTTTCAGCTTATTTCTTTAAGGTTTTTACTGTTTAGCATTTTTCTTGTGTTCTTGTTAGGGTTTTGGACTTTTCAGTTCAAAAAGTTTATTTTTCCCTTATTTAATTAATTTTCTAGGATTATTTTTAGTTTAAATTTTGAAAAGTAATTTAAAAATCGAAAAAGGTATTTTAAAAATCTGAAAAAATTGTTTTTAGGTTTTTAATCATATTTTTGAGGTTTACAGCTAAAAAAGTTTTCAAAAAGTCTTATTTTTGATTTTATAGGATTTTAGGGTTTTTAACCAACTTTAAAATTTAATATAAAATTATTAAATAGGTTTCAGAAAATTTTGATTGCATTTTTGTCTTAGTTACATTATTCTAGATTTTTGGTAATTTTTTAGAATTTTTTTATGAACTTTGATTTTTTTTGAATATGTTAATATTATTTTACTATTAAAAATTGAAAGTTGGATTTTTTAAGTTTTTACATTTTTCCTAGGTTAAAGACACTTAATTAGGAGTTTTATCACTTTCCAAATTTTTTTAGGACTTTTCAGTTGTTTTCTAGAATTAATTTAAGTTTTAATTGATTTTAATAGTTTTTAAGTGTTTAAAAATAGTTCGATTTGGTTTTAAAATTTTAAAAAATAGTTTTTAGCTTAATTAGGTCATTTTTGAGGTTTACAAACTTTAAGATCTTGTTTAGGGCTTTTTAATAATTAATTGTGATTTTTAGGGCTTTAATTAGCATTAAAAAGTCATTATCTAATTCATTAAAAGGTTTTAGCAAGTTTGGAATTTTTTGTACACTCTTAGAATATTATTGTGTATTTTTAGTAATTTTTAGGAATTTTTAGGTTAAAATTTTAATTTTTGTACTATTTATGGTTTTACGTGATCGCCTTTTTCGTCGTAGTTTAATTCGTCTTCGTAACCGTCTTTCTCTTCTAATCTCCTTTCTTTCTTTCTTTCTCAATCATATAATCACAAATCAATATCATCTCTTAACACAACGCACTTGCCTCCTTGGGAAACGAACTTGAACTTATTTGGTCATTGGTGCTCGGTTTTCCTAAACCGACACTTAATACTTGCCACTTTTGTCATCCTTTTCCTAAAGGGTTGCAAAAAGCTACAATCATACAACCTTATTTATTGCAGATAAATTTATTAGCAAGCGATGGGAGAATAGGCTTATAATTAACTCACATAAATTCACGAAAGAATACCAAACTTATAACTGACTCTATCATCTCTCGTTCTCCACAGTTTAAAATCTCAAGGAATGAGACTCGTGGATGCTTAGCCTATTAAATCAAAGTTTTGGGTTTTCGAGTCGCCTATAGGATCTTGCAAACTCTTAGACTTTTTCAAGTTTAGAAATCACATTTTAAAGTTCCCTTGATAAACGACTCTCTGGGATCAATTATAGGAACTTGCAAAAAGTTCTTGTTCTTAACCCGTGAGAGTTAAGACTTTTGCGTTTTATAGCTCCCTATATAAAAGCCTAGCAAAACTTGACTTAAACACGTTAAGGATACTAGCTAGAGTAACATAGATAAGTAAACTCGGGTTGAGTCAAAAGATTCACAACGTTTAAAAATAAAAACCACTTTATTAAACATTTATTCTAGCAAGGAAAGAAAATAACTATACAAAGGGAAAAACTAACAGGCCAAAATAGATCAAAAATTTTGAAAAATGTCGAAAAATTGATTTTCCGGTTAAAATGAGGACAAATACAAGGAAAAGACCACTTAACTTCGATAGAAGTCCCCCCTACACTTAATATAAACATTGTCCTTTATGTTTAAGCATGTGGGAGTAAACTCCCCTACACTTAGGACATTGTGCACGTTGTTTAAATCTTGCTAAGGAAGAGACAACTAAAGAGATTCCTATTTTAATATTGGGAAATATAAAATAGTGAATAAAAAAGAGTTTAGGATAGAACTGGGAAAATGGGAACACGGAATCACGGGTCGTCAAAAATTATCAAGAATGGATCATTGAGCGCTCGAATCCCTGAATAGTAGAAGAGAGGAAATAGCAAACACCAACGGGTCTCCCCTACACTTAGGATAAAGAAAGCTAAAAGATAGATACATGGTTTGCCTCCCAAGAAGCGCTTGATTTTTGTTCACCGAGTCGTGAGCCTGACTCGACCTTGATTATCATAGGAAGAAGCATGAAACATATCCACCGGGATCAAAGACATAGTTTTCGTCCATCAAATAGCACAAGCTTAAGGCGAACAAGGCAAGCCAAAGAAGAGTAGGCAAGGTTCCCTTAAGCAAAGACGGAGCGCGTTGGAAGCAAGTATGGTGAAGTGGTGCAAGCATATCTGCAGTAGTGCCAAAAATCTTTCCTTTTATTTCATCAGATGGATACTGAGATGGCTTAAAGATTTCAATACAGGGGTCGAACACCTTTTCCTTTAAGGGAAAATAGCACTCAGGCTCAGCAGAATTTGAAGATGATCCACGAATAAAATGCACAACCTCGTCCTCAGAAGGTGGACAAAGAGGTGTTAAATCATACATGTTGCGGATGGTGGTGTCGTCCGGTTGCTTCTCCTTTGAAAGAATTTTCTTCAAATCCGAAGTAGGATCAAGACCATAATCATCAAAGTCTAAAGGAGGTGCATCACTCTCATGAGGGAAGTAAGTATTAAGAAAAGTAGAGAAGTCTTCCTCAAATGAGTAATCATCCAAAGTAGGATCAAGTGATGGCGGAGGATCTTCATCATGCGAAGAATCACTCGAAAGAGTATTGGCCTCATCAAAATCATCATATATGGGCATGTCGGGATTCTCGGAAGTAAAATCATCATAATCATCTGAATCTGAGCTAGAATCATCATCATAAGCATCAAAGATCGGTGGAGAATCATATATGGGAGAAGGTTCCAAATTGGATAGAGAATCATCCACATCATCTTGAAAAAGTGGATTATCAATGCAAGACTCGAATAAAGGATTGTTGTAGATGACAAAATCATCGAGCACATTAATCATATTCGCAGATTCTCGTCCTCCAAAGTATTTGCTTGTAAGCTTACCCATTTCAAACACTTGTGCATCATCCCCGACCCTTAAAATTAATTCACCTTCGGCAACATCAACTAAAGCTCTTCCGGTTCTCAAGAATGGCCGACCAAGTATTAAAGGAATACGAGGGTCCATTTCATAATCAACAACAACAAAGTCGACCGGAAAATTGAAGGTGCCAACTTTAATGAACACATCTTCGGCAATACCAACGGGGTAAGCGAGAGTGCGATTTGCAAGCTCAAGAGTCATCTTTGTTGGAGTAAGGTCGGGTAATGATAGTGTTTTCCAAACACTTAATGGCATCAAATTAATACTTGCCCCGAGATCGGCTAAGGCAGTAAATTCTACGATTTTGTTAAAAATGCAAGGCAACACAAAACGACCGGGATCTCCAAGTTTTTCCGGAAGTTCTTTAAGAATAACTGCAGAACATTTTTCATTTAAGCGTGTGTTGGCGAGCTCAATCAACTTCTCCTTCTTGTTAAGCAATTCCTTGAATGCTTTGACAAATTTCGGCATGTGGACAAGTGCTTCAACAAGGCTGATGTTGAAATTCATTTGAGAGATCATCTTCAAAAAATTCGACACTTGAATGTCGTCCTTGGTTTGCATTGTGGTCTTGCCTAAGCAAGATGGATAAGGAATGCTGGGGTTGGGTGGTGGAGGAGTAGAAGGTGAAGGTTGAGATGTGGAAGGATTCTTCTTGGGTACATCGTCATGACAAGGCGGAGACGGTAATGGTGTACTAATACTCGGTGTAGGAGTAGTAGGGATAAATGGTGGTGGAGGAGGTGTAGATGATGGGGGCGGGATAGGTGGTCCTACTATGGTAACTCCACTACGGGTAGTAATAGCACTCACATTTGCTCGCGGATTGGTGACGGTGTTTGAAGGTAGAGAACTCAAAGTAGAAGGTTGAGTTGTGGGCAAGAAACTAGCCAGCATATTCTTTAAATCATTCGTTTGATTGCTGAAGGAGGATTGGATATTATCTCGAAGCTCGGATCTGATGTCATTCCCTTTCTTGGTAATATCTCCTTTCAAATTGATAATTTGGCTCTGTAGATTCTTGATTTGCTCACCTTGGGTTCTCATCAAAGCTTAAACATCTTGATTCATGGGTGGGGCTTGTTGAGCGGGTGGGTGATAAGGATTAGAAGCTCTAGGTGGGATTTGGTTGCTTCTATTGTAATTGTTGTTGGGTTTTTGGTTTTGAGGAGAAAAAACGGGTGAAAGTTAGTTGTTTGACCGATAACTCAGCAAATTTCGATCCCCGTGAGGTCGGGCTTGTTAATTATCCGGTGAATAATTACCATAAGCTGCATACACATTTTCCGGATTTCTTTGAGTAGAAGGACAATCAGTGTATGAGTGTGGACCGCCGCATGTTTCACAAGAAGGTTCTCCCGCTTTAACTTGTTGTTGTTGGTTTGTAGCGAGAAGCAAGATATTTTTGTTCATTTCAGTCATCATGCGGGTGAATTCGGTCATGTCGGGGCTTGCTGAAGTAGAAGAAACATTGACTCTCGGGTTGTTCCTTGAAGAAGCGGAGGAATCCCAGTTTTTTGTGGTGAGTAGTCATGTTCTCAATAAGCTCTCTACACTCCTCGGGTCTCCTTTTCATAAATGTGCCACCGGCGGCTGCATTAATCGTATCACGATCACGTAAAGTCAAACCGTTGTAGAAAGTATCGATTAAGGTTACAGGGAGCATGTTGTGGTTTGGACAACGATCGATCAAGACATTATATCTTTCCCAAGCATCAAAGAGAGATTCATCGGGTTCTTGCATGAAACCGATGATTTGATTGCGAAGGCTTGTGACCATGGATGGTGGATAGTAGCGCGACAAAAAGCGTTGAGTCATGTCATCCGAAGTACGAATAGAATTCTTCGAGAGACGATCAAACCATTTCTCGGCGTGGTGTGATAAAGTTTGTGGAAAGAGTTGAAGGTGAAGAACATCCATTGTGGCACCGGGCAACTTCATGCTTTGAGTGATTGTAATGAACTTGTCGAGGTGTTTGTTGGCATCATCATCAGGCATTCCGGCGAATGGATTAGTTTGCACTTGCTGAATCATGTGGTGCTTCAACGAAAACTCCAGAGCCGTGATTTGCATCGCCGCAATCGGTCCTCCTCGTCCAAACATGGTAGGTTGACAAAGCTCCTCCATTGTCCGAAGATCGGGCTGTGGAAGAACATTGTTGTTATTATTGAGGTGCGGTGGATTATTGTTGTTGACACCTGCCATACTTAAATCTTCTCGAGTCTCGGGCTCTTGATAATTAGAAGATCTAGTACGCATACACCTACAAAGGCAAAAGAAAACAATACCAAACACAAAGAGAATATATATACACAATAAAAATAAAATCTTTTTGGATATTTGAAATTTTTATTTTTTATGGATTTTTGAAATTTTTATGCAAGAAAATAACGCTCACGAATGAATGGATCCCAAAAAGCAACGCGTCTCTCACAGAAAACCGTTAATCTTTACGAAAAGAGCCGGCAGCGGCGCCATTTGATAACTGGCTTTTGGCCAGGTAAAAAGATTCTTTGTCGTATGTCTAATCGAATTGATCCTGGTAAACTATGTGACTCAGTCGTTCTTTGGTGAAACAAATAGTTGTGTCGTTTTAGTAATTAAAAAGTGCAAAACTTAAAACTAAATGACGTTAAAGTAAATCTAAATCTATTTTAAAAATAAATGGCAAGTATTTAAAAGCGTGACGAAAATTAAAAGCACTAAAAGTAAATAACGCAAACTTAAATCTATCTAAGGCAAACTTAAAACGCAACTAAAACTTAAACTAAGGCAAGGTTAAAATAAATCTAAGGCAATTAAACTAAAAGTGCGACTAAGTAAAAAGGCGGGAAAAATAAAGCTTGAAAATTAAAAACAGAAAGTTAAAAACTGAAACTAAAAATAACCTGAACACAGCTTATCCGGAATAATCCTTCGTTCGGATTAAACATTCATCCGGAATGTCACCTTCGTTCGGAATGCTCTTCTTCACTCGGAATAATTACCAAAAACCTTGATCTGGAATAAATCCTTTATCCGGAATATGTCACTTATCCGGAATAAAGTCTTGATTCGGAATACTGGTCCTTGATTCAGAATATTGCTGATCCGGAATATTATTCTGAATAAACTCCTTGATCCGGAATGTTTTAATATTCCGAATAAAACACTTTGATCCGGAATATAATCTGATTCGGAATGAGAGGTTGATCCGGAATATTGCCTTGATCCGGAATATTCTGTTGATCCGGAATGTGGACTTGATCCGGAATATGTCACTTATTCCGGATGGAGGCCTTTGACTCAGAATATTCAACAACAACCTTCACTTGGAATACCCTGGTCTTGATCCGGAATGTTTCCTGGGAACACAGTAACAGAAACACGAAGAACACGGAAGAACAAGTATATACGAATCTAAACAAAACTTAATCAAATCAACACAAGATTAAATCAAACTAATCAAATAACATCTACTAATCATAAACAAACAATCCAAAACAATCAAATTAACAAAACTAATCAAAATGATCAAAACCCACTTAAATAAATCAATAAAAAATAAAAAACATAAACATGAACATAAACATAAAAATCAAAGATTAAAGAAAGGTAGATAGGATATGAACAATAAAAATAAAGATTGACAAGAATTAAAAGAAAACTTACTTGAAATTAAAAGTATTTAAGGTGCAAGACAAGGTATTTAAATGGACATGAAAAGTAAATGACAAGTAATTGTCACTATTAGCCAACAAGAGAAATGTAAATCCTATCTAATCTATTTATAGGGGAGGATTAGGAAGTGCTTAGGAAGCTTCCTCCCCTCTTTCTTCTTTTCCTTAATTGCAAGATTAAGTCCTTAATCTCTTTAATCTTCTTAAATCTTGGACTTAATGACTTTGTCTCGGGATTTCTTTGAACTCGTCTTGACATTTCTTCATAAATAAGACTTGAGTTCTTCGGCATTTAGTAAACTTCCGTCTTTTGACTTTTTCTTCGATAAATCTTCAGAATTGGTCTTGGACTTCCGTTCTTTTTGCACTCTTGACTTCTTGACTTCGTCTTTCGTCTTTTTCTTCGATAAAAGCCCGTGAATGCCCGTGTTTTCTCCACTTTTCACCTTTTCGTCCTAAATCACAACAAAAACACAAACCACTCATAATTCCGACATAAATGACATAAAATACACGTTTGGGCTTGGTTATTATTGTAATTAAGTGGTAAAAAGGATGGGTGTTTACACACCTATCATAGAACTCAAATAATATACACCAGCAGCTGAATACAAACGCCATTGAAGTCCACTGATATCATCCTCAAGATCCTTCCAAATAGGATCTTCTTCTTCTGGTGCACACAGTCTTTTGAATGTTGACCAAAGCTTTATTCCATTGACTGAAGTAGGTGCTTCAGTCTCATACTTGGCCATCAAGAACCTCCAAAGGTCTGCCAAGTCTTCCCTATCCATACTTGCAAAAAGAGACATAAGAGTAGTAAATGTGTGTACCTCTTTCCCATATCTGCCAATCATCCAAAACCCACTTGCATCTTCCTCATGGCTAATGATAGGGTTTCTAGCATCAAGAGGTAACACTTGTACCATATCTGAAGCTTCCATGGGTGAGAGCTTAATACTCCTTCTAAGAACAGCTTCACTGAGAACCACTTTATCTAAATCTTTAGGAAACTCAAGTGGAACTCCCTTCTTCAAAGGCCTTGGAACAATCATTGCCTTTTGAATCTCCATCTCTTCTGCAAGTTCTTCTTTCCTTTCATCTGAAAGAAGTCTAAGAGTATTCATTTCCTGCACTCTTGCCCAAATGGGATAAGCCTTGTACTCCAATTTTTCAAAGGATAATCCCTGCAATTTCTTGAAGGTTCATCCAGTTCCATGACATCTGAGTAACATGTAATAAAGCTCCCTTCTATCCCTCTTCAGTAGTGAGAAAACATTGCTAGCTTTATGCTTCAGAATTACCTTGCAGTCTCTTTGAACTCTTAGGAGAATCTCCAATCCCCAAATTTGGTCTGAAATTGTCAAATCTGGATTCTCCATAATCCTATTCTCCCAAGCATGGTACATCTGAGCAACTTCTGGCATATCCTAGTCTACTTGCAATTTTATCTCTCTAAGCTTCTCTTTTGCCAAGTCATCACCATATTCAAGTCTTTCTGGTTGTTTAATTATCATTACACTTGAATATGAACTTCCTTAATCACTTCCTTCTTGTTCCTCTGAAGTAACAACAAATGGTGATTCACCAACCTTCTTCATTTCTTGTTCCACAAGTTGTGCAACCAACCTTGAATCAAACTATACTTGTGCTGCATCCTTTGGAACTTCTACTTCTACCATAATTCCTTTACCCTTATCTAATGGATCAATGATGGGTAAAGCTGATGATGGTACCTGTGAAGACACTTCTTTGATGATAGCTGATGACTGGAATACATCAACCATATCTGCAGGTCTGTCAACGCTCAAATTCTGTGTGTCAGCGCCCAACTTACTCTTGTCAGCGCTTGATGTGTCAGCGTTCAAATTTTGCTTGTCAACGCTTACCTTACTTGTCTCAGCGCCTCTAGTGAACTGCTCCATCATAGCTGTAAAAGACAAGTTCAAGTTTGTAGGAGTAACCAAAGATGTATCAAAACCTGGTTGCTTCTTTCAATTCAGTGAGGGCTTCAGTAACACCCAAAGATTCTCCATCATGTGAGCCTTTGTCACTCACATGGATCTGCTCATCCTCCCCTTTAGAAGATTCCTCCATACCACGCTTAGTGTTAGCATCCTCCAAACTAACAATCCTCTCCCTCAATTGCTTGAGTTCACGGCCTTGTGTACTGACTGTTTGTACCAAGTCTACATTTTGCTTTTGCAAGCTAATGTAGACAGTCGTCAATTCCATCAATGTGTATGGTTCCAATCTACCCTCCTCTAGAATGGGTATTTGACCTCCCAAAGTAGAGTCATGGGGCATGGATGAGGTCTTAAAGATGTTAGGACTGGCTTGGCCTGCATCTAAGCTAGCACCAATAGTCCCAGCCTCATCCATAGCACCAACCACACTTGTGGTGGTGGTTCTCTCTGTAACATGGCTAGGACCACTAGAGGAGAACACTCCAGTAGTCCTTGGGCGTTTAATCAACCTATATTTAGGGGGTGTAGAAGATGATGTGTATTGGGTGGTAGTTTGAAGGTTAAGGGGTGTTTGGGTCTTTGAAGGAAAGGTGTCAACATTTGGATTACTAGTGTCAACGCCAACATTTAATGTGTCAGCGTTGAAGGATTGCTGGTCAATTTCCATGTGTTGAGGTGAAGGCAAAGGTTCTGGTATTGGGTCAAGTTGTGGTTCTAGGTCTGGTTGGGGTTGTGTTGCTGCAATAACAGCAAGCATAGCTTGGGTAAGGGGTAATTCACGGTGAGGGGGGTGAGTTCATCTTACTAAAAATAGCTTTCTTTTGTACAGGGATCTCATAAAAATCATCATGATCCCTTATGCAGTACCTTTGAACATTAAAAACCATTTGTAAAAATCTAGGATAAGCCAAAGTCATCTTATTCCCTTTGTTTTTACACATGCCATCAAAAATTAATTTTGAAAAATTATACTTTTGCCCATTTGTAATGCACACAATTGCACTAGCAATTGATCTGTTAATCTCATTATGTGCAGTAAATTTGGGACTCAAACATTGAAGGATGACATGCATGAGGTACTTCCAGGCTGGGGGAAATTCTTGTTTATGATATTTATTTAAAGTACCCTCATCAGGGAAAGGATACCCCAAAGCCCGAAGTCCTTGTTCTATTTCATTAATGGGGACATCTACATCATTAAGATGCAAAGCCTGGTGAACCAAGGCTTCAGTAACCACCCAAGTACGCCCATGAACAATAGCTCTTAATTTAGTCACATTATTAAGTGTTGAGGAACTAACAGTGTTCCAAAACTGTTTAATATGAGTGACAGGGATGAGAGGAGCATGAGAAAGAGCATACCGTAATGGAGATGCATTCAAATACGCCACCATCTCGGTGTATTGTGGAAACAAAATATCATCAGCCTCCAAATAAGCAATCATATTGTGCTGACTCCTGAATCCCAATAGCAAGTCACTTGGTTTAAACTTTGGTGCCATTGTTGAAGAAAGTTGTTTGTGAAAGATTGATGAAAGATGAAGTATAGGAGAAAAAAGTGTTAGACAAGAATATGATAGTACCCTGTTTAAAAATAGGAGCCAAATATATAGGAGAGATAGGCACATGTGATTGGTCAAAAATAAGGCAAGTATTTTCAAAATATAATGATAAAAATATTGAAAAGAAAATAAGTTATCTTGTGCATTAATTAAAAGTTATCTACTCCCAAAATTACGGCCCCAAAATTCGTCAAAAATAACAACTGGGTAGGTCCCAATGAGTGTCAACGGTCAAAAATAACCCATCAACGCCCAACGGCTATATTCTTGTCAACGTTTGCAAAAGTCATGTCAGCGTCTAAATTGGTCACAACAACGCTTGGAAAAATATTTGTCAGCGTCCAAAAATAAAAGTAATAAAAATGAAAAAGGACCTTAAGAAAGTAATTTATCCTAGTGAAGATAACCTATAAAGTGAAAATTATTATAGGGCGGCAAGCACTGTCCAGTTATGCACACTTGCTTATGCAAGATAGACATAACAGTCCTCTAGTGTCCCTTGCTAACCAAAATTCTTAACAATTAAGTATCTCATAAAATTCCTTGTAACTCCCAGGTAAACCGATCATAAATCATTCCCAATTCTCCCAACAGACCACATCCAATTCTAGGCCAAAAAGGTCTTGGCAGCATGCATAGTATGTCAACTTTGCATGCTACAGTGCCTCATGATTTAGTAAACTAACTCATACTCACCAGTGGACACAATCTAGAATTGTGATAAGAGTATTATAAGAATACCCAAAGGTCCTAAAGGTTCCTAAAACCTCCCCTTAAACTGTGACTCACAAGTTTCGAAATATATGCATGTAAATAAAAATTTATGTCAAGATAGGAATATAAATATTCCAACCATCATCCATAAATTGAAACATGCTCCAATGATTCTCCAAGGATCCATAAGCAACTCTGTATCCAATGGTACAATGCTAACAACACCTGCACACTTAGATCAAAAACCACAAAAACTAACATGTTGCTGACAACGTCACGATAACACTTATCAGCGTTAAGATAACCTTTGTCAGCGTTAGACAAATATAGTGGAAAATCTAACTTTTCAAAAAGACCAATAACAATGCATATCATGTACATACTTTGACAATGAGACCCCAAAACACATATTAGGTGAGATTGATCATTCCAATACTTGTTACCAAGTATTGAAACCTTCCAGTATCAAAAGGTTTAGTTAATAAATCAGACACATTTTCTTCTGTGTCAACCCTATCTGGTTGAATTAAACCCTGTTCAAAAAAATCTCTAATAAAATGATGTCTAATTTCTATGTGTTTTGTTTTAGAATGATGTACATGATTTTTAATAATGCATAAAGTACTGTTATTGTCTACAAAAATCTTGGTATGCATGATATTATACCCATAATCCAACAGCTGGTTCTGAATCCATAAGACTTTTCCACAACAAGCAGCTGTTGCAACATACTCTGCTTCAGTTCTAGAATTGGCCACCACTGTTTGTTTCTTGCATTGCCAAGATATCAACCTACTCCCAAGAAACTGACATCCACCAGTTGTTGATTTTATCAAATTTGTCACCACCATAGTCACTGTCTGAATATGCAATAAGCTCCAATGGTGAATCTTTTGGATACCATAATCCCAAGTCTGGATAACATCTAAGGTACCTAAAGATTCTCTTGACAGCAAGAAGGTGACACTCTTTGGGAGTCACTTGATGGCGTGCACATGCACACACAACAAACATAATGTCAGGTCTTGAGGCTGTGAGATACATCAATGAACCAATCATTGATCTATAGTGCCTGACATCCACATCTTTTCCATCTCCAACTTTTCCCCAAGGGTGTTCTCTATCCCTAGGAGTACTAGCCCTTTTCTCATGTGGAGAAAAGCTGAACTTCTTCAAGATTTCTGCTACATATTTATCCCAAGAGATGAAGATACCATCTTCTTTCTGCTGAACTTGTAACCCTAGAAAGAAGTTCATTTCCCCCATTGCACTCATCTTGAACTTGTCTTTCATAAGCTTGGAAAAGTCTTCACTCATCTTTGGGTTTGATGAGCCAAAGATGATATCATCCACATAAACCTGAACAAGTAAAACATCCGTACCAATCTTCTTTGTAAATAAGGTCTGGTCTATGGTGCCCCTTTTGAATCCATTTTCCACCAGATAGGTAGACAATGTGCCATACCATGCTCTTGGGGCTTGATGAAGTCCATACATAGCTTTCTTGACTCTATATACCTTGTCTGGATGCTCTGGATCTTCAAAACCAGGAGGCTGCATTACATAAACCTCCTCTACAATTATGCCATAAAGAAAAGCACTCTTCACATCCATTTGATAGACAGTAAAGCCCATGCAGGAAGCATAGGCTAGAAATATTCTTATAGCCTAAATCCTTGCAACTGGTGCAAAGACCTCCTCATAGTCTATCCCTTACTCTTGTGTATATCCTTGAGCCACTAAACATGCCTTGTTTCTGACCACAATGCCTCTTTCATCTTTCTTGTTTCTAAGAACCCATCTTGTCCCAATAGGTCTGACATATCTGGGACAATCAACTAACTCCCAAACATCCTAAATAGCAAATTGGTGAAGCTCATCCTGCATTGCTTCCACCCAACTTGGTTCTTTGAGAGCATCAAAAATATTCTTGGGTTCCTGTTGTGACAAAAAATAGGCAAAGAAACATGCTTGAACAAGAGGGGTATCAACCTTCTTATGTATATTGGCAATAAATCCTCCAAGATTCTGATGAGATCTTCTAGTTAGAACAGGAGACATCACATCACCAATAATTAGAGAAGAGGGGTGATCCTTCATTGTAGAAGTAAGAACTCCTCCCTCAAAAAGTATGTTGTCTTCAATCTCATCTTCCATGTTACCAATATCTTCTTCAGACTCTCTTCCATCAATATCTGTATGAACCTCTCCATTTCTGCTTGAAGGTTCACCCTGTTCAAAATTGGAAGAGAAATATGGTCAAAAGAGTTGCCAAAGCCTGAACCAAGGTTGTCAGCGTTGGAGCCATCAACGCCTGAAATAGAGTTGTCAACGTTTGAGCCATCAATGCTTGAAGTTGTCTTATCAGCGCCAGATTTTCCTTTTTCAGCGCCTGAAAGACCATGCATGTTGTTAACTGGTGATACTTGGGGACCACCATTTTCCTTTCCAGCAGCAGCAGCAGCAAAAAAGCATCTGTCCATATGGGAATAGTGACATACTCAAGTATGGGTGATGATTTGTCTGCATGTGATCCAACCTCTCATTAACCTGTGTACCTGAAATATCAACAACTGGTTCTTCCACAACATTTGAAGTTACCTTCACGATGTTGGGATTAGTAACAGGCATATAGTTCAAAGTCCTAGATAGAGGTTCCAAGTCAAACAACCAATTTGGACCACTTTTAGGATCACTAGGTTTACTTTCTAAAAACCTAACATGTACCTTTTCAAGTACACGTTTTTCCTTCTTAATGTAAACCCTATATCCTTTACTCTGCACTGAAAAACCCATGAAGTAGCCTTCATCACCTTTAGCACTAAATTTACCTAAGGCATAGTACAACTACATGACAACCAAAAGGTTTAAGAAAACCAATATTAGGTTTCCTTCCCCAAAGTAACTCATAAGATGTTTTGTTATGTATCTTGTTAACTAATGCTTTATTCTGAACATAACAAGCTATATTCACAGCCTCAGCCCAAAAAGCAATGGGAAAGTGAGCATCAGCCAACATAGTCCTGGCTGCTTCTATGAGGGTTCTATTCTTTCTCTCAGCAACCCCATTTTGCTGTGGAGTTCTGGCTACACTAAACTGTCTAGTAATCCCTTTCTTGGCACAAAAATCATCCAATAGCTTATTTCTAAACTCACCACCATTATCACTTCTAAGCATCTTAACTTCATTACCAGTCTTCTTCTCAATTTGGTTAATAAAGTTAATTAAAGTATCAGCAGTGTCACTTTTCAAAGCTAAAAAGAAAGTCCAAGTAAACCTAGAAAAATCATTAGTAATGACAAAGCAGTAAGATTTACCATTCAAGATTTCTATATTAGTTGGACCAAACAAGTCCATATGCAGCAAGTGAAGTGGTTTAGAACTAGATTGCACCTGTTTAGACTTAAATGAGACCTTGTGCTGTTTGCCTTTAAGGCATGCAACACAAGAGTGGTCATTGTGGAAAGCCTTTTCAGGCAAACCATCAACCAAGCCATGTCTCACAAGTCTGTTTATATTTTTAAAGTTAATGTGCCCTAGTCTCCTGTGCCATAGATTACTCTCATCAACTGAAGCCTTAGCATAAAGACATGACAAGTTATTATTCATCCTAATCCCATTAAGATTCACATTATAAATGTCCTTATGCCTAGGTGTTCTATAATCAATGAATTTCTCATCTGGTATTTTAAAATCCTTGCTCAACACCAAGCATTTAGTATCAGTGAAAAGAACCTTAATTTTGTTATCACAAACTTGTGATACACTAAAAAGATTATAGTCAAGTTCTTTTACCAGAAACACGTTTTCAAAACGCAAATTGTTGGTGAGAAGAGTTCCTTTGCCTGTGATAGTTCCATATCCGCCTCCAAAGTAAACTTTATCACCATCCTTAATGGGAGTGAAGTTTGTGAGATAATCTTCCTTCCCAGTCATGTGCCTAGAGCATCCACTATCCCAATAGCCATAATCATTAACCTGTTTTTGAATGCACTGCACATAAAGAAAACAAATTAGTTTTCTTTGGGAACCCAAGCCTGAGTAGACTTGGATTCATTTGGTTGTTCAACAAGAACAGACTTAGTCCTCATAACAACCCCTTGTTCATCCCTTTTTGGATTAAACACCCAGTTAACCCCAATTGGTTTTGTGATGACCTTGGAAATATTGTTAAATCTGTTACAGGTCATAGAAATCCCATTAGAATTAGGGTTTTGATCTTGCTTATGTCTCCATGTCAAGCTAGAAGAAGCTTTAGACCCCTTTCCCTGTGGTTGCAAATATTTACCATTATTTGGTCTGGCAACGTTTCTGTCAGC
This sequence comes from Glebionis coronaria, assembly GCA_025667525.1. Lineage (NCBI taxonomy): Eukaryota > Viridiplantae > Streptophyta > Magnoliopsida > Asterales > Asteraceae > Glebionis > Glebionis coronaria. Next base: position 188,180,638 of record CM046880.1, read on the forward strand.
GTTTGATTTGGTCTTGTCAACGCTGAAATTACCCTTATCAGCGTTGAACCTAGGGTTTGCTACAGGAACCCATTGTCTATTAGACCATGTATTGGTCTTTTGAAAAGGTCTTTGTCCATAAGTATTAGACCCTTTAGTAAAGAATGGAGTTGGTCTAACAACTTGTGGACTTTGCTGAACAAAAATTTTGGGTTTGACAGTGTTTGACTTTTTTTCAGCGTTGACCTTGGAAGCATTGACACACTTATAGGCTAAACGTAAAAAGCTACCACAAGTATAACAGGCTTTTCTAGACATAACTCTAGGTCTAGAAGAAAAGAAACCTGTTCCATTATCACTAATTTGTCTTTTTGGTGACCTAGTATTTCTATACATTTCTGTATATTTAATGATAGGTTTTCTAACAACGTTTGAGCCAAGGTTAACAGTCTTGCCAGTGATTGGGTTTGTTACTTTGATAGGGGTAGACTCATTTGGGCTATCACTAAGCATGCCACCCTTGACAAACAAAGTAGGGTTGGCTTTCTTCCATTGGTCCAAATCAGTCAACTTTTGCCTATATTATTCTACTGGGGTAAGGACTCTTGGTGGAGGAATAATTTCCTCTTCTTGTAGTTCTGGTAAACCAGTCCAAGATAAGTCCTTTCTTTGGACACCATAAAAGTCCCCAACTGGTGGTGGAACACCAGCATACTCTTTCATCCCAATCCCAGTCATATCCCTAGAATCCCTTTGTTTACTTACACATTCTCCTAGGGTTTGTGAGGCTTTATCAAATCTCTGAATTTTAAGATCTACATTATCCTTATTATTGATAGCCTCATCTAACTTAGCCTGTAATTCAACATTGACCCTCTCCATGATGTTTCTAATATCAGTACTAGCATTTAAATCATGTTTTAAGATATTGATTTTATCTATTAGGTCAAGCTCCATTTTCTTATACTTAGTTACAGTCTTTTCAGTTTGAGTAAGAGAAAGTTGATAGTTAGAAAACTTGCATCTCTCATTACTCACATCTGTTGACAATCTTAAAACCTCTTTTTTAAGTCTTTCAGTATTTAAACGACAACCCTTACTACAAAAAGCATCATCATATACCTCATTGTCTGATGAAGATGAGGAGTGTGCCATGAGAGCATATTGAACATGCTCTTCTTCTTCCATCTCAGCAACCAAAGCTTTATTCTCTTCCTCATCCTTAGCCAAATAGCTACAATCCCATCCAACACCATCAATTTCTTGCATTGCAATCATGGCCTTGGGATCCTGAGCCTTAACAATATGGCTTGAGGGTTTTCCAGCATCAGATCTTCTTGGAGATCTGCATTCTCTCATAAAGTGTCCCATACGATGACAATTGTAGCACTCAACCTTGGATTTATCAAATCCAGCAGTGTCCTTGGCATTAAAAGTCATCTTCTTCTTGAATCTTCTATTCCATCTGTTTGCTTTTATACTTGCAAGAGCCATATTCCACTTTATGTCCATCTCCTCCAAATGCTCATCACTTATTTGCTCAAGGTCCTCATAAGTAATAATTAAACCATTGGGCAATGAAGTAATGTATGCACACACAGTATCCAGATCAATACCAGCAGGTTTAACTCTTGGTGAGTCAATTATGTATGTGTCAGCGTCTGAATGTGAGACGCTGACATGATATGATCCAGCGTTGACACGGGTTGATCTAGTAACTGGATGCATGTATGACTCCTTCTGATCAAATTGACCTTCACTATGAGAGAAGAAGGCCATGTTTCCATTGGTAGACTTGCTTCCATGATCCAAAAGAGTTTCATTCTCTATCAGCCTTAGTTTATTATACACATCATCAAAAGTAGAACTTTTGTGAGTGTTATTAGCAATTATAGACCTTGCTTCAATCTTCCATGCATCACCAAGGCTTTTAAGAAAGGTGGAGATGATATCAACATCACCAAGCACTGTTCCCATGAAGGATAGCTTGCTTGTGATGTCCAGCAGTCTGCTTCTCACACTACTTAGCTTCTCATTAGGTTGAGCCTTAAAAACAGCATACTCACGCAAGAGTTGCTTCTTTTTTCTTGCATAGTATCAGCATTACCACCATAAGCAACTTCAAGTGCTGCCCAAAGATCTTTTGCAGACTCATAGCTTCTGTATTTATGCTGATTTTCTTGTCCCAAAGAGAGTTTCAGAATGCTTAGGGTTTTCATGTCAACTCTTCTTTTTGCTATGTCCTCAACTGAGACACCTCTACCATCATCAGGTTTTTCTCTTCGTTCCTCTTCAGTAGAACCTTGAACAGCTGTTCTTGTAGCAATGGCAGCTATAATCTTTTCAGCTTTATTGAATGTGTTTCAATATTCAATAATTTCCCACAGAGTGTAGTCATTGATTTGTAGATATTGCTCAAATTTAAACTTCCACAGCTCAAAACTGTCTGGGTCTAGCATGGGAATCTTGATGTTGTGGTTTGAGGAGGATGAGGAGTTTACTTCTGGGGTAGACATGATGTTTTTAGGGTTTTGTGAAAATTAGGGTTTTTGGTGATTTAGGGTTCTTGTGTTCTTTAGATCAAAGTTTCTCAACAAGCTCTGATACCACTTGTTGATCCCAAACTTAGATCGATTTAGCTTGTATAAACGAGATTAAATCAAGTTAAACACGTAGAGAAACTTTGTTTGTGTATAAAACAATTTCAGTATTATGCGGAATTAATACTCAAACAAGAACACACAAAGAATGTAAAACAAACTTTCACTTGATTGATTAGAACAAACTTGCTTACAATGAAAGTGTTAAACATATGAAAACTTATATAAAACTAAAACCTAAAGGTCTTCTTTTATAGACATAAGAAGCCTTGTACAAGAGTCTACGTATCAGCTATTCTAGGTAAAGATAATTATAGAAAATATATTGTTGATCCTATCTTTACTAGAAACAAACTAGAAACATAATACGCGTAGACCATATCTTTCTATCAGTGCTTGACTAACCTATCAATGCTTGACTTCTTCCTGTCAACGCTTGATCTGTCAACGCTTGTTTTCTTCTTATCAACGCTTGTTTTCTTCTTGTCAGCGTTCAAGTGTACTGGTTACATTTTATTCCCAACAGTCTTGGTTACACCGTTATGACTCTATTTTTGGACCTTAATCTCTATCATCTCATAAGTCAAAATGTATCTTCATGAACATTCAAGACAAAAATAAAATATAAGAGATACCAATTAGGATTAAGGGAGTCTAAGTACGTGATTAGGGCATATGAGTAGTGTTAGCATTACTAACTTATAATGACAATGATCTCGTTACACGCTTGGCATGGAATTGGGTGAAAATCGAGGACGAAAAAATTATTTCTAACGAAGCATTCACGTGTTCTCGTTCTATGAACCTAAACGTCACATTTTGCGATGAAAATCATACATTATGTCTAAAACGCAAGTAGTAGCAAGTAGTAGTAGTGTAGTGAGTTTATGATTCAATAAAGAGTAAATTACACCGTTCGTCCTTGTGGTTTACGTTGACCGACACGGTTCGTCCCTTGACCAAAAAAATACACCACTCGTCCTTAAGTGGGAAACGTTATGTATCGTTGGTCCCTCCTATTAACGGGGCTCACTATCTTTCATTAAGTGCACTCGCATGATACTACGCAAGGGTATAATAGTCATTTTGCACAAATTTTAATCATTTACCACACAAACTACCTTTCTTCTTTAATAGCATCAAGTGGTCTACCAGCATCATCATTTCAACTAGTTCAATCTTCATCCTTAAACACCAATTATGTTCAACACCTCATCTCCATTGATCTTCTTTCATAGTTCCATATAACAATTATTAATATTTCGATCAAAACAAAAATCACGAACAGAAAACCCCATCTCCATTGATGCACCGGATGCAATAGAACCTTTCTTTACAGCTCGAGCAATAAACAAGAAGTTTACTGCTCCCACATTGGTGACAATTGTTTTGTATCTCACGAGTCTTGCGGGTCTTGCGGGGAGCTGCTATTTTAAGAAAAGCCAAATATGCTTGCAATAGCAAATCTTTCAGGTTGTAAGTCAAATATTGCAAATTATGGAAGATAACAATTTTAGTTTTCTACAACTAAATAAAAAGAATTTAAAGGTTGTTGACTTAAGTTGAAGTATCTCAGTTACAATAAGTTTTATCTCTATAACTAATTTTTATATTACATTTGACCTCAAAAAGTCAAAATACCTGGTTTCTTAGACTTTTTGTTGCACACGTTTATAAAAACAAAGTATGCTAAAAAGGTACCTTCTCTGGTTTGATCTTGAATATCTTCTTCCTTATCTGGGACTGATTCATGTATTCGTCTTCTCTTCTTTGATGGACCAACTTCCTTATCAGGTTTTATTTTGCGGAGAAACATTGCGAGAAGATCATCACTTGAAGTATCACTATTCTCAGTCTGCTGTTCATCTACATCACAAGAATTTCCTTAACAACATGTTAGGCGCCTCAACTTTCAGAAGAGTTATAAAACATAATGTATTACTAATCTGTTACCTTCATTCACCACTTCATCTTCTTGAGACGCTTTCTTCTTTTTCCTCTGATAGACTTTGATATTTAACACCTCTTGCTCGTCTTTGAGACACGAAGAAGAAGCACCTAATAACCCTTTCATTGGATCCCAATCTCTGACTTCATCTGATGTTACCTGTTTCGTATACAATAGAGAAGAGATATGATGATAGGATAGGGCATAGTGTATTTAATTTAGGTTTTAATTTTTGTTTATGATGTATTTAGAGATGTGATGGCTAAAGATGAAGATGAAGGTAATTGGTGATGATGAATTAAGACAGAAGATGAAGAATAAAAAACGTATTTAGATAGAGGTGATGGAGTTATAAAGAATGGGCACAAGGACCAAAATACCCTCACTTTGGTGTCATGTGAGTGCATTTAACGAAAGATAATGAGATTTGTTAATGGGAGGGACCAACGATACATAACATTTCTCACTTAAGGACGAGTGGTGCATTTTTTTTGGTCAAGGGACGAACCGTGTCGGTCAACGTAAACCACAAGGACGAACGGTGTAATTTACTCTTCAATAAAAGACCATAAAAATGAATTTTGGAGGTGCTATGATACTTTATTCTAGCATTGCGTGGGGGCACGGCAATGGTTTAGTGTGGGGGAGTGATGAGACTGCTTTTGTACATAGTCTCATCGTCCAAAACGGGCTTAAAACGGTTAAAATATCATTAAAAGTTCCATATATATGCTTGTGTTTGCTCAATGTTTATTTTAGGTACGGATAATGACAAAAGATCACAAGAATCAATCAAAAACGAACACAGGAAAAGAAGCCGCACAATGAACCGGACCCTAGAGTTGATTTTCCAAGAAAAGTCCTTGAAGAATTGAAGATTGTACATGTAACATCCCTCCTACTCATACCACAATATTGTCCGCTTTGCCCGCAAGCTCACGGCTTTGCTTTGTGGCCCTCTTGTGAAGACTTCCCGGTAGGTCACCCAGGCTAGTACTACTCTGACATGAGCACGCTTAACTGCCAGTTCCTAAGAACCCCACATGCAGTAGACCACAAAACGCGTTATGTCATGAGAAGGCGATTGTTATCTTATGAACCATGGATCTCTCCTGGCCACAGCCGATGTGGGATTTTCCTGGGGTGTCACAATAACTATTAATTCTGAAAACATGCATTTACTGTATTTTATTTGCCAGAGCTTATATAGGTCACGTGCTGTAACAACCGTGCATGAATAACTGGAGGGGTGACCTCGTCATGCTGTAGAGGGGTGACCTCTAAATAACTGTGCTGGGTGGAGGGATCAGCTCCAATGTGAAGGATGTAGAGCACACATCACATTCACCCTGATAACTTGTAACACATATAAGCCTAGGATGCATCCATACGCCCCACTAATAATACTGATAAAATGGCCAAGCTGAGCTGAGTGGAACGATGCAGGATATCACTCTCCTGCATGTGAGTCACGACACCGGTGCCTCTAGTGTCGTGGTTACGGTACCTCCGTAACTAGTACATAAACTGGTCGTGCTTGTATATAATGCTCAGGCAATTTATTTAGTTATTAATATGATTACTGATTAACTTAAACATATACTGGGGAAAAACATTTGGCTGAAGACGGGAAATCCTAATCATGCATAGAAAGGAAGTCCTTACTGAAAGGACGGAAAATCCGTACCTCTTGTCCAATAACTGACCGAAGGGAATCGAACGAACTCTACTCGGCTTCATGGAAGCTACAATAATAATAGGCGTGAATAAGTTAACTGATATTCGTTTAGTTTATTAATTCTAACTGTACTTAATTAATTTATTTATTCTTGTATTACAGTGGTATATAAACTGATAAGTCTGAATGTTCTACAATTTCTGACTAACGCAATTCATGTCTTGTTGTGTTATATACTTGATATTGCCCAAATTAGTAACTTACCAAAATAGCAGGTTCCTAAAAATAGAAAGTTTCTATAACTAGTAATAAGCTGATTAAATAAGCCTATAATATAAGTTGAGGCTTAAAAAAACATATATTATAATTCATGATTTATTAAATGGTAATATAGTAAAGTTTATTCAATTAATTAAATAAACCTAAACTTAATAATCTAGTATTAAATAAGTTAATAAAAATTAATAAATTAATATTAAATAAGTCTAACCTTATTAAGCCAATTTAAATAAGCCAGACATAATGGTGCTTATTACCTGCTGTATCCGTTCATCTTTGCTTTTCTTTCATACAAGTCACGGCTGACTTTTGTATGCACCCTTTTTATTAAATTCTCTTGCTAGTGTGGACATAACAAGCATCAATCCAATATTTTCCAATCTTCATTTTATTAAAAAAAAAATTCGGCGGCTGATCCAAAAAAAAAAGACGAAATGTCTTCTTTCATTTCATGGTGTCCCCCTTTTTTTGGTTCTTCACGTCAATCAACAAACACCAATTGAAACCTCCTTTTTTTATTATTACTACCTTCTCGACGAACGTGCCAATAACAATAAAAAAATTAATGTGATGATTCTCTTCATTTTTAGCAACGAATTTTTTTTTTCATTGTGAATGACGGCTGCGGCTTCCATAGATTGGGGTAGGTTTTTTTTTTTTTTTTTTTTTTACAAATGAAGAAATGGTAACCCTTTTTGCTAGTTAGATTATTAACGGGCCGGGTCTAAAAGCCTTTTTGTTTCTTTCCCCTTTTTTCAGCCGTCCAACCCCTCACATGTATCTATATATATCTTGTTTTCGTGTCGTGTTTATAAAACATACGTGTTTGAATTACGTTCTCGTGTTATAGTTTTCTAAAATTGTGACACCCCAGGCAAATCCCACATCGGCTGTGGCCAGGAGAGATCCATGGTTCATAAGATAACAATCGCGTTCTCATGACACAACGCGTTTTGTGGTCTACTGCACGTGGGGTTCTTAGGAACTAGCAGTTAAGCGTGCTCATGGGAGAGTAGTACTGGCTTGGGTGACCTGCCGGGAAGTCTTCACAAGAGGGCCACAAAGCAAAGCCGTGAGCTTGCGCGCAAAGCGGACAATATTGTGGTCTGAGTAGGCGGGATGTTACAAGTGGTATCAGAGCCACTCCTGAGCCGTTCGGGATGGTGGGGCAAACCTCATCGAGGACGATGAGTCCCGAAGGGAGGGTGATTGTGGCACCCCAGGCAAATCCCACATCGGCTGTGGCCAGGAGAGATCCATGGTTCATAAGATAACAATCGCCTTCTCATGACACAACGCGTTTTGTGGTCTACTCCACGTGGGGTTCTTAGGAACTAGCAGTTAAGCGTGCTCATGGGAGAGTAGTACTGGCTTGGGTGACCTGCCGGGAAGTCTTCACAAGAGGGCCACAAAGCAAAGCCGTGAGCTTGCGCGCAAAGCGGACAATATTGTGGTCTGAGTAGGCGGGATGTTACAATACAAGAAGGGTCCTTCATTATTGAAGAATTGACACTTTATACCCTTGTTTATCATAATTCCAAGTTTGGTCCCTAAAGTTTGTCATATTTACAAAAAAGGACCATTAACTTTAAAGAATTGGCAAGATTGGTCCCTCCAAATTGAAGACTTGTCACTTTTAGTCCTCCACAAAGTCAAAGATACAAGATTAGTCCTTCAAGTTTCAATAATAGTCCTTTGAAACCCTTGAAGAATCATGAAATTACAAGAAATACTTTGGGAAAGTTTATGTGGCCAAAGTGTGAATATTGAAACTTTGTTAACAAAGAAATGGGAGTGTTTTGATGTTAAAACCTAAATGACACAAAGAATGAAAGTGAGGGACTAAATGGGAGTAGACAACTAAACTTTTTAAAATACTTTGGGAAAGTTTGTGTGGCCAAAGTGTGAATATTGAAACTTTGTTAACAAAGAAAAGGGAGTGTTTTGCTGTTAAAACCTAAATGACACAAAGAAGGAAAGTGAGGGACTAAATGGGAGCAGACAACTAAACTTCATCCTTCAACCAGCCATCGCCACGTCACCCACTATATTACCACTATCCACTCTAGTCACGCCACATCATCACCCCATTGCCAACTCACCTTCCACTAAACTGATTATACTAATCAGTCAAAAATTAGTGGGAAACACAATTTTAAACACTGAACACAATTTAACCCCACTGTTCATCACCTCCTCATTTACATAAACCATAAATGACGAATTAGCACAAATCAAAGGGAAAATGTTTGAGTTTCTCCAGAATGCTAATTAATCTCTCCCTAACCAAATCTCACCCCATAAAACAAACACCCAGATGACTCTATGGACCCCCCATGGACCTCCCCTACTTCACTATTATTGGAGGAAGTTGAAGCTTGCCAGTAATCTAACGACCAAGAGTCTCTTACTTGTCCCCAAAACAATTTTGGACGCCTTGGATCATCACAAGACAGCTCATACCTTCTTGCTCATCACATGGCATAATTTGACCAATTTTTGAATATCAAGAATCAAGGGGCAAGACTAGAATTTCATAACAACTTTAGGGGTTTTGCTTCTTTATAGTTCTAGAACAGCTTGTAAACCTATAAAAGGCACCTTAGGGTTTTGGTTATCGTTGTTCTTGTTTTTCTAGTTCACAAATTTATAAATCCACTTTATCAAGTTTATGAAAAGTGGTGTAATGTTTGATGAATAAAACAAGATCCAAGTTACTTTCATTTGTTGCAAGATTCACTTTAAGATTGTTGTTTATTATTCTAGTTCAAATTTTTTGTGTCGACTGAAATTCACCAAGTTCTTTTTCTTTTGTCTCATTTATGTCCAAGTGGTTAAACTGATCATATGAGCCTGATATCCTTATGGAATATCAAGATCAAGTGAGGTGTAATCTGCTTGTTGATTTGATTCAATGTTCAAAAAGTTTTAGAAAAGAAAGGCATCCGTTTGGTATATTATTTTTATTATTGTTCACGTATGCTCAATCTTAGCAGGTTGATTTGGAAAGCTTGTACTTGTTCTTAGCTAGTACATAAGCTCAATACACGGGGGTACGGATGTATATCTCTGAGGTGCACGTTCTTGTTCCCAATTTAACTTTTACTTGTTCTGCTGAAAGATGAATGTGAATGCGATTTGTAGTATGTGTGTTAATATGAGTCACAATCTGGTCTTAATGCGTTTGTGATGCGTGTTTAAGGGTAAATCATTGATTTATTTAACCATTGGTGGCGTTTTTAGTAAAATCTTTGAAAAATTTGTGTTTTCGTGAGTTTAAGGGGTGTTTGGCTTTACTGGTAAAAGTGGTTTGGGTGGAACATAAGTTACTCACCTTGGACTGAACATTCTTCTTTCAGTATAATCTTACTAGTTTATATCATGGTTTAAGTTGGATAACAAGTAATAGGTTTTTGCATGCTTAAAAATTGGTAAAAACAGCTTAGAATATTCAGTAAGCTAGAACAAGCTTGTTTTTGGAATTTGTGAATCGAAAAACTTGTAATCTGTTAGCACTAATGTTTATCTAGGAATGTATGCATGTTGGTTATGGTTTTGTGTATTAGGGTGATAGGTCTTGGTTGTTGAATCTCACTAGAATACCAATTGCATCAGTCTAGATCCATTAGACCTACCATTAGAATGTTTATGTGATACTGTTTGCTTGTTTGATTGATTGTGTGTAATATTTGCATTGGATCTAGTTGTTTTTTTGCTATAAACTGACTCCCTACACTCCACTGAGTGTAGGGGTGCCCTCTTTGTCCAAAGTATCCATCAATCAAGCTCAAAACAGCTTTTGTCACTTTTTGTAACCAAGCAGTGGGAACCCCTTTCCCACTACCTTCATTAAACTAGCCACTACTAGTACTAAAAACAAAAACAAGTGACATGTCCCTTTCAGCTTATTGATTTTTTGTCTATAGTACCTTAAAATCCTAGTTTTTCAGATTTTCAATTTTTCTCATAAATTTTATTTATTTTAGTAATTTTAGAAAAAGTAAATTTCATTTCCTGATTAGTTTACTATTTATTACATTATTTTGAATTTAAATTAGATTTTTATTATTCTGTTTTTGTCATTTAGTGCCAAAAATTTGTGTAATTCTGTTTTTCCAATTTTCTTGTTTTAAGTTAAGTATTTTAATATTTTTAGAAAAGAAATTTCATTTTTAACTTTATTTAATCATTTTCTAGAATTATTTTAAGTTAAATTAGATTTTTAATTAAACTGTTTTGTCTTTTAGTGGTAAAAATAATTTTTTTCAAACTTTTTCATTTTTCTACTGTTTAGTATTATAAAATAGGATTTTTAGAAAAGTAAAATTAATTGTAGCATTATTTTATTATTTTTAATCATTATTTTAGTTTAAAAAGTGTTTTTAGCCTTTAAAAATAGAAAAATGGTTTTAAAAAATCAAGAAAATTACTTTTTAGCTTTTAAATAATATAAATAAGATTCTCATTTGATAAAATCATATTTTGGGTTCATTTTTAGTTTTATGGAATTTTAAGGTTTTAAATAACATTTAAAATTGAATATTAGATTAGATATAAGTTTTTAAAATATTTTTCTCAAAGTTTTATTCTTATTTATATTATTTTAGATTTTTTTATTTTTAATTAATTTTAGATTAAATTTTCGATTTCGTCACGTTTTTACGTTTTAGCAATCGTCGTAGTTTAATTGTAATCGTAACCGTCATCATTTTCTCTTTTCTTTCTTCTCATTAATATTAATCTTAAATACCATCAAGTTTAACACACACATTAAGCCTCCTCGAGAATGAAATCACACAAGGGTCATAAGCACTTGGTTTTCCTAAACCATTTGTTTAATACTTACCGCTTTTACCTTGTTTTCCTAAACGAGTGTAAATTTACCACAATCAATATCTAAACATTCATGACCATAAATAGAAATACCGGAATCAAACATCGGTAGTCTAGTAACTCACACACAAGCAACATTAAGTACTGTAAATGAAAGGACTAAACAATGTCCAAAAGGAGTAAAGTATTATAAAGTAGGAATACATGCATAAGGTAAAAGAGGTCGGATAGCTTCCAATCCGAATGCACATACTTTGGAGTTCCTACTTGCGACCTTAGGTACCTGCCGTTTGGGAAAATAGAAAAGTAGACGGCTGAGCATAACGCTTAGTGCACGGATATACAATAAAGCATGGAAGATATAGAATATGAAAGCATATAAAGAGCATAAAGCATGAATAGCAGCGGAAAATAATAATTCCTGGAAAACCTAGTTGTCTGTCATGTTAATAGGTTTTAGTTCTGGAAACATAGCTTATGTTACTTATGAAAAATCTGTATTAGTTAATATACCAAAAGCCAATATAGGTCATGAGGTCAACAACGTGCATGAATACTTGGAGGGGTGACCTCGTCATGTAAATTAGAGGGGATGCCTCTAATTAATTGGTAAGTGGGTAGGAGGGATCAGCTCGTTGTGAAGGATGCAAGGCACACACCTCATTCACCATGAAATCCTGACTGAAACATGTAACTAGGATGCACCCAAACGTCCCACATGATAACATAATAAATATAATGGCCAAATAACTGAAAGGGATGCCACGAGCTATCACTCCGCCGTGGTGAAGTCATAACACTAGTGCCTCTAGTGTTATGGTTATGGTACCTTCGTAACTAGGTGAAAATGGTCATGCATGTATATGGCTAAGGTAACTAATAAAACATAAGCATTTAATCTGTAACTACTGGTCAAAACAGTTGGCTACATACGGGAAATCATAATGAAGGAAGAGATTGTCCTTACTAAAGGACGGGAAATCCGTACCTTATGTCCAGTAGAAGCTAATGGAAACGATGAAGACTACTCCGCCTCGATGGATAATACTACATAAGAAATATGGACGTGCATGAGTTGTCTGAATTACGTGTGTTTTACTGGTTCCGTGTGTTATTAGCTTGTTATACATATTTCGTCATGTTGTACCGTTTACTGTGTTAACTGTAGTTATACTGATGTTCTGTTGTGTATTTTCATGTATTAGGGTATTATAATACTTGTAGTGTAATACTAAGTATGTAACACCCCATTTTGGAAATGGAATATTACGCATAATCATGGCGTGTCATCAAAGCATACAAGGATAAATGTCTAAGCATTATTCAACCATAAAAGGGAAATACCAGAATCAAACATCGGTAACCCCAAAGTAAAGCTCATCACACACAAACATAAATACTGTAAAGGAAAGGAAGAAACAATGTCCATAGCAAACTGTATTAAAGTAAAGGAAATGCATAAAGTAAAGAAAGACAGTAAAGCTTCCAGTCCATATACACGTACGTTTGAGATCTACGAGCGTCCCTGAGTACCAGCCGTTTTGGGAACATGAAAAGGAAAACGGCTGAGCAAGACGCTCAGTGCACGGATGTACAATATAGCATGAAATAGGATAAGCATGTAACATATAACAGCGGAAGACTAAGTTCTGAGTAAACTGGTTAAGTATTAAGAAAACTGGTTTTATAGTTTGAAAAGCCTTATGTTTATCTTATGAAAACAGTTTTAACATAAATATACCATAGCCCATATAAGTCATGAAAAGGTCACGTGCATGAATACTTGGAGGGGTGACCTCATCATGCTGATTAGAGGGGATGCCTCTAATTAATATACTGGTTTGGGTAGGAGGGATCAACTCCTTGTGAAGGATGCAAGGCACACACCACATTCACCATGATAAACTGAATAAAACATGTAACTAGGATGCACCCATACGCCCCACATGATATAATAATATGGCCAAAACTGAAAAGGGACGCCACGAGCAATCACTCCGCCGTGGGGAAGTCATAACATTGGTGCCTCCAATGTTATGGTTATGGTACCTCCATAACTAGGTGAAACTGGTCATGCTTGTATATGGCTATAGATTATGCTAATTAAACATAAGCAGTTCAAAACAATAAAACAAATACTGGGGAAAACAGTTGGCTGCATACGGGGAAATCCTAATAAGGAAAGAATGTCCATACTGAAAGGACGGGAATCCGTACCTCAAGTCCAGTGAATGAACGGAAGAAAGACTCCTACTTCTGGATCACTAACGCTACATGAATACACACGTGTATAAGTATCGATTCACTGATTACGTACTGGGTTTTATGTCTCATTTTAGCTGACTTGGTATGTTTTAGGTCATGGTTCACTGTTTAAAGCCTTAAACTGTGTTTATCTTGTATTCTGATTAATCTGTTTAAGTATTACTGGTATTTCATGTATTATTATACTTACTGTGTAATAATAAGTAACTTTCCAAAAATAGCAGGTTTCCAAAAATAGAAAGTTTCCAAAAATAGAAAGTTTCCAAAAATAGAAAGTTTCCAAAAATAGAAAGTTACCAAAAATAGAAAGTTTCCAAAAATAGAAAGTTTCCAAAAATAGAAAGTTTCCAAAAATAGAAAGTTTCCTAAAATAGAATTTATTGCTTAAAATAGATTAGTTTCTAAAAATAGAAAGTTTCCAAAAATAGAGCAGCTGCCTTAATTAAATAAGTTTCCATATATAGAAGGTTTCCATGATTAGATTAGCTGACTGAATTAGATAGATTTCCATATATAGAAGGTTTCCATTAATAGATTAGTTGCCTTATTTAATTAAGTTTCTATAAATAGAAGTTTCCATATTTAGAATTAAGCTGGTTACATAAGCTAACATATAAGTCTAAGTGTTTATAAGCTTATTTCTTAAGTCATATGATATAGTATATAGTTTAATTATTATTTCATGTATTTTAATTAAACTATAGGTTAAGCATTTTAATTAAAGTATAACATGTTTTAATTAAAATGAGATAAGATACTTAGGTTAAAATGTGTATTATTAATATTAATAATATAACCTAAGTCGTGTCTAAATTAATTAATTATAGGCATGTTTTAAATAATTAATTAATTATAACTTATAACATAAAATACTTAGGTTAAATTAATATCATGCTAATTTAATAATTAAGATAACCTAAGTCATGATTTAATTAATATCTCATGTTATTAATTAATTTATATCATAAGTTCATGATTCATAAAAATTAACATGTAACATAGATCATGATTTAACCAACGAACCATGAATCGGGCATGAATTCGACACCGTACCCCGAGCCAAACTCGGGGCACGTGTGCCTCCTTGCTTCCGTGGGTCCCACAAGCACCAACCAAGACCAAAAATGGTCTTGGTGGTGGCGGCAATAAGCAAACCAAACCCCCCTCGGGTTTGTTTGCTAGGCGGCTAAAACAAACACCCTTTTTATAACATTCTTTGATTTTAATTTACCCCAAAACATGTTAGATCAATGTTTAATTATCATGTTTTAATAAGAATAATAATAACATGTTCATGAAAATAATCAAAGATTAAAAAGAATTAAAAAGGAAGGTTTAGAATGATATACCAATACGTAGCTTGAAAGGGGATGAACAAACACGGTTTCTAGCACTTGTTTTTAATGTCAAAAATCAACAACACCCTCCTATGGTGGTGTTCTAGGTGGCGGCACAAGAGAGAGCAAAGAGGAGGAGGAGAAAATCTTTTAGGGTTTATGTTTTCTTTCTTGAAAAGTGAAAATGAAAAATAGTTTTTACCATAACCCCCCTTTACTTGTAAAAGTCCATGGGCTTAGCCCATTCTTGGTTGTTGTGCCGTGGGTATGGGGGCCCCACATGGGGTACCCGTACCTTTCTCGTGTCCCGATGTTTCGTGTTCGTTCGTGGTTAAACGTGTTCGTTTTTAAAGTGTTTCTGTTTATTTTATCATGTCGTTTATCGTAATCTTAACGCTCGTAATTATATTATATGTATTTACGTAATTATTCTAGTTCGTATTTTAAATGGTGATCATGATTTAATTATGTTCACGTGACATATTTATTAACTGTTTATCATGAGTTCGTACGTAATCGATACTTATCATGTCATACACGTATGCACTTGCTTGATTACTAGCACATGAATGTGATCAATACTAAATGAGGTAAGTCTTAATCTAGGACGTACGATCTTAAGGGCACTATTCATGGTAAAAGCATGCGGTTTTTACAATTCTTCCCCCCTAAAAAGAATAATTTGTCCCCGAATTATAGATATAGTAAGCTGAAAAGAAGTAACATACCCGAACTCAAAATATAAAGTGAGGGTAAGAAGCCCAGATAGACTCCTCTGTTTCCCAAGTGGCTTCCCGCTCGGTATGGTCCCTCCAAAGAATTTTGACGAATGGAATCGTCTTCCTTCTCATGAGTCGTTCTTGCCTGTCGAGTACTCGTTCGGGTTCTTCTATAAAAGTGAGATCTTCACGTATCTGTTCCAGTGGATACTGAACCATGTGAAGGGGATGATAATTGTACCCTCTGAGTAAGGACACATGGAACACGTTATGCACGTGCGAAAGCTGAGGAGGTAACACCAATCGGTAAGATACTTCACCGATTCGTTCAATGATATCAAAAGGTCCGATGAAACGAGGACTGAGTTTCCCTTTGATCCCGAAGCGTTTAACACCACGTGCCGGCGAAACTATGAGGAAGACATGATCTCCCACATTAAAATGTATGTCCCTACGATGCTTATCGGCGTAACTCTTCTGACGTGACCGTGCTTCCTGCAGCTTCTGCTTAGCTACTTCGATCTTCTCATTGGTCATTTCTATAATCTCTGGTCCTTCAAGTGTTCGCTCTCCCACTTGATCCTAGCAAGTTGGAGCGCGACACTTTCTGCCATACAACATTTCGAAAGGAGCACATTTGATACTTGCGTGCCAGCTGTTGTTGTATGCAAACTCGACTAAACAGATGTAATCGTCCCAATCACCTGTCCATTCCAACGCACACGACCTTAACATATCTTCCAATGTCTGAATTGTTCGCTCCGACTGTCCGTCCGTTTGAGGATGAAAGGCCGTACTCAGCTTAAGTTATGTACCCTAAGCTTTTTGCAGACCTTTCCAGAATCGCGACGTGAAATGAGGATCTCTGTCTGAGACGATGCTGGAGGGAGTACCGTGGAGTCTCATGATCTCCCTTCTGTAAGTATCTGCGAGTTTACTTACCGGATCTTCCTTGCGTATCGGTAAGAAATGAGCTGATTTGGTGAGTCGATCAACAATGACCCAAATAGCATCGTGCTTCTTCTTGGTAGGCGGAAGACCGGTAACAAAATCCATGGTGATTTTGTCCCACTTCCACTCTGGAATATCCAACTGTTGAAGGAGACCGCCCGATCGCTGATGCTCAATCTTAACCTGCTGGCAGGTAAGACATTTGGAGACATAAGTGGCTACATCCTGTTTCATACCACTCCACCAAAAGTGCTGTCTGATGTCATGATACATTTTCGTCGACCCAGGATGTATAGAAAATGGGGAGCTGTGAGCTTCAGCTAACAATGCTTCCCGGAGTTCTTGATTGTCAGGAACACAAAGTCTCGTGCCCTGCCAAACGATACCGTCTGCGTCCATTCTGAATTTTGTCTGCTTCTCCAAATTCTGAATTATCGCCCAAATCTCTCCATCATCCTTCTGCGCTTCCTTGATCCTAGTCAGTAACTCAGGTTCTACTCTAAGATTCACCCAGTATCCGTGCTGCCCACGTACCATGATTTCGATGTCTAGCCGCTCCAAGTCTCTTATGTTTTGTTCCTTGATCTCAATGCCGTTGATCATTCCGGACTTTCTGCTGAGTGCATCTGCTACTACATTAGCCTTCCCGGGATGATACTGTAGGTTAATATCATAATCCTTCAACAGTTCCAACCATCTCCTTTGTCTCATGTTCAATTCTCGTTGGGTGAAGATGTACTTCAAGCTCTTGTGATCCGTGAAAATGTCGCATGATTCTCCGTATAAGTAATGCCTCCATATTTTCAATGCGAACACCACTGCAGCAAGTTCCAGGTCGTGCGTAGGATAGTTTTCTTCATAGGGCTTAAGCTGCCGTGAAGCATACGCGATCACTTTCCCATGTTGCATGAGAACACAGCCCAGTCCCTTCCCCGATGCATCGCTATAGATCTGAAATCCACCTGTACCAGATGGGAGAGTAAGAATAGGTGCAGATACTAACTTCTGCTTTAGGTCTTCGAAGCTCTTCTCTCGATCTTCCGTCCAGACGAATTTCTCTCCTTTTCGCATCAGTTTGGTGAGATGTAGTGCCAAACAGGAAAAGTTCTCCACGAATCTGCGATAATATCCAGCTAAGCCTAAGAAACTGCGGACTTCTGTCGCTGACGTTGGTCTTGGCCATTTAGTGATAGCCTCAACCTTCGCTGGGTCCATAGTGATCCCTTCTGCTGATACAATGTGACCTAAGAATGCCACCTTGTTTAACCAGAACTCACACTTGGAGAATTTCGCATACAGCTGCTTCTGACGAAGAATCTGTAGTACCGTACAGAGATGGTCTTCGTGTTCCTCCGTGGACTTTGAGAAAATCAAGATGTCATCGATGAATACAATGACAAACTTATCAAGGAATTCATGGAAGATTCTGTTCATCAGATCTATGAATACTGCTGGAGCGTTAGTCAGGCCGAATGGCATGACCACAAACTCATAATGGCCATAGCGGGTACGAAAAGCAGTCTTGGCAATATCCTGCTCTTTAACCCTTAGCTGATGGTAGCCTGACCTTAGATCGATCTTTGAGAAGTGTTTGGCTCCTTGAAGTTGGTCAAACAGATCATCTATACGTGGCAGTGGATATCTATTACGGATGGTAATCTTATTAAGTTCGCGGTAGTCAATGCAAATTCGCATGTTGCCGTCCTTCTTCTTAACGAACAAGACCGGTGCGCCCCATGGAGATGCGCTTGGTCTAATGAACCCTCGTTCAAGAAGTTCCTGCAGTTGGTCCTTCAGTTCTTTTAGCTCTATGGGAGCCATACGATACGGAGCCTTAGAGATTGGCTCAGCTCCTGGAACAAGGTCGATGTTGAACTCCACTTCTCTTACAGGTGGTATGCCTGGAAGTTCAGCTGGGAAAACGTCTTGAAATTCCGAAACTATTGGTTGATCCTGAATCGATGGGGATTCAGCATCCATGTCATGAACCGTAGCTAGATAACCTTCGCAGCCATGTGACAGTAATGCACGTGCTTGCAAGGTAGATATGACTTGTACAGACCGTCCGGGTATGAACCCGTTATGAATGTACTCTGGTGCATTAATGTCGCCGAAGATCACCCGATATGAGTGGCAGTCTATGGTAGCATGGTGCTTGGATAGCCAGTCCATGCCGAGAATCATATCGAACTCAATCATGTCTAGGGGAAGTGCATCTACTGCACGAACTTTATCGTCAAACTCTAGAGGAAGACTCTTGTATACATGAGTTATTAATACAGAGTCCCTCAAAGGCGTGGAAATGGTAAGCTTATTTTCTAATGGCAAGGGAAGTGTCCTGATGTTCTTGGCATAAGTAGTGGAAATAACTGAGTGAGTGGCACCCGTGTCGAAAAGAACACATGCAGCTTGGCCGTACATATACAAAATTCCAGTAATGGTACATGTAGATTTGTTTGCCTGATCGCGCGATGTCGTGTAGACACGCCCAGTGGTAGGAGGCGGCTTAGTATCAGCATGACCCGAAGTACCCTCCATTTCACCCTTACGGCAATCTCTCATACGATGGCCAGGTAGGCCGCACTTGTAGCACGCGTCGGAATCAAGACGACATGGGCCAGGGTGTCTGCGATGGCAAGTACTGCAAAGAGGATGAGTGAATCCTCCAGCAGGAATCCTTGCTTGCTGAGGGCCTGCTGATGACAAAATGTGTTAATATAAAGTATATGCACGAGTATAAGACATATGCGTCATAAGATATTCACCAGTGTTAGCTGAACGGTTAGGCTGAGAACCCCTGTGGTTCTGGTCCTTCCCGTTACCGTGGTTCCTGGTAGAGATTAATATAGTGTCAATATGAGAGTTATAACATGAAGTCATGAGAAGATGCGTAAATAGTAGGACCTGCTGTTGTTGGAGTGTCCCGCATTGTTACGGTAATTATCATTACCGCTGCGCCTTTCCACAACAGAACGGTCGTTAGTGTGACCGTTTCCTTTGGGCTGATTAGGCTGCTGCTGAGTAGCCAGCTGAGACCGGTCCCCAGTTTTCTGCCTGGAAGATACAGTTTAAGAGATGATTATAGAACATATAATGATAGGATGGGGTCTGGTTATCGATAGAACACGAAATGTTTACCTCTTGTCGGGTCTTTCAGCTTCCCCGAACTCATCGCGTTCCTGCAACATCTCAAGCTTCCTTGC
Organism: Glebionis coronaria; assembly: GCA_025667525.1. Lineage (NCBI taxonomy): Eukaryota > Viridiplantae > Streptophyta > Magnoliopsida > Asterales > Asteraceae > Glebionis > Glebionis coronaria. The sequence goes on from CM046880.1 coordinate 188,200,430, forward strand.
TGCGTCGGCCACTTGTGCTACTGTATTGAACGTAGCACATACCAGATTGTTCGCGACCGAGGTGCGAAGTGCCCACCTAAAGTGGTGTACCTGCTCCTCAGGAGTACCAGCTGCTGCTCCCAGAAAACCAGCTAAGCGAAGAAAGCGCTGCATTAATTCGTTGCTATTCTCGCCCGCTCTCTGACGTATCCCATGGTATTCTCGCTTGAGTTTGTCCTGCTCTGCCTTAGGAAAGAACTGCTCCATCACTCTCTCCTTGAATTGGGCCCATGTCAAACCAGCGACCCATTCATCGCCTCCTTCTGACTGCGTCAAGGCTAGCCACCAGTTGAGTACATCGCCTTCAAACCGGTAGCATGCCAATCTCGCCTTGAATGCGGGGTCACATCCCATATCATTGAAAATCTTCTCAATGTGAGTCAACCAGCTTTCAGCATCGCTGGGGCTATCAGTCTTTTCAAAAGCTCTAGGACGAAGCTTGTTGAATCTTTCTAACCACACTGCTAGTGTTACTGGGGGAGGAGGAGGGGGTGGCTAATTGTGCTGCTGATTGTTGGCAGCTTGGACTTCAGCACGAATGTCATTCCTCAGTTGAGGAAGTAAGGCTTGCATGGCAGCCTGAATTGCAGCATTGAGCTGCTCTTGCTCGCGTGTGAGAACCATCTGGCAGTATAACATAGACATATGATTAACAGTTCAAACATAAAATATAACTTATATATATACATGAAAAAAATTTTATACCAAAAATTTCACGAGAAAATTTTATGTAAGAAAATCTTTGTATGAATGCATGATGCAGTTTTATGAAAACTTTTGATGCTCGAGAGTGAACGCCTCTGGTCGGTTCACTCAAAACAAAAGACATATCGAGGGGGACGCCTATGGGTCGGTCTCAAATTTAAAAGTTTCGATAAAACACATGCGACTAAATAGGGCCAGTCCTGTACCAACCATTACTTAGTCAAAAACCCTGTAACAATGACATGTATATGTATGCTTAAAAATGATGAATGCATGAAAACAACTGTCAGTTATAGGAAGACCGTAGTGACTACCCACTAATCACAGGTCATATTTGAGAGCCTACAGGTCGAAACCTTGGCTCTGATACCATAATTGTAACACCCCATTTTGGAAATGGAATATTACGCATAATCATGGCGTGTCATCAAAGCATACAAGGATAAATGTCTAAGCATTATTCAACCATAAAAGGGAAATACCGGAATCAAACATCGGTAACCCCAAAGTAAAGCTCATCACACACAAACATAAATACTGTAAAGGAAAGGACGAAACAATGTCCATAGCAAACTGTATTAAAGTAAAGGAAATGCATAAAGTAAAGAAAGACAGTAAAGCTTCCAGTCCATATGCACGTACGTTTGAGATCTACGAGCGTCCCTGAGTACCTGCCGTTTTGGGAACATGAAAAGGAAAACGGCTGAGCAAGACGCTCAGTGCACGGATGTACAATATAGCATGAAATAGGATAAGCATGTAACATATAACAGCGGAAGACTAAGTTCTGAGTAAACTGGTTAAGTATTAAGAAAACTGGTTTTATAGTTTGAAAAGCCTTATGTTTATCTTATGAAAACTGTTTTAACATAAATATACCATATCCCATATAGGTCATGAAAAGGTCACGTGCATGAATACTTGGAGGGGTGACCTCATCATGCTGATTAGAGGGGATGCCTCTAATTAATATACTGGTTTGGGTAGGAGGGATCAACTCCTTGTGAAGGATGTAAGGCACACACCACATTCACCATGATAAACTGAATAAAACATGTAACTAGGATGCACCCATACGCCCCACATGATATAATAATATGGCCAAAACTGAAAAGGAACGCCACGAGCAATCACTCCGCCGTGGGGAAGTCATAACATTGGTGCCTCCAATGTTATGGTTATGGTACCTCCATAACTAGGTGAAATTGGTCATGCTTGTATATGGATATAGATTATGCTAATTAAACATAAGCAGTTCAAAACAATAAAACAAATACTGGGGAAAACAGTTGGCTGCATACGGGGAAATCCTAATAAGGAAAGAATGTCCATACTTAAAGGACGGGAATCCGTACCTCAAGTCCAGTGAATGAACGGAAGAAAGACTCCTACTTCTGGATCACTAACGCTACATGAATACACACGTGTATAAGTATCGATTCACTGATTACGTACTGGGTTTTATGTCTCATTTTAGCTGACTTGGTATGTTTTAGGTCATGGTTCACTGTTTAAAGCCTTAAACTGTGTTTATCTTGTATTCTGATTAATCTGTTTAAGTATTACTGGTATTTCATGTATTATTATACTTACTGTGTAATAATAAGTAACTTTCCAAAAATAGCAGGTTTCCAAAAATAGAAAGTTTCCAAAAATAGAAAGTTTCCAAAAATTGAAAGTTTCCAAAAATAGAAAGTTACCAAAAATAGAAAGTTTCCAAAAATAGAAAGTTTCCAAAAATAGAAAGTTTCCAAAAATAGAAAGTTTCCTAAAATAGAATTTACTGCTTAAAATAGATTAGTTTCTAAAAATAGAAAGTTTCCAAAAATAGATCAGCTGCCTTAATTAAATAAGTTTCCATATATAGAAGGTTTCCATGATTAGATTAGCTGCCTGAATTAGATAGATTTCCATATATAGAAGGTTTCCATTAATAGATTAGTTGCCTTATTTAATTAAGTTTCTATAAATAGAAGTTTCCATATTTAGAATTAAGCTGGTTACATAAGCTAACATATAAGTCTAAGTGTTTATAAGCTTATTTCTTAAGTCATATGATATAGTATATAGTTTAATTATTATTTCATGTATTTTAATTAAACTATAGGTTAAGCATTTTAATTAAAGTATAACATGTTTTAATTAAAATGAAATAAGATACTTAGGTTAAAATGTGTATTATTAATATTAATAATATAACCTAAGTCATGTCTAAATTAATTAATTATAGGCATGTTTTAAATAATTAATTATTTATAACTTATAACATAAAATACTTAGGTTAAATTAATATCATGCTAATTTAATAATTAAAATAACCTAAGTCATGATTTAATTAATATCTCATGTTATTAATTAATTTTTATCCTAAGTTCATGATTCATAAAAATTAACATGTAACATAGATCATGATTTAACCAACGAACCATGAATCGGGCATGAATTCGACACCGTACCCCGAGCCAAACTCGGGGCACGTGTGCCTCCTTGCTGCCGTGGGTCCCACAAGCACCAACCAAGACCAAAAATGGTCTTGGTGGTGGCGGCAATAAGCAAACCAAACCCCCCTCGGGTTTGTTTGCTAGGCGGCTAAAACAAACACCCTTTTTATAACATTCTTTGATTTTAATTTACCCCAAAACATGTTAGATCAATGTTTAATTATCATGTTTTAATAAGAATAATAATAACATGTTCATGAAAATAATCAAAGATTAAAAAGAATTAAAAAGGAAGGTTTAGAATGATATACCAATACGTAGCTTGAAAGGGGATGAACAAACACGGTTTCTAGCACTTGTTTTTAATGTCAAAAATCAACAACACCCTCCTATGGTGGTGTTCTAGGTGGCGGCACAAGAGAGAGCAAAGAGGAGGAGGAGAAAATCTTTTAGGGTTTATGTTTTCTTTCTTGAAAAGTGAAAATGAAAAATAGTTTTTACCATAACCCCCCTTTACTTGTAAAAGTCCATGGGCTTAGCCCATTCTTGGTTGTTGTGCCGTGGGTATGGGGGCCCCACATGGGGTACCCGTACCTTTCTCGTGTCCCGATGTTTCGTGTTCGTTCGTGGTTAAACGTGTTCGTTTTTAAAGTGTTTCTGTTTATTTTATCATGTCGTTTATCGTAATCTTAACGCTCGTAATTATATTATATGTATTTACGTAATTATTCTAGTTCGTATTTTAAATGGTGATCATGATTTAATTATGTTCACGTGACATATTTATTAACTGTTTATCATGAGTTCGTACGTAATCGATACTTATCATGTCATACACGTATGCACTTGCTTGATTACTAGCACATGAATGTGATCAATACTAAATGAGGTAAGTCTTAATCTAGGACGTACGATCTTAAGGGCACTATTCATGGTAAAAGCATGCGGGTTTTACAAAGTAACTTTATAAAAATAGCAGGTTTTCAAAGATAGTAAGTTTCTAAAAATAGAAAGTTTCCAAAAGTAGTAAGTTTCCATAATTAGAAATAAGTTGGATTAAAAATAATAATTAAAGTTTAAATAGTATAATACAAGTCATGATTATAGCTTATTAATTAAATAACTGGTCAATTAATTAACCTATACTTTATATGGTATTTAATTAAAAATACATGTTTTAATTAAATTAAGCTAAGTTAAATATTTTAGGTTATACATGTAATATTAATTTAATATTTAACCTAAGTCCTGAAATTAATTAAATTAAAAGTCTAGTAATTAATTTAATTAACATGTTTTTCTGATTTTAATATTTAACCCGAGACCCGAACCCATGTTTTAAAAATTAACCCGAGCCCAAAACCCGGTCCCATACATAAGCCGAAACATACACCCTTGACAGTGGCTAACCCGGCCTAGCCGGTTGCCACTGTCCGAGTGGTTAGCCGCTGCCAAGCGATGGTTCCCACCGGCGGCAGCCAGTTCACACCGGTTCATACAGGTTGTGGACCGGTTCCCCCTGCTTTGTGTTCGGTTCCCACTGTCAGCCCAAAAGAACCCCACCGAGACCCTATGGTCTTGGTTGGCTCTCGGTCAACACCAAAACCACACCCCCGACATGCGGTCAGGGGTTTTCCCTTCGTTGCGTCCGCACAACAGCCCAAATCGAGCCCCTTGTGGGTCTCGGTGGCGTCGGATCAAACAAGCCGAGAGTCCCCCGGCTCTCGGTTGTGTCTCGGCTAGCCCAAAACAACACCAAACACCCCTTTTTACATGTTTTAATTAATCCCATGTGATTTGTTTACTTGTTTTAATGATTAATTAAATAATTAACATGAATTCATAAAGAATTAAAAAGAAAAGGAAGTGTTTAATTTACCGAACGCATGGAAAGGAAAAAGGTTATGAACACGATCACGTACACACGAATGATCAATCAAGAAAATTGTCCGATTTGTTCTTGTGGTTTATGGTGGCCGGCGGCAAGGAGCAAGAAGGAGACAAGAGACAAACTTTTTCCTATAACCTAAATTATGTTTTAGGTTTCCTGTATTTAGTTATTTACATGGATTTAATATTGGGTCTTGGGCCAAGCCCGTCTTCTCCTTTTGTCTCTTGTGTAGCCGCGGCCTAAAGGAAGCCCACGGGGAAACCCGTAGCTTTTCCCGAGTTAATAAATTACGTGATCGTTTATGTTTTAAATGTCGTGATTTTTATACGTCGTGTACTTAACACATTTATAATATTTTCGTAACTACATGTTATTAAATACCGTTACACGTGAATTATATTATAAATGAAAAGTTTTAATTTTACCGTATTTTCATGTGTGTACTGTTCATGGTATTTTAATGCGGGTTTTACCTTAATGATGTAAGATTTCAGGAGGAGAGACGCGGGTCGTGCTTCGACGCGTCCAGTGCTAGGCTGTTTGATAGTTTTATTTCGTCTTCTGGGCTGGTTGACTTTAAGATGGAGGGGTACGCTTTTTCTTGGTCTCACCCGTCGGCGAATAAAGTGAGTAAGCTCGATAGATTTCTTATATCAGATGGGTTGCTTTCTTCGTTTCCTTCAATTACAGCGGTATGTCTCGATCGTCACTTGTCAGATCATCGTCCGGTTCTTTCATATGAGTTAAGTTGGACTATGGGCCGACTCCTTTCCGGTTATTCCATTCTCGGTTTGACCAAGATGGATTTGATGGTATGGTGGAGCAGTCATGGCGGTCATTTTCTCATACTCATAGTAATGGTGTGATACCTTTTAAAAAGAAACTGTAGGAGCTTAAGAATGTGATTAGAAATTGGATTTTGGAAAAGAATAGGAGCGTTTCTGGCCATATCTGGCCATAAAAAACGATTTATAGATGATTAGAGAGATATCTATAAGGAGTTAGATAAGGGAGGAGCTTCTAATGATTTGGTTCTTAAGCGACACGAGTTGAAACATCAGCTTAATGATATCAAAAGTATGGAAGCCAGAGATTCATTGCAAAAATCTAAAGTTAGATGGGCTATAGAAGGAGATGAGAATTCCAAATATTTTCATGGAATAATTAATAAAAGACGATTCCATCTTGCTATTCGTGGAGTGTTCGATGGGGGTCTGTGGATAACGGATCCGAGTCGAGTCTAGGATACGTTTTTAGAGCATTTTCAATCTCGCTTCAAAAAGCCTTTGACGACTGGGCTTAAAATTAATTTTTTGTTTCCTAACAGGTTGTCGCAATACCAAGTTGAAGATTTGGAGAGAGTCGTGACCCAGGATGAGATTCGTTTGGCTATGTGGGATTGCGGGGAAAATAAGTCTCCGAGTCCGGACGGATTTACCCTCGAGTTTTTCAGGAGATATTAGGAGTTTGTGGGGATAGATTTATGTAGTGCTGTTGAGCATTTGTCATTTCAGGATCATTTGCGAAGGGGTGTAATTCTTCGTTTATTGCTCTTATTCCTAAAGTTTTGGATGCTAAATTTGTACATGAATATCGTCCTATTAGTCTTATAGGGAGCATTTAAAAAGTTGTTACGAAAATATTGGCGAATCGGTTGGCTTTGGGGATATTGTTTCGGACACTCAATCAGCTTTTGTTGCTAAAAGGCATATTTTAGATGGCCCTTTCATTCTCAATGAAGTTCTCTATTGGTGTAAAAGGAGAAACAAGAAGGTGATGTTTTTAAAGTCGATTTTGCTAAGACGTACAATTCAGTTCGTTGGGATTTTTTGATCGATGTTCTTGAGGCGTTTGGGTTTGGCCCGACTTGGTCTCAATGGATTCGAGGTATGTTTACTTTTGCTAAGGCCTCGGTTTTGGTGAACGGGAGTCCATCTCATGAGTTTGATTTTCATTGTGGGGTAAAGATAGGCGACCCATTGTCTCCGTATCTTTTTATCCTTATCATGGAGTCGTTACACTTATCTGTTTGTAGGGCGGTAGATGCAAGGATTTTCAAAGGTATTCAGATTAATGGCTCTCTTTCCCTATCCCATTTATTTTATGTGGACGATGCTTTATTTTTAGGGGAATGGTCTGATGAGAACTTAAGGGGTATCATTAATATTCTTTGATGTTTTTTCCTTGCGTCGGGTTTACAAATTAATATTAAGAATAGTCAGGCTATGGGGGTTGGGGTCCCTTATTCGTCTGAAGAGAATATGGTGAATTTCACTGGGTGTTCTATTATAGAGAATAGGTTTAAGTATCTTGGTGTTATGATGGGAGAGTGTATGTCTCATCACAAGGCTTGGGACGAGGTTTTGTTAAAGCTGAAAAAGCGTCTTTCCAAGTGGAAGTCAAAAACGCTTTCGATTGGTGGTCGTCTTACGCTTTTGAAGTCTGTCTTGGGAGCTTCGCCTCTTTATACGATGTCTATCTTTAAGGTCCCTAAAGGGGTTCTCAAAATAATGAAATCTATTAGGAATAATTTTTTTAAAGGGACTGACATTAAGGAGAAGAAGATTTCGTGGATGGCGTGGGATAAGGTTTTAGCTTCAAAGGCGAAGGGGGGGTTTGGGTGTTTCTAGTTTTCATGCGTTGAATCATGCGCTGCTTCTAAAATGGGCTTGGAGATTTGTGTCTTCTGATGGTTCGCTTTGGTGTCGATTTATACACGCTATTCACGGGATTTATTTAAGCTCTCGGTCGGTTAGGACAACTTCAAATTGGAGTTTGATTCTAAAAGAGCTACATGTTCTTAAGGAGTTTGGGTTTGACCTTTTAGCTTCTTGCGTTAAACGTATTGGCGACGGGAACACCACTCGGTTTTGGCTTGATGCTTGGAAAGGTAGTAAGCCTTTCAAAGAGGTGTATCCTCGTATTTATGCGCTTGAGTCCAATAGGCAGATTTCTGTGAGCGAGAAATTGGATAATCATTTGGAAGAGTCATTTCGTCGTCCAGTAAGAGGAGGAGTGGAACACCAACAGTTCGATGATTAGCAGTGATAGTAGATTCTGTATTTCTTTCCTCTTCATTGGACATATGGGTGTGCACGTTGTCTAGTGATGGTGGTTACACAGTTAAGGTGGTCAGAAATGCTATCGATGGTTTACTTCTTCCATCTCATTTAGTTTCGACAAGGTGGGTAAGAGCAGTCCCTATTAAAATTAATATTTTTGCTTGGAGGATGAGGCGTGATTGTCTCCCTACGAGGTTAAACCTTTCTCGTCGTGGGGTATCTTTAGAGTCTTCGTTGTGCCCGATTTGTGCGGTTGAGGAGGAGGATGTGCATCATGTATTTTTTTTGATGTTCTATGTCTTGGGACGTTCTCAGGCGTGTTTGTCATTGGTGGGGGCTCGATTATAAAGATTGTAATTCGATTGCGGACTGAGATGCTTGGTTTGCTACTATTAGACTTTCTTCCAAAGTCAAAGGTTTATTAGAGGGAGTGTTCTTTGTGACGTGGTGGGTCATTTGGGGATTTCGGAATAGACTTGTTTTTTATTCAAATCTGCCTGTTCGATCGGTCATTTTTTATGATATAGTTTCTTCGTCTTTTTTATGGTGTTATAATAGATGTAGGAAGTTGTTTAAAAGGGATGTTTGTTTAAAACCCCTTATTTGATTTCTTTGTAATTTTCGTTCTAGCTCCTTGCTAGTTAATAAAATTGTTGCCCTAAAAAAGTGGGTTTGATAGTTTATAGTTATTAAATTAGTTTTAATTGTTTGGCTTAATTTGGTGCTTATTAGAGTTTTAATTTGTGTTTTGTTTGGCTTATTTCTTAGATTAATTTTGCTTATTTTGGCTTATTTGGATACCCGTATTTTTAGATCTTGCATAGTCTGCTTATTGTTTGAGTTTCGGAAGAGGGTTTAGGATTTTCCCGAAAGTCAGATTTTATTTATTGCAAAAGTCAAGTTTCATATTTTATCCGTAAGTCAAGTTTTTTTTTATCCGAAACTCATTTTAATGATTTATTCCGAAACTCGTTTTAAGTATTTATTCTGAAACTCATTTTTTTACAATGTCCCGAAACTCATTTTTTATAACATTGCGAAACTCATTTTTTTTATAACATTGCGAAACTCGAATTGCAAAAGTCATTATATCAACTTTTTTCCGAAAGTGGCTAAATATATATATTCCGAAAGTTGTTCAGTTATTCCTAAAGTTTAGTTATAATTTTCCCGCCAGTTTTTTATCTATAGCATATTCCGAAAGTTTTTTTATGCTCGTGTGAACACAACATATCCCGAAACTTCATTTATTATATTATTTATTGCGAAAGTGGGATGGTCATTGTTTTGGCGAAAGTGACAGGGGAAAGTAGTAGCAATAGTTTTCCCGCCAAATGTATATATCCCTAAAGTTCATTGTTAAAGTTTTGTTTATTAAAAGTTCCGAAAGTCGTTTTTAGTTTTTATCCGAAAGTCAATTTTTAGTTTTTATCTGAAAGTCATTTTAGTTTTATTTTTTTTATTTTACTTTTTATCCGAAAGTTGTTTTAATTTTAGTTGAAAGTTTTGACTTTTATTTTTATTTTATATTTCGACTTTTATATTTTTATTCTATTTCGACATTTATTATTTTTATACCCCAAATTCTTTTCTTGTATTTTTCTTTATTACTTTTTAATAGGTTTTAATTCGTTTATTTTTTTATTATTTGTCATTTGTCTTTAGTTTATTTTTAATATTTTTCGCATTTTACTTTTTAAATAGAAATAGATAACCAAATTTATTTTATCCACCAAAAATGACTAAGTCCACTTTGAACTGGAGATCAATTCGATAAGACCAACTAAGAACATTTTTCTATTAAAATGGCGCCGCTGCCGGCTCTTTTCGTAAAAATTAACGGTTTTTGTTAGACGAGTTGGATTTTGGGATTCGTTCCTTTGTGAACGTTTTTCTTGCAAATCTCAAATTAAAAAATCCAAAAAAATCAAAAAGATAAAAATACAAAAATATAAAAAATTCACAAAATGCAATTCTTTCCTAAGTTTTGCAACCAAAAAAATTAAAAAATTACAAAAGTGACGCTTTCCTAAGTGTTACACCAAAAAATATTCTTCTTTATCCTCTATTGTGTTTAAATCTTTTTCTCAACCCCTCTTATTTTTAAGTCTTCATGGATTCGTATTGTGTAGGGTGTGGGAGACCATCGTCTGGTAGTCAATCATGTCAATGGTGTTCATGCGAGCGGTGCGGAAGAGATCTCCCCAATTCACAATTTAGACATTGCCTATTTTGCAATTCGACCAATTCGTACTTCACCTCTAATGACACTATCTCACCCTCTTACATATATGGGGATCCTTATCCGCAAAATGCACCGGATTTTTCTCAATACCCGTGTTGCAACAATTGTGGGGGCCCTCACGATACTTTTTCTTGTCAACCGATGAATTATTATGAGCCAAATCCATGCTATAATTCCGGTTTTCATAATTTTGAGCCCCCACATTACACCCTCGATCATCTACCTTCTTTCAGCCTGAATGCCGAAGCACGAGCCCTTCTTTTTGAACTTCGTGATGGTTTAATTCGACTAAGCGAAACATTGGACGAGCAACAGCGACAAGAGCAAGTATCTAGTCTTAGTGCTTATACCTCTACGCCTCTTGTGAGACAATATTGTTATGATGATGACGAGGATGATATTTTTGATCTCAACCCATCTTCTGAGATTACTACTCCTACTCTTGATATCCCAAATGAGTCTAAGGATAGTGATATATCGAGTGAGATTAGTGATTTAGGTCTCGATAAATTTTTTGATGAGGTTTGTGATGTGCCGACTTGTGAGGAGTTTACGGAAGAGGTCGCTCCTAATGATGACATTTCTCCATGCTATGAGAATTTCACGTTTGAAATTTCTCCTTTTCACCCATTTCTACCGGGAGATAAAGGCAATGTCGATTTATTTTCTCCGGCTTACGAGAAGTTCACCGATGAACTTGCTCTTTTAGATGAGGTGGAAGATGTTATTCTTCGCGACAAATTATTGAAAGTTCATCTTCTTATTGCTGAAATTGAAGCGTTGAATTCTACTCCTATTACCGAGTCTTTACCCCCATCTCTTACTCCCATTGAGAATAATGACACATTTATGGAGGAAATCGACATTCTCTCAATACCACCGGTTATTGATGATGATGACACGGAGGGGGCATTCTTTTTGATAATTTGATGCATGAAGATATTTTCCCAAGTCCTCCTCCCGAGCACCTTTCATCTCATACTTTAGAGACTATTACTGAGGATGAGTGCTTTGACCCGGGAGGTGACATTAATTATTCTATTATTGATACCTTTACGGCTTTGCCGCTTCGTGACAATCATATGTCTTTTGGGGATGACATTTTGATTCCTTTACCCACCCACCTCCCGTGGATGATAAATTCACATACTTCTCGTATGTTGAAAGGACCTTTTTACCTTTCATGACTAATCCCCCGGCCTCTCATTTATTATTTTCCTTCAGGAACGAGGACAAGATTTTTGATGCCGGTATCGATATTAGAGGCTTCCCTTTGAATGCTTAATTCGGGGTCGAGTCAGGCTCGTGACTCGGTTAACAAAAACAAGCGCTTCTCGGGAGGCAACCCGAGGATCTATCCTTCTTTATCCGTTTTCCATAAGTGTAGGGGAGCCAAGTAGGTGTTTGTTGTTTTTTTCTTATGATGTGCAGGGATCGGAGCTTTCAAAGATCCACTTTTGATGATATTTGACGACCCGTGATCCCGTGTACCCATCTTACCGGATCTATCCTAAACTCTTGTGATTCAATATTTTATCGATAAATGTTGAAATGGGAATCACTTTAGTTGTCTCTTCCTTATCAAGATTTAATCAACGTTCACAATGTCCTAAGTGAAGGGGAGTTTACTTCCACATGCTTAAACATTGAGGACAACATTTATATTAAGTGTAGGGGAGACTTCAATCGAAGTTAAGTGGGCTTTTCCATGAATATGTCCTCATTTTTAACCGGAAAATTGATTTTTTTATTTTTTTTTTCAGATATTTTTCAAATTTTTGATCTATTTTGGCCTAGTAGTATTTTCCTTTCTTATCGTTATTTTCTTTCATCGTATGTATATATTCCATTTCTAGAATAAAGTAAAAAATAAAAAGTAAATAAAATGGTTTTAACAAGTTTAGATATCTTTGATATATTAGGCCCGTCGTGAATATTTTGACTCAACCTGGGTTTACTTATTTGAGTTTACTCTAACTAGTATCCTTAACCATATGGACCTTAATTGGTTTATTAGGCTAAGCATCCACGAGTCTCATTCTTTGAGATTTTAAATTGTGGAGAACGAGAAATGATAGAGTCAATTATAAGTTTTGTATTCTTTCATGTATTTGTGCGAGTTAATTATAAGCTTTTTCTCCCATTGCTTTTCAATAAATAAGATCGTATGATTTAAAAAGTTACTTAGCTTCTAGCCCAAGATCGTTTAAAAGTTTCTCGGGATTAATTAGAGTTCATATCCAAGGCATAACTTATTGAAGGGGGACGCGAAGATTGGCGAGTCCAAAAAGGCCCTAACAAAGCATGAGGGCTCCATTTTGTTTCTAAATATCCAAGATGATGTGAAGAATCATTATTCAAAAATGAATATGAAAGATTGAGACACAAGACGAGAAGCAATTACTCCATAAAGATCATGGAGAAGTCTATCCAAAAAGACCCTAACAAGGTATGAGGATAAATAGATCCAAGTCCGAAAAGGAGGCGGATCATTGTATATCAAAATTCCAAATAAAGATTGAAGAAAAATGAATAAGTCGTGGTCCAAGTTTGAAGAATCTCTCAAAAACTTCAAGTGGAGAAATTCCACATATGAAGAGAAGACCATTATTTCAAAAACATCTCTCAAGATTCGAAGTATGAAGTAAATGCCAAATATCAGTCCAAGAAAGGTCTCAAATCGTGAAACGAGTTATGCCAAGATATGAACTTTATGAGATTTCGATAAGCCGGTTTAAAAGATTTTGTCCTTCAGCTAACTATTGATTAAATCGTCCTACTTTATTTTCGGCCTAAATAAATTATCAAAATAAGTCAAAAATGCATCCTCGTGATCATTTAAGACAAAAAAAATCAAGAGATACACCATAGGAATAAGGGGGTTTAAGTGAATAATTGATCCACATGAGTAAGTGTTAGCTTTACTAACTAATAATAACAATGATCTCGTTTTTACTCTTGGTATAAGGAACGTGAATCTTGAGGCTGATAAATATTCATGACACCAAAGCCATAATTAAGTCTTTGATTTCTTTACAAGTTTCTTCCATCAAACAAGTTTTAGTAAATAAATAATGTGAAATTGTATATCTTTTTCTTTTGAAAAATTTTCTATCTTTTTAGTTTCCATAGTGTCGTAGTATGTAATAAGGGCCAAGGTGGGTTAATTATGAGGAAAATGTAGTGTTGCTTTGAAATTAATGCATTGCATGAGGTCATTGCAATGGTCAAGTATAGGGGATTTAATAAGTGTGTTGGATATATAAATCTTGCTTATGTTTTAGAGAGAGAAAGAGATAGAGAGATGATGGAGTTCATACACTTCTAGAGAGAGAAATAAAAGATTAGTATGTGTAAATTATGAAAACCACCACCCTCTCCATCAAAGGAGAGGGATTATATACCCAAGCCTTGTGATGGGCTTGGGCTTACAATATTGGGCCGGCCTACACATGTTGTAGGCTAGGCTTGGCCTTGTTTGTTTAATAAAGATATCTAGACTACGAGCTACTACTTAATATATTGTTGGAGTGACCGAATCTTCCTAAATACGTAAAAACGTATTTCCAACAATCTCCCCCTAAGGGAGGTCACTCCAAACAAGGGTGTTACCCTAGTTACAATAATAATAATAAACCTAGCATATTATATTTCTTGAGCTCGTAGTCTTCGTCTTTCTTTTCTTTTTCTTTTCTGGTGAACATGCTGATGTGATCATTGATATCAATCTTGAGCATAATCTCTTGCCTTGATCTTGTGCATCCGTCACTAGTGATCTTCACCTCTTCGTGACATCACGTCCCACATACTTATACCTTTGTAATTCTTGAAAGCTTCAGAGTTCGATACAGTGGAAGACTTGACTTTTAGGCTTTCTAGAATTAGATGAAATATTAAGTGCGAAAAGTATAAGCATGCGGGGACGACTTCTTCTCGGATTCCGCAACGCCGCCGTCTTCAAATGCCGCAACATAAGTAGACACGAACGACATGGCTTTGAACATTTCATTCTAATTCGGTAGAATTTTACCTCCGGTCGGTGAAGACCGTTGGACGATATAAAATATCGTACTTGTGGTAGGTAGATTTAATTAAAAATCTCCTTGACAAGATTTCGCGGGTAAACCCGTTCTCTTTACTCGACCGTCCAAAGCTGACTGCGAACGTAAAGAGTGAATCATTTGGATTAAATTATCCGCATGATTGAAGCCGTCAATTCTGATTCCTGGAACAAGTTTGATTCATTAAAGAATCGCACCATCGTTGCTTTCCAGTTGTCACAAGCTTGATTCATATTGAATCTTTTAAGTTACCTTCCAAGTGCTGTTTGATGTTACCACTAGAAGGATTTCCACTCATCACTGTGAACACTAAGGTATCACTCTGAGTGTTCTGGCAAGATCACTTAGATATTGCGTAGAGGCCTGGAACGTGTTTAAGTTCAGCTAAGAATAAAACCACTGTTGCTTTCCAGTTATCACAAGTTTGATTCATAAAGAATCACACAAGTCACCTACCATGAGCTTTTTGATATTCGCTCAAGAAGGATTTCCATCTTCATTGTAAATACTTTCGTATTACTCGGATGTTCAGGCAAGATCATGAAGATTTTGCGTAGGACTCTTAAGATCTTTCTTACTTTTCACAGTGTGTGAAAAAGTAAGGAAATATGAAAGTGTGTCCTAATGAGATATGTGATGATCTCAAATAGCTCTAGACTCGATCGTGCATTTTGGATTTTAGTGATCGGAGGCTGGAGAGGAGTGCCACCATTTCAATACCAATTTATTCGGATTGAATAAATCGATAGATAACGTTTTGTCTCCGTGTGATTAAAACAAATATCTTTTAAGAGATATCTAAGTTAGCTGGGATGGGTTGTGCATTGCATCACTGGGTCCATGATGTCTATCTTCAATATTGAGCATCATTAAAATGATCTCAATAGCATATGTGTTGACCTGGTTTCTGCCTAAAGTTGTAAGGAGGGCTTCTTTCTTTACACCCTTTATCTTTACAATTCTTTTCCATTCTTCAAACCCTTCAATGCTTACCAATACGTCATAACTAGCACCTTGTTGTGATTGTTCCAGTGCTAACTTAAGTACTTGGTCGGCATTCAGCTACGTTCATAATCTTTCACCATCTTTCCTAAGGACTACTATTTCTAGCTATGGAATGTCCTTGGGAAGATTCCTCTGGTTTTGGAAGAATCATAGGACTTAACCTATCCTACCATCCTTATGTCACCACAATCTTCATCGTCGTAAAATAAATGGGTTTTGGGTAAGTATATGTCACCATGAAAATCTATTTTGATATGCAAATCGGTTTTGCTCCCCCTTAACATATGCCACGATATTCGAAAACATTTCGCATATGTCGGGATGAGCCAGCACATTAAATCAAACCATTTTTGATAATTTCCCATATTAAATCACATTTCCCCCCCCCCCCATATTAAAAAATATTAACCTAATCGATGTTTTTAATATCAATTGATTTAATGAAGTTTTAACAAAGATTTTGGGAAGAAAAATGCAAGTCCGTTTTATCTTCATGATACCAAATGTATGAGATATGATACCGATTTGTAACATGATCACATATTCACCATATTAGAAAAAATTGACAAGGTTGGACCTGATTGAGGAGAACATCATATGATAAGATCAAATGGTTCTGAAGTCATCTCTTGACACCACGTGTACGATTGGTCTGGTTGTCTTGGCACCAATAAGTGAGCTTGGCACTTTCGGCATCGAAAATTCTGAATGCTTGACAATTGCTCCCCCTCAATTGTTGACCCGTGTTCTATTGAAAGAGCTGTAGTCTTCGTTTGAGTAGTCGCATCATCGAGTATGTAGATACCAACTAGCTTCATAAAAACAAGACTTCTCTTGTTTTAACAAATAAATGCACTGATGCGTACATAGATTTGTGATAGACCAAGTTATAAAGTAAACTTGATCCCTTACAAGGTTTTAAAGTAAACCTTGCCCGAGAAAATTAATTCATGTTGAGAGCAAAAGATTTCATAAGAAATACTTGACTTTAATGTGAAAACCGGGTTGCAGTCAGAAATAACTACAAGCCATATAGGCATGTTTTATGAAATATTTACAACTTTTGTAGGAACTCTATTTATGGCGCCGTGTCAATATTAATCAACATTTCTAAGGCCGTAAATATTATCATACCAAAAGACATGCCTTTGAAAAATAAAATAAAAATATTTTTGGATTTTTCTAGATTTTTCAATTTTTATGGTTTTTATATGGTTTTATATTTTTGTATTTTGCTTTTGTGGATAAAAAAATATAAACAATATATACAGATGATCACCAAGGATACGGAGAATAGTTTACCATCACTATTCTTTCGCTTCATCTGCCAGTTCCTTAAGAGTCTCAGGCGAGAAGGTTCTCATTCCTAGCTTGTCGACAAAAAATTCCATTCGAGTGCGATCTAAAGCCTTCATGAAAATATCCGCCAATTGATACTTAGATCGGACAAAGTAAAGCTCGATCACTCCATTTTCCACTTGCTCCTTGATGAAGTGGTAGTGAATGTCAATGTGCTTCGACCGGGAGAATTGAACGTTGTTGCAGCATAAGGCAATTGCACTCTTGTTGTCATAGTACATCGGAATTTTGTTGAAACCTAGACCATAGTCGGTTAATTGCGATCTCATCCAAAGAATTTGAGCACAGCAACCGGACATACATTTATTATGCTTCCGTACTTGAAATTGCAGCGCTTTTCTGCCTTTTTGATGCCCAACTGATTAGTCGATCTCCTAGTAGTTGCAAAGTTCAACTCGTGCTACGCCTTGTATCTTGACAACCCGCGTGATCCGCATCTGCATATGCCATTAGTGAAATCGAAGAGTCTTTCGAATACCAAAGTCCCCGATTAATGGTTCCTTTAAGATATCGAAAGATCCGTTTCAAAGTGGCCAGGTGTAACTCAGTAGGTCGAGTTTGATACCGAGCACACATACATATAGCAAACTGAAGATCAGGTCGACTAGCTGTGATATACAGAAGAGTACCGATCATTCCACGATACAGTTTCGGATCAACGGCAACTCTATGTGGATCTGCATCAAGCTTTGTTCGTTCCACCATTGGAGTATCCACGGGATCACAAGATTCCATCTTATATTTCTTAAGCGATTCAAGGGCATACTTGTATTGATTGATAAAGATGCCTCTGGGACTCTGAGATATCTGAAGACCTAAGAAGAATGATACCTTGCCCATAATTGACATCTTAAACTTGGAAGACATGAGTTTCCCAAACTCGTCGGATAAGGTTTGGGTCGAGGCTGCAAATATAATATCATTAACATATATTTGTACCATAATCATATCTTTACCTCATTTCTAAATGAACAGCGTGGGATCCACCTTGCCTTTAGCGAAGCCTTGTGTAATGAGGAATTGTGATGATAGATTATACCATGCGCGTGGAGCTTGCTTCAACCCATAGAGAGCCTTCTTAAGCTTGTACACATGATTAGGATATTTACGATTCACAAAACCATCAGGCTGTTGAACATAGACTTCTTCCTTGATTTCACCATTATGAAATGCCGTCTTCACATCCATCTGAAAGACGATCATATTCATGTGGGCTGCATAAGCGAGGAATAGTCTAATAGCTTCCAAATGGGCAATAGGTGCAAAGGATTCCATAAAGTCGATGCCCAATAATTGCTTGTATCCACGAGCTACTAGTCGAGCTTTGTTCTTCAATATTCCGCCTAACTCATCGAGTTTCACCTTGTAAACACATTTCAAAGTGAGTAACTGCACTTGATCCGGGCATGGGACAAGTTCCCATACTTCAAGATGTATAAATTCATTAATTCTTCTTGCATAGCTTCTATCCAAAAGGATTGAGTAAAAGCTTCTTGCCATGTCTTAGGTTCAACTTCAGTGAGAAAAGCATCAAAATGACAAAACATTGCATGTTCTTGTAACTGACTTCGTGTGGATACCGGACGATTAGGGTCACCAATAATAGAATCAATAGGATGATCCTTTGTCCACTTGCTATCATGTTCACGAATTTGTGGACTAGAGTAAACTATAGTAGGAGCTTCCTCTGAGGTGAACGACCCGGCTAGATTAGGGTTTGGAATAGGTACACCAAAGAATGGAAGTTCAAAGCATTTGAGCGAATTCCAAATCGTGATCATCATCATCCTCTTCATCATCAATAGGCATGACATGGGTAGTTGAAACATGTGTTGGTTGAGAATTACTCGTTGAAGGTTTAGCTTGACCAATTGTAGGTGCAGATGTATCTGATTGTGCTTCGATAGCTGGAGCGAAAACTTCGGTTGCCGGAGCTATTACCTTAGGTTCTGGAGCAACAATACTTGGAGGAGTAAATAATTCATCAAAGAATGGTTGAAACAACGTATCCCATTCAGTCCTAGAAGGTGGTGTAAATGATGATGAAGTAGGGTTGTTTGGGACAAGACCAGAACTAATGTTACTGGGTCCCATTTCATGAAGTGCGGGTTCAAAGCTGCTTTGCTCAGAAGCCATTGATGTCAGCTCATCAAAATCAACATTCATAGTTTCGAGGATCTTACGAGACTTACGATTGTAGATTCGGTATGCCTTCTTTGCGGGTGTATCAGCCTTTGGTTGAAGTTGTCCCAAATTGTCACCATCATTATTTGGATTGCAAAGAGAACCAAATACATGAAGATATGATAAATCTGGTACTTTTCCATGGAGAAGCTCATAAGGTGTTTTACCATGGTGTTTACGAATTAGTGACCGGTTTTGGGTGTACACTGCTGTAGATACTGCTTCTGCCCATAAAAACAATGGAGCCTTTGCGTAAATTAACATCGTTCGAGCACTTCCATAAGTGTGCGATTTCGCCTTTCAACGACACCGTTTTGTTGTAGAGTGCGAGCAATGGATGTTTCATGAGATATGCCAACTTCTTCAGAATAATCACGCAAAATTTGATTCACAAATTCGGTTCCATTATCTGTACGAATGCGTCGGACAGTAGTGTTGAGACGCACTTGAATCATCTTGAGAAATCCGATGATGAATTTAGGTGCCTCGTTTTTGTTGTAAGAAATTTCACCCATGTAAACCGAGAGTAATCATCGACAATTACGAGGATGTACTTTTTGCCACTAAGACTTTCAACACGCATTGGCCCACAAAGATCCATATGCAACAAATAAAGTTTCTCTTGGTTGGTGTCTTCCGTCTTGGGTTTGTATGATTTCTTAGTGCTTTTCCCTATTGTACACGCGGAACACAAATGATCCTTGTGAAATGAAAGTTTAGGAAGACCGCGAACAAGTTCGTTTTTCGCCAAATGATTAATAGCGTCAAAGTTAAGATGAGATAACCGTCGATGCCATAACCATGACTTAGTCTTCGATGCTTTGGAGAGAAGACATATCGGAGAAGCGGCCATCATGTCTTGTAGAGACAAGATGTACAAATTATTCCCTCGAGTACCTTTCAATAAATCAACCCCTTCTAAATTACGAATGAAACAGGTATGCTCTCGAAAAGCAACTTCTAGGTTTGCATCACAAAATTGTCCCACAGAAAATAAGTTGTGACCGAGACCTTCCACATAATACACTCTTGAAATTATAACATTCCCAATATGATATTCACCATAGCCCATTATCTTTGCAATATGATCATTTCCAAATCTAACCGTACCAAGAAACTTGCTGACAAAATTTCTGAGCTAAGAGCGATCTCCGGTCATATGCTTGGAGCAACCAGAGTCCAAATACCAGAGAACATTTTGGACCACCTGTTTTCAATAACAACAGTAGACAATGCATTGGAAACTATTGGTTCCGGAGTATTAGCAGATACAGATGTAAGATTATCAGAATTACTAACATTTGTGAGACCCTTAGATTTCCTGCGTTTTCTAATGTGAGTTTTAGCACTAACAGGTTTTACTGTTCCAACTTTTTTAGGTTTTGGATTATTCGCGGGAACTACAATGGGAGTAGACCTATTTAAAGGGCACTTGGTTCCTACAGTAGTGTCAGTGTTCCTAGTTAAAGGACACGCTTGTGTTTTGGTAGCCTTGGTACTCCTAGTTAAAGGGCACGCTTTCTTCGCTTCAGTGGGAGTGATCCTAGTTAAAGGGCACATATTTCCTAATATAGTGAAAGTTCTACCAGTGGGGCGCCACAACCAACCAACTTGGGTTAACACTTTCCCAGTTGGTTTCCGTTCTAATCTATTTTTCCGGGCATTCATCTCATTCACATGGTCAATAAGGCAAGAATCATGACGACTAGAAAACATACATTCATTGCAATTCCAACATTTCAAATTAGAATTCACAGTAGGCTTAGAACACTGCACAACCGCAGAGCCTTTAGGTTTAGCTACATGATTCTTTTTATTCAAAACAGAAATAACATTCCTAGGATGGGCTTCTACTTTCTTCTTCTCTTGACTACTAGATGGGGGCAAGATCCTATCATTCTCCTTGTTTCTTTTAAGCTTAGATCTTTGAGCCTTAGTAGTGGTGATTACTCATGTAGAAGGCAACACGGGAATATTAGAAGCTGGTTTTGATTCCACCTTATCTTTAGTGACCAAAGTTTGAGATGGTTTAGTCCTAGGGCCCTTATTAAATGGTGTGACGGCTATAAGGTTCCTTTTGATTGCACTAGAGGACGATGTTGAGACAGTGGCTGCGTTATCCACAACATTCTTACCTTTTAGAGTACAAAGTGTTTCCTTTAACTCAGCCAAGGCAAGATTTTTATCACAAATTTGTTCCCTCAAATCAGATATTTCCACCGACTTTCGATTCAATTGTTCAATCAATGATTGATTCTGTGCTGTGGTATTAGCACATGCGGGCTTTACTGAATCAAAGAGTCGTGTATCTTTCTGTTTTAAGTTGTCAACTTTGGACAAAATCTTGGAAACTCGATTATCTAGATCAAGTTTAAAATTCTCAGCGGCCTCAAGTACGTTCAACAAAGTTAAGCTCCTTAGATTTCTCTATGTCTATCGGTAAAGATTTAGCAACTTTGTCACTTGGCTGACGCTGTTTTGATTGTAAATTCAATCGAAAATTCTTTTCAAAGTTTGCATCATCGATATTAACACCTTCGAATGAAGTTTGAAAGATTTCTTGATTAAATTGTTGCTTGCATTCATGCGAAATACAATGTGTTTGAATCTCATCAAAACGTTTTGAAAGCGAAGAATATGAATCTTGAAGCTTTAAAAATTCAGCGTCAGATTCGTGACAAGTACTATCTGCCACATTATCCACAGATTCAACATTATGCACAATAGAATCATGATCAACACTTTTATTCACACAGACAGAAACTATATCATGAGACATCACTTGTTTCAGAAGCTGATCATTTTGGCGTAAAACCCGTTCTATTTCAAGTAAACTGTTTTCATAAGCATCATCCATTTCATTGAAAACACGTTTAACTTCTTCTATTTCTAAACGCAAATCTTGATCAAGATTACTAAGACAAGCTTTAACATTCTTTACAAACGGAACAATTTCGTCTCGGAACGCAGCTCTAGTGTGCTCAAAGTTCCATTCACCTTCCGTTATGGCCGTGGCCATCGTACGTTAAAAAATGACCTTATCAAAATCGGCTAAGTGTTGGTGTACCGCTTTTAAGTTAACGGATGCCTTACTTACCGGTGGAATTAACTTTGTTAAATTCGTTTTGAAAAGTGTAGGAGACGTACTAGGAGGGTTTTCATTTGACAAACTTGGGGGCACAAGAACTGTTAGTTCAGCTAATTCCTTTTGTAAGCGAATACGTGTCTTTTTAGAAAGTTGATCTTTATTATGCTTATCATAATCAATCGTATGGAATTTTGAAAACATTTTAGAATGAGTTTCTTCCATAAGTGACTATGTCTCCTCATAACTACGAACATAAGGTGCTTCTTTCGATTTGCCAATTATGATCATATCATAAAGACCGGGAATATATTCCTGAGCTTGTTTTGCATAACCGGGATTAGGTGGTAAATTTTGAAGACGCTTAAGTTCGAGTTCTTTAAATGATTTAGTTAAAAGATGAACCTTTTCTGTGGAAGCGTATTGTTTTAAAAGTTGTTGTTCCTTGAATTTAAGAATTTTGGTAGCATTATTTTCTGATTCAAACTTTTTAGACTCGAGAGTTTCGAAATCCATTTTAAGTTTCTAAAAATCATTGACAGCCGACTCTTTTGCTTTTAATTCATTGGAATGATTAGCTTTTAATGATTTTGTTTCTTTCAAGTGTTCAATCTTTTCAAAACAAGATTGGTCAAATTCAGAACATGTTATTTTCTCTGCTTGAGGGACCATTTCAAAAGTTTTGACCTTTTCTTTATGCAACGTAAGCTCAGTAGTTAGGGTGGAATTCGTATCTACGGATTGTTTGAGAGCCATATGCATTTGATCAATAATACGTTTAGGCACCATGACCAAATCATGTTGAGCATAAGATTCCATACCCATCGTAGCATTTGATTAAAGTTCACTCAAATGTGTAGGATTGGGTACCACATCATTTGAGTTACTAGTTCCCGAATGCTGTTCGAGGTTGTCATTTTCATGCCCAACTTGAAGTTGGTTATCATCATTACCAAGATTGGTTGTGGTGGGTACCTCACTGATGACATCAGAACCGTAGTGAGAGAGATTAGCAACGAGAGCAGCTTGGGCAGAGTGAATGTCATCACAATCCAAATCATATGCGTCAAGATCATCTGCTTGATAAGCTGCATTTGAAATGGAAACGACTGCAATGCCTTCAGTATCTGATGCCCCTGGGTCTGTAAGAAATGCTAACTCCTCTGAATCCAAAATCTTTCCCTTAGACTGAGCATCAACCAAATACATTTTCTCACAAAACCACGCTTCATCCCTTCTCCTTTTCGGCTGAGTACATTGCCTAACCATATGACCTTGTCCTCGGCAATTGTAGCAAGTCACAACCTTTTGAGGACCAATGAGGCTTCCATTTCCATTAGCTTGAGAATTCACAGCTTGAGCATTTACAGTCCTTGTAGGAGGTCCATATGAATTTTGCCTTCCCTGAATAGGTTGCACTGTTACTTGACCATCTTGAACAGTAGCTTGTTGTCGAGGATTTGAAGAGGTGCGGAGCTGATTGTTTGTTGGTGGAAATCCTCTAGTTGCAACAAGTTTTGACAAGTAGGCAGTGAGATGGTTTAGAACATTAGCTGGCGTATCAATTGGAGTAAAGACCAGTGCTTGGATTGGTGGATGTTCATTAGAGTAGAAGGCTTGTGCTGGTTATGCTTCAATTGGAAAGTATCCTTGCTGAGGAGTATAGCCTATTGGAGAAGTGTTGGCAGATGGTGATGTCTGATATGGTGGTTGCTATGGAAAAGATTGTTGATGAACACTTTGTTGAAATGCTTGTTGTGGCATCATTGGTGGTTGATAAGATGGTTGTTGTGGTTGCTGATAGGTGTGTGGTGGTGGTTGTTGCAAGTATGATGGTTGTTGATAAGTATAAGCCATGTTTTGTTGAGAAGCATACATGGCAAGTGGATCATGAACTTGAGGTTTAGACAATCGAGCCTCGATCACATGGCATTCGTGTTGTTGAATAAAAGCTTAAAGTTGATCCACATTGGTGTTATGCAAGTCCTTAGCCAATTTCACATCCGTCACGTACTTTTTCCATTATGAAGGAAGAGTGTTCAAATACTTGGTGTTTAATTGAAACGTAGGAATTGTCATGCCATAGATATTGAGCCCATTCAACAATTGGGTAAATCTCAGATAGTAGTCATTGAGAGTCTCCCCTGGCACATAGGCAAACTTATCAAAAGTATCATAAAGCTTACACTCTCGTTCTTGTTTAGTTAACGAGGTGCCTTGTATTAAAACACGAATTCTATCCCATAACTCTTTGGAAACTTTATGTTTGCTGACGAGTTTGTAGACATTTGGAGGAAGGGCTTGGAGAATGATGTTTGTAGCATACTTATCATATTTGTCTTGAATCTTCATATCTCCAGTCAATTCACCCGTTGTGCGAGGACGAGTAGTTGTACCTTCCGTCGCTGTACCATAATCTAATGGTCCATTGAGCACCGATGCCCAAATGAGATGTCCATTCTCTTTGTTCAACATGTAAAGTTCCATTCGGGAATTCCAATCCTCGTACATAGATTTCTCCAACATTGGTGGACGATTATCCATACCCGAGAGGATGGACTTATCCGTAAGAGATGTGTACTCCATGTCGAAAAGTTAAGATTTACAAATATTGATCGAACAATGAGAGAAAGTAAATGTGTTTGTTGTTGTGAGTTAAAGTCGAGAAAAAATGTTAAAATCCCCTAAAATATGTTCTCGATA
This sequence comes from Glebionis coronaria, assembly GCA_025667525.1. Classification (NCBI taxonomy): domain Eukaryota; kingdom Viridiplantae; phylum Streptophyta; class Magnoliopsida; order Asterales; family Asteraceae; genus Glebionis; species Glebionis coronaria. The sequence goes on from CM046880.1 coordinate 188,225,210, forward strand.
AACCAAAAATTCCAAGTCAAAATTACACATGATTGTTCGAAATTTTTTAAGGAATAATTTTTGGGTTGTCGGAATGTTGATCGGAATAAAGGGTCGGAAAGCTGTCGGAATATCAGTCGGAAAGCCGTCGGAATAAACCCTATCGGAATACCCTTGATCGGAATGTCCCTAATTAGAATGTCACAGATCGGAATGTCCTTGTCGGAAGGTCCCTAACCGGAATATCACAGATTGGAATGTCCCAAATCGGAATGTCCCAAATCGGAATGTACCAAATCGGAATGTCCCTTATCGGAATGTCCCAAATCGGAATACCCAAATCAGAATACTCAAATCGGAATGCAATCGGAATCCCTTCGTCGGAATGTGATCGGAAACCTTAAACCCTTTTCCGATGACACAGATCGTAATAACTATTAGACTCCTGAAACCCTTTTCCGATGACCCTGATCGGAATATATCCTACTTTTCTCGGACAAAACTCAACCAATTCGAGATTTTAAGCCAAAAAATTATCAAAACACCAAAAATTTTGTGTTTTTAGCCAAAGTAACTATACCAAATCTCTACCAAAACTATGTAGAAGATTTGTATGAAGAAAAAACCATAAAAAACACAAAAAACAATTTGGTTCGTGTAAAATGGATCAAAATAGGCGTATGAATCAAGAACACAAACACATAAACAATACAATCATCGCATGGCTCTTGATACCATTTGTTGGATATGTAAATCTTGCTTATGTTTTAGAGAGAGAAAGAGATAGAGAGATGATGGAGTTCACACACTTCTAGAGAGAGAAATAAAAGATTACTATGTGTAAATTATGAAAACCACCACCCTCTCCATCAAAGGAGCGGGTTTATATACCCAAGCCTTGTGATGGGCTTGTTCTTAATATATTGGGTCAGCCTACACATGTTGTAGGCTAGGCTTGGCCTTGTTTGTTTAATAAAGATATCTAGACTACGAGCTACTACTTAATATATTGTCGGAGTGACCGAATCTTCCTAAATACGTAAAAACGTATTTCCAACAAAGTGTGAAAACACTTATCCTTTTACCACTTAAAACAAATAAAAACGAGACCAAAACGTGTGTTTAATGTCGTAAAAGTCAGAATTACGTGTGATTTGTGTTTTTGTTGTGTTTTAGGACCAAAAGATGAAAAAGGAAGAAAACAAGAGATTTCACGGGCTTTTATCGAAGATAAAGATAATAGACAAGTCAAGAGATCAAAAGTGCAAAAGAACGGAAGTCAAAATCCTATTCTGAAGAATTATTAAAGAAAAATACCAAAGACAGAAGTTTAACAAGTAGAAGAACCAAATTTAATAAAAGAAGAAATTTAAAGACGGTTCAATTTTATTTATCGACAAATCCCAAGACAAAGTCGAGAATGACGAATTAATCATCAAGACAAGAAGACAAAATAAAAGAATGAAGCAACAACACCAACCATTCCTCCACTATACAAAGACTCATCTTTTCATGTGGGAGAGTCTAGTTTTTAGGCTTTTTAGTTTTTATTTTTATAATTAGGAGTAGGAGTAGGTGTAGTTTTTAATCTTCCATGTCTTATTTTTTTCTTTAAGCTTCCATTGTTAAACTTTAAATCTTAATCTTTAATTTTAAGCTTTTCATTAATCTCATCCTTCCTTTCTTATTTAATTGAAGTTTGAGTTGATTTAATCTTTCTAGCTTATTGGTGATTATTGTTTATTTGATTGTTTTGATTATTAGATTAAGTGGGCTTGATAGTTTATAGTTTTTAAATTAGATTTAATTGTTTGGCTTAATTTGGTGCTTATTAGAGTTTTAATTTGTGTTTTGTTTGGCTTATTTCTTAGATTAATTTTGCTTATTTTGGCTTATTTGGGTACCGTATTTTTAGATCTTACGTAGTCTGCTTATTGTTTGAGTTTCGGAAGAGGGTTTAGGATTTTTCCAGAAATTCAGTTTTTATTTATTGCGAATGTCAAGCTTCATATTTTATCCGTAAGTCAAGTTTTATTTTTATCCGAAACTCATTTTAATGATTTATTCCGAAACTCGTTTTAAGTATTTATTCCGAAACTTAATTTTTTACGAAGTCCCGAAACTCATTTTTTTATAATATTGCGAAACTCATTTTTTTATAACATTGCGAAACTCAAATTGCAAAAGTCATTATATCAACTTTTTTCCGAAAGTGGCTAAATATATATATTCCGAAAGTTGTTCAATTATTCCTAAAGTTTAGTTATAATTTTCCCGCCAGTTTTTTATCTGTGGCATATTCCGAAAGTTTTTTTATGCTCGTGTGAACACAACAGATCCCAAAACTTCATTTTTTATATTATTTATTGCGAAAGTGGGATGGTCATTGTTTTGGCGAAAGTGACAGGGAAAGTAGTACCAATAGTTTTCCCGTCAAATGTATATATCCCTAAAGTTCATTGTTAAAGTTTTGTTTATTAAAAGTTCCGAATGTCGTTTTTAGTTTTTTATCCGAAGGTTAATTTTTAGTTTTTATCCGAAAGTCATTTTAGTTTTATTTTATTTATTATTTTAATTTTTATCCGAAAGTTTTATTTTTAGTTGAAAGTTTTGACTTTTATTTTGACTTTTATATTTTTATTTTATTTCGACATTTATTATTTTTATATCCCAAATTCTTTTCTTGCATTTTTCCTTATTACTTTTTAATAAGTTTTAATTCATTTATTTTCTTATTATTTGTCATTTGTCTTTAGTTTATTTTTAATACTTTTTGCATTTTACTTTTTAAATAGAAATAGATAACCAAATTTATTTTATCCACCAAAACAACTAAGTCCACTTTGAACTGGAGATCAATTCGATAAGACCAACTAAGAACATTTTTCTTATTAAAATTCAGTTATCATTACTCAAGGTGAGTCTATAGCCTCGCTTTACACTTGTTTTTAATGATTTTTAACCCGCGAGGGGGATACATGCTATTTGAAATAAAATAAACACATGTCATGAATGATTGTTGGACCCGAATGTTGCATGATGTTGCCTGATGTTGCCTTGAATTGTATAAGTACCTAAGTTGCAGAAGTCCCTAAATTCATGAATCGTTAACTATGTTCTAACTCTTTGTTGTGAGTTAGGAATAGCCGCTTGTTCAAATGATAGTACTATTGGGTTGATGACCCTATCTGAGACCAGGGCATTAAGTTGAGTAACCTATGGGAAGGATAATTTACGAGAATGAGAATCAGTGGTATATAAATTGCAACTAATACCCAAGTAGGGGAAGTGGAATTCATATAGTCATGTTGGCTTTAGGCGTGGGTGACTAAGTTAAGGGGTCGGTGTCATGAGCTTAATACAATTCTATAGCTATTGCTATAAGACGGGATTACTGATTAATAGATTGTATGGCCACAATGCTATTCCTGTGTGTTCAAATGTGTTTTGTTAAGCCTATAGACTCGTTTAGGAAGGTTGCGGTCGCTTTGTTTAAGCATGTATTTCAAGTAATCTGAAATGTTTAAGCATGTATTTCAAGTAATCTGATTATTTGTTGATTTGTTTAAGCATGTATTTCAAGTAATCTGAAATGTTGATGATGGAGCTTGCTTGGGAAGGTTGCGGTCGCTTTTTTAATTGTGTAGTCTAAAATAGATTTCTTTCCCTATTATTATAAAATATCATCTTTTGACTTGGCATAAATATAAAATTATTTTTGCTTGGTATTGTAACTTGGTAAAAAGGTTTGTTTATTGGTTGAAATCTTTGGGGGACCGAAACGCTACTCTGATATTTATAAAAATCATTTTATTGGGACTAAAGGTTTTAGACAAAAAGGTAGGTTTATTTTATCTTATAATTTAAACGTCTCATTTTGAGGTCGTTCGATGTACCTTGCGTGATGATTCTTGTGTTTAACACCCAAATGTGTATTTCCGCTGCGCAATATAATTTGGGGGTGTTAAAGATTAATAATCAGAGCTGCAAGTTGTAGAGAACTAGGTCGATTTTGAAAAATGTCCTAAACTATAACTTTGGTGTCAAAAATATTTTATAAAAGCAACACAACTTCTCGGCAAGCCTCCGGTAAGATTATTTTTAGTTATGCTTTATATTATAGATGTATCCCTCAAAACTGCTATGAATTCCTGAGTATTTATTAAGTAAATAATATGATAAGGTATTGGTATTAATGAAAGTACGTTGAGTGCTTTTCATCATAATTTCTTTTTGTGAGCATTGCATAATTATCATTTGCATTGCATTGCATATATATATTGGCATACGTATAACATTTGCATTTGCATGACCATGCATTGTATATGTATTTTTTTGAATAATGACCTTATGTATTCTTGAATTTTCTTTGATTGCAGAAAATGGCCGATGTACCACCTAGTAGCATAGGGATGGATATGTTGTGGGCAAACCAGGGGTTCTCTTTCCGTGGGGTGATCATAAGAATACTGGTAGGTGGATAGATGAAGAGGACGATAAGAATGAATTTGTGGAATCTAAGAGTGATAATATGAAAACTGAGAGCGAGATTGGGAAGACTGAGATTAGGGCTGAAGTGAGAAGCTATGGTGCTGATTTTAGGATGTTTCAGGAAGGAGAAATCTAGGCTAGACAAGTTGAGTGATTGGGAAGCCCATCTTAGGCCATTTCCTAGTCAGAGTTGGAAATTTCAGGACGATAAGGACTACGCTGATTCTCATTACATGAGAGATCCATCGTGCTGAGGTGCGTATCTGAAGGATGAAGGAGAGGAGCCGCCGTGCTATGGTCCAGAGTGGAGGTATAAGCTGGACGTGGATGAGGAAGAAACCGTTGCTAGTTAAGTTGGAGAAAATGATGTGCCATATCCTATGGAGTGATCACTTGATGGATTTTTCTTGTATTTTATCTTTATGTACTTGTTTTATTGTATTTGGATTTATTTATACTTATGATGTGGTACTATGGTGGAACATGTTGTCTTCTAGGTTGATAGGGTGAATGATTGTGGTGACAGATCTTGTCACAAATTTTGTCGAATCCTACTGATGCAATCTATATTTACCCTTTGTTGTCTATGATGTGTCCTTATTATTTCTTTTGTGAGTTGATTGGTGAATTTAGGCAGTATTGTGTTGTTTACACATGTAGTATCCATGATATATCTTGATAAAGAGATCCATCTTTCTATCTTGATGTGTATACTTAGCATGTTTCTTTCATTTGTGATAATAGTGAAAAGAATTAAGTGAGACATTTTCTGTCATTAGTGGATCCCCGCGTGACTAAGTTTCTTGAAATATGTCTCCAGAACTAACAACATTTAGGGTAGACTTTATGATTAAGGAAGCGATTTCTAGGGCGCTTGAAGCTGATCGTGTTGCAAGGAATCAAGGAGCCGAGACTAAAGATGTTGTTGTTCCAGTTGGAGATGCTGCTGCTATTCTGCAAGTTCGTAAGGAATGTCCGTATGCTAGATTCATAAGATTGAGAAGGAGTGTTGAGAAGAGTATCTCACGATACTAATGGTGTTTGGAGATGTACAAATAGATGGATAAGTTTGAGTAGCTGATGGATATATCGTAATATTAGTGGTAATCTGGAAATATACAAATGGATGGACAAAATGGAGAATAATTTTAAAGTTGATGCTCGTTCAAGAATAAGTGAAGTGTAAAAGAGAAAAAGGAAGATATTGTTGAGAATGATCATAGAAACTAAAAATTATTCCCTCTAACAAAAAATAAATTCGGAATCAACGGTTTAAGAAAAGGAAGAATGGTGTTTGTACTACTACTGTAAACTAAGGAAGCAAGAGAAATCTTAAGTCTAAGTGGTGTATTTTGTACTATATAGGAAATTGTCTTGCTACTTATCGCAAGTATGGTATGGCTTGATACTGGATGTAGGACAAGGAATATAGTTATAGGAATTAGTATTCCTGAAATAGTGATATGTTTTCATTGTGGTAAAGAAGAGTATAAATAGAGAAATTGTTCAGATATTGGGAATCAACAGGAAAGGAACGTTGTTGCTGCTACAGCTTATATTGTGAGTAATGCTGATATGTTTTGAGATTCAGATGTTGTCATTGGTATGTTCTTATTTGATGAACATTAAGTTAGTATATTGTTTGAATATCATATCCGATAACAATTTTTAAAATGTTAGATTTAGTTGACTTAAGGATGAGTAACTAGTAAGAATTAGCAATTAACTGTGATGAGGAATAGACCGATAAAAAGGTTGTTAATAATTAATTTTATATTAAGAGGGTATCCTTTGGACTTAAGAAATTAAGTGATATTATACACTTAACCAAACTAGGATTGTGTTGTAGATTGTTGGAATAAGAATGAAAGTTGTATAGTATGATGAGTATTTGTGGAAATTATTGATTTAAATTTTGCTGAGAATTGAGTATTGATTTCAAGAAGTAATGAGTAAACTATCAACTTGAGAATTTTATTTGGTTAAAAATGAGAAGGTATGTAGGAGGAGACTGTAATATATTGTATGCTTAGAGCACTTCATCGGTAGTGATTGAAAGGAAATGAGAAGATGTGTTTGTATTCAAGAGTATTATGAAGTTTTCCTGTAAAATTGTTGAGTTTGTTGTCGTATTGTGAAATGGATTTTCATGTTAATTTAGTGCTGGGAATTATGCCTGTTGTTTGTATGTTTTGTCGTATGGCATTGTTGGGAATTGAGAATAGTTATTTGATCAATTGTAGTAATTGATGAATGAGGCGACGAAGCTAATCTATTAAAGGTGGAAGGTTGAGCCATAAGGAATGTTGGTATTGATAATAGGAAAGAGGATGGATGGTTTAGAGATAAAATGATTGTTGTGATTTTGAACATATTGATTACCAAGAATCGGTATCCATTACTGATGATTGATGTTTTGTTTGAACAATTGTAAGGAGAAGTAAGAAAGTGATTGATAACATTTATGGGACTTATGAAGAAAGAGGAATGGCGTGCAAAATTCTTTGGATATGAATTTTGGTTGGAGTTAGTGTAGATCCTGGAATGTGTGATTTATAGCCGAAGTATTCGTGAAAATCTTGTCTAGATTGAAGCGATTAAGGATTTGTCGATACCGACGAAGCCGACTGAAGCTTGTTAATTCCTTTGCCTAAGCTAAGTATTATCAGGGGTTTATCGAAAGGTTTTCACTGATTATTAAACCATTGATTAAGCTGACAAAGAGGAACTAAATGTGTGAAACCCATTCATACGTCTAAGTTGTAGTTTTGATATTTGGTTCGTTAGATGAGGAAGTTGTTTGCGAACACTGGGGATAGGTTGTGTTTTGTGTCAGTATTGTTAGTGTCAGAGGAATCTGAAGAGTTTGTAGATTTGTGGTGATGCTCCCTCAACATTACCAAATAGTAGGAGAAAGTTATAAGTGGCGTGTTGAATTAATTAGAGAAGTATAAGAGGAATTATATAATTTTAAGTTTCGATAGTTGTGGTGTTATTTTGGAACTGTGAAATATTACTTGTATGGAATTAAGTATGTGGTAATTAAGAATAATAAAGGTTTACTCGTATTTAACATTTGAGAATTTCAAGAGAGATGAGTAAAAGATTACTTAGTGTTGGATGAAAGGTGGTAATCAGTAATTATAATAGTAAGTGATTATGATCACGTGATTCGTTACCGTTCTGAAAGACGAGTGTGGTAGCTAAAGCATTTAGTAGGAAGGAGAAGGAAAAAGGCCTCTAAAGTTCTTAAGTATTGAGTTTTGAGTTTAGAGTTTTGAATTTTGAGTTCTGAGGTTGTGAGTCTTGGTAATAACGAGGAATATGGATTTGATAAAATAAAATTTAAGGTTCGAATTAGTGGATTGATGGAGAAGAATGTCAAGGAAAGTAGCTCAACAGGTTGTCAAAACTATGGAACAGATTTGTAGTAAGGATGATTAAGATGAGATATTTTGGAGAAACGAATTTGATTATTGTAATTATCTATTTGAAGAGGATGTGTTAGGAATGTGAGATCTGGTGGTGAATAAATTTCACGAATAAGAGATTTCAGTTCTTCAAAGTGTGCTGAGAGTGCTATACTTAGTATTAAAGGAATTTCACGAGTTAAAGTATTGATACATTCTGGGTTGGGGTAAAATTTATTATGATGTAAGGAAGATGTATTGATGGTCAGAATTGAATATAGGAAATCAATTGAGTTAATTAAATAGGTGTTGGTGTAATATGAATGGTTCAGTGGTTCAGTGTGTTAGTAATTGTTTGATTTGAATAAAGGTGGAAGATGAGTATATGAAATTATTTAGGTAATTGGTACGAGATGCAATCTCTGAATGGAAAAGAAGGAAATCACTAAGGATTTAGTGATAAAATTGTCGATAACCCCGGGTCGTGATGTCAGTTATTTTTGAATTTTTGAAATCTTTGTAGAAAAAAATGAGAATGGAATAAAGTTTGAATATAATATATAACCCAAAGACTAAATTTTACTTTTGAGTTATAGAGATCTTTACAGAAAGCGTAAGGAATCTAGTTAAGTATGAATATCGGGTATCCTTCAGAAACTAATGGACAGGGTAAAAGGATGATTTGAACAATGGAAATTGTACTTGTGTAGATGCGATTAAAACTTGGAGTGATATTATTTTCAACTATTTTACTGCAAATCCAGATAAAAATCAATTGTTGATGGAATCTCTATACAACGATAGTCGTCATATCAGTGATTAGGATGTACTGTTTGAGGCTTTACGTGGATGTAAGATAGGTTTTCTGTGTATTGAAGTAAGGAAGAGAACTAAGGAGATGATGTAAAAGGGATTATGGATAATGAAAGATTGGAATTATTGGAATGTGAAATTTGGAGGTTGAAGTATAGTAGAATTCTTTGTTATGGTGATATTATAGGAATTGACCCGAACTGGTGTGAGAAACGTGAGGATTTCTTAAGGAAAAAAGATCTCAACGATTCTAGTGGTGCAAAATGCGAGTATGATACGGGTCGAGAGTCGGGACGTCGCTAGTTTTAAGGAGGGTAGGATGTGATAACCCGAGCCCGAGGTCATTATTTAATTATATTTTACGTATATTTTTGAAATTTTTGACGAGATTGGATGTTGTGATGTTTGGTGATTTGAGTTGAACGAATGTTGAAAGTCTTAATTTTATGTTTTGACGAGTTACGAGGATTATTAGTGATCGTGATATCAACAGATGCCCGAAATTTTACGTTTTATTTTTAATCATGTCGATGTTTGATATTTTGACATTTTTATTTTTAATTGCGTATTAAATCGTGTCGGGACTATATTATATCATATTTTGTGTTCATTTTAAGTTTTGAGAAGTATTTTTATGAAACCCGAGACCTATAAGTATTTTCAAAATTGACTAATAGTTATGTCTCGCTCTTTAAACAAGTATTTGCACTTTGATCCAAAAGAATCATCAATTCACAAAAACTACCCCAAACTTCCACCATATAAAAGGAAAAATCTAACAACAAAACACACATACATCACTAACTTACAAAAATTCTCTCCCCTCCCTCTCTCCTTCACCTTTGTCGTCACCCCCTATCAATACCTAAAGTAAATGTGGCAGATTTCACTGAATGCGTTTCACCTGCCTCACGCAGAATGAACATTGCGTGACCAAATGTGAATAATACACCGTTGATGTTACCGTAATTCTTATGGCCTGATTAATTCATGACACCACATAATGGGTATACCCCTTAGAGGGTACTCTGAATTACTTAAGGCTATTTCAGAAGATAGACGTGAGTCATGTGTCTTGAGAAAATATACGTATGACATGTGTCTTGACTGGTGTCTTGACATGTGTCTTCAGAAAACATATGTAGGATATGTAAATCTTGCTTATGTTTTAGAGAGAGAAAGAGATAGAAAGATGGTGGATTTCACACAATTCTAGAGAGAGAAACTAATGAGAACTATGTGTAAAATATGAAAACCAGTACCCTCTCCATCTAAGGAGAGGGTTTATATACCCAAGCCTTGTAATGGGCTTGGGCTTACAATGTTGGGTCGGCCTACACATGTTGTAGGCTAGGCTTGGCTTTGTTTGTTTAATAAAGATATCTAGACTACGAGCTACTACTTAATATATATTGTCGGAGTGACCGAATCTTCCTAAATACGTAAAAACGTATTTCCAACAATCTCCCCCTAAGGGAGGTCACTCCAAACAAGGGCGTTACCCAAGTTAAAATAATAAAATAAACCTAGCATACTATGCTTTTCTTGAGCTCGTAGTCTTCTTCTTTCTTTTCTTTTTCTTTTCAGGTGAACATGTCGACGTGATCATTGATATCAATCTTTAGCATTAATCTCTTGCCTTGATCTTGTGCATCCATCACTTGTGATCTTCGCCTCTTCGTGACTTCATATCCCACATACTTATACCTTCATAATTTTTGAAAGCTTCAGAGTTCGATACAGCGGAAGACTTAACTTTTAGGCTTTCTTGAATTAGATGAGGTATTAAGTGCATAAAGTATAAGCATGCGGGGACGACTTCTTCTCGGATTCCACAACGCCACCGTCTTCAAATGTCACAACATAAGTAGACACGAACGAAATGACTTTGAACATTTCCTTCTAATTTGGTAGCATTTTACCTCCGGTCGGTGAAGACCGTTGGACGATATAAAATATCGTGCTTGTGGCAGGTAGATTTAATTAAAAATCTCCTTGACAAGATTTCGCGGGTAAACCCGTTCTCTTTACTCGACCTTCCAAAGCTGACTGCGAACGTAAAGAGTGAATCATTTGGATAAAATTATCCGCATGATTGAATCCTTCAATTCTGATTCCTGGAACAAGTTTGATTCATTAAAGAATCGCACCATCGTTGCTTTCTAGTTGTCATGAGCTTGATTCATATTGAATCTTGCAAGTTACCTACCAAGTGCTGAGGTTAACACTAGAAGGATTTCCACTCATCACTGTGAACACTAAGGTATCACTCTGAGTGTTCTGGCAAGATCACTAAGATATTGCATAGATGCCTGGAACGTGTTTAAATTCATTTAAGAATTAAACCACTGTTGCTTTCCAGTTATCACAAGTTTAATTCATAAAGAATCGCACAAGTCACCTACCATGAGCTTTTTGATATTCTCTCAAGAAGGATTTCCATCTTCATTGTTGATGACGTATAGTCCCCAGCCGGGTCTTGAACCCGGCCCACGGGTACTACCCGTATCCAGCCCATCACAGATGGGTGGGATAATGTCATTCAGACTTATGGGCTTTGATGAACAGTGACCGCACACATGTGTGTGGCCCACGGCCCGGTGCGGCCGACATAGGGTTAGACAGAATCATATTCTGTGTAGGAATAGGTTTACCCCAAAAGGGGAGGATATTCACTACTATAATTAGAAGATAACAATCATTCTAATTCTGATAGTTATCCTTTCCTTGGGGCCGAAGTATCAGTGGCAGCCCACTAGGGTTCCACTACCTATAAAAGGAACCCCCAAGGGTTCCACAAAGGTATTACGTTCTATACTCTCAACTCGCATAAACCCTAACCGATTACTTACTCTCACGCCGGAGTCTAATCGTGGGAAACATTCCCACGGTAAGCCTAACGCGTGTTGTTTAGGGTGTAGGATCCCAACCAAACGATTCACTTGGTGCAGGAGCCAGAGCCCGGCCAACCCGAATTAAGCCTAATTCGGGTCTAGCAAGGATTACCCAACTTTTGCATCAACAAGTTGGCGCCATCCGTGGGACCCATTACACTAAGCTAGAACAAAACCTCATTCTGAATTTCCAATGACGAAGGGGGCATCCGCAAGCTAACCGCAGGAACACGAATCTTGGGAATCGAAAGCCCCAAGGGGAAGGGATACTCATCCCCAATCAATCACCTAGCCGCCTTGCAGGCGGACCTGGTAACCATGGTGGTTTTCAGCCCTTGGGGGTGACGAGCACAATCTCCATGACACCCCCACCTACTTCAACCCTGGACAACCCTGACCCAGGGAGTGCGCCCAACCCTCCTAACAAGGAGCCGCGCAGACCCTCAGCGGAGGAGGAAGTAGAAGTCCTACCACTCAGCGAGGAGGATCTTACGCGAGTTCTCACGCAGAACTTCGATAGGATCGTCCCGGGGATCGCATCAAGGTTGAATCTGGGGAGGAACCTCCAATCCAGACTCAACTTTGGTGACACCGGACCAATCACCTCCTCCCAAAATCAGAGGAAAAAGAGAGCTCGGACTCAGGAGCAGAGCATCTTTGAGGAAACCCCTCAACCCAGGAATGTGTTTGAGCGCATAGGAGACCGCCTCATACAGGAACTAATGCAGTCTCGAGAAGGAGGAGATAAGTCTGATGGTTCACCCGAGCGACCAGATCGAGAGCTGGCCAGAACCGCTCGCCGCACGAGCGTGTGGGACAGGATGAACACTGGGAAAAAGGCCCCTGGTTCATCCCAAAAAGGTGGTCCCTACCCAAAGGATGGAGCACCACCTCCGTCACCAGACCCGTCAGGCGAGGACTCAGATGACCATCCGCCTAAGCGTCGCCAACCTAGGCGTACCCCTCCACCACCACCAAACAATGATGAGTACTATGGTGGCCCTTATTATCGAGATACAGAAGCGGAGGATCTTTCCCGCCCGTGGTGTGAACCGTAGGATGACCCTAGGCTCACCCGGCCATGGGTGGATCCCAGGGAAGACCCATTCACCCTCCGCATACGGAACTATTCCGAGGACACCAAACGTCGCATGCCGACGTGTGTCAAGACCTATGATGGAACTGGTGATCCGGATGATCACCTCAAAATATTTGATACGCAGGCTAAAATTGAGCGATGGCCCATGCCTATATGGTGCCAAATGTTCAATTCAACTCTGATCGGAAATGCCCGTGACTGGTTTGAGGGACTCCCTCCACGGAGCATTGATAGTTTCACGGAACTACGCACTGCGTTCAAGAACAATTATACTCAGAGGAAGAAGTATAATAGGGATCTGGTCTCACTGGCGACTGTCAAACAAAGGCCGGGGGAGTCCACAGAAGCCTTCACCGAACGCTTCAATGATGAGTGCACGCGCACTAAAACAATGCCGGAGCTCCTAAAAATCTCTGACTACATGCACGCCATAACAGACAAGGAATTGATCAGGCGCCTCAATGACAAGCGTCCAGAGAGATATGATGACCTCATGGAAAGGGTCAGAAATTTCATAGAAGGAGAAACGGTGGTTGTCGCGGCTTACCCATCTAGAGGAAATGGGTACCGGTCAAACGACCAGTCTCGGAGACAGTCGGGCGGTCAAGGCAATCAGAACAGTAGCAAGGGCTTGGACTATAAGAGCCAGAACAAAGGAGGACGGCCGGACGATAAGTTTACCCCCCCTAAAGATGTCCTACCGGGAGATCTTGCTGACGGAAGGGGCAAACTTTCCAAGGCCTCCCCCAATGACAACTCCGCCGGAACGTCGGCAAGGAAATCGCTTTTGCGAGTTCCATAATGACAAGGGCCATGGTACGGAGGAGTGTATCCAGCTCAAGAAGCACATTGAGTCACTGATCAAATCAGGTAAACTCAAGCACTTAGTTAAGGATTGGAAGGATGGAAAAGACAACAAGAAGTATGATAAGAAGGATCCCCAAAAGGACAAACCTTCGACCATATACATAATCCAATCCAGACAGCGCCGCACGAGGCAGAAAGTTGGCCAAAAATTTTCACGCGGCAGGGAAATCTCATTCCATCCCATCACATCAAGCGATGTGATTGATGCGCCTCTCACTATTGAGATAAGCATTGGAACACACAATGTTCGTCGCATGTATGTGGATGGAGGGTCGTCAGCAGAGGTACTGTATGAACACTGCTTCGTGCAGTTATGCCCGGAAATAAGAAGCCAATTAGTACCGGCCACGTCGCCGCTCACTGGCTTTAGTGGAGACACTATCTGGCCGATAGGGCAACTACGTCTGCTTGTAACCATTGGGAATGAGGAACACTCCACTACGGCGTGGATGAACTTCATGGTGATACGCTCACATTCTCCGTACAATGGGATCATAGGCAGACCAGGTATTTTGGCTATACGGGCGGTACCCTCCACGGCACACGGAATGATCAAATTCCCTGTGGAAGGAGGAATCGTCACCATTTACAACACAATCATACCAACATCCGAATGTCATACCGTGACAACACCGGCTCCACCTGTTCCACCCAAGGATGGATCACCACCTCCCAATTGGAAGGTGGCAATTCATCCCGACTATCCGGAACAGGAGATATCTATAGGAGGGGCACTCTCGGATAACGGCAAAAGGGCCATGTGCTCGCTATTAAGTGCAAACCTAGATATATTCGCATGGGAGCCAAAGCATATGACAGGCGTGCCACGGGCGATAGCAGAACATAAGCTCCAGATCCGCCAGGGGTACCAACCTGTCAAGCAAAAGAAGCGCGGCCAGGCGCCTGAGCGCAGTCAAGTAATATTGGAGGAAGTACGGAAACTAGTGGACGCAGGTATCATGCGCGAGGTATACTACCACGAGTGGTTATCCAATCCGGTCATGGTCAAAAAACATGATGGAAGTTGGCGCATGTGTGTGGATTTTACGGATCTAAACAAGGCCTGTCCACAGGATTGTTACCCGTTACCGGAAATCGACTGGAAGGTGGAATCCCTATGTGGGTATCCTTTTAAATGCTTCTTGGACGCATATAAAGGATATCACCAGATCCAGATGGCGGAGGAGGATGCAGAAAAAATGGCGTTCCATACGAGCCAGGGCGTATATTGCTATACGAAAATGCCGTTTGGACTGAAGAACGTCGGTGCTACATATCAACGGCTTTTGGACAAGGCTTTTGAATCACAGATAGGCCGCAACTTGGAAGTCTATGTGGATGACTTGGTTATAAAAAGTCATACGGAGGAGGCACTTCTCCGGGATGTCCAAGAGACATTCGACACACTGAGAAGGATTAACATGAAGCTGAATCCAAAGAAATGTACGTTTAGGGCAACGGAGGGAATGTTCCTTGGATATTTGATTGATCCAAACGGCATCAAACCTTGCCCAGAGAAGACGGACGCAGTGATACAACTGCCATCACCTCAGACACGGAAGGAGGTGCAATCCTTAAATGGGAAACTAGCCGGGCTGAATAGGTTCCTATCTAAATCCGCAGAGAAGTCATTGCCCCTATTTAAGACACTCAAGAAGTGCATTAGGAAGGGAGACTTCCGGTAGACAAAGGAAGCCGAGGAAGCGTTCGGCCAACTCAAGCAGCATCTTGCATCTCTCCCTATGCTAGTAGCTCCCCGACCAAAGGAGGAACTCATTATGTATCTCTCAGCCACTCATGGCGCAATAAGCGCGGTACTCATGACAGATAGAGATACAGTGCAGACTCCGGTCTACTTTATAAGTAGAACACTACAAGGGCCGGAGCTAAATTACTCCTCTATGGAAAAATTGGTGTTATCACTAGTGTTTGCTACAAAGCGGCTGCGCCGGTACTTTCAGGCGCACCCAATTGTAGTCATTACAGATCAGCCAATAAAGCAGGTTATTTCTAGACCGGACGTGGCAGGGAGGCTACAAAAATGGAGCATCTTATTGGGGGAGCACAATATATCTTATAGGCCAAGGACGGCTGTGAAAGGCCAGATCTTGGCAGATTTCCTGATCAAGAAGCCGGATGAGGAAGGGCCAGTCGTTAAACAAGACGAGACTCCAACAGAACCATGGGTGCTATTTACGGACGGATCTTCGTGTACGGATGGCTCCGAAGCTGGTCTTATCCTCACAAATCCGAAAGGAATGGAGTTCACGTACGCCCTCTGTTTTGAGTTTACAGCCACCAACAACGAAGCGGAATACGAAGCACTAATTGCGGGTTTAAAAATTGCCGCTAGAATGGGAGTCTACAACCTTGAGGCCTACGTGGACTCATGGCTTGTCGCGAACCATATTCTAGGTGGATATGTGGCTAAGGAGGACAACATGGTCAGATACTTGGAAAAAGTCAAGTCACTAATTGCGGCTTTCAACAAATTTTCCATCAAGCAGGTGCCAAGAGGCGAGAACAAGAAGGCGGACGCTCTCAGCAAGATTGCATCCACAAGCTTCGCTCACTTGTCCAAACAAGTCTTGGTGGAAATACTCAAGGAGAAATCTATAACATAAGGGGAGGTCGCTACTATAGTTGAAGAGGACGGACCTACATGGATGACCCCGATTATCAACTATTTGACTAGTGAGACCCTCCCAGACGAGGAAAAATCAGCACGGCGCATCAGGAGGAAGTCACAACACTTCGAACTTCGAGAAGGCATCCTTTACAAGCGCTCTTTCTTGCAGCTGTGGCTGCGGTGTGTCGGACCACGTCAGGCCGCTTACGTAATCAGTGACATACATGAAGGGTTGTGCGGCATGCATGCAGGTCCACGATCCGTGGTAGCTAGAGCCTTACGGACAGGATATTATTGGCCTACCATGCACAGAGACGCGCGCGACATGATTCGCAAGTGTAGTGATTGCCAAGTGCATAGGCCAGTGTCGCGGCACTCGCAGCAGGAGCTTACACCTATCACGTCCCCATGGCCATTCTATAAGTGGGGAATCGACATTGCAGGACCATTTCCTGTAGCTGCGGGGGGAGTTAAATTCTTGATTGTCGCGATGGACTACTTCACACGATGGATAGAGGCCAAGGCAGTCAAATCTATCACAGGCAAACAAGTTAAAAAGTTTGTTTGGGAACATATTGTGTGCCGTTTTGGCCTACCAGGAGAAATCATCTCGGACAATGGTAAACAGTTCACGGACAATCCATTCAAAGACTGGTGTGCATCATTGAACATCAAGCGGCGCTTCGCATCTGTTAAGCATCCACAGACAAATGGCCTCGTGGAACGAGCAAATAGAAGCTTGGGAAATGGCATCAAGGCGCGTTTGGATGAACGAAGTGCCAAATGGGTCGATGAGTTACCACATGTGCTTTGGGCGCATAGAACTATGATCAAAACAGCCAATGGAGATACTCCATTTGCATTGGCTTACGGCACTGAAGCTGTTATACCAGCAGAAATAGGGATGCCTACCATCCGCACGGCGGAGGTTAATGTCGTCACAAACGACGAGCAGCTGCGAATTAACCTGGATCTGTTGGAAGAAAAAAGGGAGATAGCAGCCATCAATGAGGCTAAGTCCAAGGCTAAAATGAAGGCTTATTATGATGCCAAGGTCAAAGGTGTTTCTTTCCGACCGGGAGATTATGTCTATCGTGCTAACGAAGCAAGTCGAGCGGAGAATACAGGAAAGCTGGGCCCTAAGTGGGAAGGACCATATGAAGTCACGGAGGCCTTGGGGCGAGGCGCGTACAAGTTACGTGACATGGATGGCCGCGACCTAGAGCGCACATGGAACATCTCCAATCTTAAAAGGTGCTATCTTTGAAAGCCACGGCTTCCGCATGGGTGCTTCGCTATATGTGGCTTTAATGAAGGACCATGCGGTTTATCTGTTTTTCTTATGTTTTGTTTAGTTTCCTTTCTTGTTTTCTAGGACTTGTCATTATTGTTCAAATAAAACATGTAAACGTTCTAATAAAATGTCGTGGTGCCTAGCTAGCTCCACGGTTTGTTTCGTGCAAATCATTTTTTAGATTTTCTGTTAGTCATATGATTTTTTTTAGTTGTTATTATAATATGCTATGTTTTATTCGTATGCATTCATTCAAATTACTGTACATGTACTATACGCCTCCAGGCGGGGTAAGAGGATTAAGTGAACCTACTAATTCAACTTGCCGCGTAAGAGAGATGCAACCCCAGCCGCACGGATCATGTATCCTTACTAGACACCTTACTCACAAGACGTTGTGGTAAGTTTCATATGCCATAGTCACACAGTGCTTCGCATAGTAAAGACGCACGTCGCATGTCTAGTAAATTATAGACTTGTATGTATTTTCCTTCTTTGTGTGTAAGACGTGACATATCATGCAGTATTGGTATACAATATTCAACACAATCAAAATACACAAGTTTCCAAATAGATAACAAAAATGGTCGTGGTCAATCACGGACTTACATACAAAATGCACATGTTTTTAGCCGTGTACATACACGGACGAATAGAAACAACAAATATTCAGCGGTTACAAACCAGAGTGTCTGAAATGGATCATAAAGTAGGAGCACCCTACATAGGGGGGAAAAACTTACCTATCTCCACTTGTTCCTCGACCAAGCACGACAACCACTCACTACGTTCCTTCCGCTTCCGGGCTTGAGCCACATTCCTCTCCAGCACCACACTTAAGGGTTCTTCATCGAGCACGATCCTGGTTACATCCTCATAGATGGGGAGCGTCAGGTGGCTGGGCGATGGAGTGAAGGAAGCACGGGAATGACTCTCATCTTGGGAGAACGCACTAAGACTTATCCTTTCCATGATTTCCATATTTGATGCATCTTTGGTGGCCTCCAGCTCATCCAAGAACGGATAATGCAGATCCCGCATCGCGGCCATGGAAGCAGTCATCTTGTTAGCAGCTTCAGGATTAAAGAAGGCATGTCTGGTGAAGTTTTACCCTTTCTTAATCAGCTCTACGGCCTCGACCATTCCCTCATGACGTCCGTGGTCAATGCCATCGGACATAAGACTTGCAAACTGTTGCACAAATTCGGGGGCCTCTAGCACCTTGGTGACGGCCAAGCGTGCTCCATGCCCTACCATCCACCTGCGGCCGGCAATGGCCGCTAGTAGTTGAGGGCATAGCACGTCGTCGCGCTCGGTGGTGAGGGCATCAATCATCACATCTTTTTGGGCAAACGCCTCTTTCAGCTCCTTGGTGACAGCCCTCTCAGCAGCAAGTTCCTCTTGTACCTTCTCCATGCTTTGGATTGCCATGTGCGCGTCTTCTAGTTTCTTGTTAAGCACGGATACCTGGCTGGAGGAAGACTTGGCAGACGCCTCCGCTGTGGCTACCTATATGAGATTAATTGTTAGAAAATATTTCTTTTAGAAAAAGGGTGGTGTGGCACGGATATGTACCTTGGTGGTCGCGGCATCTAGTTTTGACTCGAGGTTGGCCACTTGTTGGTCATACTCATTCGCGCGGGCCGATTGCTTTTTTATGGTCGCCTCGGCACTAGCAAGTTGGGACTGAAGGGCTGCAATTTGAGATTCATTGTCCACGATCATCCTCTCCCTCCGCCCAACCTTCCTCTTCAGAGATTCCACATGCCCAAGTGCGGCTTCAAACCTTACTCTCATCGAGGTGCCCATTGCCATTTGGTGTACCAAAGTACCGTTGTACTCATCCGCCAAGTCCGCATGGCTGAGCGCATTCACTTCTCGCACTAAGCCTGGTGGTATGCAATTGTTGAGGTACTCCCGGCATTCCTCGGCGTCCCTCATTCGTGATGCAGTGGTGATATTCTAGATAGGGTTGAACGATTGAGGGGGGCCGGACGTCGGGAGGTCTTGCGAGGCTGTGGGGTACCATCTTCAAAGACGGGGCCGGATTTCGTGTCGGCCGTATGAGGCATTGGGTTTCCCCCCACTTCTTTTTCTTTGCCCTTCTCCATTTGGGTGTCAGGAGGAGGCGCGGCACCAGTTTGTTCATCCCTATAAAACAAGCATTTGGATTCATGTTAAGTGTTACTTTCGTATTACTCGGATGTTCAGGCAAGATCATGAAGATTTTACGTAGGACTCTTAAGATCTTTCTTACTTTTCACAGTGTGTGAAGAAGCAAGGAATTATGAGATTGTGTCCTAATGAGATATTTGATGATCTCAAATGGCTCTAGACTCGATCGTGCATTTTAGATTTTAGTGATCGGAGGCTGGAGAGGAGTGCCACCTTTTCAATATCAATATATTCGGAGTGAATAAATCGATAGATAACGTGTTGTCTCCGTGTGATTAAAACAAATACCTTTTGAGAGATATCTAAGTTAGCTGGGATGGGTTGTGCATTGCATCACTGGGTCCATGATATCTTATCTTCAATATCGAGCATCATTTAAAATGATCTCAATAGCATATGTATTGACCCGGTTTCTGCCTAAGGTTGTAAGGAGGGCTTCTTTCTTTACACCCTTTATCTTTACAATTCTTTTTCATTCTTCAACCCCTTCAATGCTTACCAATACGTCATAACTAGCACCTTGTTGTGATTGTTCCAGTGCTAACTTAAGTACTTGGTCGGCATTCAGCTACATTCACAAGATTTTCTCCAACTTTCCTAAGGACTACTATTTTCAGCTATAGAATGTCCTTGGCAAGATTCCTCCGGTTCTGGAAGAATCATAGGACGTAACCTATCCTACCATCCTTATGTCACCACAATCTTCATCGTCGTGAACTAAATGGGTTTTGGGTAAGTATATGTCACCATGAAAATCCATTTTGATATGCAAATCCGTTTTGCTCCCTCTTAACATATGCCACGATATTCGAAAACATTTCGCATATGTCGGGATGAGCCATCACGTTAAGTCAAAGCATTTTTGATAATTTCCCATATTAAATCACATTTTCTCCCCCATATTAAAAATATTAACCCAAACGATGTTTTTATTATCAATCGATTTAATGAAGTTTTAACAAAGGTTTTGGGAAGAAAAATGCGAGTCCGTTTTATCTTCATGATACCAAATGTATGAGATATGATACCGATTTGTAAAACGATCACATATTCATCATATTAGAAAAAAATTGACAAGGTTGGACCTGATTGATGAGAACATCATATGATAAGATCAAATGGTTCTTGTCGGCATATGTTGGTCGCCTCGTCACGTCTGAAGTCATCTCTTGACACCACATGTACGATTGGTATTGTTGTCTTGACACCAATTTGTGAACTTGGCACGTTCTGCATCAAAGATTCTGAATGCTTGACAATTGCTCCCCCTCAATTGTTGACCCGTGTTCTATTGAAAGAGCTGTAGTCGTCGGTTGGGTAGTCGCATCGTCGAGTATGTAGATACCAATTGTAGATAGCTATGGTTGTAGAGATGATAGCTTCATAAAAACAAGACTTCTCTTGTTTTAACAAATAAATGCACTGAAGCGTACATATATTTGTGTCAGACCAAGTTATAAAGTAAACTTGATCCCTTACAAGGTTTTAAAGTAAACCTTGCCCGAGAAATATAATTCTCGTTGTGAGCCAAAGCTTTCATAAGAAATACTTGACTTTAATATGAAAAACGGGTTGTGTTGATCCCAAACTTAGATCGATTAGCTTTGTGTATACGAGATTAGATCAAGTACTACACGTAGAGAAACCTTTGCTTATGAATAAAGTAACAAAGTGTTATGCGGAATTAACACTTGATCTAAAACACAATGATGTTAAACAAACTTTCACTTGTGTTAGAATAATCTTGTTGATTACAATGAAAGGTTTAACTTGCGAATACTATGAAAACTGATATTAAACATTAACCTAAAAGATCTTCTTTTATAGAACAAGAAGTCTTGTACAATAAGCTACGAATCAACTATTCTAGGTAAAGATAAACATAGAAAATACATTGTCGTTTCTATCCTTACTAGAAGTAATCTAGAATATAATATACGTGTAGCTCACAACTTCCATCAGTGTTTGTCTTCAATCTATCAACGCTTGACTTTATCTTGTCAACGCTTATGCTGTCAGCGCTCACTTTGCTCTTGTCAACGCTTGAGTTGTTCCTGTCAGCGTTCAAGTGTTCTGGCCTAAATTTATTCCCAACAATCCTCCCCTAAACTTGATATCCACTCTTATGATCAAGTTTCTGAATAATCATTAAGAACTTGGAGGAGTCTGACAAACCTTATCATATTGGTAATAAATAAATCTGATCAAATTCTTTGCCACGTCACTTGTATAGTCTATCTCCAACTGGGTGTCCTTCATCTTCTCCAAAACAGCCTTGGATATGAAATACTGAGCATCTACAAGTAAATACTCAGCAAACTTTGTAGAACTCAAATGATATACACCTGCAGCTGAATATAACCTCCATTGAAGACCACTGAGATCATCTTCAAGATCCTTCCATATTTCAGGATCTTCTTCATTTGTCCCACACATTCTTTTGAATGTGGTCCAAAGTTTTATTCCATTGGCTGAAGTTGGTGCTTCAGCCTCATACTTGGTCTCCAACAACCTCCAAAGGTCTACCAAGTCTTCTCTGTCACAACTTGCAAATAAAGATATGAGAGTGGTAAAAGTATGTACCTCCTTTCCAAATCTTCCAATTTTCCAGAATCCACATTCATCTTCCTCATAACTTACAATTGGATTCCTGGAATCTAGTGGTAACACATGAACCATATCTGAAGCTTCTAATGGGGAGAGCTTGAGGCTCTTTCTAATGATTGCTTCACTTGGATACAGTTGAGACATATCTTTTGGAAACTCAAGAACAAATCCCTTCTTCACTGGTCTAGGGACTATCATAGCTTTCTTGATTGCCATCTCTTCTGCAAGTTGCTCCTTTCTTTCATCTGAAAGAAGTCTGAAAGTGTTCTCTTCCTGCACTTTCACCCAAATAGGATAAGCCCTATGTTCCAACTCATCAAATGTCAAAGCCTTCAGCTTCTGATGTGTCCATCCAACTCCATGACATTTGAGCAACATAAAATAGAGCTTCCTTCTATCCCTTTTCAATTCAGAGAGAATGTTGCTTGCCCTGTACTTCAACATCACCTTACAATCCTGCTGAACTCTAAGAAGAATTTCCAAACCCCATATCTGATCAGAAATGGTCAAGTCTGGATTATCCATGCAGCTTTCTTCCCAAGAATTGTACATCTGAACTACCTCTGGCATATCAAAATCAATTTGCAACTTCAAATCTCTCAGCCTTTCCCTAGCAAGCTCATCACCATACTCAAGTCTTTCTGGTTCAACAAGCATCACACTTGAATCTGAGCTGCCTCCATCACTTTCTTCCTCAGAAATCACAACAAATGGTGACTTTTCCTTCTCACCTTGTTCCATTATTTGCTCAGCCAATCTTCTATCAAATTCAATCTGAGCTGCATGCTTTGGAACAACTTCTTCTACCAACTTACCCTTACCCTTATCTGTTGGTTCAATTGTTGGTAAGGTAGATGATAATACCTGAGTAGGAACATCTTTGATGATAGATGATGACTGGAATACATCACCTCCTTCAGCAGATCTGTCAACGCCCAAATTTCCTTTATCAGCGCCCAAAATACTTCTGTCAGCGTCCAATCTTGCCTTATCAACGCTTAAATATTTTCCCTCAGCGCCTTGTGTAACCTCTCTCAGCATATCTGTAAATGATAAATTTAAATTTGTTGGAGAGATTAAGGACGTATCAAAACCTTTTTGTTCCTTCAAACTAGTAAGAGCTTCAGCAATATCCAATGATTGACCATCTTGACTGCTCTTATCACTCAGATTTCTTGCTTCCTCCCCTTTGGAAGACTCCTCCATACCTCCCCTTGAATGAGCACTCTCCAAAACAACAATCCTCTCCCTCAATTCTTTGAGTTCAAGGCCTTGGTTACTGACAATTTGTACTAAGTCTGCATTTTGCTTTTGCAAGCTAATGCAGACAGCCGTCAATTCTAAAAGCGTCATTGGTTCCAGTCTGCCCTCTTCCAAAATGGGAATTTGACCTCCCAAGTTAGGTTCATTGGGCATGGATGAGGACTTAATTATGGTGGGACTGTCTTGGCCAGCTGCTAAGCCAGAACCAATAGTCCCAGCCTCATCCAGGTCACCAACCACACTTGTGGTGGTGGTTCTCTCTGCTTCATGGCTAGGACCACCAGAGGAGAACACTCCAGCAGTCCTTTGGCGTTTAATCAACCTATATTCTGGTGGTGTGGAAGATGGTGTAGAAGATGGTGTAGATGTAGGTTGGTTAAGGGGTGTTTGGGATTGTGATGGTTGGGTGTCAACGTTGGAAATAGGCATATCAACGCCCACATTAGATGTGTCAGCGTCAAAGGGATTTTGGTCTATTTGCATTTGGTCAGGTGAGGGTAAAGGTTCAGGGATAGGCTCAAGTTGTGGTTGAGGGTCAATATGAGGTTGGGGGTCTGGTTGGGGTTGTGCTGCTGCAATAACAGCAAGCATGGCTGGGGTTAATGGTAGGTCTCTAAGAGGTGGTGAATTCATCTTGGTGAAAATAGCCTTCTTTTGTTCAGGGATCTTATAAAAGTCATTGTGATCCCTTGAACAATATCTTTGAGCATCAAAAACCATTTGCAGAAAACGGGGATAAGCTAAAGTCATTTTTGTCCCCTTGTTTTTACACATTCCTTCAAAAATCATTTTAGACCAATTATAATTTTGCCCTGTTGCAATACACACAATAGCAGATGCAATAGATCTATTGATCTCATTATGTGCAGTACATTTGGGACTCAAACACTGAAGGAGAATGTGAATTAGGTACTTCCAGGCTGGGGGAAATTCCTGCTTATGGTACTTATTAAGAGTACCTTCATCAGGAATAGGGTATCCCAAAGCCCTTAGCCCTTGTTCTATTTCAGATATGGGAAGCATGGTTATACCATCAGCATCATTAAGATGCAAGGCCTGGCGTACCAAGGCCTCAGTAACCACCCAAGGTCTCCCATGTACAATAGAATTCAATGTTGTCACTCCATTAACTGTTGAGGAACTGACAGTGTTCCAAAACTGTTTAATGTGTGTGACTGGAAGGAGTGGGGCATGAGAAAGAGCATACCTTAAAGGGGATGCATTCAAATACTCCACCATCTGAGTGTATTGAGGGAACAAAGTATTATCAGCAACAAGATAAGCAATCATGTTGTGTTGAGACTTGAACCCCAAATCCAATTCTGCTGAGTTAAATCTTGGTGCCATTGATGAAAGCTGTTAATTTGATGTATAAAAGATGAAGGTTGATAAGAGAAAAGAGTTAGACAAGAATTATAGATACCCTGTTTAAAATAGGAGCCAAATTTATAGGAGTGGATGAATGCACGTGATTGGCCCAAAAATAGGCAAAGATTTTCAAAAATCAATCATGAAAATATTGAAAAAGTTTATAAGTTATCTCATGCATTAAATGAAAGTAACAACTCCTAAAATTACGGCTTGAAAATATGTCAAAAAGTTACAACTGGGTAGGTCCCATTGTTTGTCAACGGTCAAATATAACCCATCAACGCCCAACGGCTATAATCTTGTCAACGTTCGCCTAAAGCCATGTCAGCGTCCATTTTGGTCACAACAACGCTTGGAAAAATCTTGTCAGCGTCCAAAAATAAAATTGTTGTAAAAAGTGAAAAATGACCTTAACAAGTAACTTATCCTAGAGAAGATAACCAAAAGCTGATAATTATCATAGGGCG
The DNA here is from genome assembly GCA_025667525.1 of Glebionis coronaria. NCBI lineage: Eukaryota > Viridiplantae > Streptophyta > Magnoliopsida > Asterales > Asteraceae > Glebionis > Glebionis coronaria. The sequence continues at coordinate 188,250,569 of CM046880.1, forward strand.
GCAAGCACTGTCCAGTTATGCACACTTGCATAAGCAAGATAGACATAACAGTCCTCTAGTGTCCCTTGCTAACCAAAATTCTTAACAACCAAGTTACCTTATAAAATCCTTGTTACTCCCAGGTAAAACCCATATCAAAAGGATTCCCAAGCCTCCCAACAGACCATAACCAATTCTAAGTCAAAAATGTCTTGGCAGCATGCAAAGTTGATATACTATGCATGCTACAGTGCCTCATGGTTTAGTAAAACTAACCCATACTCACCAGTGGACACAATCTAGAATTGTGATGAGAGTATTCTAAGAATACCCAAAAGTCCTAAAGGTTCCTTAAACCTCCCCTCAAACTATAATACATGAGTTCTCAAAATATATATATGAACATTAAAAATTTATGTCAAGATAGGAATATAAATATTCCAACCATCATCCATAAACAAAACATGTCCAAATAGCTCTTCAAAGTTCCACAAGCAACTCTGTATCCAATGGCATAAAGCTACCATTACCTGCACATTTAGATGAAAACCACAAAACTAACACTTGTTGCTAACAGCGTCCCGACAACACTTATCAGCGTTGAAGGAACTCTTGTCAGCGTTAGACCATAATATCTCCAACAACGGCAAAATAACACTTGACAGCGTTGTATTTACCTTTGTCAGTGTTAGAAAAAGAATGTGGAAAATCTAAATCATCACAAAGACCAATAACAATGCATTATCCTGTACATACTTTTACAAAAATATTCCAAAACACATATTAAGTGAGATTAACCATTCCAATATTTGTTACCAAATATTGAAATCTTCCAGCATCAAAAGGTTTAGTTAATAAATCAGCTACATTATCTTCAGTATCTACCCTATCTGGTTGAATTAAACCTTTCTCAAAGCAATCTCTTATAAAATGATGTCTAATTTCTATGTGTTTGGTTTTAGAATGATGTACAGGATTTTTAATAATGCATAAAGTACTGTTATTGTCTACAAAAATCTTGGTATGCATAAAATTATACCCATAATCCAACAGCTGGTTCTGAATCCATAATACTTGTCCACAACAAGCAGCTGCTGCAACATATTCTGCTTCAGTTGTAGAGTTTGCCACCACTGTTTGTTTCTTGCATTGCCAAGATATTAATCTGCTCCCAAGAAATTGGCATCCACCAGTTGTGGATTTCCTATCAAACTTGTCACCACCATAGTCACTGTCTGAATATGCAATAAGATCCAAGGGAGAATCTTTTGGGTACCACAATCCAAGATCTGGGTAGCATCTTAGGTACCTAAAAATCCTCTTCACAGCAAAAAGGTGACATTCTTTGGGAGTCACTTGATGGCGTGCACATGCACACACAGCAAACATGATGTCAGGTCTTGAGGCTGTAAGATACATCAATGAACCAATCATTGATCTATAGTGCCTAACATCCACATCCTTTCCAGCTCCAATTTTTCCCCAAGGGTATTGCCTATCCATAGGAGCGGAAGCCTCCTTCTCATGTGGAGAAAAACCATATTTCTTCAAGATTTCAGCTACATACTTGTCCTGGGAGATGAAGATACCATCTTTTCTTAACACCAAGCACTCAGTATCTTATCACCATCTTGAATAGGAGAGAAATTGGTCAGATAGTCTTCCTTTCCAGTCATGTGCCTTGAGCATCCACTATCCCAGTATCCATAGTCATTGATCTTCTTCTGAATGCCCTGCACATAAAGAAAACACATTAGTTTTCTTTGGGAACCCAAGCCTTGGAAGACTTGGATTCATTTGGTTGTTCAACAAGAACAGACTTGGTTCTCATAACAACCCCATTTTCATCCCTGTTTGAATGAAATTCCCAGTTAACCCCAATTGGTGTTGACAATGCCTTTGAAATATAATGAAACCTGTTGCATGTCATAGAAATACCAGTATTATTAGGGTTCTGGTCTTGTTTTGGTCTCCATGTTAAGCTAGTAGAAGCTTTAGACCTATTTCCCTGTGGCTGCAAATACCTAGGTTTGTCAGCGCTGAAATTTCTCTTGTCAGCGCCCCGATTGCTCTTATCAGCGTTGAACCTAGGGTTTGCTACAGGAATCCATTGCCTATTTGACCAAGTATTTGACTTTTGAAAAGGTCTTAGGCCTTGTGTGTTAGACCCTCTAGAAAAGAATGGGGCTGGTCTAACAACTTGTGAACTTTTGTTCACAAAGGTATTGGGTCTGACAGTGTTTGACCTATGTTGACTTTTGTCAGCGCTGACATGGTTCCTGTCAGCGTTGACATTGGAAGCGTTGACACATTTGTAGGCCAAATGTGAGAAGCTCCCACATGTGTAACAAGCTTTTCTAGACATAGTCTTAGGTCTAGAAGCAAAGAAGCCTGTTCCATGGTTACTAACTTGGCTTTTTGGTGACCTAGAATTTCTATACATCTCTGCATATTTAACACTAGGTTTTCTAACATTTTGTGAGCCAAGGTCAACAGGTTTGCCAGTGGTAGGGTGTGTGATCTTAATAGGTTTAGGATCATCAATTGGTTTTGTGATTGGTGTGGGCTCATTTGGACTTTCACACAATAACCCTCCCTTAACAAACAAAGTGTGGTTAGCTTTCTTCCACTCTTCTAGGTCAGTCAGCTTTTGCTGATATTCCTCAACTGGGGAAGTCACTCTAGGTGGAGGAATAAACTCCTCCTCTTGGCATTCTGGCAAGCCAGTCCAAGATAAGTCCTTTGATTGGACACCATAGAAATCCCCAGCTGGTGGTGGAACAACAGTATAGTTATTCATCCCAATCCCACTCATATCCTTAGTCTCTTTGTTTACTAACACACTCTCCTAGGGTTTGTGTGGCCTTATCAAATCTCTGGATTTTAAGACTCACATTATCTTTGTTTTTGTTAGCCTCCTCTAACTGAGCTATCAAATCAAGATTAACCCTATTTACTATATCTTGAACATCCTTACTCTGATGTAACTCATGTTTTAAGATATTTATTTGATCCTTTAAATCAAACTCCATTTTCTTATACTCAGATACTGTCTTTTCTGTTTGGGTAAGAGCAACTTGATAGTTAGATACTTTGCACCTAAGAGTACTTGCTTCATCTAATAACTTAACTATCTCTTGTTTTGATTTTTCAGTATTTAAACGACAACCCTTAGAACAGAAAGCATCATCATATACCTCATTATCTGATGAAGAGGAGGAGTGTGCCATGAGAGCATATTCAGCATGCTCTTCTTTAACTTCAGCCACCAAAGCTCTGTCCTCTTCCTCATTCTTAGCCATCCAGCTCCAATCCCATTCTCCAACACCATCAATTTGTTGAACAGCAACCATGGCCTTGGGGTCTGGGCTCTTAATCATTTGGCTTGAAGGCTTCCCAGCATCAGATCTCCTTGGAGATCTACATTCCCTCATAAAGTGCCCCATCCTATGACAGTTGTAGCACTCCACCTTGGACTTGTCAAATCCAGCAACATCCTTAGCATTAAAGGTCATCTTCTTCTTGAACCTTTTATTGAACCTGTTTGCTCTTAAACTTACAAGAGCCATAGTCCACTTTATATCCATCTCTTCCAATTGTTCATCACTTATCTGCTCAAGATCTTCATAAGTGATCCTTGAATCACTAGGCAAAGAAGCAATGAAGGCACACACAGTATCAAGATCAAAACCAGCAGGTTTAATTCTATCAGCGCCATGATTGTGTGTGTCAGCGCTTGAGTACAAAGCGTTGACAGGATATGATCCAGCGCTGACAGATTGACATCCAGCACTGACACCTTGAGATCCAGATGCTGAATGTCCATAGAAGTTCATGGAATCAAATTGGCCTTCACTTTGTGAAAAGAAGGCCATGTTGCTGCTGGAAGATTTGTTATCACTTTCCAATTGCCATTCATTCTCCAATAGTCTTAACTTGTTGAAGATGTCATCAAAACTGGAAGTCTTGTGGGTGTTATTGACAAGAATAGATCTTGTCTCAATCTTCCATACATCACCAAGGCTTTTGAGAAAAGTAGCATTCAATTCAGGATCATCAATCTGTTTTCCCATGAAGGAAAGTTGACTTGTGATATCAAGAAGTCTACTTCTCACACTGCTGAGATTCTCATTAGGTTGAGCTTTAAAGACAGCATACTCATGCAAGAGTTGCTTCTTCTTTTCTTCTTTTGTGTCAGCATTGCCACCATGTGCTACTTCAAGAGCTTCCCAAAGCTCTTTTGCAGACTCAAATCGTTTGTACTTGTGCTGATTCTCATGACCTAGGGCATGTTTCAAGATGTTCAGGATTTTCATGTCCACCCTCTTCTTGGCTATATCTTCAACAGCAACAGCTCTCCCATCTTCAGGTTTTTCCACCTTATCAGATTCAGGACAATTAGGAACAGCTGTCCTTGTAGCAATAGCAGCAGTAATCTTTGCTGCTTTATCGAATGTGTTCCCATATTCGATAATTTCCCAAAGAGTGTAGTCATGAATAGCTATGTATTGCTCAAAATTGGATTTCCAAAGCTCAAAGTTCCTGGCATCAAACATGGGAATTTTGATACTAGGGTTTGAGAAGTTGTTTTGCAGCAAAGCAGGAGGTTGATTTGTGCCAGACATGGTGTTTTTAGGGTTTTGAGAATTTAGGGTTTTTAGGGTTTGGTGTTTTAGGGTTCTGCGTTACTTAAAGATCAAAAGTTTCTCAACAAGCTCTGATACCACTTGTTGATCCCAAACTTAGATCGATTAGCTTTGTGTATACGAGATTAGATCAAGTACTACACGTAGAGAAACCTTTGCTTATGAATAAAGTAACAAAGTGTTATGCGGAATTAACACTTGATCTAAAACACAATGATGTTAAACAAACTTTCACTTGTGTTAGAATAATCTTGTTGATTACAATGAAAGGTTTAACTTGCGAATACTATGAAAACTGATATTAAACATTAACCTAAAAGATCTTCTTTTATAGAACAAGAAGTCTTGTACAATAAGCTACGAATCAACTATTCTAGGTAAAGATAAACATAGAAAATACATTGTCGTTTCTATCCTTACTAGAAGTAATCTAGAATATAATATACGTGTAGCTCACAACTTCCATCAGTGTTTGTCTTCAATCTATCAACGCTTGACTTTATCTTGTCAACGCTTATGCTGTCAGCGCTCACTTTGCTCTTGTCAACGCTTGAGTTGTTCCTGTCAGCGTTCAAGTGTTCTGGCCTAAATTTATTCCCAACAGGTTGCAGTCTGAAATAACTACAAGCCATAAGGGCATGTTTTATGAAATATTTACAAATTTTGTACGAACTCTATTTATGGCATCGTGTCAATATTATCAACATTTCTAAGGCCGTAAATATTATCGACCAAAAGACATGCCTTTGAAAAATAAAGTAAAAATAATTTTGGATTTTTCTAGATTTTTCAATTTTTATGGTCTTTATATGGTTTTATATTTTTGTATTTTCCTTTTGTGGATAAAAATATAAACAATATATACAGATGATCACCAAGGATACGGAATAGTTTACCATCACTATTTTTTCGCTTCATCTGCCAATTCCTTTAGAGTCTCAGGCGAGAAGGTTCTCATTCCTAGCTTGTCGGCCAAAAATTCAATTCGAGCGTGATCTAAAGCCTTTGTGAAAATATCTGCCAATTGATACTCAGATCGGACAAATTAAAGCTCGATCACTCCATTTTCCACTTGCTCCTTGATGAAGTGGTAGCGAATGTCAATGTGCTTCGACCGGGAGAATTGAACGGTGTTGCAGCATAAGGCAATTGCACTCTTGTTGTCACAGTACATCGGAATTTTGTTGAAACCTAGACCATAGTCGGTTAATTGCGATCTCATCCAAAGAATTTGAGCACAGCAACCGGACATAGCTATGTATTCTCCTTCCGTACTTGAAATTGCAGCGCTTTTCTGCCTTTTTGATGCCCAACTGATTAGTCGATCTCCTAGTAATTGCAAAGTTCCACTCGTGCTACGCCTTGTATCTTGACAACCCGCGTGATCCGCATCGGCATATGCCATAAGTGCAATCGAAGAGTCCTTCAAATACCAAAGTCCCCGATTAATGGTTCCTTTAAGATATCAAAAGATCCGTTTCACAGTGGCCAAGTGTAACTCAGTAGGTCGAGTTTGATACCGAGCACACATACATATAGCAAACTGAAGATCAGGTCGACTAGCTGTGATATACAGAAGAGTACCGATCATTCCACGATAAAGTGTCGGATCAATGGCAACTCCATGTGGATCTGCATCAAGCTTAGTTCGTTCCACCATTGGAGTATCCACAGGGTCGCAAGATTCCATCTTATATTTCTTAAGAGATTCAAGGGCATACTTGGATTGATTGATAAAGATGCCTCTAGGACTCTGAGATATCTGAAGACCTAAGAAGAATGATACCTTGCCCATCATTGACATCTTAAACTTGGAAGACATGAGTGTCCCAAATTCGTCGGATAAGGTTTGGGTCGAGGCTGCAAATATAATATCATCAACATATATTTTACCATAATCATATCTTTACCTCGTTTCTGAATGAACAGCGTGGGATCCACCTTGCCTTTAGCGAAGCCTTGAGTAATGAGGAATTGTGACAATAGATCATATCATGCGCGTGGAGCTTGCTTCAACCCATAGAGAGCCTTCTTAAGCTTGTACACATGATTAGGATAATTAGGATTCACAAAACCATCTGACTGTTGTACATAGACCTCTTCCTTGATTTCACCATTAAGAAATGTCGTCTTCACATCCATCTGATAGACGATCATATTCATATAGGCTGCATAAGCGAGGAATAGTCTAATAGCTTCCAAACAGGCAACAGGTGCAAAGGATTCCATAAAGTCGATGCCCAATAATTGCTTGTATCCACGAGCTACTAGTCGAGCTTTGTTCTTTAATATTCCGCCTAACTCATCGAGTTTCACCTTGTAAACCCATTTCAAAGTGAATAATTGCACTTGATCCAGGCATGGGACAAGTTCCCATACTTCAAGACGTATAAATTCATTAAATTCTTCTTGCATAGCTTCTATCCAACAAGATTGAGTAAAAGCTTCTTGCCATGTCTTAGGTTCAACTTCAGTGAGAAAAGCATCAAAATGACAAAACATTGCATTTTCTTGTAACTGACTTCGTGTGGATACCGGACGATTAGGGTCACCAATAATAGAATCTATAGGATGATCCTTTGTCCACTTGCTGTCATGTTCACGAATCCGTGGATTGGAGTAAATCGTAGTAGGAGCTTCCTCTGAGGTGGACGACCCGGCTTGATTAGGGTCGGGAATTGGTACACCAAAGAATGGAAGTTCACGCATTTGAGCGAATTCCAAATCGTGATCATCATCTTCCTCTTCATCATCAATAGGCATGACATGGGTAGTTGATTCGGGTGTAGGTTGTAAATTACTTGTTGAAGGTATATCTTGACCAATTTTAGGTGCAGACGTATCTGATTGTGCTTCGGTTGTTGGAGCGACAACTTCGGTTACCGGAGCTATTACCTCAGGTTCTGGAGCAACAATACTTGGAGGAGTAAAGAATTCATCAAAGAACGGTTGAAAAAACGTATCCCAGTCATTCCCAGTAGGTGGTATAAATGATGAAGTAGGGTTGTTTGGGACAAGACCAGAACTAATGTTACTGGGTCTCATTTCATGAAGTGTGGGTTCAGAGCTGCTTTGCTCAGAAGCCATTGCTGTCAGCTCATCAAAATCAACATTCATAGTTTCGAGGATCTTGCGAGAGTTACGGTTGTAGATTCGGTATACCTTCTTTGCGGGTGCGTAACCAATGAAAATACCAATATCAGCCTTTGGTTGAAGTTTTCTCAAATTGTCACCATCATTATTTGGATAGCAAAGAGAACCAAATACATGAAGATATGATAAATCTGGTACTTTTCCATGGAGAAGCTCATAAGGTGTTTTACCATGGCGTTTACGAATTAGTGACCGGTTTTGGGTGTACACTGCTGTAGATACTGCTTCTGCCCATAAAAACAATGGAGCCTTTGCGTAAATTAACATCGTTCGAGCAGCTTCCATAAGTGTGCGATTTCACCTTTCAACGACACCGTTTTGTTGTGGAGTGCGTGCAACGGATGTTTCATGAGATATGCCAACTTCTTCATAATAGTCACGCAAGATTTGATTCACAAATTCGGTTCCATTATATGTACGAATGCGTCAGACAGTAGTGTTGAGACGCACTTGAATCATCTTGAGAAATCCGATGATGAATTTAGGTGCCTCATTTTTTGTTGTAAGAAATTTCACCCATGTAAACCGAGAGTAATCATCGACAATGACGAGGATGTACTTTTTGCCACTAAAACTTTCAACACGCATAGGCCCACAAAGATCCATATGCAACAAATAAAGTTTCTCTTGGTTGGTGTCTTCCGTCTTGGGTTTGTAAGATTTCTTAGTGCTTTTCCCCATTGTACACGCGGAACACAAATGATCCTTGTGAAATGAAATTTTAGGAAGACCACGAACAAGTTCGTTTTACCCCAAATGATTAATAGCGTCAAAGTTAAGATGAGATAACCGTCGATGCCATAACCATGACTTAGTCTTTGATGTTTTGGAGAGAAGACATATGGGAGAAGTGGCCATCATGTCTTGTAGAGACAAAGTGTACAAATTATTTCCTCGAGTACCTTTCAATAAATCAACCCCTTCCAAATTACGAATGAAGCAGGTATGCTCTCGAAAAGCAACTTCTAGGCTTGCATCACAAAATTGTCCCACATAAAATAAGTTGTGACCGAGACCTTCCACATAATACACTCTTGAAACTATAACATTCCCAATATGATATTCACCGTAACCCATTATCTTTGCAATATGATCATTTCCAAATCGAACCGTACCAAGAAACTTGCTGACGAAATTTCTGAGCTGAGAGCGATCTCCAGTCATATGCTTGGAGCAACCAGAGTCCAAATACCAGAGAACAATTTGGACCACCTGTTTTCAATAACAACAGTAGACAATGCATTGGAAACTATTGGTTCCAGAGTGTTAGCAGAAACAGATATAAGATTATCAGAAGTGCTAACATTTGTGTGACCCTTAGATTTCCTGCGTTTTCTAATGTGAGTTTTAGCACTAACAGGTTTTACTGTTCCAACTTTCTTAGGTTTTGGAATATTAGCGGGCACTACAGTGGGAGTAGACCTATTTAAAGGGCACTTGGTTCCTACAGTAGTGTCAGTGTTCCTAGTTAAAGGACACGCTTGTGTTTTGGTAGCCTTGGTGCTTCTAGTTAAAGGGCACACTTTCTTTGCTGTAGTGGGAGTGAACCTAGTCAAAGGGCACGTATTTCCTACTATAGTGAAAGTTCTACCAGTTGGGCGCCACATCAAACCAACTTGGGTTAACACTTTCCCAGTCGGTTTCCATTCTAATCCATTTTTCCGGGCATACATCTCATTCACATGGTCAATAAGGCAAGAATCATGACGACTAGAAAACATACATTCATTGCAATTCCAACATTTCAAATTAGAATTCACACTAGGCTTAGAACGCTGCACAACCGCAGAGCCTTTAGGTTTAGCTACATGATTCTTTTTAATCAAAACAGAAATAACATTCCTAGGATGGGCTTCTACTTTCTTCTTCACTTGACTACTAGATGAGGGCAAGATCCTATCATTCTTCTTGTTTCTTTAAGATTAGATCTTTGAGCCTTAGTAGTGGTGCTTACTCCTGTAGAAGGCAACACGGGAATATTAGAAGCTGGTTTTGATTCCGCCTTATCTTTAGTGACCAAAGTTTGAGATGGTTTAGTCCTAGGGCCCTTATTAAATGATGTGACGGCTATAAGGGTCCTTTTGATTGCACTAGAGGACGATGTTGAGACAGTGGCTGCGTTATCCACAACATTCTTACCTTTTAGAGTACGAAGTGTTTCCTTTAACTCAGCCAAGACTAGATTTTTATCACAAATCTATTCCCTCAAATCAGATATTTCCGCCGACTTTCGATTCAATTGTTCAATCAAGGATTGATTCTGTGCAGTGGTATTAGCACATGCGGGCTTTACTGAATCAAAGAGTCGTGTATGTTTCTGTTTTAAGTTATCAACTTTGGATAAAATCTTGGAAACTCGATTATCTAGATCAAGTTTAAAATTCTCAGCGGCCTCAAGTACGTTCACACAGTTAAGCTCCTTAGATTTCTCTATTTCTATCGGCAATGATTTAGCAACTTTGTCACTTGGCTGACGCTGTTTTGATTGTAAATTTAATCGAAAATTCTTTTCAAAGTTTGAATCATTGATATTAACACCTTCGAATGACGTTTCAAAGATTTCTTGAATAAATTGTTGCTTGCATTCAAGCGAAATACAATGTGTTTGAATCTCATCAAAACGTTTTGAAAGCGAAGAATATGAATCTTGAAGCTTTAAAAATTCATTGTCAGATTCGTGACAAGTAATATCTACCACATTATCCACAGTTTCAACATTATGCACAATAGAATCATTATCAACACTTTTATTCACACAGACAGAAACTATATCATGAGACATCACTTGCTTCAGAAGCTGATCATTTTGGCGTGAAACCCGTTCTATTTCAAGTAAACTGTTTTCATAAGCATCATCCATTTCATTGAAAACACGTCTAACTTCTTCTATTTCCAAAAGCAAATCTTGATCAAGATTACTAAGACAAGCTTTAACATTCTTTACAAACGGAACAATTTCGTCTCGAAACGCAGCTCTAGTGTGCTCAAAATTCCATTCACCTTCCGTTATGGCCGAAGCCGTCGTACGTTCCAAAATGACCTTGTCAAAATCGGCTAAGTGTTGCTGAACCGCATTTAAGTTAACGGACGCCTTACTTACCGGTGGAATTAACTTCGTTAAATCCGTTTTGACAAGTGTAGGAGACGTACTAGGAGGGTTTTCATTTTACAAACTTTGGGGCACAAGAACTGTCAGTTCAGCTAATTCCTTTTGTAAGCGAATGCGGGTCTCTTTAGACAATTGATCATTGTTATATTGATCATTATCAATCGTATGGAATTTTGAAAGTATTTTAGAATGAGTTTCTTCTGCAAGTGACTATGTCTCCTCAGTACTACGAACAAAAGGTGCTTCTTTCGATTTGCCAATTATGGTCATATCATAAAGACACGGAATATATTCCTAAGCTTGTTTTGCATAACCGGGATTAGGTGGTAAATCTTAAAGACGTTTAAGTTCGAGTTCTTTAAACGATTTAGTTAAAAGATGAACCTTTTCTGTGGAAGCGTATTGTTTTAAAAGCTGTTGTTCTTTAAATTTAAGAAGTTTGATAGAATTAATTTCCGATTCAAACTTTTTAGACTCGAGAGTTTCGAAATCCATTTTATGTTTCTGAAAATCATTGACAACCGACTCTTTAGCTTTTAATTCATAGGAAAGATTAGGTTTTAATGATTCTATTTCTTTCAAGTGTTCAATCTTTTCAAAACTAAATTGGTCAAATTCAGAACATGTTATTTTCTCTGCTTGAGGGACCATTTCAAAAGTTTTGACATTTTCTTTATGCAACGCAAGCTCAGCAGTTAGGGTGGAATTGGTATCTACGGATTGTCTGAGGGCCATATGCATGTGATCAATAATATGTTTAGGTACCATTACCAAATCATGTTGAGCATAAGATTCCAAACCCGTCGTAGCATTTGGTTGAGGTTCACTCAAATGTGTAGGATTGGGTACCACATCATTTGAGTTACTAGTTTCCGAATGTTGTTCGAGGTTGTCATTTTCATGCCCAACTTGATGTGGGTTATCATCATTACCAAGATTAGTTGTGGTGGGTACCTCACTAACGACATCAGAACCGTAGTGAGAGAGATTAGCAACGAGAGCAGCTTGGGAAGAGTGAATGTCATCATAATCCGAATCATATGCGTCAAGATCATCTGCTTGATAAGCTGCATTAGAAGTGGAAACGACTGCAATGCCTTCAGTATCTGCGGCCCCTTGGTCTGCAAGAAATGCTAACTCCTCTGAATCCAAAATCTTTCCCTTAGACTGAGCATCAACCAAATACATCTTCTCACGAAACCACGCTTCATCCCTTCTCCTTTTCGGCTGAGTGCATTGCCTAGCCATATGACCTTGTCCTCGGCAATTGTAGCAAGTTACAACCTTTTGAGGACCAATGAGGCTTCCATTTCCATTAGCTTGAGAATTTACAGCTTGAGCATTCACAGTCCTTGTAGGAGGTCCATATGAATTTTGCCTTCCCTGAATAGGTTGCACTGTTACTTGACCATCTTGAACAGTAGCTTGTTGTCGAGGATTTGAAGAGGTGTGGATCTGATTGTTTGTTGGTGGAAATCCTCTAGTTGCAACAAGTTTTGACAAGTAGGCAGTGGGATGATTTAGAACATCACCTGGCGTATCATTTGGAGTAAAGACCGGTGCTTGGATTGGTGGAAGTTCATTAGAGTAGAAAGCTTGTGCTGGTTGTGCTTCTATTGGAAAATATCCTTGCTGAGGAGTATAGCCCGTTGGAGAAGTGTTGGCTTGTGATGGTGATGTCTGATATGGTGGTTGTTGTGGAAAAGACTGTTGATGAACACTTTGTTGAAATGCTTGTTGTGGCATCATTGGTGGTTGATAAACTGGTTGTTGTGGTTGCTGATAGGTGTGTGGTGGTGGCTGCTGCAAGTATGATGGTTGTTGATAAGTATAAGTCATGTTTTGTTGAGAAGCATACATAGCAAGTGGATCATGAACTTTAGATTTAGACAATCGAGCCTCGATTACATGGCATTCGTGTTGTTGAAGAAAAGCTTGAAGTTGATCCAAATTGGTGTTATGTCCTTAGCCAATTTAACATCCGTCACATACTTTTTCCATTCTGAAGGAAGAGTGTTCAAATACTTGGTGTTCAATTGAAACGTAGGAATTGCCATGCCATAGATATGGAGCTCATTCAACAAAAGGGTAAATCTTAGATAGTATTCATTGAGAGTCTCCCATGGCACATAGACAAACTTATCAAAAGTATCATAAAGCTTACACTCTCGTTCTTGTTTAGTTAACGAGGTGCCTTGCATTAGAACACGAATTCTATCCCATAACTCTTTGGCAACTTTATGTTTGCTGACGAGTTTGTAGACATCTGGAGGAAGGACTTGGAGAATGATGTTTGTAGCATACTTATCACATTTGTCTTGAATCTTCATATCTCCAGTCAATTCACCCGTTGTGCGAGGACGAGTAGTTGTACCTTCTGTCACTGTACCATAATCTAATGGTCCATTGAGCACCGATGCCCAAATGAGATGTCCATTCTCTTTGTTCAACATGTAAAGTTCCATTCGGGAAGTCCAATCCTCGTACATAGATTTTTCCAACATTGGTGGACGATTATCCGTACCCGAGAGGATGGACTTATCCGTAAGAGATGTGTACTCCATTTCGATAAGTTAAGATTTACAAATTGGATCGGTCAATGAAAGAAAGTAAATGTATTTGTTGTTGTGTGTTAAAGCCGAGAAATAATGTTAAAATCCCCTAAATTATGTCCTCGATAAACCAAAAAATCCAAGTCAAAATTACACACGAAAACACGTTTTTGAAAAAATGTTGGATCGCAGTGGGGATCGTACTCACTATAATCGTACTCAGATCGTACTCCTTGATCGCACCCAACGATCGTACTCCTTGATTGCACTCAACGATCGCATTGGTGATCGTACTCCTTTATCGCAATAAGTGATCGCAGTGGTGATCGCACTCCCTTATCGCAACAAGTGATCGCAGTGGTGATCGTACTCCCTTATCGCAACAAGCGATCGCAGTGGTGATCGCACTCCCTTATCGCAACAAGTGATCGCAGTGGTGATCGCAGCGAGTGATCGTACTCCCTTATCGCAGTGAGTGATCGTACTCGGGATCGTAACGAGTGATCGTACTCGTGATCGCAGCGAGTGATCGTACTCGTGATCGTGACTAGTGATCGTGACCTTGGATCGCAAGTAGAAACCCCCAGGGTTTATGCAATCACAACAATCAGATCGTACTATGGATACCAACTTACCACTTTTCTCGGACAGTACAATAACACAATCAATTCGAGATTCTAAGCCTAAAAATGAATCAAACACCCAAAAAATTTGTGTTTTTAACCCAAATAACAATACCAAATCACTATAACAAGTAACTAGATGAAGTATATCAAGATTAATCATAAAAACACAAAAAAAAAATTGGTTCGTGTGATTTTGGATCAAAAAGGACGAGAGAATCAAGAACACAAACACAAAAACCAAACAATCATCCCATGGCTCTTGATACCATTTGTACGATATGTAAATCTTGCTTATGTTTTAGAGAGAGAAAGAGATAGAAAGATGGTGTATTTCACACAATTCTAGAGAGAGAAACTAATGAGAACTATGTGTAAAATATGAAAACCACTACCCTCTCCATCTAAGGAGAGGGTTTATATACCCAAGCCTTGTAATGGGCTTGGGCTTACAATGTTGGGCCAGCCTACACATGTTGTTGGCTAGGCTTGGCTTTGTTTGTTTAATAAAGATATCTAGACTACGAGCTACTACTTAATATATATTGTCGGAGTGACCGAATCTTCCTAAATACGTAAAAACGTATTTCCATCAACATACGTGAGACATGTGTCTCGAGATGTGAAACGAATAAAATTGAAAATCTTAGGTCGTCATGCCAGAATTGGCGGATCGGTTGGACTACTGACCCTTTGTATTTCTAATCACGTTCGATACCGGAGTTTCTGTCGTTATTGTCAGAGTATTTGTTGTCACGGTAGTTGTCACTACCTCCTTGTCTGTCAGTCCCATGACGGTTATTATTATGACTATGATTCATGTAACTTTTCAGCTGAGTGTCCGGCTGAACCGGTTCTCACTCATATGCTGGAAAAGAAAATTGAATGACACGTGACATATAATCTGAAAAGGTAATGATATGGAATAAAATGGTACATCTGGTGGATTAAGTATAATTCTAGGCTGGTTGCTCTGATCTACAGCCTTCGTCTTTGTTTAGTAGAATCTCCAAACTGCGAGCCGATCATCTCTTTAACAACATTGGTAAGTGGAAAAACATCTGAGAAATTAGGGAATCGATTAGTACTACACATGGAGTGCGGTGACTGGGATACATATAGAATATGGTACATGAAGTACACATATGGTTCGGTACGTGGAGTACACATGAAATACGGTACATAGAGTACACATGAAATTCACCTGAGATGATTGATATGGGTGTCAGCCATCTGATATGATCAAAGGAAGGTAAAGGATCAAATGGTTAAAACCAAACTGAACAGTACAATGTAATAGCCCAGCTAATTTATCGTAGACATAGTTCCAGTTGCGTAAGAAGAAGAAAAGCATGATTAAACAAAATCGAATGATGGCCAACATGGAAACATGATTAATGAAAACCAACCATGACTATCATGAAAGCATGATTAAATACAATCCATCAATGTCTCTCATGATAGCAAAATCAACACGAAGAAACATGAAACAAAGTTAACATGACGAATATAAAAACATAATCGGCATGAAAACAAAGTCAACCATGAAAGTATGACAACATAATTGACATAATTAAACATAATAATTAATGAGAGGACATTAAAGAAATATGACTGTAATGAAATAAACTCTAAAAATTGCTGGTGTGGACGACCATGGGTCGGTTCACAAAACAAGATTGACATGAGTAAGAGTGAACGCCTATGGGTCGGTTCACAAAACAAAATTGACATGATCAAGGGTGAACGCCTATGGGTCGGTTCACAAAAAACAAATTGACATGAGCAAGGGTGAACGCCTATGAGTCGATTCACAAAACAAAATTCGAATGAAAAGCACATGCGACTAAATATGGTAAGTCCTGTACCAACCATTTCTTAGTCAAAACTTAACAGAAAACATGTGACTAAATATGAACTACTGTGATCAGTCCATACTAGTCAAAATCGCAAGGAAACATCATGCATAAAATAATGACATATAACTAAGTATGGATGATTGTTTTTCAATCCATATTAGTAAAATAATTCCGAGAGAAAACATCATGGCTAAAGACAATAAGGTTCGAAAATTGTCAATACGTGGAATGACAAGCGTCGGCTTAGGAAGATCCTGATGACTACCCACTAGTCACAGCTTAAGTTTTAGAGCCTACAGGTCGAAACCTTGGGCTCTGATACCATAATTTTAACACCCCACTTTGATAAGTGGACAGTTACGTGTATTTATGGCGTGTCATCAAAGCATACAAGGTATTATGTCCTAAAACATACATGACCAAAGGGATAACCGGAATCAAACATCGGTTCCCAACATAAGCCCAAAACATAATTAAAGTAAATGAAATAAAGAGATCAAGACAAGTGTCCAAGCAAGCATAAGTATATGAAGGAAAAAAGGATAAAAAGTCTAAGGCAACTTCGATCCTATGCACGTCCTCCAAATGCTCAAGTCTGTCCTTGGGTACATGCCGTTTTGGGACATGGAAAGGAAATATACGGCTGAGAAATACGCTCAGTGAACGGACATATAACATGGTATGAATGACTAAAATATAAGTAAAGACTGAAAAGCAACGGAATAAGTGTAAGTCCTGGAAAACCTGGAAACATGTTTATAAACTGGTTTATATTCTGAGAAGACTTATATTTTGATATGAAAACTGTATTTTAAATTTAGCCAAGAGCCCATATAGATCATGAAGGTATCAACTAGCATGAATACATAGAGGGGTGACCTCATCATGCAATTAGAGGGGTTGCCTCTAATTATACTGGTCTAGGTAGGAGGGATCTGCTCCAATGTGAAGGATGCAAGGCACACACCACATTCACCATGAAAATCATGACTGAAACAAGTAACTAGGATGCACCCGTATGCCCCACATGGTAATATAAATAAATGGCCAAACTGAAAGGGACGCCACGAGCAATCACTCCATCATGGAGAAGTCATAGCACTGGTGCCTCCAGTGTTATGGTTATGGTACCTCTATAACTAAATGAAATGGCATGCATGTATATAGCTCAAGCATTTAAAAAATAACATAAGCATTCAAAACATATAAAATAACTAGGGAAAATAGATGGCTGCAAACGGGGAATCCTAATCAAACATACGAAGGAATGTCCATACTGAAGGACGGGATATCCGTACCTTATGTCCAGTAATGAGAATTGTTGGAAATTTACTTTATGTGACGACATTTAAAAATTCTCATTAGTTATCATAGTCACACACGCTTAGACTAGACTAGGAAACAATGTATAGTTAAGTGTGGTGTGTGACTATATATACCCCTTCAAGGCTTCCAAGGAGGGGTGTTGCTTGTGTTTTCATTTTGAGTTTAATAAACTTTTCTTTCTTTCACACACAACCTTCTCTCTATATTCATCCATGGCTTCCACCACCTTCCACCACCCACCTAGACCACCGGATTAGTAAAAAGCAAATCCACAATTGGCATCAGAGCCTCGGTTCATTCCTTGGATCGTCGTGTTTTTTTAGTCATTGATTTTGGTGGTCAAAATTTTTTTCTAGTCCGAATCTAATATGATTTGTTGTGTCACAGTATTCTGATAAGTTTATCATTTGTCATATCACAGTATTCTGGTCATGCTACTATTTTGTCTATTTTTTCACGGTATCATAAGTCCAAGTAATGTCCATGGTTTCTACGTTTTCTGGTCAAAAGTCAATCAAGCCTGAAAAGTCATCTGTCCATGGTGTCCACGTTTTTTAGGTCTGAATTTACTAGATCTTGATTTTTTAAGATCTGGTTTATACATGTTTTAC
Source organism: Glebionis coronaria (assembly GCA_025667525.1). NCBI lineage: Eukaryota > Viridiplantae > Streptophyta > Magnoliopsida > Asterales > Asteraceae > Glebionis > Glebionis coronaria. The sequence continues at coordinate 188,268,427 of CM046880.1, forward strand.
TGGTTTTTCTTGTATTTTCTTGAAGATGAAGATTGTAACCCAGAAAAACTAAGATCCAAAAAAACGGCAAAAGTACATTCGGATAAGGTCTGAGCTTCTTGTTTCGATCGCATTGACTGTGATGGGGTTTTTTTACACATTCCGATGGGTTGACTTTATCTATTGCGATGGGACTCATTCCGATGGGTCACATTACGATGGGTGGGTTGATTCATCGCAATGATGTATATGACGTCATGCTGCTGATTTTTTTCTAACCGATGGAACAGAAATGAATGCGATGGCTTTATTATTTAATATTGTGATGCAGTGTAAACATTGCGATGATTTTTTTTGTTTAAAGAAATCAATGTGACAAGTTTAACAAATACAGGATGACTTGTTTAAAATGGCCCGTGACCAATAACTGTTACGACATTTGACCACGACTGAACCATATCAAAACCTTATTACTCCACAATAAAACCAACACCATATATATTCCTATTTCCCATCGTCTCCTATCTCCAATCTAGACTCAAACCAAGAACAACTTAAGAATTAATCATGATCTCATACTATTCGTTTTGCGTGTGTAGATCATTTAAGATCAAACACGAAAACAAACTTATCATCGTCGATTTATATATCGAAGGAAATCCGTCTTTTAATATTCGAATGAAAATAATGGATTATAACAATTTTGTTAAATCTAATCTTTGATTCGTTGACACAAAAATCAACATGCAATCAACATACTCACCTTACCCGAGATCTTGTCAAAGATCTTGAAGCCAATCTTGTTCAAACAACGCATCAAATTAGTCATTACTAACAAATGACATTTGTGGCGTGGATTCATGGTTGATTGATTGATGAGTTTCATTGTTGCGTTTGATGTTGATGATGATTCGAATTAGAGGATTAGATTATCTATTCTCACTGAAAGTGTGTAGATGAATCTGGTTTATTGTTTGGTGAGATGGAGATCAGATGAGATTAAGGTATGGGTGGCTGAGAGGAAATGGATGAGAAGGGGGCGGAGAAATTATAAGTTGATTAGGTTTAGTGTGTGAGTCAAATTAGGGTATTACTACTATATATCCCACGTTTAGTTTCTCTCACAAAAGAAAACTGTTGGGCTGATATAGGACGTCATATTCTTGCTCACCAATTATGGGCCTAAAGTTTTCCATTCGATAATTTGTCTTTGATGATACACATGATGATTTTTTTGCATATTGGTGGGCCGCATATTTTATATGGCATATGAGGGTTGTAAATGGAGCAGGCCTTGGCAACATATAAGTTATACCATCCTATAATGGTTCTTATTAATCCGAGTATCAAATATTGTACAAATTTCTTTTGCCACAAATTATTTTGGAAAAAATTTGGGATATTAAGTTATACTTTGGTTATAATCGGGACGTGTCAAAGTGACGAGACAAAAAGACGTGACAATATGACAAGATTTATTTTGACGAGACCAAGAAAAAATGGTTATATTTTTAGTGGCTACGAATTTTTGATCGGGTATTATTATCTGAAGTTGAAGACGGATTTTTCGAAGGTGTGCACTTATTTTATCTTTGAAAGATAACTTGTTCGTGCTTAATCTTAGAATGAAGACTTTTTTATCTAGTTTCTGGGTTCGGGGCGGTTGGTTGATGACTCGGATAACTATCACTTAAAGGGGTTACATTGTTGTACTCAGTGTCACGCGCTTAGTCGACGTGGATAATTTCAAGAGGTGTTGTGCTTATATACTTCTTTAGTGATGTATTGGGTACTTAGAAATTTCTCCACCATTCCTCATTCAACAATTGTGCAAGCTTAAGTCACACGATCGAAGGATTTTTATTCAGTTTCATGTTTGATGTATCTGGTTCATTCTATCAGTGGTCACTTCAAATTGCCTACAAGGGGGTTGGTAAAGATGGCCATGGAGAGTTTATGAGTAGAGAATTTTGATCAACAACTGATTCTCACCGAATATAATTAAGCTTATTTATTATTCTCTCGAGATTTTTAGGTTCATGTGCGTATGATTTATTGTTGGTTCTGAGTTTCAAAACCATCAAGGGGGAAGAAGAAGACATATTAAACGCACAACGAGTACACGTGGTGAACTTCATACATTCTTTTGATTTGAAGACATTCGGGGAAGACAATTAATAACCGCAGAGAAAATCAGTGTTTTAACTCGTGGCGTTATCAATCTCTAAACGGTACACTACTGATTCGATGTTTAATTGTTTTGATGTTGCAATTATTCATCATCATTATCCTATATGGATAGATATGCACTTCCAGGACTTAATTGACTCTGTTGCATCTCCGGAAGAAGATATGTGCATTTCCGGGACTTAATTGACTCTAGTGTTACGATGTCAACTTCATGAATGGGATAAAGTGTCTACTTCAGTATTTAAGCTTCATACTTGGGATTGGTTTATTTTATTCAACTATGTGGGGGAAGAAATGTCTTGATTCTTTCTAGTATGCATAACTTGAACTCTCAGGGGGAAGAAAAATTCAGAAGAATTATTCAAGCGTGAGAAGAGACGTTGTTGATCTACTTGGTGTGCCCCTTACTTTCAATCCCTCATAGCAACATTATCATGTTATATGATGGGGTTTGCTTTTTAAATTCCGTTGTGCGCTTAATCATTCTAAGCTTTATTGAAAGCTTTGAAGTTGCTTATGAGGATTGTCGGTTTAGGGGGAAGCTATTTAAAAGCTTCTACATCAAGTTTATGTGGCATGAGTTAGGGGGGCGTTAATTCATAAGCTTCTCCTTAACCAGAAGTATATGGATTAATTAGCTCATGCCGTTACAGTATTTCTACTACAAGTTACATTAAAGATGAGTCGTTTTGAAGTGAAGACTTGATGTCAAAGGCCTCAGAAGACTTCATCAGCACTGGACACTTCATGAAAGCTTTTGTTCTTAATCATTATGTACTTGTTAGGAAAAATATTGTAAGGAGTTCTACACGTCGTCACATGGGGGAAGATTGTTGGAAATTCACTTTATATGACGACATTTAAAAATTCCCATTAGTTATCATAGTCACACACGCTTAGACTAGACTAGGAAACAATGTATAGTTAAGTGTGGTGTGTGACTATATATACCCCTCCAAGGCTTCCAAGGAGGGGTGTTGCTTGTGTTTTCATTTTGAGTTTAATAAACTTTTCTTTCTTTCACACACAACCTTCTCTCTATATTCATCCATGGCTTCCACCACCTTCCACCACCCACCTAGACCACCGGATTAGTAAAAAGCAAATCCACAATTGAGAATGAAAACGAAAGCGGATGAATCACTCCGACCTCCTGGATAAGCAACGTGCATGAGTTGTCTGATTAGTGTATGTTTTACTGGTTATGTGTGTTCTTAGCTTATTTCATATGTTCTTGTCATGTTTTACTGTTTTAAGTATTATCTTGTAATTATTCTTGTTTTACATATATTCTGATTATGTATTTCATGTATTCTTGTATTACTATACTTGTAGTGTCATAATAAGTAACTTTCTAAAAATAGCAGGTTTCCATAAATAGTAAGCTTTCAAAAGTAGTAAGTTTCCATAATTAGTAAGTTTCTAAAAATAGAAATTTTCCTTAAATAGTAGTAAGCTTGATTAATAAGTCCAAAATATAAGCTAGTGCTTAATATTCATAATTTATAAGTAATGGTGTTATAATAGTAAAGTTTCTAAAAATAAATACTTAGGCTAAAATGATGGTTATTAATTAATAATATAAAGCATGGTTTTAATAAGAATTATTACTTAATAACATGACATTATTTATTTTAATAAAACTTTACCGTAGCTAAATAATTAAATTAAAGTATAATTTTTAATTAAGTCCATAAATAAAATACTTAAGCTATATCATGTATTATTACATTTAATAATTATAACCTAATTTTTCATGATTAAATAATTAATAATAATATTAACATGTAATTAAATTAATTATTTTAGTAAAGTGATTTAGCCAAAATAAACCCTCATGAACCGAGTCCTAAACCCGAGCCTACCGAGACACCCGTCTCGGTACCACTTAACAAATCAACCAAACACTAAAACTAACACCAACAGAATGTTTAGCGATAGAAAATTCTGTCGTTGTTCTGTCGCAAATTTTACACAGGTCTGTCACAAGTCAGCCTTTGGAAATCTGCAATAGAAATTCTGTCACAGAATCTGTCGCTAACCTGAAACAATTCAAACCCCTGCTGCGTGATACCTACCCACCGACTATATCATGTTCAGTTCCCACTGTTTTTAAACCAAACGCCCCTGTTGGGGCGTGGGTTGCTGCCGATCGAGCAAAACCACCACCGAGACCCTTGTGGTCTCGGCTGGTCGAACAAACATCCCACCAAGAGTCTTATGACTCTCAGTTTTTGTGACCAACACACCAAAACCCTCTAAATACCGAACTCACCTTGATTTAAATCTTATAGTTAACATGTTTGTTACTTGGTTTAATTGATTTGAGATTAAAAGTAAAATAAATAACGGATTCAAGATTAAGGCATACCGGGGTGTAAGGTTTCGGATTCTAAGCACACGAACCAATACTAGCAACCAATTCATGGATCAAATCAACTCTCTTTCTTGTTTTTTCTTGGTGAAACCGGCGGCCACAAGATCATGGTGGCTAGGGTTTTTCTAGTTTTGTCGAAAGTGATTTAATGAGATGAAATGGTAATTTCCTGACTTGTAAAATGTCTAAATGGGACGGACTTAAAGCCTTTTTGTTTTTCTTTCTATTAGGTCGGCCATACAAGGCTCTTTCTTATACTTTTCGGTTGTCGTGTTTTTAACGTTCTCGTGTTTCATTATTCTAGTACATGTTCTTGTTTTAAGTTCGTGTCACGTCTTGTCGTGTTTTAATATTATACGTAAATACATATCGTGTAATAATAATTAATGATATACGTAATACTTACATTAATTATTCATGGTTTGTGTCGTATATAATTATTTTATAAAGTTTTAATTTATTCGTATTTTCAGTAATAAATATTATTGGTATTTTAAGCGGGTTTTATAGTAAATGAAGCTGAAAAGCACTGGTGTCTAGGTGAGCTGCATATTGCTAGTGGGGTTGTCACCTTCTACGATTCTCTTGAATATGTTTTGGGGAACAGAAGAAAGTGGTGGAGTGATATGAAAGCTAGACTGCCGGGAAAACTAAGGTTGTATCTACACAAAATGGTGTATTGAAAAGCAAAAGATTATCGGTTGACAATTATGAAATAACCTACAAATTTGAAAAGGTCCTTCGGCAATCTGAGGAATTCGGCGGTTGTGGTGTATGGACCTGTATTTACCTATACAGGTTATCTCGTAAAGAAGAATTGCCCAATCGAGATCCTTTAAAAATAATACTAGCCTACTGAGAAAGCATGCTTGATTACTTCTGGAGGCACAAGATGTTATCAGCAACCACAATTCCATTTGTTTAAGGTACACACTTAATCTAAATACTTAAAGCACATCGACTGAAATACATTGACTTAGAGCACATTCACTGAAATACAACACTATTTGTTCTTGCATCTTTAACTACTTCAATAGATAAAAAAACAAGACAATTGCGAAAAAAATCATAAATAATTTCTTCCAAAACCTATCTTTTTTTCCATCATACTCAATTGACTTTGAAGGCTATTAAACTCCTCTCTTAGTACCACCGGTTGTTCTTCACTTCTTAACTCTGTAGAAACATCTTCCCTTTGAAGATGATTTAGACGGTTATTCAAAGGAAAAAAGGAACAAGATTACAATATAGATAATCGAACTTTTGTTAAAGAGTTTAGATTTGCTAATAAGGAAGCGCTCATGTATGTTGTATGATTAAAAGCTTTAACCAGAGGGTTTCAGTTTAAGAAAAATTGACCGTTGAAAAACACTGGGTCCTAGTCAGTTGTCATTTTTGAGATATTTTGGGCCGTAATTTCAGTAGAGTAGGTATTTTTATTTATGTTAAGAGATAAGTGTATTATTTTCCAAGATTTACTTGAGTATATTTTGAACTTTTATACACTTACCTCTTTTTCAACCAATAGTATCCCTACTTGTCTACTATATTTACCCAATTACGTCTCCTAATAGGGCCACTTGCTAAACTCATAATTTTCACTCTCATATTTTTCACCTTTCTTCCATCTTAAGCTTTTCAAATCTTAACAATGGCAATACGTTTCAGACCTGCAAATCTTGATCTTTAATTCAAACCACAACATAATATTATTGTTATTCGGACTAAGGATGACAGGAATCCACAGTACAATGGGATGATTGATTACTTGAGGGCGTCTAACCTAAGGTTTTCACTTCTTCATAAACCTCCCATTCCTATTTCACATATTAAACAGTTTTAGAACATTGCTAGTTGCAGAACAATTAATAATGTGAAAACAATTGAAGGCTTTGTTCATGAAAGAACTAGAACTGTTACATAAGCTCTTATTCGACAAGCTTTACAGCTTGATGATTTGGGTGGAGTGAAACTTCTTCCCATTGAAGAGCTACATGCAAGGTTGACAGCCTTGGGATACAACCTTCTACAAGAATGTTGATCCCAAACTTAGATCGATTAGCTTTGTGTTAAACGAGATTGAATCAAGATTAGCACGTAGAGAAACTTTGTGTTTAAAACAATCTAAGTGTTATGCGGAATTAACACTTAAACCAAAGAACAAAACAAAACACAAGGTGTACCAAACTTTCACTTTGATTAATGATCGAACTTGCATACAATGAAAGTTGTAAAACTTATTAAAACTTATATCAAACTATGAACCCTGCGACCTCCTTTTATAACACAAGGAGACGTGTACAAAGGTCTACCTATCAACTATTCTAGGTAATGATAATTATAGAAAATACAATATTGAACATATCTTTACTATAAATACAAAACGTGTAGACTAAGTATTCCTATCAGTGGTTGAACTTCTTCTTGTCAGCGCTCAAATATGTCTTGTCAGTGCTCATCTGTCAGCGCCTCTTTTACTCTTGTCAGCGTCCAAGTTCCTCTTGTTAGCGTCCTAGTGACTTAGCTAATTTTATTCCTAACAATCCTCCCCTAAACTTGATATCTACACTAGTAATCAAGTTTCTGAATAAAAACTAAATACAATGAGGATTCTTACAAATACAAACTATTTCTTAATTAGATAATGAACAAATCTAATTAAATCCTTGCTAACATCACTGGTATAGTTGTAACACACCATTTTGATAATGGAATGTCACGCGTAATTATGGCGTTTCATCAAAGCATACAAGGAAAAATGTCTAAACATTACATGACCATAAAAGGAAAATACCGGAATCAAACATCGGTAGTCCAAAAGTAAAGCTCATCACACATAAACATAAGTACTATAAAGGAAAGGACTAAACAATGTCCATAGCAAGTGTATCAAAGTAAAGATAATGCATAAAGTAAAGAAAGGCTAGAAAGCTTCCAGTCCATATGCACGTACTCTTAAAGTCTACGAGCGTCCCTGAGTACCTGCCGTTTTGGGAACATAGAAAAGAAAAACGGCTGAGCAATACGCTCAGTCACGGATGTACAATAAAGCATGAATAGGATAAGCATATAACATATAACAGTGGAAGAAACTAAGTCCCGAATAACCTGGTTAAGTCTTGGTAAAACTGGTTTTATAGTTTGAAAAGCCTTATGTTTATCTTATAAAACTGTTTAACATATTCTACCATTAGCCAATATAGGTCATGAAAATCCACCGTGCATGAATACTTGGAGGGGTGACCTCATCATGCAAATTAGAGGGGCTGCCTCTAATTTAATATACTGGTTTGGGTAGGAGGGATCAGCTCCTTGTGAAGGATGCAAGGCACACACCACATTCACACTGAGTAATCTGCTGAAAAACATGTAACTAGGATGCACCCATACGCCCCACATGATAAATATAATAATATGGCCAAAAGCTGAAGGGACGCCACGAGCAATCACTCCGCCGTGGGGAAGTCATAACATCAATGCCTCTAGTGTTATGGTTATGGTACCTCCATAACTAGGTGAAACTGGTCATGCATGTATATGGCTATATGTATTCTAAATTAAACATAAGAAAATCAAACATATAAACTTATACTACAGGAAAACATTTGGTTGCATACGGGGAATCCTAATAAGGAAAGAATGTCCATACTGAAAGGACGGGAATCCGTACCTTATGTCCAGTGAACGAAGAAGACGAACTTAGGAGAATCCTACTTCGGTATCACTAATGCTACATAAATACATACGTGAATAAGTATTTGATTACTAAATACGTAACTTGTTTTATATCATGTCTTAGCTTATTTTATATGTTCATATCATGTTTTACTGTTTTAAGCCTTAAACTATGTTTATCTTATATTCTGTCTATTCTGATTAAGCATTTCTGGTATTTCATGTATTATTATACTTACTGTGTAATAATAAGTAACTTTCTAAAAATAGCAGGTTTCCTAAAATAGAAAGTTTCCAAAAATAGAAAGTTACCAAAAATAGAAAGTTTCCAAAAATAGAAAGTTTCCAAAAATATAAAGTTTCCAAAAATATAAAGTTTCCAAAAATAGAATTACTGCTTAAAATAGATAAGTTTCTAAACATAGAAAGTTTCCATAAATAGATTAGCTGCCTTAATTAAATAAGTTTCTAAAAATAGAAAGTTTCCATAACTAGATTAGTTGCCTTAATTAAATAAGTTTCTAAAAATAGATAGTTTCCATAATTAGATATAAGCTGGTTAAATAAGCTAAGTATATAAGCTTAAGTGTTTTATGATTATTTTCCTAAGTAGTAATGATATAAGGTATAGTTTATTAATTATTACATGTAATTTAAATAAACTATAGGTTAAAAGTATTTAATTAAATATATCATGTTTTTAATTAAACAAGGTTAAATACTTAGGTTAAAACATGTATTATTAATTATTAATAATATAACCTAAGTCATGTTAATTAATTATAACCATAGTTTTTAAATAATTAATTAATTATAAGTCTAAAAATATAAATACTTAGGTTAATCATTCCATGATCTAATAATTAAATTATAACCTAAGTCATGTTTTATTAAATTTATCATGTCATATAATTATTAATTTAATTTTAACATATGATCATTAAAATATAACCATAACATAAACCATGAACCGGATCGTGACTAGAAACCATGAACCGGACTCGAAATCAACACAATACCCCGAACCACTTCGGGGTTCTTCCTTTTTTGCTGCTGCCGTGGGACCCACACCACCAAACCGGGACCATATGGTCTCGGTGGTGGTCTATTAGCCAAACCGAGACCCCCTTGGGGTTCGGTTTAGGCGCCGGCCAAACAAACACTGATGTAGTGGTTTTACTACTCTTTAGGAAAAGAGAGCAAAAGTGGCAAGTATTAAGCACGACAATTTAGGAAAACCGTGTGGTCAAATGACCCAAAATGGGGAATCGTTCTCAAGGAGGCTTAGTGTGTGTGTGTAATGAAATGATTATCTTTGTGATTATATTTGTGAGAAAGAAAAATAGAAAGGGGATAAGAAGAGAATGACGGTTACGAAGACGGATTACAATAAGATGAAAAGGTCGTACACGTAAAACCGTAAAAAGCACTAAAATTAAAATTTTACCCTAAAAATTCCTAAAAATTACTAAAAATCCACAAAAATATTCGAGTTTACAAAAAATCCAAACTTGCCAAAACCTTTTAATTAATTAAATAATGACTTTTTAATGCTAATTAAAGCCCTAAAAATCGATATTAACTATTAAAAAGTCCAAAACAAGATCTTAAAGTTTGTAGACCTTTAAAAAATAACCTAATTAAGCTAAAAAGTATTTTTCAAAATTTTAAAACTACTAAAAACTATTTTTAAACACTTAAAAACTATTAAAATCACTTAAAACTTAAATTAATTCTAGAAAATAATTAAAAGACCTTAAAAATATTTGAAAAGTTGCAAAATTCCTAATTAAGTGTCTACAATCTAGGAAAAATATAAAAACTTAGAAAATCAGACTTTTAATTTTTAACAATAAAATAATATTAAAATATTATTGAAAATCCAAAAATCATAAAAAATTCTAAAAAGTTGCAAACTAGCTTAATTTAACCTAAATAACATAGAAATGAAAGTAAAATTACCTAAATACCCTTAATGGGCCTAGAAAATGGGCTAAACCCAAAACAGATCCTAATTGGGCCAAATTTGAGCCCAATATAAAAAAGTGGTCGAAATAAGCCCAAAAAGAACAACTTGACTCAAAATTTGATTTTAAACAACTTTTTCCAAAGGCCCAAAAGCTGAAAGTGTGAAATAAGCTAGCTTATACCAAACTGCTTATTCTTAATTGGCTTTTTGGCCCATTAAGCTATAAGCTAGTGCCATAAGCTGAAATTAGACACACAAGCTTCTTTTGTCCTAAATAAGACTTCTATAAAAAGGAATTTGAAATAAGCCCAAGGAATAAGCCTGAAAATGCAATAAGCAATCTATAGAAAACGACAAAATAGTCGTTTTTGAGTTCTAGGCCACCCCAAAAGCTGATTCAAGTTTCTAAAGCTTTTAAAGAGTTTTTAAATAAGTTGACTCAATAAGCTGGAAAAAGCAAATAAGCACTTATGTAAAAGTCAAATAAGTTGGTTTTCTAGCAAAAAGTCAAAGTCAAAGTCCAATAAGCTCCAGTCTAATCAAATGGGTCAAATAATGAAGATCTATCACAAAAAATAAGTTGTTGCAGGTCTGGATAAGCTAAAATAGCTTATTGATAAGCTGAGTTCAATTTAACACTAGCAGGGGCTAGTTTTGGGTGTTGAGCAGTGGAAACTTTTTCCACTGCTTGACTTGTTTGACTTTTTGTCTTTAGTGAATTTTTTTGAGATTCAGATTACATAAAGGCACCCAAATGATCTTTGGATCATAAGGAGTCAATAACAATCAAAAGATCACAACCACAATCACCCAATTAATACAGTTTAATCAATAAAGTACCAGATCTAGCACAGACATGAAACAATAAGCAGTTTAGGTTCAAAAAGCACTTAGAGCACAATTCAGCCAGCCAAATTCCACCAAATGCATACACAAGCTATATTAAACTTAAATGAACAAGTCTAAACAAGTTTCATGCAATGATTCAAAGAATTAAGCAAGATCTAAGCTGATGAATGTTACTAATGAACACTAACACATGCAGTTTTTTACTTTGCTGATGTATTTGACACACAAGCCAGATTCAACACCTCAAATCTCTCAAACAGGTTACAATGACTTTGTTTAAACCACTTTTAGCCCTAAGCATGCATACACCCTAAGTGTTCCCAAAATCCTAGGTCAAAACATGCAATAACAAAGATTTTATAGCAGATTGTTTGATTCAAGGTTTCAAACCCAAAAACTTGCAGTAAAACACTCTCAACCAAGCATATATCAGATATAGAACACAAACACAAACTTTCCACAACACAATAACAAGATTCAAGCTTAAACAGGTAGACCCAAACACCTTTTTAACTTTTCAAAACCAAGTTTTTCAAATCAAAAGCAAGATTCAGTTTACCAAGTGATCAATCTAGCATATAAACAACATTATCATGCAAGACTAAGCAAATTTAAGCCAAGAAATCAACAAGAACACCAATAGAGCACAAATCCACAAAAATTCCAATATTTATCAGATTTTCAAGGATTTAAGACAAACCTCATGGATGTACATCCACACCCACGAATTTATGAGCTTATATGCTAGCTAGAACTAGCACAAGCTTCCAATAACAACCCTGCTAAGATTCAACAAGGTAAGTAGCACAATATCAAAATCAGAAACTTAAAAAGCCTTGATTAATGCAACCTTGTTACCCCACACTTGATTATCCCCAAGTTATAAGCCTCACCACATCTTAATATCAAAATTAGGATGCTATGATCAGCCCTATAACCCAAGAATTCCAAGGTTGAAACAAGAACTTAGCAAAATATCAAGCTTGAAGGAAAAATGAAAACTTTTGCACTCTCCTTAAAAACAGGTTTTGAGATTCAAATTCAGTGAACAAATAACATAAACAAGCATAAAATAAGATGGCACTTGGTCTTTCTTCAACACACTTAACACAACTTCATTAAACTTAAAAGAGGATTTACAAGTGTTTGAACAAGGAAAAACCAAAAGCAGAAATAAATGTAATGAGCTAGACCCTTTATATAGAGGGTGTACATGGTCCTAGAAAGCTGAAAATGTGAAAACCCTAAGCATTGGACTTCCAGAAATACCCTTGTGGAAATTTGAACTCTTGAGCTCATGTGACTTTATCTTGGACGTTTGTGGAGTGTATAGCTGTTGGAATTGCATCCAATGGCTCTTGTGAAGCTTAGAAAGCAGCAAGTTTGTGGGACGTTGGATCTCTTTGGCATGTTTGTCTTCTTCCCCTTAGACGTAGCAAGGGAGGCCCCATGCATCATGTGGGTTGGTGGGGTGTCATGTTTAAGGTTTGGGATGTGATTATGATATCCTTAATCATAAATCTGGATAATATTGGGGCTTAATTTTTGCTTAATCAAAAAGCCCTAATCCATGTTCTTGAGTGAATAGTGTGACGTTTTGATCCAGATTTGTGTTTTAAAGATATGTTAAGCGCCAAGTTTAAACTAATCTGTTAGGATTAGTTAATAAATGGGGTGAGTGGATAGCTGATGTGGAGGAAGGGTGAAAGGTGATTGGTGGAGAGGAGTAAGTGGGACAGGTGTCACCATTTGGTTGGTCTAGGTAAGAATTGTGTCGGCCAGAAACAAACCCCCATCTTTATTGAACTTGTCTTTTTACTTCCAAACCTTGTCAACGCCCAATTAAGCTATAACAACTTTTCATTCTTTACACTTTTGCCCCAAAACATTTTGCAAAGTGAATTCAGGGGTAAGTCTTGCCATTTTGTGATTCTTGAGGGACTGATTTGGCATTTTCTTGATGGATAATGGTCTTGACTTGCATATTTGATATTTTGGAGGACTAAAATTGCCAAGTCATAATGATTGAGGGACCATTCTTGCCAAATGTTGAAAGTCAAGGGTCCTTTTTGTAATTTTGGGATTTTCAAAGGACCAAACTTTTAATTTCTTGTACTTTGAAGGACTTCATGATATATTTGACTTTGTGGAGGATAATGGTTGACAATTTAGCTTTGTTGAGGGGCTAAACTTGCCAATTATTCAAAGTGGAGGGCCTTTTTGTAATTTTGACAAACTTTAGGGACCAAACTTGTAATTATGAAGATACAAGGGAATAAAGTGTCAATTCTTCCATATTGGAGGACCCTTCTTCATAATTCTTCAAGTCTTCAAGGGTTTTTCTTGGGAAAATTCTTCATTAGGGCTTGGTTCAATGTGCGGCTTCGTTTCCCGTGTTCGTTTTTGTATGATTCTTGTGATCTTTTGTCATTTTCTCAATATCCGTACCTAAAATACACAAGCAACAAACACAAGCATATATATAGGTATTTTGATGATATTTAATGCATTTTAAGCCCTTTTTGGACGATGAGACTATGTATAAAAGCAGTCTCATCACTCCCCCATACTAAACCATTGTCGTGCCCTCACGCAATGCTAGAATAAAGTATCGTAGCACCTCCAAAATTCATTTTTATTCACTTTATTGAACGATAAACTAGCTACACTACTACTATTGCTACTACTACTTTCGTTTTAGACATAATGTATGATTTTCATCGCAAAATGGGACGTTTAGGTTCATAGAATAAGAACACGTGAATGCTTCGTTAGAAATAATTTCATCGTCCTCGATTTTCACCCTAAATCCATGCCAAGCGTGCAACGAGATCATTGTCATTATAAGTTAGTAATGCTAACACTACTCATATGCCTTAATCACGTACTTATCCTACCATTTTCCTAAGTTGTATCTCTTATATTTTATTATGTCTTGAATGTTTCACGAGGATACATTGTTTGACTTATGCGATAATAGAGATTTAGGTCTAAAAATAGAGTCCTAACGGTGTAACCAAGACCATCAAATCAATAACCCCTCCCAATAGACGACGATGTCAAAAAATTAAGTTGACAAGAAGAATCGATAAACACGGTTTTTTAACGGTTTTGAACATGAGACTTATTACCAAGACTTTTATACGCCCCCTAACGGAAGGGCCTTATTATCTTTGGTTTACCTCGATCTTTTATTCAACTTCGCCATGAAGCTTTTATTATGACTTCGGTCTTGCCTTGCCTTTTATTATCCACCTCATCGGTAGTTTTATTAGCCAAAGACGTATATCCTCACGCTAAGGCGAATTTTGGATCTTTAAAACTTCGAAGATTAAGGCTTGATTCACTTTCAATTTTGCATAGATTTTTGGGCCTTGTGGGGCTTCAAATTGTTTGCTTGATTTAGGTGAGCACTTGAAATCTTATTATTGGGTGAAGCTTTTGATTATTCGGGTGCCAATACTTCAAAATCGTGACGCTGGCAATACCTTAATGTCTTCCCAATTTAAATACACGGAAGCTACTAGAAAAGACTAGAAACCCAACAATCCCAACTAAACCGCTAAGTCAATATTTATTAAGAAAAAAATATTTACATGCGAAGGGAGAATAAGCAAACAACGAGAACACATGAGTTTTTGAAAGAATACGAGTACTCTACGTTTAGCATAGTAACTTATAATTAACCCTATCATTTCTCGTCCTCATTTAAGAGACTTAGCCTAATGTGAAGTTAAGGAATCAAAGCTAAGTGCTCAACACGCACGGTCGAGTCAAAAATTACTCTTATTCTCGCCATCGGAAAACCTACATTCGTGTCTTCAAACACTTATAAAACATGAGAAAAATTTAAAATTTGACCATTTTTAGCCTTATTTTGCAACAAAACGATAAACAAAAAGATAAACTTTGGAAAGCGTGAAGGTTTGGCAAGGCAAGTATCTATTCACCCCCCCCCCCCCCCCATACTAAAGTTAAACATTGTCCTCAATGTTTCGAGTCTAGGGGTGCAAACACCCCCATACTAGAGACGTAGTCGAATGCCTAATCTAGCATGGAAAGGGTGTAACCATTAAATTTAAAGCCGTTTATGAAGTGTACTATAAACCTAAGGTTAGAACATCAAAGGATATATCATTTGGATATTGATAAAGTCTTCAAAGCAAACGATCGAGTGCTCCCATAAAACGAACACGAGAGGCTCCAATCGTGAAGATCATGATCATCTAAAGTCCACCATTCACAAACAACCACGGAACAAAGGTTGGAAGGGCACAAATCCCCACACGTTACTACATTAGAAAGCGATAATATATACATAGGATAAGCATGGGACTCCCCCACGAGGCACCTCGTTTTTGATTACCGAGTCATGAGCTCGACTCGATCCCCTCAATTCTAATTATCATTGGGGAAGGTGACTTGGTCGAGGTAGTTCAAGGATGGAACTTCCCCGCCAAAGTAGTGCTTCAACCTATGTCCATTCACCTTGAAATTGGGGCCGTCATTTTGAGCTAGCTCGATGGTCCCATATGGAAATACTTGGGTCACGGTGAATGGACCGGACCAACGGGATTTCAACTTACCGGAAAAGATTTTCAAGCGAGAATTAAAAAGCAAAACTTGATCCCCAATGTTAAAAACCCGGTTTTTAATTTTATAATCATGCAACTTTTTAGTTTTTTCTTTATAAGTCAATGAATTTTCATAAGCAATGTCCCTCAATTCATCCAATTCATTTAATTGCATTTTCCGGTGTTTTCCCGCGGTCTCCATATCATCATTACAATGCTTTAGGGCCCAATAAGCCTTGTGTTCTAATTCAATTGGCAAATGGCAATTTTTCCCATACACAAGCTTATATGGAGTGCACCCAATTGCGTATTATGAGCGGTCCTAAAGGACCATAAAGCATCATCCAACTTATCCGACCAAGATTGTCGGTTTTCCCCAACGGATCTCTCCAAGATCCTCTTCAACGCTCGGTTTGAAACCTCGACTTGCCCACTCGTTTGTGGGTGATAAGCCGTAGAAAGCCGATGTGTAACCCCATATTTCCTTAAGACCCTTTCGAATTGGTCGTTACAAAAATGGGTTCCACGATCGCCTATGATCGCACGAGGGGTTCCAAACCGAGAAAACAAGCTTTTCAAAAACTTGACTACCACACGAGCATCATTGGTGGGCAAAGCCTTAGCTTCCACCCACTTAGATAGGTAGTCAACCGCAACGAGGATGTACTTATTACCACGAGATGATGGGAACGGCCCCATAAAGTCTACGCCCCAAACGTCAAAGATCTCACACACTTGGATGATATTGTGTGGCATCTCATCTTTTTGTGAGGCTTTTCCTTGTCGTTGGCATGAGTCACACGACTTCACAAGATCTTGTGCATCTCGGTAAATAGTAGGCCAAAAGAAGTCGGCATCAAACACCTTCTTAGCCGTGAGATTAGCACCGTGGTGACCACCCGTGGGTCCCTCATGGCAAGCTCTAAGGATGTTAGAAGCTTCGGTGCCAAATACACAAAGTCGGATGATTTTATCCGCACAAGTTCGAAACATGTAAGGGTCGTTCCAAAAGTAGAACTTGACGTCACGAAAGAATTTTTTTTTTCTTGAGTCGTCATACACTTGATGATGAAGTTACCCGCATGGTAATTTGCAAAGTCCGCAAACCATGGGGTGGAAGAATCAAGCTTAGAATTCACTACACCAAGTGTTTCAAGCGGAAATGTTTCGGTGATTTCCTTGGGCTCGTAAACACTTTGGTGAGGATCTTCCAAACGAGAAAGATGATCGGCCGCTAGATTCTCGGCTCTTTTTTTGTCAACTATTTTGTGGTCAAATTCTTGAAGGAGGAGAATCCAACGAAGTAATCTCGGCTTTGCATCTTGTTTAGCCATGAGATACTTGATAGCCGAATGATCCGTATACACTATGCATTTCGTCAAGACGAGATAAGGTCGAAATTTCTCAAATGCATACACCACGGCAAGGAACTCCTTCTCTGTTGTAGTGTATTTAAGTTGAGCCTCGGACATCGTCTTGCTAGCATAGTGAATAGGCAAGAAGTGCTTTTCATAACGTTGCCCCAATACGGCCCCAATAGCGTAGTCACTAGCATCACACATGAGCTCAAAGGGGAGGTTCCAATTTGGAGCAACAAGAATGGGAGCTTCGGTAAGTTTCCTCTTAAGGATTTCAAAGGCTCGTACACAATCTTCGTCAAAGACAAAACGTGCCTCTTTTTCAAGAAGATGTGTAATGGGTCGAGAAATCTTTCAAAAATCCTTGATGAATCGAGGATAAAAGCCCGCGTGGCCTTGGAAACTCCTAACTCCCTTAACGGTTTTGGGATGAGGTAATTTGGCGATGACGTTTACCTTAGCTTGATCTACCTTAATCCCCGCTTTCGAGACCTTGTGCCCCAAGACGATTCCACTCTTAACCATAAAATGACACTTTTCCCAATTGAGCACAAGGTTGGTTTCCTCACAACGTTTCAACATTCTCTCAAGATTAGACAAACACGAACTGAACGAATTACCAAACACGGAAAAGTCATCCATGAAGACTTCCATCGTCTTCTCGATCATGTCATGAAAAATAGCCATCATGCACCTTTGAAAGGTTCCCGGTGCATTGCAAAGTCCGAATGGCATTCTACGATAGGCAAATGTTCCATATGAACACGTAAACGTAGTTTTTTCTTGATCACGAGGATCGATGGGAATTTGGAAGTAACCGGAAAAACCATCTAAAAAGCAATAAAAATTGTTTCCCGCAAGACGCTCCAACATTTGGTCCATGAAGGGCAAGGGAAAATGGTCTTTTCGAGTGGCTTCATTCAACTTTCGATAGTCAATGCACACTCTCCATCCGGTCACGAGTCTAGTGGGAATTAACTCGTTGGCATCGTTTGGCACAACGGTCATTCCTCCCTTTTTAGGGACACAATGAATAGGACTCACCCAAGGGCTATCGGAAATAGGGTAAATCATTCCCGCGTCGAGGAGTTTAAAGACTTCCTTTTTGATGACGTCGTGAATTTTGGGGTTCACCCTCCTTTGACATTGGATTGCGGGCTTGTAATCCTCCTCCATTAAGATTTTGTGGGTACAAAATTTGGGATCGATCCCCTTAATGTCAGATAACTTCCACGTAATTGCCCCTTTGTGATCCTTTAGAACATCGACAAGTGCGGTTTTTTCATCATTCGAAAGTTCCTTCGCAATAATAACCGGCAACTTGTTGTCCTCCTCCAAATAGACATATTCGAGATGAGGAGGTAAATCTTTCAACTCGAGAATAGGTGGTTCCTCAAGTGAAGATTTGGGTTCGATACTTATAACCTCCTCGGGTGGAGGAAATAGGAAATCGTTAAGAAAATCCTTGATAATCGAGAAGTCCTCATCGTTGTCGAGGTCTTCGTTACAAGTACGTGGAACATCGAATTCTTCCAACGTAAAACCACCACCTTCAAATGGAGTGAAGGTTGGTGTCGAATTATCAAGAATTGGATCTAACATAGTGGGATTGCCACTAGTTTCTTCATCACCAAAACCTAGAACTTCTTGTGAAAATTCCTCGCAAACCACGTCAATCATATCAACGAGGTTTATGGTTGCAACGGAATAAACATGAGAAATTTGAGAGTTTTGAGTTGCGTTTATAACAAGTTCCTCGTCGTTGAAACGTAAGGTGATCTTTCTAGCATGAACATCGATCAAAGCCATAGACGTATCTAAAAACGAACGACCTAAAATGAGAGGAACTTGAGGATCCGTGGGGATATCAACAACGATAAAGTCTACGGGATAGTAGAACTTCCCCACTTTCACAAAAACGTCTTCCGCCAATCCACATGCGGGAATTGTGGAATGGTCGGCCAACTCGATAGACATTAGTGAAGGAGTAAGATTAGGAAGATTGAGCGACTTGAAGATTGCAAGTGGCATCAAGTTAATGCTAGCACCAAGATCGGTCAAGGCGAAGCATTCCTCCATATCTTGGATTGCACAAGGGATCAAAAATTTACCGGGATCACCGACTTTTTGAGGTATGCGGTTAAGATAAACCGACGAACAACTAGACAATTGGTGCAATTTCTCCTTGTTGTTCAACATACTCTTAAAGTTAGCGGCAAATCGAGGCATCATGACCAAAGCATCGGCGAAACTCACTTTAAAGTGCAAATCACGAAACATTTTCATAAAAAGCTCAAATTGGTAATTGTCGCGCTCTTGACGTTTCTCCTTCCTAAGTATCGATGGATAGGGCAAAGGTGGTGTGGGTTGAGGCATAGTAAGCATAGCCTTTGGAATCTCTGGTTCCAATGTTGGTAAAGGGTCAACCGTAGGTGTGGCATGAGCGGTACTTTGTGGGATTGGGACATGCTCCTTTTGGACCACCACATCGGGTTCTTCCTCAATTGCTTCCTCCGTAGGAGCAATTGGTTGAGGAGTCGGTTCCTTAAGTGTCTTACCACTACGTGTGGTAATCACTTTCATCTCACCCTTAGGGTTTGATACGGTGTTGCTAGGAAGACTACTCGAAGACGGTTTACACATTATTGCCTCAAACATAGATGAGATTTTATCTTCAAACTTGGATTTCCTCTTCTCGGCTTTAACCATTTCTTTTTTTATCTCATGTTTCCCTTGCTCCATTTTTTGTTGGTTTTGTTGTATCCTAGTTACGGTTCCTTCCATCTTGTTGGTATGGATCTTAAGTTCATTAGCTAACTCGTTTTTCAACTCTTTCTTCAAGTCGTTCTTATACTCGGATCTTAGGCTAATGATTTCTCTTTGAATATTGTCAAACCTAGCATCATTCCCATTAGCGTATTCAACAAATTCATTTGGAAGATCTTTCAAATTTTGCAAACCTTTGTTGTTGTTTTGAAAATCATTTTGATTTTTGTTTGAAACTTGATTATTAGCCCCTTGATTACCATAGTTTCCCTTGTTGAAATTGTTTTTGAAACCAACTTGATTGTTGCGATAGTTGTTGTTAGCATTTTGATTTGAACCAAAACCCGGTGGAGTCAATTGATTAGAGCGGGTAACTTGACCGTTTTGGTTGTAATTTCCCGTGGCCGCGTAGGCACTCGAAGTGTTACCACCGTTGGTAATGCACTCGGATAAATCATGACCTCCACCACAATATATGCACGAAACCTCAACCGCTTTAGCCGTAGCGGGAGCACTTGGTTCACCAACTTTAAACTCAATCAAAAGTCCTTTTAGCTTATCAAAAATCTTGTTTTCCAAGTTCGCCTCAATTTGGCAAGCATCGATGGTAGTAGACAAAGAAGGTGAAGCCGAAGACGAAGCCTTACGAACACTAGACGTGCTACGAGGACTATAAACCTTAGATCTATTCTCAATTATCACCAAAGCTTCCTCAACCGTTTTACACAAAAAATTACCACCCGCGGCGGAATTTAAATAATCCCTTTCATGATCATTAAGTCCATTGTAAAACGTGTCAATTTGATGCAAGTCGGAAAAACCGTGATGAGGACATTCATGTAACATTTCCTTAAACCTATTCCAAGCCGTTGAAAAACTTTCATTAAACTCTTGTGAAAATTTTGAAATCTCGTTTTTCAAATGCGTAGTCTTAGAGGGCGGAAAAAATTGGTTCACAAACTTAGACACGAGATCCTTCCACGTCAATATAGAATTTGGTGGCTCTTTCTCTAACCAAATTTTAGCGGGCCCCACTAAGGAATACGGAAAAAGCATCATCTTTATCGAGTCACTCGAGACATCCTTAAACTTGCAAGTGGCGGTAAGACGATTGAATTAGCGGATATGGTTGTGTGGATTGTCCTTCTCATCACCACGGAATTTGTTGTTTTGAATCATTGACAACAAACCCGTATTCACCTCAAAATTCTCGGCAAGGATAGCGGGAATCACAATAGCCACTCCATAACCCTCGGTGGGTGCTTGAAGTAACTCCATCATAGTTCGATTCGCCATGGTTGGTGCTTCTCTTACAATGTGTTCGTCAATAGGAGACTCCTCACTAGAAAGATTGGGAGTGGGAGTTTTGTTCTTTCGTTTACGTGAACGTCTTTCTTGATTACGAGTTAGCATAAACGTAACGTACAACGAGGGGACGAGCAAAGAAGATTCTTTTTGGTGTTTTGTATTTTTCAATTTTTTTTTTGTGGTTTTTGATTGTATTAACCTTTTTGGATTTTGGTGAATGTATTAAATAGACACAAATCTACAAATCTCCTCCTTAATCAAATCTCTTGATTAAAGAAGCCTCGAGGAATGAAAACGATCACGTGAAGTGAACGCCTTCGATGACTTTAGAACGTTGGTGGAACACCAAAACGTTCAAGAGGGTTTAATCAATTGAAACCAAGAAAATATATATGATACTTTGTAATACTTTGGGTGGCAAAACCCTCGATTAGCTATAAAAATCAAATACTCACAAGCAAGCGGGGAAACGAGGCGGCGCGAAGCACTTAAGAGCCTTTTTCCTTAGGATATATTTTATAATATCCGCCTTATACCCACCTTATAATTTGTATTTTTCAAAATTGAGCTTCACGAAAGTATTTATCTATTTTTGCCTTTTTCTTTGGTTTGAGATTCGAATACAATGATTGGGTAATGACCTCCCAAGTCAAGGTTGTGATTTCTCACGTATTTGGAGTACTTGTGAATTTATTGTTCTACGTATACAATATAGTAATAGTATTCACACAAAAATCGAAAACCGATAATACGTATTAGTAGAGTGCTACTAATACAAATACTATTTTGGTTAGTATATAAAAACAACAATTCCAGATCAAAACACAACACGCCTCCCCGGCAGCAGCGCCAAAATGATGTAGTGGTTTTACTACTCTTTAGGAAAAGAGAGCAAAAGTGGCAAGTATTAAGCACGACGATTTAGGAAAACCGTGTACAAATGACCCAAAATGGGGAATCGTTCTCAAGGAGGCTTAGTGTGTGTGTAATGAAATGATTATCTTTGTAATTATATTTGTGAGAAAGAAAAATAGAAAGGGGATAAGAAGAGAATGACGATTACGAAGACGGATTACAATAAGACGAAAAGGTCGTACACGTAAAACCGTAAAAAGCACTAAAATTAAAATTTTACCCTAAAAATTCCTAAAAATTATTAAAAATCCACAAAAATATTCTAAGAGTTTACAAAAAATCCAAACTTGCCAAAACCTTTTAATTAATTAAATAATGACTTTTTAATGCTAATTAAAGCCCTAAAAATCAATATTAACTATTAAAAAGTCCAAAACAAGATCTTAAAGTTTGTAAACCTTTAAAATAACCTAATTAAGCTAAAAAGTATTTTTCAAAATTTTAAAACTACTAAAAACTATTTTTAAACACTTAAAAACTATTAAAATCACTTGAAACTTAAATTAATTCTAGAAAATAACTAAAAGACCTTAAAAATATTTGGAAAGTTGCAAAATTCCTAATTAAGTGTCTATAATCTAGGAAAAATATAAAACTTAGAAAATTAGACTTTCAATTTTTAACAATAAAATAATATTAAAATATTATTAAAAATCCAAAAATCATAAAAAAATTTAAAAAGTTGCAAACTAGCTTAATTTAACCTAAACAACACAGAAATGAAAGTGAAATTACCTAAATACCCTTAATGGGCCTAGAAAATGGGCTAAACCCAAAACAGATCCTAATTGGGCCAAATTTGAGCCCAATATAAAAAAGTGGTCCAAATAAGCCCAAAAAGCACTACTTGACTCAAAATTTGATTTAAACAACTTTTTCCAAAGGCCCAAAAGCGGAAAGTGTTAAATATGCTAGCTTATACCAAACTGCTTATTCTTAATGGGCTTTTTGGCCCATTAAGCTATAAGCTAGTGCCATAAGCTGAAATTAGACACACAAGCTTCTTTTGTCCTAAATAAGACTTCTGTAAAAAGAAATTTGAAATAAGCCCAAGGAATAAGCCTGAAAATGCAATAAGCAATCTACAGAAAACGACAAAGTAGTCGCTTTTGAGTTCTAGGCCACCCCAAAAGCTGATTCAAGTTTCTAAAGCTTTTAAATGACTTAATTAAGAAAAATCAACAAAGAGTTTTCAAATAAGTTGACTCAATAAGCTGGAAAAAGCAAATAAGCACTTATGTAAAAGTCAAATAAGTTGGTTTTCTAGCAAAAAGTCAAAGTCAAAGTCCAATAAGCTCCAGTCTAATCAAATGGGTCAAATAATGAAGATCTATCACAAAAAATAAGTTGTTACAGGTCTGGATAAGCTAAAATAGCTTATTGATAAGCTGAGTTCAATTTAACACTAGCAGGGGCTAGTTTTGGGTGTTGAGCAGTGGAAACTTTTTCCACTGCTTGACTTGTTTGACTTTTTGTCTTTAGTGAATTTTTTTGAGATTCAGATTACACAAAGGCACCCAAATGATCTTTGGATCATAAGAAGTCAATAACAATCAAAAGATCACAACCACAATCACCCAATTAATACAGTTTAATCAATAAAGTACCAGATCTAGCACAGACATGAAACAATAAGCAGTTTAGGTTCAAAAAGCACTTAGAGCACAATTCAGCCAGCCAAATTCCACCAAATGCATACACAAGCTATATTAAACTTAAATGAACAAGTCTAAACAAGTTTTATGCAATGATTCAAAGAATTAAGCATGATCTAAGCTGATGAATGTTACTAATGAACACTAACACATGCAGTTTTTTACTTTGCTGATGTATTTGACACACAAGCCAGATTCAACACCTCAAATCTCTCAAACAGGTTACAATGACTTTGTTTAAACCACTTTTAGCCCTAAGCATGCATACACCCTAAGTGTTCCCAAAATCCTAGGTCAAAACAGGCAATAACAAAGATTTTATAGCAGACTGTTTGATTCAAGGTTTCAAACCCAAAAACATGCAGCAAACCACTCTCAACCAAGCATATATCAGATATAGAACACAAACACAAACTTTCCACAACACAATAACAAGATTCAAGCTTAAACAGGTAGACCCAAACACCCTTTTAACTTTTCAAAACCAAGTTTTTCAAATCAAAAGCAAGATTCAGTTTACCAAGTGATCAATCTAGCATATAAACAACATTATCATGCAAGACTAAGCAGATTTAAGCCAAGAAATCAACAAGAACACTAATAGAGCACAAATCCACAAAAATTCCAATATTTATCAGATTTTCAAGGATTTAAGACAAACCTCATAGATGTACATCCACACCCACGAATTTATGAGCTTATGTGCTAGCTAGAACAAGCACAAGCTTCCAATAACAACCCTGCTAAGATTCAACAAGGTAAGTAGCACAATATAAAAATCAGAAACTTAAAAAGCCTTGATTAATGCAACCTTGTTACCCCACACTTGATTATCCCCAAGTTATAAGCCTCACCACACCTTAATATCACAATTAGGATGCTATGATCAGCCCTATAACCCAAGAATTCCAAGGTTGAAACAAGAACTTAGCAAAATATCAAGCTTGAAGGAAAAATGCAAACTTTTGCACTCTCCTAAAAAACAGGTTTTGAGATTCAAATTCAGTGAACAAATAACATAAACAAGCATAAAATAAGATGGCACTTGGTCTTTCTTCAACACACTTAACACAATTTCATTAAACTTAAAAGAGGATTTACAAGTGTTTGAACAAGGAAAAACCAAAAGCAGAAATAAATGTAATGAGCTAGACCCTTTATATAGAGGGTGTACATGGTCCTAGAAAGCTGAAAATGTGAAAACCCTAAGCATTGGACTTCCAGAAATACCCTTGTGGAAATTTGAAATCTTGAGCTCATGTGACTTTATCTTGGACGTTTGTGGAGTGTATAGCTGTTGGAATTGCATCCAATGGCTCTTGTGAAGCTTAGAAAGCAAGCAAGTTTGTGGACGTTGGATCTCTTTGGCATGTTTGTCTTCTTCCCCTTAGACGTAGCAGGGGAGGCCCCATGCATCATGTGGGTTGTGGGGCGTCATGTTTAAGGTTTGGGATGTGATTATGATATCCTTAATCATAAATCTGGATAATATTAGGGCTTAATTTTTGCTTAATCAAAAAGCCCTAATCCTTGTTCTTGAGTGAATAGTGTGACGTTTTGATCTAGATTTGTGTTTTAAAGATATGTTAAGCGCCAAGTTTAAACTAATCTGTTAGGATTAGTTAATAAATGGGGTGAGTGGATAGCTGATGTGGAGGAAGGGTGAAAGGTGATTGGTGGAGAGGAGTAAGTGGGACAGGTGTCACCATTTGGTTGGTCTAGGTAAGAATTGTGTCGGCCAGAAACAAACCCCCATCTTTATTGAACTTGTCTTTTTACTTCCAAACCTTGTCAACGCCCAATTAAGCTATAACAACTTTTCATTCTTTACACTTTTGCCCCAAAACATTTTGCAAAGTGAATTCAGGGGTAAGTCTTGCCATTTTGTGATTCTTGAGGGACTGATTTGGCATTTTCTTGATGGATAATGGTCTTGACTTGCATATTTTATATTTAGGAGGACTAAAATTGCCAAGTCATAATGATTGAGGGACCATTCTTGCCAAATGTTGAAAGTCAAGGGTCCTTTTTGTAATTTTGGGATTTTCAAAGGACCAAACTTGTTATTTCTTGTACTTTGAAGGACTTCATGATATATTTGACTTTGTGGAGGATAATGGTTGACAATTTAGCTTTGTTGAGGGGCTAAACTTGCCAATTCTTCAAAGTGGAGGGCCCTTTTTGTAATTTTGACAAACTTTAGGGACCAAACTTGTAATTATGAAGATACAAGGGTATAAAGTGTCAATTCTTCCATATTAGAGGACCCTTCTTCATAATTCTTCAAGTCTTCAAGGGTTTTTCTTGGGAAAATTCTTCATTAGGGCTTGGTTCAATGTGCGGCTTCGTTTCCCGTGTTCGTTTTTGTATGATTCTTGTGATCTTTTGTCATTTTCTCAATATTCGTACCTAAAATACACAAACAACAAACACAAGCATATATATGGGTATTTTGATGATATTTAATGCATTTTAAGCCCTTTTGGATGATGAGACTATGTATAAAAGCAGTCTCATCAAACACCCCTAAAAACCTCCTTTTTGATTTACCACATAACCATTTACATGTTTGATTTATGATTTTAATTAGGTTTTTAAAAACATCATGTTCTTATTTAATTTATTATATCAAATCAAAAGAAAAAAGATTAAAATGGTATACCGAATGCGTGGATCTAACGAGGATGAACACAAACGAACACACGTACAAGATTCAAGATCAAAATCAAACGAACACCCCCTTTTCTTGTGTTGTATGCGGCGGCCAAAGAGGACAAGAAGGAAGAAGCCAAAAATCTTTTTAGGGTTTTTAATGTTTTTACTGTAAAGTGAAAAATGAAAACAAGATTTCACATTAACCCTTGTTAGTTAAAAATTTAGATGGGCTTGGCCCATCTTTTGGTGTAGCCGCGGTTAAGGGGGTCCCACATGGGGTACCCGTACCGTTTTCCGTGTCTCGATATTTAAGTGTTCGTTCGTGTTTATTTGTGTTCGTGTTTTATGTGTTCTCGCTAAATAATAACCGTGACTTAATATATTTATTCGTGCTCGTAATAAATATATATACGTAATTAATATTAGTTCGTGATTTAATTACGTTCATGATTTCATGATCACATGCTCGTGATTAATTATTGTTAAATAATTATTGTGTGTTCGAACGTGATAAATACTTATCGTGTTCTAACACGTACGTAATACGTAAAACCCTAACACGTAAACGTAATCATGCTATAATAGGAAAGTTTTAATCTAGTAAGTACGATCTTGAGGGTACTATTCATGGTAAAAGCATGCGGGTTTTACAACTCTTCTCCCCTAAAAAGAATAATTCGTCTCCAAATTATAGATAAAGTAAACTGAAAAAGAAGAACATACCCGAATTCAAATATGAAATAAGGGTAAGAAGCCCGGATAGACTCCTCTGTTTCCCAAGTGGCTTCCCACTCGGTATGATCCCTCCAAAGGATTTTGACGAATGGAATCGTCTTCCTTCTCATGACTCGTTCTTGTATGTCAAGAACTCGTTCGGGTTCTTCTATAAAAGTGAGATCTTCACGTATCTGTTCCAGTGGATACTGAACCATGTGAAAGGGGATGATACTAGTACCCTCTGAGTAAGGACACATGAAACACATTGTGTACATGTGAAAGCTGCGGAGGTAACGCTAACCGGTAAGATACTTCACAGACTCGTTCAATGATATCAAATGGTCCGATGAAACGAGGACTGAGCTTCCCCTTAATCCCGAAGCGTCTAACACCACGTGCCGGCGAAACCTTAAGGAAGACGTGATCTTCTACGTTAAAATGTATGTCCCTACGATGCTTATCGGCGTAACTCTTCTGACGTGACCGTGCCTCCTGAAGTTTTTGCTTAGCTACTGCGATCCTTTCATTGTTCATCTCTATGATTTCTGTTCCTTCAAGTGTTCGCTCGCCAACCTGATCCAGCAGATTGGGGCGCGACACTTTCTGCCATACAACATCTCGTAAGGAGCACACTTGATACTTGCGTGCCAACTGTTGTTGTATGCAAACTCCACCAAACAAATATAATCGTCCCACTCACCCGTCCATTCCAACGCACATGACCTCAACATGTCTTACAATGTCTGAATCGTTCACTCCGACTGTCCGTCTGTTTGAGGATGAAAAGCCGTGCTGAGCTTAAGTTGTGTACCCCAAGCTTTCTGCAGGCTCATCCAAAATCACGAAGTGAAACGAGGATCTCTGTCTGAAACGATGCTAGATGGAGCACCGTGGAGTATCATGATCTCTCTTCTATACATATCGGCGAGTTTACTTACCGGATCTTCCTTGCGGATCGATAAGAAATGAGCTGAT
Source organism: Glebionis coronaria (assembly GCA_025667525.1). Classification (NCBI taxonomy): domain Eukaryota; kingdom Viridiplantae; phylum Streptophyta; class Magnoliopsida; order Asterales; family Asteraceae; genus Glebionis; species Glebionis coronaria. The sequence goes on from CM046880.1 coordinate 188,296,389, forward strand.
TTGGTAAGTCGATCTACGATAACCCAAATTGCATCATGCTTCCTCTTGGTAGGCGGAAGACCAGTAACAAAATCCATGGTGATTTTGTCCCACTTCCACTCTGGAATATCTTACGGTTGAAGGAAACCGCCAGATCGCTGATGCTCGATCTTAACCTGTTGGCAGGTAAGACACTTGGAGACGTAAGTGGCCACATCCTGTTTCATACCACTCCACCAAAAGTATTGCTTGATGTCATGGTACATCTTAGTCGAACCAGGATGTATAGAGAATAGGGAGCTATGAGCTTCGGCTAACAAGGCTTCCCGGAGTTCTTGGTCATCAGGAACACAAAGTCTCGTGCCCTACCATACGATACCATCTGCATCTACTCTGAATTCCGTCTGTTTCTCCAAATTCTGTACTATCGCCCAGATTTCTCCATCATCTTTCTGAGCTTCCTTGATCTTAGAGAGTAACTCGGGTTCTACTCTAAGATTAGCCCAGTAACCGTGTCGTCCACGTACCATGATCTTGATGTCTAGTCGCTCCAAGTCTCTTATGATTTCCTCCTCAATTTTAATGCCGTTGATCATTCCGGACATCCTGCTAAGAGCATCTGCTACTACATTTGCCTTTCCGGGATGATACTGTAGATTAATGTCATAATCCTTCAACAGCTCTAACCATCTCCTCTGCCTCATGTTCAATTCACGTTGAGTGAAGATATACTTCAAGCTCTTGTGGTCCGTGAAAATATCACATGATTCTCCATATAAGTAGTGCCTCCATATCTTCAATGCAAACACGACTACAGCAAGTTCCAAGTCATGCGTGGGGTAATTTTCTTCATAAGGCTTAAGCTGCCGTGAAGCGTACGCGATCACTTTCCCATGTTACATGAGAACACAGCCAAGTCCCTTCCCGGATGCATCACGATAGATTTGAAATCCACCCGTACCAGATGGGAGAGTAAGAATAGGTGCAGATACTAGCTTCTGCTTCAGGTCTTCAAAGCTATTCTCTCGTTCTTCAGTCCAGACTAATTTCTCCCCTTTCCGCATCAGTTTGGTCAATGGTAGTGCTAAGCGAGAAAAGTTCTCCACGAACCTACGGTAATAGCCAGCTAAGCCTAAGAAACTGCGGACTTCCGTCGCTGATGTCGGCCTCGGCCACTTAGTAATGGCCTCAACCTTCGCTGGATACATAGTGATTCCTTCTGCTGATACAATGTGACCTAAGAATGTCACCTTGTCTAACCAGAACTCACACTTGGAGAATTTAGCATACAGCTGCTTCTGGCGAAGAATCTGTAGTACTGTACGAAGATGGTCTTCGTGTTCTTCCTTGGACTTTGAGAAAATCAGGATGTCATCGATGAAGACAATGACGAACTTGTCCAGAAATTCATGGAAGATTCTGTTCATCAAGTCCATGAACACTACTGGAGCATTTGTCAGGCCGAATGGCATAACTACAACTCGTAGTGGCCATAGCGGGTACAAAAAGCAGTCTTGGCGATGTCCTGCTCCTTAAGCCGTAGCTGATGGTAGCCTGACCTAAGATCAATCTTGGAGAAGTGTTTGGCCCCTTGGAGTTGGTCAAACAGATCGTCTATACACGAAAGTGGATACCTATTCCGGATCGTAATCTTGTTGAGCTCGCGATAGTCTATGCAAAGACGCATACTGCCGTCCTTCTTCTTAACAAATAAGATCGGTGCGCCCCATGGAGATGCGCTCGGTCAAATGAAACCTCGTTCTAGACGTTCTTGTAATTGATCCTTCAGCTCCTTCAGCTCTATGGGAGCCATGCGATAAGGAGCATTGGAGATTGGTTCAGCTCCTGGAATAAGCTCGATATTGAATTCCACTTCTCGTGCAGGTGGTATGCCCGGAAGTTCTGCTGGAAATACATCTTGGAATTTTGACACTATTGGTTGATCCTGAATTGATGGAGATTCAGCATCCATGTCGTGAACCGTAGCTAGATAACCCTCGCAACCATGTGACAGTAGTGCACGTGCTTGCAGGGTAGATATGATTTGTACAGACTGTCCGGGTACGAACCGGTTATGAATGTGCTCTGGTGCATTAAAATCACCGAAGATAACTCGATATGAATGGCAGTCTATGGTAGCATGATGCTTGGATAGCCAATCCATGCCCAAAATCATGTCGAAGTCATTCATGTCTAGCGGAAGTGCGTCAACAGGTCGAACCTTATCGTCAAATTCTAGGGGAAGACTCTTGTATACATTGGTGATTAATACAGAGTCCCTCAAAGGTGTGGAAATAGTAAGCCTATTCTCTAGTGGCATGGAGAGCATCCTAATGTTCTTAGCATAAGCAGTAGAAATGATCGAGTGAGTAGCACCCGTATCGAAAAGAACACACGCAGCTTGACCATACATATACAAGATTCCAGTGATGGTACCTGTAGACTTGTTGTCCTGGTCTTGAGATGTCGTGTAGATACGCCCGGTGGTAGGAAGCGGCTTGGAATCAGCATGTCCTGATGTGCCCTCCATCTCGCCCTTACGGCAATCCTTCATGATATGGCCAGGAAGACCACACTTGAAGCATGCGTTCGTGTTACGACGACATGGCCTTGGGTGCCTACGGTGGCAAGTAGAACAAAGAGGATGAGTATACCCTCCAGCAGGTGCTCTGGCTGGCTGAGAACCTGATAAAACATTTTACAGAAGACATGATAATAGGGTGCAAAGGACAATGCGGATAATCGTAAGATTGAATAACAGTGATAGCTGGACGGCTAGGCTGTGAACCTCTCTGGTTCTGGTCCCTACCTTTCCATGGTTCCTGGTAAAAGTTTTGCTAAAGTGTCAGAATATGAGTTATAACATGAAATCATAAGAAAATGTGTAAGTATTAAGACATGCTGCTGTTGGAGTGTCCAGCGTTATTACGGTAATTATCATTACCGCCACGCCTTTCCGTAGCAGAACGGTCGTTAGTCTGACCGTTTCCCTTGGGCTGATGAGGCTGCTGCTGAGTAGCCGGCTGAGACCGGTCCCCAGTTTTCTTCCTGGAAGATACATTTTAAAGAGATAAATAATTGACATATATGGAAAGAATACGGATTGATCACCGCTTGAATACGAATGTTTACCTCTTGTCAGGTCTCTCAGCTTCCCCGAACTCATCTCTCTCCTGCAGCATCTCCAGTTTACGTGCTGCATCGGCCACTTGTGCTACAGTTTTGAACGTAGCACACACCAGATTGTTTGCGACCGATGTGCGAAGAGCCCACCTAAAGTGGTGTGCCTGCTCTTCAGGAGTACCTGTTGTCGCACCAAGGAAACCAGCTAAGCGAAGAAAGCGCTGTATAAACTCGTTGCTATTCTCCCCAGCTCTCTGTCGGATCCCATGGTACTCCCTCTTGAGCTTGTCTTGCTCAGCCTTGGGAAAGAACTGCTCCATCACATTGTCCTTGAACTGAGCCCAAGTCAAACCAGCAACCCACTCGTCACCTCCCTCAGGCTGCATCAACGCTAACCATCAATTTAGCACATCACCTTCGAACCGATAGCATGCTAACCTCGCCTTGTACGCGGGGTCACAACCCATAGCATTGAAAATCTTCTCGATGTGAGCCAACCAGATTTCAGCATCACTGGGGCTATCTGTCTTCTCAAAATCTCGAGGACGGAGCTTGTTGAATCTCTCCAGCCATACTGCTAATGTCACTGGAGGAGGAGGAGGAGGAGGTGCCTGGTTATGCTGCTGATTGTTGGCAGCTTGAACCTCAGCTTTGATGTCGTTCCTCAGTTGAGGAAGCAAAGCTTGCATTGCAGCTTGGATTGCAGCATTGAGTTGTTCATGTTCGCGTGTGAGAACCATCTGACAGTATAACATAAAACATATGATTAAACAGATCAAAACATCAAATATATATACATGAAAAAAAATTATACCAAAATTCAAGAAAAAAATTTTATGCAAGAAAATTTTTATGTATGAATGCATGATGCAGTTTTATGAAAACTTTTGTATGCCCGAGAGTGAATGCCTATGGTCAATTCACCCAAAATAAAAGACATGGCGAGGGGACGCCTATGGGTCGGTCCCAAATTTAAAAGTTTCGATAAAACACATGCGACTAAATAGGGCCAGTCCTGTACCAACCATTACTTAGTCATAAACCTGCGACAATGACATATATATGTATGCATAAAAATGATGAATGCATGAAAACGACTGTCAGTTCTAGGAAGACCATAGTGACTACCCACTAATCACAGGTCATATTTTGAGAGCCTACAGGTTGAAGCCTTGGCTCTGATACCATAATCGTAACACCCCATTTTGATAATGAAAGGTCACGCGTAATTATGGCGTTTCATCAAAGCATACACGGAAAAATGTCTAAACATTACATGACCATAAAAGGAAAATACCGGATTCAAACATCGGTAGTCCAAAAGTAAAGCTCATCACACACAAACATAAGTACTGTAAAGGAAAGGACTAAACAATGTCCATAGCAAGTGTATCAAAGTAAAGATAATGCATAAAGTAAAGTAAGGCTAGAAAGCTTCCAGTCCATATGCATGTACTCTTAAAGTCTACGAGCGTCCCTGAGTACCTACCGTTTTGGGAACATAGAAAAGGAAAACGGTTGAGCAATACGCTCAGTGCACGGATGTACAATAAAGCATGAATATGATAAGCATATAACATATAACAGCGGAAGAAACTAAGTCCCGAATAACCTGGTTAAGTCTTGGTAAAACTGGTTTTATAGTTTGAAAAGCCTTATGTTTATCTTATAAAACTGTTTAACATATTCTACCATTAGCCAATATAGGTCATGAAAATCCACCGTGCAAGAATACTTGGTGGGGTGACCTCATCATGCAAATTAGAGGGGCTGCCTCTAATTTAATATACTGGTTTGGGTAGGAGGGATCAGCTCCTTGTGAAGGATGCAAGACACACACCACATTCACACTGAGTAATCTGCTGGAAAAACATGTAACTAGGATGCACCCATACGCCCCACATGATAAATATAATAATATGGCCAAAAGCTGAAGGGACGCCACGAGCAATCACTCCGCTGTGGTGAAGTCATAACATCAGTGCCTCTAATGTTATGGTTATGGTACCTCCATAACTAGGTGAAACTGGTCATGCATGTATATGGCTATAGGTATTCTAAATTAAACATAAGCAAATCAAGCATATAAACTTATACTACGGGAAAACATTTGGCTGCATACGGGGAATCCTAATAAGGAAAGAATGTCCATACTGAAAGGACGGGAATCCGTACCTTATGTCTAGTGAACGAAGAAGACGAACTGAGGAGAATCCTACTTCGGTATCACTAATGCTACATAAATACATACGTGAATAAGTATCTGATTACTAAATACGTAACTGGTTTTATATCATGTCTTAGCTTATTTTATATGTTCATATCATGTTTTACTGTTTTAAGCCTTAAACTGTGTTTATCTTATATTCTGTCTATTCTGATTAAGTATTTCTGGTATTTCATGTATTATTATACTTACTGTGTAATAATAAGTAACTTTCTAAAAATACCAGGTTTCCTAAAATAGAAAGTTTCCAAAAATAGAAAGTTACCAAAAATAGAAAGTTTTTAAAAATAGAAAGTTTCCAAAAATAGAAAGTTTCAAAAATAGAAATTTTCCAAAAATAGAAAGTTTTCAAAAATAGAATTACTGCTTAAAATAGATAAGTTTCTAAAATAGAAAGTTTCCATAAATAGATTAGCTGCCTTAATTAAATAAGTTTCTAAAAATAGAAAGTTTCCATAAATAGATTAGCTTCCTTAATTAAATAAGTTTCTAAAAATAGAAAGTTTCCATAATTAGATATAAGCTGGTTAAATAAGCTAAGTATATAAGCTTAAGTGTTTTCCGATTATTTTCCTAAGTCATAATGATATAAGGTATAGATTATTAATTATTACATGTAATTTAAATAAACTATAGGTTAAAAGTATTTAATTAAATATATCATGTTTTTAATTAAATAAGGTTAAATACTTAGGTTAAAACATGTATTATTAATTATTAATAATATAACCTAAGTCATGTTAATTAATTAATTATAACCATAGTTTTTAAATAATTAATTAATTATAAGTCTAAAAATATAAATACTTAGGTTAATAATTTCATGATCTAATAATTAAATTATAACCTAAGACATGTTTTATTAAATTAATCATGTCATATAATTATTAATTTAATTTTAACATATGATCATTAAAATATAACCATAACATAAACCATGAACCGGATCGTGACTAGAAACAATGAACCGAACTCAAAATCAACACTATACCCCGAACCACTTCCGGGTTCTTCCCTTTTGCTGCTGCCGTGGGACCCACACCACCAAACCGGGACCATATGGTCTCGGTGGTGGTCTATTAGCCAAACCGAGACCCCCTTGGGGTTCGGTTTAGGCGCCGGCCAAACAAACACCCCTAAAAACCTCCTTTTTGATTTACCCAATAACCATTTACATGTTTGATTTATGTTTTTAATTAGGTTTTTAAAAACATCATGTTCTTATTTAATTTTATTAGATCAAATCAAAAGAAAAAAGGTTAAAAAAGGTATACTGAATGCGTGGATCTAACGAGGATGAACACACATGAACATACGTACAAGATTCAAGATCAAAATCCAACGAACACCCCCTTTTCTTGTTTTGTATGCGGCGGCCAAAGAGGACAAGAAGGAAGAAGCCAAAAATCTTTTTAGGGTTTTTAATGTTTTTACTGTAAAGTGAAAAATGAAAACAAGATTTCACATTAACCCTTGTTAGTTAAAAATTTAGATGGGCTTGGCCCATCTTTTGGTGTAGCCGCGGTTAAGGGGGCCCCACATGGGGTACCCGTACCGTATTCCGTGTCTCGATATTTAAGTGTTCGTTCGTGTTTAGTTGTGTTCGTGTTTTATGTGTTCTCGCTAAATATTAACCGTGACTTAATATATTTATTCGTGCTCGTAATAAATATATATACGTAATTAATATTAGTTCGTGATTTAATTACGTTCAAGATTTCATGATCACATGCTCGTGATTAATTATTGTTAAATAATTATTGTGTGTTTGTACGTGATAAATACTTGTCGTGTTCTAACACGTACGTAATACGTAAAATCCTAACACGTAAACGTAATCATGCTATAATAGGAAAGTTTTAATCTAGTAAGTACGATCTTAAGGGTACTATTCATGGTAAAAGCATGCGGGGTTTACAATAGTCAACCTCTAACTATGTAGATACCATCATCTTCAAAACATCTTTAGACATAGGATATTCAGCATCAACCAAAAGATATTCTGCAAATTTAGAAGTACTAAGATAGTATACACCAACAGCTGAATATAAACGCCACTTCAAACCACTAAGATCATCCAGATCCAACCATATTGGATCAGCTTCATTTGGAGCAATCATTCTCTTGAATGTTGTCCAAATCTTTATTCCATTGACTGAAGAAGGCTCTTCAGCTTCATACTTGGTCTTCATCAACTTCCATAAATCTACCAAGTCTTCTCTATCCATACTTGCAAACAAAGAAATCAAAGAGGTGAATGTGTGTACCTTGTCACCATATCTGGTGATCACCCAGAAACCACTTTCATCTTCTTCATACTTGATTATTGGGTTTCTGAAATCTAAAGGTAACACTTCTGTAACATCTGAAGCCTCCAAAGGTGAAAGCTTTATATTCCTACATATAACAGCTTCACTAGGATTCAATTTATCAAGTACTGGGAATTCAATAGGTATTCCCTTCTTCACTGGTCTTGGCACAATGGAAGCCCTCTTGATCTACATATTTTCTGCAATTTCTTCTTTTCTTTCATCAGAAAGAAGTCTGAGAGTATTCTCTTCATAAACACGCTCCCAAATAGGATATGCATAAAACTCCAATTCTTCAAAGGAAATATTCTTCAATTTCTCATAGGTTCATCCTCCTTGATGGCACCTAAGAAGCATATAATAGAGCTTTCTTCTATATCTTTTCAGCTCAGAAAGAACCTTACTTGCCTTATGCTTCAAAATCACCTTACAATCCTTTTGAACTCTCAGCAGAATTTCCAATCCCCAAATTTGTCCAGTAAGTGACATGTCTGGATTTTCTACAATTGAAGATTCCCATGCAAAATACATATCAACTACTTCAGGCATGTCAAAGTCAACTTGCATCTTTAACTCCCTAAGCTTCTCCCTTGCCAATTCATCCTCCCCATACTCCAATTTCTCTGGCTAATCAATAATCATCACACTAGAACCAGAACTCTCATCATCACTGTCATCTTTATTGCTTTCAATGGCAGTCTCTACCCTATCCTGTTCCTCAAGTTGTGCAGCCAAAACAGAATCAAAATGTACCTGAGCTGCATCCTTAGGTACTTGTACTTCTTCCATAACCCCTTTACCCTTATCCACAGCTCTGATAGTTGGTAAAGTGATTGATGATACCTGTGTAGAAACATCTTTGATGATAACTGGTGGTTGGGATACACCAGTCATACCTGCAAGTCTGTCAGCGTCTGATTTGTTCTTGTCAGCGTTCAAATATTAAATGTCAACGGCTGACTTTGTGACTTTCTGCATCATCTCTACAAATGAAAGCTTCTTGGGAGTAACCAAAGAAATATCAATAGCTGGCTTCTCCTTCAAACTTTTCAGTGCCTCAGCTATCTCCACACTCCCATAAGAACCACCTTCTTGTGAGCCCTTGTCACTCACATTTACTGGCTCATCCTCCCATTTGGAAGAATCCTCCTGCCTTCTCCTATTATTGGCAGCCTCCAAAATAACCACCATCTCCCTCAATGATTTGAGTTCAAGGCCTTGGGCTGGGAAAATCTGTACAAGGTCTGCATTTTGCTTTTGCAAGCGCATGCAAACTACCGTCAATTCCATAGCTAATAAAGGTTCCAGTCTGCCCTCCTCTATCATGGGGATTTGACCCCCCAAGAGAGATTCATTGGGCATGGGTGTGGTCTTAATGATGTTGGGACTGTCTTGACATGCTTCTAAGCCAATGTTAATTGTCCCAGCCCCACCCATGTCACCAACCACACTTGTGGTGGTGGTTCTCTCTACTACATGGCTAGGACAACTAGAGGAGAACACTCCAGTAGTCCTTTGGCGTTTCTTAAACCTATAGTCGTGTGGTTCTGAGGAGGAAGTAGAATGGGGGTCTGTTTGGTTTTGGGGGATATTGGTGTCAGTGTTTGGGTTGGCTGTGTTAGCGCCCACATTGTGAGAGTCAGCGCATGAGGGTTGAGGGTCAAGGTCCATATGTTGTGGTGATGGAGGTTATATTGGTAGAGGGTCTGGTTTTGGTTGAGGTTGTGCAGCTGCCTGAATGACAGCTTGCATGGCTGGGGTGAGGGAAGGTCTCTAAATGGTGAGGTATTCATGTTACCAAACACATTTTTCTTTTGAGTAAGGACCTCATAAAAATCATCATGGTCCATACGACAATATCTTTGTTCATCAAAAACCATTTGTAAAAACCTAGGGTAAGCAAGAGTCATCTTGTTACCCTTGTTGTGACACATGCCATCAAAAATTATTTTGGAAAAATTAAATTTTTGCCCATTTGCAATGCAAACAAGAGCACAACTGATGGTTTGATTGATTTCATTGAAAGAAGAGCATTTAGGACTCAAACATTGTTGGATGACATGTATCAGGTACTTCTAGGGTGGGAAAAATTGTTGTTTAGTATATTTGTTTATGTGCCCAACAAGAGGCAAAGCATATCCCAAGCCTTAAAGCCCTAACTCTAGCTCTGCTAGGGAAAGGGTTGTTATACCATCAGCGTCATCAAGGCGTAAAGCCTGACGAACTAGAGCTTCAGTAACAACCCATTGAGCCCCATGAACAGTACCAACCAATGTAATCACTCCATCAATGGTTTTGGAACTAACAGTGTTCCAAAACTGCTTGATGTGTGTGATAGGAACGAGTGGAGTATGAGAAAGTGCATACCTTAGAGGAGACGCCATTAAATATCCAATCATCTCTGTGTATTGGGGGTGCAAAGTGGTATCTTCAATCATATAAGTCACCATATTATGTTGGCTTCTGAACCCCAACTCCACATTAGCAGGTTTAAACTTTGGTGCCATTTAGATGATTTGTGAAAACCATAAGATGGTAACAATGGAGGTATGAAGGTTTTGAGAATTTTAGCAGACAAGAATAGTAGTTACCCTATTTGAAAGAAATGAGCCAATTTATAGGAGTAAGATAAGCACACGATTGGTTGAAAAATGAGGTTGTTATATTCAAAAAGTAATGATCACAATCTTGAAAATAATAGAACTTATATCTTTCATTAATTAAAAGTTACCAACTCGCTAAAATTACGGCCCAAAATATTGTCAAAAATAGCAACTGGGTGGACCCCAATGCTTTTCAACGGTCAAAAAGTAAACATCAGCGTGTAACGGCTATATTCTTGTCAGCGTTGAAATTTTGCCATGTAAGCGTTTAAATAGTTCGTATCAGCGTTGGAAGTAAACTATGTCAGTGGCCAAAAAAAATAATAAAAAAATAAAAAGACCTTAACAAAAAAGTTTTCCCTAGTGAAGATAACTCTTATACTGAAAATGACTATAGGGTGGAAAGCACTGTCCAATCATACACACTTGCATAAGCAAGATAGACATAATTGTCCTCAAGTGTCCTTTGCTAACCAAAGTTCTTAACAGTGAAGAAATCTTATATAAACTCTTTGTAACTTCCCAGGTAAGCCCAAGTAAAAGTTACACCAAGTCTCCCAACCGACCAAGCCCAATTCTAGGCCAAAACGTCTTGGCAGCATGCACAGTATATCAACTTTGCATGCTACAGTGCCTCAAGAATTAGAAATTCCAATTCTTACTCACCAGTGGACACAATCTAGAATCGTGATAAGAGTATTCTAAGAACACCCAAAATCCTAAAGGTTTCCTAAACCCCCCTTAAACTAGGATATACATAGTTGCAAAATAAAAAGTATATGACAAAAATTTATTTCAAGATAGGAATGTAAACATTCCAACCATCATAAATAAACTTTTAACACATTCCTTGTAAGCTCTAAAGATCCATAAGCAACTCTGTATCCAATTTTACAATGCTCATAATGCCTGCATGATTAGATCAAAAACCACAAAAACTAACATGTTGCTGTCAGCATCCATTTTTACACTTGTCAGCGTTCAAATAACCTCTGTCAGCGTTAGAAAAATAAAGTGGAAAATCTAATACTTTACACAAATAAATAACAGTGCACATCTTGTACATACTATATAATGATTTCAAAAACACATTTAGGTGAGATTGATCATTCCAATACTTGTCACCAAGTACTGAAACCTCCCAACATCAAAAGGTTTAGTTAAAAGATCAGCCACATTCTCTTTTGTGTCTATCCTATCTGGATGTATTAAACCCTTTTTAAAAAAATCTCTTATAAAATGATGCCTAATTTCTATGTGTTTAGTTTTAGAATGATGTACAAGATTCTTAATAATGCATAATGTACTGTTATTATCTACAAATATCTTAGTATGCATAAAATTATACCCATAATCGAACAGCTGGTTTTGAATCCATAGAACTTGTCCACAACATGCAGCTGCAGCCACATACTATGCTTCAGTTGTAGAATTTGCCACCACTGTTTGTTTCTTACATTGCCAAGATATGAGCCTGCTCCCAAGAAATTGGCATCCACCAGTTGTGGATTTCCTATCAAACTTATCACTTCCATAATCACTGTCTGAATATCCAATAAGCTCCAATGGACAATCTTTAGGATACCATAATCCCAAATTGGGATAGCACCTAAGGTATCTAAAGATCCTTTTAACAGCATGAAGATGACACTCTTTGGGAGTCACTTGATGACGTGCACATGCACACACAACAAACATGATGTCAGGTCTAGAGGCTGTAAGATACATCAATGAACCAATCATTGATATATAATGCCTGACATCAACATCTTTTTCATCTCCAGTCTTTCCCCAAGGGTGTTCCCTATCCATGGGTGTGCTAGCCCGTTTTTCATGAGGAGAAAAACCAAACTTCTTCAAGATCTCAACCACATACTTGTCTTGAGAGATAAAGATACAATCTTCTTTCTGTTGTACTTGTAAACCTAGAAAGAAGTTCATCTCTCCCATAGCACTCATCTTGAATTTGTCTGTCATGAGTTTGGAAAAGTCTCCACTCATATTTGGATTTGAAGATCCAAAGATAATATCATCCACATAGACCTGTACAAGAAGAAAATCCTTGCCAGTCTTCTTGGTAAAAAGTGTCTGGTCTATGGTGCCCCTCTTAAACCCATTTTCCACAAGGTAAGTGGATAATGTACCATACCATGCTCTTGGGGCTTGATGAAGTCCATACATTGCTTTCTTGACTCTACACACCTTGTCTGGATGCTCTGAATCTTCAAAACCTGGAGGTTGTATAACATACACTTCCTCCTCAATTGTGCCATATAAGAAAGCACTTTTCACAACCATTTGATAAACTGTGAAACCCATGCAAGAAGCATAGGCTAGGAAAATCCTTATTGCTTCAATTCTTTCAACAGGTGCAAAAACCTCTTCATAGTCTATCACTTCTTCTTGTGTATAGCCCTAAGCAACTAAACGTGCCTTGTTTCTGACCACAATCCCTCTTTCATCCTTTTTATTCCTTAGAACCCAACGTGTCCCAATAGGTCTTACATACCTTGGACAGTCCACTAGCTCCCAAACATCTTGAATTGCAAACTGGTGAAGCTCATCCTACATTGCTTCAACCCAGCTTGGTTCTTTAAGAGCTTCAAAAATCTTCTTGGGTTCCTTTTGTGACAAAAAACAGGCAAACAAACATGCTTGCACAAGAGGGGTATCTTCCTTCTAATGAATATTGATAGGTGTGAAAACACCCATCCTTTTACCACTTAATTATAATAATAACCAGGCCAAAACGTGTATTTTATGTCGTAAATGTCGGAATTATGCGTGGTTTGTGTATTTGTTGTGATTTTAGGATCAAAATGTTAAAAGGGAAGAAAACACGGCTTTCACGGGCTTTTATCGAAGAAAAAGACAAAAGACGAAGTCAAGAAATCAAGAGTGCAAAAAGAACGGAAGTCCAAGGCCTATTCTGAAGATTTTCGAAGAAAAGTCCAAAGACGGAAGTTTAATAAAGCCGAAGAACTCAAGTCTAATTTATGAAGAAATCACAAGACAAGTTTAAAGTAATCCCGAGACAAAGTCTGAAAGGTCGAAGAATTTAAAAGATTAAAGGCTAAAGACGAAGGATTAAAAGATAATTAAAGAAAGAAGAAAGAGGGGAGGAAGCTTCCTTCCACTAATCCCCTCCTCCCCTATAAATAGACCTCATTAGTCATTTGTTTAGTTTTGTTGGCCAATAGTGACACTTAGTCTTCCATTTTAATTACTTGCACTTTAAATTCATGTCATTTACTTAATTGTCTTTGATACATGGATTTTGCTAGGTTCTAATTTCTCTCACAGTCCTCTCGAATTGATCTTGGTTCTAAGTGGAATGATTTGTTCTTGGTTAATAAAAGGGAGTTGGTTTGTTTGTCTATTTTTAAACTAATAATAATTAAATGTAAATGGCGTTGAGTAAATTAAAGCTTTGGGAGATTAAACTAAATTGACAAGTTAAAATGAATGCTTGGAAATGTGAAGGAAGGATTATAAAATTACTTGAAAACTAAATTGAAATTATGCTTAAAAACTTGTTCTATCGGAATATCTAAAATTATTTCTATCGGAATGTAAGAAAGTCAAAAGCATCGGAATGTAATCACAACTACCATCGGAATGTCCATATTTGGTGCTATCGGAATGTGCAAAGATCAAGCTGTCGCAATGCTGCTATCGGAAAATGGAAAACAAGAATTGGCCAGAGTTTCGACTTAATAAAGGACCTAAACCCCGTCGGAATGTGCGATCGCAATACGCGATCGCAATCCCAGATCGGAATAGGGGGAACTACCACCAGATCGCAAAGTAAAACCCACACTTGGGTTATTGCGATACAACCAGGAAGCCGTCGGAATGTGTTCAAAACCCTTGTATTGCGATGGAAGGAAGGCAGTTCCGAAATTGGTGGTAACTAAAATTTCAACAAGCATACACAATAAGCCACCTTAACCGGAACTTTAAACAACTCAAAAAGCTTAAATTTGACAACTTTTGAAAACATAAGCTATGAACTTAATGAAAAGAACTTTTGAAAGACTAAAACTTATATGAAATCCGAAAATGTTAGGACCATTGTAATAGTTATATGTAATAGGTAGACTAGGAGGTATGTAGTTCCTCCTGGTCCTAGTAGTAGTAGGAGCAAGTCCTGCTCCTGGTCCTAGTCGAAGTCAAACTTTATTATTTACTTAATATTCTGTTAGGATATGCATGAGATATGTTAGGAAAGGATATGCATATCAGTTTTACACGTTTTCTTTAATGATGTATTAGGGTTTCCTTGTAGTATAAAAGGAACCTTAGGCAGAAGGGTTAGACACACCTTCACCAAACGTAGTTCTAGTCATTATCAATATTAGAAATCCTTAGAAAGGATCAAGTCTTTATAGTTATTCTGTTCTTCTTAATTATATTTATATTCTACATTCATATTGTGTATAGAGTCTCTTTGTGATTTGACTTGTGATTACAGAAGTCATTCACCGGTCCTGACAGGCTGCAAGATCTACATCTAGTAGACCCAACAAGTGGTATCAGAGCCTGGAAGGGTCTCTATACAAGAAGAATCAAGTTTTCTTATTTCTGACAATTTGTTTATCATGTCTGCCTCAACTTCTACTCAAACAGGAGAAGACAGCACTCCTAAAATTGTGCAACCTTAGCAGATCCTGGCTACGGTCTCCAACACGAATGGAAAATTCCCTCTTCTGAAGAAGGGTGAATATGATAACTGGGCAATGAAGATGGAATGGTGGATCACCAACACTGATCAAGATCTTTGGAAGATCATTCTGAATGGGAACAACAGGAAGCTTACTGGACGAGACAAGAACGGTAATATTACTCTTCTTGACCCTAAATCTCATGAGGAAATCATAGCTATTCAGAAGGAGGTAAAAGCAAAAACGATTTTGCTTCAATCTCTTCCTGAAGATCACATGGGTGACTTCTACCATTTGGATGATGCCAGAGAGATCTGGAATGGAATAAAAGCAAGGTTCGGTGGGAATGAGGAGTCAAAGAAAATGTGAAGGTCCATGCTGAGAGATGAATTCACTGAATTCAAAATCTCAGAAACTGAAGGTCTAAATCAAGGGTATGATAGGTTCCAAAAGATATTGAGCCAGCTGAATCAACTTCGGTCAAAGCATGATGATGGTGACATTAATGAAAGGTTTCTTAAAGCCTTACCCTACTCATAGAATCAGGTGGTGATCTCTCTCAAAGCCAAAGGTGGGCTTGATTATCTCACTTTTGATGATCTGTTTCATAGGCTCAGAACTTTAGAACCTCATGTAAGAGGATTTTCAAGTGACTCTTTTCCCACTCCTGCTAATTCAGCCTTTGTGAGTTCTATGGCATCTGGTCCCATGTCATATGCAAGTAGCCCAAGCAATACTGTCTCCTCTCAGCATACTGTTCAGCATACTTCTGCTCCTGACCCTACTGCCAAGTCTGGTAGTATGGTAGAAGCTGTTCTTCATTCTTTTGTGGCTGATGTTAATGCTGAACAACAACTTGCTTTTGATGACTTCAAACAGGTCGATAAACTTGACCTGGATGAGATGGATCTTAAATGGCAGATGGCCATGCTTACCCTTAGGGTTCACAAGTTCGAGAAGAAAGCAGGAAGGAAATTTAATTGCAACCCTCGGGAGCCAGCAAGATTCGATAGAAGCAAGGTACGATGCTATAACTGCCAGCAACAGGGTCACTTTGCAAGGGAGTGCCCTAGCAAGAATGATCAGGAGAAGAGCAGGTACTCCGCTTTCAAGGTTCAGGAGGTAAACGATGACAGGAAGGCATTGGTATTTGTTGACTCTATGGTCAACTGGAATGATCATCAGGCTTCTACTCTGGAATCAGCTGAATCCTCGACTGACATGTTTGCAATGATTGCTGGGAATCTCTCTGATGCAGAAGAAGCAGACGAGTTTGCTCTTATGGGCATCTCACCTCAGGTACAACATTGTCCTCTTGGTTGTCATGATAAATACTCAGAATTGTTGTCCCAATTTAATGAAGTAAATGATCAAAATGATAAGTATTTTTTAGAGGTTCAAGCCTATAAGGCTTCATTAAACACTTTGGAACAACAAAAGAGGTGGTTACAAGATACACAACGTGCGTATGAGGATAAAATCAGGATACTAAGCATTGATTTAGAAAACACTACAAATATGCTTAAATATACAGAAACTGAAAGAGATGCTAGTATCAAAGAAAAAGAGGAGATGCAAGCTAAATTAGATGCTACAATGATAAGATTTGACAAATGGCAAAAGGCACCAAAAAATCTTTCAAAATTAATTGATAGTAGCATGTCTGGCAGAACTAAAAGAGGCTTAGGATTTGAAAAATATATTGATTCAGAAGATGTATTTGATTTATCTTTCTCAAGTGTCTTTGATGCCGACAAAGAGGATGAGGGCAAACCTAGCTACAATAGGTTTAAACCAGCAGCAGAAATGCATGATGTCCCTCCTCCTCTTACTGGAACTTTTATGCCCACTTCATGGCATAATGACTCGGATGGATCACAGATGCTTGAGTCCCCAACAAGTTCTACTAATTCTAATGACTTTGTCTCATGTACTTTCAGTGACAAAGCCGGTGACTCTGCATCTAATGGTTCAAGTGACGAGTCAAGACCTACAAGTTCCAAGTCGAATGAACATGCTGCTACTGGTGTTAGGGAGTGTGAAGAAAAAGTTGTTGTCAAGTCAAGTGTGTCTGGTCCTTGTTTATTGAGTCCTAGGAAGAATGTTTTTCCTAGAAATGTGTGTAATAAAGTAGGCAGTATGAAACAATCTCATTCTAATAAAAGGTCTTTCAAAACATGTTTTGTTTGTGGCAGTGCCTTTCATTTAATTAAAGATTGTGATTATTATGACACACGTGCATCTGTTAATCATGCTTTTCCTGCTCCTGGTCCACCAGGAGCTGCTTCATATGCTACTAGAAGACTTAATCCTAGTGCTCCAACGTTTAATACTTCTAGAGTATCCTCTCCTTTCGCGTCTGATTATTAGAGAGATCATGGATTCCAAACTACCAGTAATTATTTTCAAAATTTTAATCCAATCTATCCATATACTTTAGACCACACGTATTTTGGTTTGGGAAATTTAGGAACTGCTGTTAAGCCCTCAGCAGGTTGTTCTTGGTCAAATAATAATACCCATATGATGCATAGGCAACCAAGGAACAACGGTGGATCTCATCAATCTTCTTGGCATTCTTCTAATGATCCACAAGGCAGGCTCAAACCTGAAAAGGTTTGGGTCCCCTTAAGACACTAACGTTTGCATTTTTATTATCTTGTTGTTGTAGGTTACTCCATACCAGGATCCTAGTCTAGGCATTGTTGATAGTGGTTGCTCCAGGAGCATGACTGGAAATAAAAGTCTTCTCTCTAACTTTGTACCATTTCATGGAGGCAAGGTCTATTTTGGTGGGGGTGAAGGCAGAATCACAGGCAAAGGAACGATAAAGACTCCAAATCTAAATTTTGAGCAGGTCTACTATGTGGAAGCACTTCAACACTTCAACTTGATATCGGTCTCTCAGATTTGTGACAAGAAGCAGTTTGTACTCTTCACCGATACTGATGCACTTGTGCTTTCCAAAGATTTTCAGCTTCCGGATGACTCACAAGTTTTACTCAGAATCCCTAGAAGACACAATCTCTATAGTATCAAGTTGAATGAAGTCAACCCTACTGGTCAACTAGCATGTCTGGTTGCAAAAGCCTCAGAAGATGAAGCCACTAAATGGCACCGAAGGATGGGGCATGTGAACTTCAAGACCATTCACAAACTTGCAAATCTGAATCTAGTCTCTGGTTTACCTCCCAAGACGTTTCGAAATGATATAAATTGTATTGCATGCAGCAAAGGCAAACAGCACAAAGCTTCCTTCAAGGCCATTACTGCTCTAAGTCTTATTACTGAACCATTGCAGCTTCTACACATGGACTTATTTGGTTCTACCTCCATCAGGAGAATTGACCACAAGCAATTCTGTTTGGTGGTAACTGATGGTTATAGCAGGTTTACATGGGTGTTCTTCATGGCTGGCAAAAGTGAGACCTACTCAATTCTTAGAGATTTTCTTACCTTGATAGAGAATCAGTTGTCCAAGAAAGTTAAAGGTATTCGTTGCGACAATAGAACCGAGTTTAAAAATAAAGACCTCATCGCACTTTGCAATGCTAAGGGCATCAAAAGAGATTATAGTGCTGCTAGGACTCCTCAACAGAATGGTGTGGCAGAAAGAAAGAACAGGACACTAATAGAAGCAGCAAGAACTATGTTTGCCGATTCCAAGCTTCCAACCATGTTCTGGACAGAAGCTGTTAATACTGCAAGTTATGTTTTGAATCGGGTTTCTATTACCAATCCTCACAAGAAGACTCCTTATGAGCTGCTCACGGGCAAAGTTCCAAATATTGCTCATTTGAAGCCTTTTGGGTGTCCAGTCACCATTCTGAATACTAGTGACTATTTGGGGAAGTTTGATGGCAAGGCAGATGAAGGATACATTGTGGGCTATTCAGCTCATTCTCGGGCGTATCGTGTCTACAATCTTCAAGCCAAACGGATCATTGAAACTATTAATCTCAGGTATTTTGAAGAGAAGTCAAACATCCAAGGCAAAGGTCCAGAATGGTATTTTGATCTTGATTATCTTAGTGATTCGTTAGGATATTTTCGTTTCAAAACTAACCATGATGCAGGACCACAAGTGTTTGCAACTTCTAGTACTGGTGTTCCTTCTAGTCTTACTGATTCAGATGATGAGGATGACATTTTTGTGGTTCCATCCTATTCTACCACGGTTTCTCCTACTCCTCCTAGTGATGCAACTCCATTGGATGTACAGGATTCCCAGGCAGCTCTTGACACTCTTCTCAAACAACAACAAGAAGCTACTAAAGCAGCTGCTCAGGGTAGCTTTGAGTTTCCCTTGGTTGAGCCTACTGCCAAAGTTGCTCCTGGTACTCCAGCTTCTGCTCCTAGTGCTATCTTAACACCTACTGGTACTCCGGCTAGTGAGTCTGCTTCCAATACACGTTTCTCCAGTCCTTCTGATTTGGGGAACCATGAAAAGAAGTCTTCTACCAAGCTGGATGATATTCATAAACAACCGGTTGATGGGATTTTCCAAAATGCTTCATATGATGCTGACTTTGTTGGTGATCTCAATAACTTGGCACCAGAAGTGGAAGTTTCTTCCAATCCAGTTTTGCATTCACATAAAGATCATCCTACCACGCAAATTATTGGAGATCCTGGTTCTACTGTCAAGACACGCAGAATGCAGCAGAAGGCCTCGTCTGATCATCATGCTCTTGTGGGCTATATTGAGGATCAAAAGCGTAATAATCATACGGACTTTCAGCACTGTTTGTTTGCTTGTTTTCTTTCACAGGTGGAACCTAGGTCTGTTTCTCATGCCCTTGAGGATCAAAGTTGGGTGGAGGCTATGCAGGAGGAAATGCAGCAATTCTTGTTTCAGAATGTTTGGGTTCTGGTTGACTTACCAGATGGAAAGACAGCTATCAATACCAAATGGATTCTCAAGAACAAGAAAGATGCACGGGGAATTGTCGTAAGGAATAAAGCTAGGCTTGTCGCACAAGGACACACTCAAATTGAGGGCATTGACTATACTAAAGTCTTTGCACCGGTTGCACGGATCGAGGCCATTCGTCTGTTCTTGGCCTTTGCTTCTTATGTTGGCTTTACGGTGTTCCAGATGGATGTCAAGAGTGCATTTCTCTATGGCAAAATTGACGAGGAAGTGTATGTTACTCAACCTAAGGGGTTTGTAGATCCACTTCATCCCAAGAAAGTCTACAAGGTGGTCAAGGCTCTTTATGGGTTACATTAGGCTCCTAGAGCTTGGTATGCGCGTCTTTCAACTTTCTTGTTAAAGAATGGCTATAGAAGAGGTACTATTGACAAAACACTATTTCTTCGGCGGAATTCCGAGGATATTATCCTTGTTCAGGTTTATGTGGACGACATTATCTTTGGTTCTACAAGGAAGGAGTGGTGTGATGAGTTTGAACACTTGATGAAAGGCGAATTTCAGATGAGTGCAATGGGAGAACTGTCATTCTTCCTTGGTCTTCAGGTCAAGCAACAATCGGATGGGATTTTCATCAGTCAAGATAAATATGTCCATGAGATTCTACAGAAGTTTGACATGGATCCTCTTAGACCAGCAGCAACTCCTTATGAAGTTGCTAACTCAAACTTAAGAATGAGCCAGACCCCCCGGTAAATGTTCACATGTACAGGTCTATGATTGGCTCTCTCATGTATTTGACTGCATCACGTCCAGACATTATGTTTGCAGTAAGTGCTTGTTCTAGACACCAGGTGACTCCAACGGTTTCGAACTTAAATGTCGTGAAGAAGATTTTCAAGTATATCAAGGCTCAACCTAAATTGGGTTTATGGTATCCTAGAGAATCTCCTTTTGTTCTAGAAGCCTATAGTGATAGTGACTATGCTGGTGCTAATAATGATAGGAAGTCTACTACTGGTGGTTGTCAATTTTTGGGTCGTCGCCTTATTTCATGGCAATGCAAGAAACAGACAATCGTCGCTACTTCTTCAACAGAAGCTGAATACGTTGCGGCTGCTAGTTGTTGTGGACAAGTTTTGTGGATCCAAAATCAGATGTTGGATTATGGTTTCAGTTTTATGAATACCAAAATTTTTATTGACAATCAAAGCACTATTTGCATTGTGAAGAATCCTGTTTTTCATTAGCGGACGAAGCATATTGAGATTCGGCATCATTTTATACGGGATGCCAATGAGAAGAAGCTGATACAGGTTCTTAAAGTTCATACGGATGACAATGTTGCTGATTTGCTGACTAAAGCTTTTGATGGTCCTCGGTTTAAGCACTTGGTGGTTCATATTGGGATGGTCAATCCTTGAGGTCTAGGATTGAGGGGAGGAAAAGCCTAAGGGGAGGCTTTGTGTACATATTAGGTCAGACTAACGTATTGATAGTATTTAACAACATAGTTTCTTGGTTCTGAAGGTGTGTGGTGCCTATGATGGAGGATTTTTTGCTCTCTTCTGGTGGATATGGCCTTACATGACTGGCTTCTGGTCCTCTTTGGTCAGCTTCTAGTTATAATTGGTTGGCTTCTGGTGGTTTAAAATCCTTCCATGTCAAGTGGTGTTTGGCTCCTGGTACTGGTCTGGCATACTGTTCATTCATTTTTTCCTTTGTTAATCACGTTTTGCTCCTGGTCTGACCATTGTGTGCTTTGACTTTTGGTCAACGCTCTCATTCCTGGTATTTACAAGTTTGAATTCAGCATGTTAATTGGGAGTTGGTTATTATATTAAAAAGGGCAAGTGGTTACTATGCAATTATGGTTTAATTGTTGGGTCAAAAAGTTGATGTGGCAGAAACTTAAAAATGAAGAAAACGTGAAGTATTTGTCTAGGCGTTGACAAGAGCATTCCAGGCGTTGACAAGAGTTATTTAGGCGTTGATGGAATCAAGCATTGTCAAGAGCAATCCAAGCATTGTCACATGCAATTCAAGCATTGACAAAACGTAGACAAAAGAAGCTAATGGAAGCTTCTATTTAGATAAACATGCAAAAGATATTATGCATAAGTTTATTTAAATAGAAGATTTACTTGTTTATTCATCCTTATCTCTTGTAAACCCTAATCCTTACACTATAAAAGGAACCAAGGGTCATAGGTTTTATTCATATTATTCATTCACAATGTAAACCTAAAGTGTGTGTCGCACTAGACGTGGGATTCAATGTATACACGTCTAGTGGTTGTTTGTTATTAATATAATAAGCAATCCATTTGTTTTAATTCGTGTCTTTTGTGCCTAAACACCTTGTTATGATCATTGTTCTTTTCCGCTATGTTATCATATGAACGATGATCAACCTAGAAATAATGGTTCATAACCATTGAGTCTAACGATCAATGGGATCAAAAATTGGTATCAGAGCCTAAGGCTCGTGATATCTAGGTCCGACGAGGTGTTCGTGTATGGTGAAGAAGAAAAATTCGAATTGAATTTTTCTGGACGTTTTTGTGTGCGCAGCAGTATTCAGAAGGTCATAACTTTTGATTGAACCGTTGGATCGTCACGAAATTTTATATGTGTGTTCTACATACATAGATCTAAACATCCACCGGAGGGATTGTCGAGTTTTATCCCCAGGCAAAAGTTATTAAGCGTCGAAGTTGGCTGATGAAAGATTTTCAGTTTTCTGCTTTCACATAAAATCATGAACTAGGGTTCCTCAAACCCTAGATCTACTTAAAAGCAGGAAGAATTGATGTTCGTGGCTGTTAAAACGTGTGAAGATATACGATCTAAGGTGGTTATTTACAAACCCTAATTAGGGTTTCAATGCTTAAAATTCCAAACCCTAGATCGCTGTTACAGACGTGAAGGTTGATTCGATCGCTGTTACAGACATGAAGGTTAATGCTAGTCTTCAAACTTGCATTCACATGGATCTTGGATTATGATTGGTCTAAACCTTTAGCGTTCACACGATCTACACGCTCTGATTGGTTGTTTAGCGTGTATTCACACGACCAAAAAGGGAATAAGCTTTGTGTTCACACGGTGGAAGTGCTTTGATTGGTTAAGAAGTTGTATTCACACGATTGAAATTATATCACTGTGTTCACACGGCTTAAACCCTAATATTCATTATCTAAATCTTTGATCCTATACATGCTCTTCCATGGAATTACCGTAAGCCTTCAATTCTCATTGGTTGAAAAGATTGCTTTCACACGGTTATTCAATTCTTATTGGTTCCTAATCAATATGGTGATCGAGTGTCTATTCTTTTGTGTTCACACGATTTGACATGGATAGGTTTGTAAATTTGGACGTCGCTATTGGCTAAAATATCATGTGATGGTCAGAATGCAAAAGATATGGTATACGCCACTTTTGGATGTGAGATGACGTCAGCAAGTGTATAAACGCTGACAGATTTAAATGAGACGCTGACGAGTGAGATTTCGACGCTGACAGGAATAAGTCAACGCTGACAGCGTTGACAGTGTTGTCCGAGATATGTGCTTCAAACGCTGACACGTATTGTCCGATATTGGACAATACATCTGCCAAAGATATTGGACAGAAAAGATATTGGACAACATACTGTTTGCTGCTGTTTGAGAAAACTGGTACGTTTTAAGCATACAAAAAGGAGGATTATACACACAAAGGTACATGGAATCTCCGTTTTAATTTAGAATATCATGATGATATTTATGGCTCGGATATTTTGAAAGGGATTAATGATTTTAATGCGAGTTAGCAACAATTCGTGAGGTAATTTATTGGATTTGATTATGTAATCGGGGTAGCCTTGTAAAAGAGTTATCCGTCTTATCACTTTTACATATGATATGAAGATTAAGTTTCTTCATGAAGAAGTGTTAGCTTAAGGGGAAGAATTCTTATGGTAAGTTTGATGATTGAAGAAGATTTTCGCGAGTTTGTGTTCTATCATATCTTAAAGTCGTGGCGTACCATTCACTGACTTTAAAGGTAACTTGTTCGTGCTTTACATGGTTGGTGATGAAGACTTGTCATAAACACTTGAAGGAGTTACATTATCGTGCTCAGTGTCTCACAATGGATGAGAATATTGACAAGGGATCGAGGTCTACTTATATTTTTTCATGGTATAAGTTCTTCATCACATGGATAAACAAGACATGGAACATAAGTTTGGGTTATTTTCCTTCAACATCAAAGATACTTTATTTATTTTTCTTCAGGATCATTACATAGAGCCTACTTCTGGAGAATCTTCAACATTGCAACTTTGTTTACTTCCTTGTTGATGTGACAAAAAGGGGAAGAAAATACGTGCTACACTTGAGGGGAAGCAATTTGAAGATCATGTATAACTTACAAGAGATACACAAAGAGTTTTGCCACCATCAACTAGGGGAAGATTGTTGGGTCAAAAAGTTGATGTGGCAGAAACTTAAAAATGAAGAAAACGTGAAGTATTTGTCTAGGCGTTGACAAGAGCATTCCAGGCGTTGACAAGAGTTATTTAGGCGTTGATGGAATCAAGCATTGTCAAGAGCAATCCAAGCATTGTCACATGCAATTCAAGCATTGACAAAACATAGACAAAAGAAGCTAATGGAAGCTTCTATTTAGATAAACATGCAAAAGATATTCTGCATAAGTTTATTTAAATAGAAGATTTACTTGTTTATTCATCCTTATCTCTTGTAAACCCTAATCCTTACACTATAAAAGGAACCAAGGGTCATAGGTTTTATTCATATTATTCATTCACAATGTAAACCTAAAGTGTGTGTCGCACTAGACGTGGGATTCAATGTATACACGTCTAGTGGTTGTTTGTTATTAATATAATAAGCAATCCATTTGTTTTAATTCGTGTCTTTTGTGCCTAAACACCTTGTTATGATCATTGTTCTTTTCCGCTATGTTATCATATGAACGATGATCAACCTAGATATAATGGTTCATAACCATTGAGTCTAACGATCATTGAGTCTAACGATCAATGGGATCAATGGGATCAATGGTTCATAACTAGACGCTGATAAGAAGAATGTCAACGCTGATAGGATGACATTGGACGCTGACAGCCAAGCGTTGACATTGAAGAAGTCAACGCTGTCAGCCTTGAAGATTGACACTGATGGAATATCTTCATACGTATCTTTTGTTTATTTGTTTCTTTATTTATGTATGGTAAAGATAAGCACAACATTGTATTTTCTATTATTATCTTTACCTAGAATAGTTGATCCGTAGCTTATTGTACAAGACTTCTTGTTCTATAAAAGAAGGTCTTTTAGGTTAAAGTCAGATATAAGTTTTCATAAGTATTCGCAAGTTAAACTCTTTCATTGTAATCAAGTACGATCATTCTAATACAAGTGAAAGTTTGTTTAACATCTTTGTGTTTTAGATCAAGTGTTAATTCCGCATAACACTTTGTTACTTTATTCATAAGCAAAGGTTTCTCTACGTGTAGTACTTGATCTAATCTCGTATACACAAAGCTTAATCGATCTAAGTTTGGGATCAACAAGTGGTATCAGAGCTTGTTGAGAAACTTTTGATCTTTAAGTAACGCAAGAACCCTAAAACACCAAAAACCCTAAAAACCCTAAAATTCTCAAAACCCTAAAAACACCATGTCTGGCACAGATCAACCTGCTTCTTTGCTACAAAACAACTCCTCAAACCCGAGTATCAAAATTCCCATGTTTGATGCCAGGAACTTTGAGCTTTGGAAGTCAAATTTTGAGCAATATATAGCTATTCATGACTACACTCTTTGGGAGATTGTCGAATATGGGAACACATTCGACAAAGCAGCAAAGATTGCTGCTGCAATTGCCACAAGGACAGCTGTTCCTAATTGTCCTGAAGCTGATAAGGTGGAAAAGCCTGGAGATGGGAGAGCTGTAGTTGTTGAAGATATAGCCAAGAAGAGGGTGGACATGAAAATCTTAAACATCTTGAAACATGCCCTAGGTCATGAGAATCAGCACAAGTACAAACGCTTTGAGTCTGCAAAAGAGCTTTGGGAAGCTCTTGAAGTAGCACATGGTGGCAATGCTGACACAAAAGAAGAAAAGAAGAAGCAACTCTTGCATGAGTATGCTGTCTTTAAAGCTCAGCCCAATGAAAATCTCAGCAGTGTGAGAAGTAGACTTCTTGACATCACAAGTCAACTTTCTTTCATGGGAACACAGATTGATGACCCTGAATTGAATGCTACTTTTCTCAAAAGCCTTGGTGATGTATGGAAGATTGAGACAAGATCCATTCTTGTCAATAATACCCACAAGACTTCCAGGTTTGATGACATCTTCAACAAACTAAGACTGTTGGAGAATGAATGGCAATTGGATAGTGATAATAAATCTTCCAGCAGTAACATGGCCTTCTTCTCACAAAGTGAAGGCCAATTTGATTCCATGAACTTCTATGGACATCCAGCCACTGGATCTCAAGGTGTCAGCGCTGGATGTCAGTCTGTCAGCGCTGGATCATATCCTGTCAACGCTTTATACTCAAGCGCTGACACACACAACTTTGGCGCTGATAGACTTAAACCTGCTGGTTTAGATCTAGATACTGTGTGTGCATTCATTGCTTCTTTGCCCAGTGATTCAAGGATTACATATGAAGATCTTGAGCAGATAAGTGATGAACAACTGGAAGAGATGGACATCAAGTGGACTATGGCTCTTGTAAGTTTAAGAGCAAACAGGTTCAATAAAAGGTTCAAGAAGAAGATGACCTTTAATGCTAAGGATGTTGCTGGCTTTGACAAGTCCAAGGTTGAGTGCTACAACTGTCATAGGATGGGGCACTTTATGAGGGAATGTAGATCTCCAAGAAGATCTGATGCTGGGAAGCCTTCAAGCCAAATGATTAAGAGCCCAGATCCCAAGGCCATGGTTGTTGTTCAACAAATTGATGGAGTTGGAGAATGGGACTGGAGCTGGATGGCTAAGAATGAGGAAGAGGACAGAGCTTTGGTTGCTGAAGTTAAAGAAGAGCATGCTGAATATGCTCTCATGGCACACTCCTCCTCTTCATCAGATAATGAGGTATATGATGATGCTTTCTGTTCTAAGGGTTGTCGTTTAAATACTGAAAAATTAAAACAAGAGATAGTAAAATTATTAGATGAGGCAAGTACTGAAAGATGCAAAGTATCTAATTATCAAATTGCTCTTACCCAAACAGAAAAGACAGTAGCTGAGTATAAGAAAATGGAGTTTGATTTAAAGGATCAAATAAATATCTTAAAACATGAGTTACATCAGAGTAAAGATGTTCAAGATATAGTAAATAGGGTTAATCTTGATTTGATAGCTCAGTTAGAGGAGGCTAACAAAAATAAAGATAATGTGAGTCTTAAAATCCAGAGATTTGATAAGGCCACACAATCCCTAGGAGAGTGTGTTAGTAAACAGAGAGACTCTAAGGATAAGAGTGGGATTGGGATGAAGGATTATACTGGTGTTCCACCACCAGCTGGGGATTTCTATGGTGTCCAATCAAAGGACTTATCTTGGACTGGCTTGCCAGAATTCCAAGAGGAGGAATTCATTCCTCCACCTAGAGTGATTTCCCCAGTTGAGGAATACAAGCAAAAACTGACTGACCTAGATGAGTGGAAGAAAGCTAACCACACCTTGTTTGTTAAGGGAGGGTTGTTGTGTGAAAGTCCAAATGAGCCCACACCAATCAAGAGCCTTGATCCTAAACCTATTAAGATCACACACCCTACCACTGGCAAAGCTGTTGACCTTGGCTCACATACTGTTAGAAAACCTAGTGTTAAGTATGCAGAGATGTATAGGAATACTAGGTCACCAAAAAGCCAAGTTAGTAATCATGGAACAGGCTTCTTTGCTTCTAGACCTAAGACTATGTCTAGAAAAGCTTGTTACACATGTGGTAGCTTCTCACATTTGGCCTACAAATGTGTCAACGCTTCCAATGTCAACGCTGATAGGAACCATTTCAGCGCTGACAAAAGTCAACATAGGTCAAACACTGTCAGACCCAATACCTTTGTGAACAAAAGTTCACAAGTTGTTAGACCAGCCCCATTCTTTTCTAGAGGGGCTAACACACATGGCCTAAGACCTTTTCAAAAGTCAAATACTTGGTCCAATAGGCAATGGGTTCCTGTAGCAAACCCTAGGTTCAACGCTGATAAGAGCAATCGGGGCGCTGACAAGAGAAATTTCAGCGCTGACAGACACACTACCAAACCTAGGTATTTGCAACCACAGGGAAATAGGTCTAAAGCTTCTACTAGCTTAACATGGAGACCAAAACAAGACCAGAATCCTAATTCTACTGGTATTTCTATGACATGCAACAGGTTTCATTATATTTCAAAGGCATTGTCAACACCAATTGGGGTTAACTGGGAATTTCATTCAAACAGGGATGAAAATGGGGTTGTTATGAGAACCAAGTATGTTCTTGTTGAACAACCAAATGAATCCAAGTCTTCCAAGGCTTGGGTTCCCAAAGAAAACTAATGTGTTTTCTTTATGTGCAGGGCATTCAGAAGAAGATTAATGATTATGGATATTGGGATAGTGGATGCTCAAGGCACATGACAGGGAAGGAAGACTATCTGACCAATTTCTCTCCTATTCAAGATGGTGATAAGGTATACTTTGGAGGGGGCTACGGCACCATCACAGGAAAAGGAACCCTTGTCACCAACAATCTACGGTTTGAGAATGTCTTCTTGGTAAAAGAACTGGATTATAATTTGTTTAGTGTATCACAAGTGTGTGATAACAAAAATAAGGTTCTTTTCACAGATACTGAGTGCTTGGTGTTAAGCAAAGATTATAAGCTCCCTGAGGAAAAATATATAGATTTTAGAACACCAAGGCATAAAGACATATATAATGTGAATCTTAATGGAATTAAGGTAAATAATAAAATTTCATGTCTGTATGCTAAAGCCTCAGTAGATGAAAGTAATCTTTGGCACAGGAGATTAGGGCACATAAACTTTAAGAATATCAATAGACTTGTGAGGCTTGGTTTAGTTGATGGTTTGCCTGAAAAGGCTTTCCACAATGACCACTCTTGTGTTGCATGTCTTAAGGGCAAGCAGCACAAGGTCTCATTCAGGTCTAAACAGGTGCACTCTAGTTCTAAACCACTTCACTTATTGCATATGGACCTCTTTGGTCCAACTAATATAGAAAGTTTGAAAGGTAAATCATATTGTTTTGTTATCACTGATGATTACTCCAGGTTTACATGGACTTTCTTTTTAGCCAAGAAAAGTGAAACTGCCCAAAGTCTGATTAATTTCATTACCCAGATAGAGAAGAAGAATGGTAATGAGGTCAAAATTATTAGAAGTGACAATGGGGGTGAGTTTAGAAATCAGTTGTTAGATGATTTTTGTGCCAAGAAAGGGATTACTAGGCAGTTTAGCATAGCTAGAACCCCACAGCAAAATGGGGTTGCTGAAAGGAAGAATAGGACCCTTATTGAAGCAGCCAGAACCATGTTGGCTGATGCCCACTTTCCTATAGCCTTTTGGGCTGAAGCTGTTAACACAGCTTGTTATGTTCAAAATAGGGCATTGGTCAACAAGATACATAATAAGACACCTTATGAATTACTTTGGGGAAGGAAGCCAAATATTGGCTTTCTCAAGCCTTTTGGATGTCATGTAGTTGTTCTAGAAACTAGTGAGGCCCTAGGTAAATTTGATTCAAAAGGTGATGAAGGCTACTTCATGGGTTATTCAGTGCAGAGCAAAGGATATAGGGTTTACATTAAAAAGGAAAAACGTATACTTGAAAAGGTACATGTTAGGTTTTTAGAAAGTAAACCTAGTGATCCTGAAAGTGGTCCAAATTGGTTGTTTGACTTAGAACCTTTGTCTAGAGCTTTAAATTATATGCCTGTTACTGATCCAGACATTGTGAAGGAAACTTCAAGTGTTTTGGAAAAGAGATTTGGTAATGTTTCAGGTATACAGGTTGCTAAGAAGGATGGACCACCAGCAGCTGAGTCATCTCCCACACCAGAATATGTTACACTTCCTATATGGACAGATGAGTATTATGCTGCTGCTACTGCTGCTAGGAAAGATAATGGTGGTGTTCAAATACCACCAAATACAAACATGCATGATTCTTCAGGCGCTGACAAAGGGAAATCAAGCGCTGACACGACCAATTCAGACGCTGATGGCTCAAACGCTGACAACAACAGTTCAAGCGTTGTTAGCCCAAGCGCTGACAAACAAGGTTCAGACTTTGGAGACACCTTTACACAGCTTTTCTCTTCCCATTTTGAACAGGGTGGCCCTTCCAATGTCCATGAAGAGATTTCTGTTGATCAAGAAGAATCTGAAGAAGATATTGGCAACATGGAGCGTGAAGTTGAGGAAACCAGACTCTTTGAAGGAGGAGTTCTTACTTCCACAGCAAAGGATCACCCCACATCTCAGATCATTGGTGATGTTATGGCTCTAGTTCAGACAAGAAGATCCCATCAAAGTCTTGGTGGATTTATTGCCAATATACACAAGAAGGTTGATACCCCTCTTGTACAAGCATGTTTGTTTGCCTGTTTTCTGTCACAGGAAGAACCCAAGAAAATTTTTGATGCTCTCAAGGAACCAAGTTGGGTGGAAGCAATGCAGGATGAGCTTCACCAATTTGCTATACAGGATGTTTGGGAGCTGGTTGATTGTCCTAGATATGTGAGACCAATTAGGACAAGATGGGTTCTAAGAAACAAGAAAGATGAAAGAGGCATTGTGGTCAGAAACAAGGCACGTTTGGTAGCTCAGGGATATACACAAGAGGAAGGCATAGATTATGAAGAAGTCTTTGCTCCAGTTGCAAGAATTGAAGCTATCAGAATTTTCCTAGCTTATGCATCTTGCATGAACTTCACTGTTTATCAAATGGATGTGAAGAGTGCTTTCCTTTATGGGACAATTGTTGAGGAGGTATATGTCATGCAACCTCCTGGTTTTGAAGATCCTGAGAATCCAGACAAGGTTTATAGAGTGAAGAAAGCTATGTATGGACTTCATCAAGCCCCAAGAGCATGGTATGGTACATTGTCCACCTACTTGGTGGAAAATGGTTTCAAAAGGGGCACCATAGATCAGACACTATTTACAAAGAAGAAAGGAAAACATGTGTTACTTGTGCAGGTCTATGTTGATGACATCATTTTTGGGTCTACTGATCCAAAAATGAGTGAGGAATTTTCCAAGCTCATGATAGATAAATTCAAGATGAGTGCAATGGGTGAGATGAACTTCTTTCTAGGGTTACAAGTTCAGCAGAAAGAAGATGGTATCTTCATCTCCCAAGACAAGTATGTAGCTGAAATCTTGAAGAAATATGGTTTTTCTCCACATGAAAAGGAGGCTTCCACTCCTATGGATAGACAACACCCTTGGGGAAAAATTGGAGCTGGAAAGGATGTGGATGTTAGGCACTATAGATCAATGATTGGATCATTGATGTATCTTACAGCCTCAAGACCTGACATCATGTTTGCTGTGTGTGCATGTGCACGCCATCAAGTGACTCCCAAAGAATGTCACCTTTTTGCTGTGAAGAGAATTTTTAGGTACCTAAGATGTTATCCAGATCTTGGCTTGTGGTACCCAAAAGATTCTCCATTGGACCTTATTGCATATTCAGACAGTGACTATGGTGGTGACAAGTTTGATAGGAAATCCACAACTGGTGGATGCCAATTTCTTGGGAGTAGATTGATATCTTGGCAATGCAAGAAACAAACAGTGGTGGCAAACTCTACAACTGAAGCAGAATATGTTGCAGCAGCTGCTTGTTGTGGACAAGTCTTATGGATTCAGAACCAGCTGTTGGATTATGGGTATAATTTTATGCATACCAAGATTTTTGTAGACAATAACAGTACTTTATGCATTATTAAAAATCCTGTACATCATTCTAAAACCAAACACATAGAAATTAGACATCATTTTATAAGAGATTGCTTTGAGAAAGGTTTAATACAACCAGATAGGGTAGATACAGAAGATAATGTGGCTGATTTATTAACTAAACCTTTTGATGCTGGAAGATTTCAATATTTGGTAACAAATATTGGAATGGTTAATCTCACTTAATATGTGTTTTGGAACCTTTTTGTAAAAGTATGTACAGGATAATGCATTGTTATTGGTCTTTGTGATGATTTAGATTTTCCACTTTATTTTTCTAACACTGACAAAGGTAAATGTAACGCTGTCAAGTGTTATTTTGCCGTTGTTAGAGATATTATTGTCTAACGCTGACAAGAGTTCCTTCAACGCTGATAAGTGTTGTCGGGACGCTGTCAGCAACAAATGTTAGTTTTGTGGTTTTCATCTAAATGTGTAGGTAGGTGGTAGCTTTATGCCATTGGATACAGAGTTGCTTATGGATCTTTGAAGAGCTATTTGGACATGTTTTTTTTATGGATGATGGTTGGAATATTTATATTCCTATCTTGACATAAATTTTTAATGTTCATATATATTTTGAGAACTCATGTATCATAGTTTAAGGGGAGGTTTAAGGAACCTTTAGGACTCTTGGGTATTCTTACAATACTCTTATCACAATTCTAGATTGTGTCCACAGGTGAGTATGGGTTAGTTTTACTAAACCATGAGGCACTGTAGCATGCATAGTATATCAACTTTGCATGCTGCCAAGACATTTTTGGCCTAGAATTGGTTGTGGTCTGATGGGAGACTTGGGAATACTTTGGTTATGGGTTTACCTGGGAGTTACAAAGAATTTTGTGAAATAACTTTGTTGGTAAGTATTTTGGTTAGCAAGGGACTCTAGAGGACATTTGTGTCTATCTTGCTTATGCAAGTGTGCATAAATGGACAGTGCTTGCCGCCCAGTAATTATTATCAACTTGTAAGATATTTCCCTTAGGATAAATTACTTTGTTAAGGTCTTTTTCTTTTTAAATATTTTTATTTTTAGACGCTGACAAGTTTTTCTCCAAACGCTGTTACGTCCAATCGTGACGCTGACAAGGCTTTAGGCAAACGCTGACAAGGAAATATAGCCGTTGGGCGCTGATGGGCTATTTTTGACCGTTGACACCTAGTGGGCCCTACCCAGTTGTTATTTTTGACTAATCTTTGGCCGTAATTTTGGGGAGTTGTTACTTTTAATTAATGCATGAGATAAGTTATATTTGATTCAATATTTTCATCATTGCTCTTTGAATATAACCGCCTCATTTTTGACCAATCAAAATCATGCATCTCTCCTATAAATTTGGCTAATCTTTTTATGCTGGGTATTCATATTTTCTTGTCTAACATTTTTTTTTTCTAGATTTTTCCATATCTTATAACCTAAACAGCTTTCAAACATGGCACCCAAATTCAACTCAAAGAATTTAACATTGGAGTTCAAGAGCCAACACAATATGGTAGCTTACTTGACTGCTGATGATGATTTATTTCCTCAGTATTCACAGATGGTGGCATTTTTAAATGCATCTTCATTGAGGTATGCACTTTCTCATACACCATTGGTCCCTGTCGCACACATTAGACAGTTTTGGAACAATGTTAGTTCCACAACAGCTAATGGAGTGACCACATTAACATCTACTGTTCATGGAAGAACATGGATGGTCACTGAAGCCTTGGTTCGCCAAGCCTTGCGTCTTGATGACGCTGATGGTGTGACTACCCTTGCCATTGCAACAATAGAACAAGGTCTTAGGGAATTGGGTTATCCTATTCCTGCTGATGTCACTTTAAATAAATATCATAAGCAGGAATTTCCCTCTGACTGGAAATATTTGATACATGTCCTTTTACAATGCTTAAGTCCAAAATGTATTTCTTTAAATGAAATAAACAGGTCAATTGCAAGTGCTTTGGTTTGTATAACACGTGGGCTTAAGTATAATTTTTCAAAAATGATTTTTGAAGGGATGTGTAAAAACAAGGGAAGTAAAATGACTTTGGCTTACCCTAGATTTTTGCAAATGGTCTTTGATTTACAAGAATATTGTTCTAGGGATCATGACACTTTTTATGAGATCCCTAAACAACAGAAAACCATTTTTGCTAAAATGAGCTCCACAAACGAATCCATACCTCTTACCCAACCCATGCTTGAAGTAATTCAGGCTGCTCAACCACAACCACAACCAGACCCTGAACCCCAACTTGAGCCTATTCATGAACCATTACCTTCACCTGAAAACATGGACATTGACCAACCCAGCGCTGACACTCACAATGTGGGCGCTGACACAGCCAATCCCAACACTGATACAATCCCTGAACAATCCCAAACACCCCTTAACCAACCAACACCCACACACTCTACTTCATCTTCCACCCCATTACAATCTAGGTTGAATAAACGCCAAAGGGTTACTGGAGTGTTCTCCTCTAGTGATCCTAGCCTTGTAGCAGAGAGAACCACCTCCACAAGTGTGGCTGGTGCAATGGATGAGGCTGGGGCTATTGACACAGGCTTAGATGCTGGTCAAGACAGTCCCAACATCATTAAGACCTCATCCATGCCCTATGATTCTATTTTGGGAGGTCAAATCCCCATTCTAGCTGAGGGCAGATTGGAACCTATGACTATGACTGAATTGACGGCGGCTGTCATTAGCTTGCAAAAGCAAAATGTCAGCCTTGTACAAATTGTCAACAAACAGGGACGTGAACTCCAAGTTTTGAGGGAGCGGGTAACTGTTTTGGAGAATCCAAGTAGCAGGAGTCTAATGGAGGAATCTTCCAAAGGGGAGGATGAAGAGGATGAGGAGGATGAGCTGATTCATAAGAGTTCCGAGAAGAGTTCACAATTTAGTGAGTCTTTACAGGTTGCTGAAGCTCTCACCAACTTGAAGAAGCACCCAGTTATTGATACATCCAAGGTGACACCATTAAACTTGGAAGGAACTTTCAAAGAAACATTGGGCGCTGATACAGGTTTGAACGCTGACACATCCAGCGCTGACAAAGGTAATCGTGGCGCTGATAAGAGTAACTTGAACGCTGATAAAGTTGCAGGTGGTGTTGATGTATTCCAGCCATCAACAATCATCAAAGATGTGTCCACACAGGTTTCTTCTTCTACTTTACCAATTATTGATCCAAAAGACAAAGGTAAAGGGATTCTGATTGAAGAAGATGTTCCAAAGAAAGATGCAGCACAAATTGCATTTGATGAACAGTTGGCTGCACAACTTTTGGAAAGAGATTTGAAGAGGAGTAGAAGATCACCATTTGTTGTTTCTGAGAGTGAGGAAGGAAGTGGTGATGGAAAAGAAGATGATAGCTCAGATTCAAGTATTCAAATTATTGAAGATCCAGAAAGGCTTGAATATGGGGATGAGCTAGCAAAGGAAAGGTTGAGTGAGTTGAAGAATCAGATTGATTGGGACCTACCAGAAATCACCAGAATGTACCATGCTTGGGAAGACAAGGTTATGGACAACCCAGGTATGAGTTTATCAGATCAAATTTGGGGGTTGGAAGTTCTTCTTAGGGTACAAGAAGACATAAAGGTGATTATGAGGTTCAATGCACAAGAGGTCAAGACCTGGCTCAAGAGAGATAGAAGGCAATTGTATTATAAGTTGCTTAGATGCCATCAGCCTAACTGGACATCCAAGAAGTTGCTGGCCTTATCTTTTGAGGAGCTAGAGTATAGGGCACATCCTATTTGGAGGAAGGTGCAAGAACAGAATGTCTACAAGTTTCTTTCAGAAGAAAGGAAACAAGAGCTTGCTGAGGAAATGCAGATTCAAAAGGAAATGAGGATTGCTCAAAGACCAGTGAAGAAAGGAGATCCTTTCCAATTTCCTAAAGATATGGATGTGTATTTTCCAACTGAAGGTGTTATAAGGAAGCATCTCAAGCTTTCTCCATTGGAAGCTTCAGATTTGGTAAATGTAGTACCTCTAGATGACAGAAATCCAATCATCATTTTTGATGAAGATGAGTGTGGATTTTGGAAGATTGGCAGATTTGGAAAGGAGGTACATACTTTCACTTCAGTTATTTCTATATTTGCAAGCATAGACAGAGAAGACTTGGTGCATCTATGGAGATTAATAGAGGCCAAGTATACAGCTGAAGCACCTACTTCAGCAAATGGAATAAGACTTTGGAACACATTTATGACTTTGTGTGGTCCAAAAGAAGCAGATCCTGCCATATGGAAGGATCTTGAAGATGATCTCAGTAATCTTCATTGGAGGCTTTACTCTACTTGTGGTGTATTTCATATGAGCTCTACAAAGTTTTCAGAGTATTTACTTGTGGATGCTGACTATTTCTTGTCCAAAGAAGTGTTGGAGAAGATGCTAGAGGCACCCTTGGAGATTGATTATACTAGTGATGTGGCCAGAGACTTGATCAGATATGTTTATCACCAACATAAGAAGTTTTTGCAAGATTCCTCCTAAGCCTTAAGTTTTTATTCAGAAACTTGATCATTGGAATGGATATCAAGTTTAGGGGAGGATTGTTGGGAATAAAATATGGGTCAGTTCACTAGACGCTGATAAGAAGAATGTCAACGCTGATAGGATGACATTGGACGCTGACAGCCAAGCGTTGACATTGAAGAAGTCAACGCTGACAGCCTTGAAGATTGACACTGATGGAATATCTTCATACGTATCTTTTGTTTATTTGTTTCTTTATTTATGTATGGTAAAGATAAGCACAACATTGTATTTTCTATTATTATCTTTACCTAGAATAGTTGATCCGTAGCTTATTGTACAAGACTTCTTGTTCTATAAAAGAAGGTCTTTTAGGTTAAAGTCAGATATAAGTTTTCATAAGTATTCGCAAGTTAAACTATTTCATTGTAATCAAGTACGATCATTCTAATACAAGTGAAAGTTTGTTTAACATCTTTGTGTTTTAGATCAAGTGTTAATTCCGCATAACACTTTGTTACTTTATTCATAAGCAAAGGTTTCTCTACGTGTAGTACTTGATCTAATCTCGTATACACAAAGCTTAATCGATCTAAGTTTGGGATCAACATTAATTTGAAAGGGCAACCCCCCATTAATAGGGGTCAATGAACAGTTACCACTTTCTTTATATATGGTCAACATACACCCTTGACTCACTCATTACAATTAACACACACACAAAACCGCTTCTACTCTTTACACCCTAATCTCAATCCTTCTTCCATCCATTCATCAAGATCCATGGCTGCTCTTGCTTACCAACCTGCTCACAATCGTGTTGCTTATCTGGGTGATGGTCTAAATCGTGAACATTTTGCTGACATCTTGGATTTCATTGAAGCTTCTAACTTAAGGTTTGCATTTACTGTCTGTCCCACCATATATGATAGTGTGATACATCAATTTTGGGCGTCTACTCAACTTGTGAATGTGGCTGGACGTCCACGTGCACTCCATGCTACCATAGATGGACGGGCATATGTGGTGAATGAGGCTTCTATTCGCTCTTCTCTTCATCTTCAGGATGAGGGGGGTGTTGAATCAGTCCCCAATTCGGAAGTTTTGGAGGGGATGGCTGCTATAGGTTATGAACATGGGGGGAAGTTTAACTTTCAGAAAAATAGGTTTTCCCCTCAATGGAAGCTTCTGGTTCACTTTTTAATCCATTGTATGAGTCCCAAGTCTGGGAGTTGGGATGCTTTCCCTACTCCTTTGGCTACTGGTCTTATTTGCTTAGCCAAGGGTAGAGTGTTTAATTTTTCTCATTATCTATTTGAGGGGATGGTTAGTAATTTGTCTACTGCTGGTTCGAGAAAGAAGTTTCTTATGTACCCTAGGTTTCTTCAGCAAATCCTTGTTTGTATTCCTCGTGATAGGACTGAGCATGTGCCGTCTAAACTTACAGCTAAAGTATATTACAATATGATGAATAGGTTTACTGGGGACTGGAGGCCCCTGACTGAAGCCATGTTGGGATTGGCTCAGGGTCCTGTGGGAGAGGAGGAGGAGGCTCCTGAGTTTGTGGTGATTGATGATGACCCAATGGAGGAGGAGGCTCCTACTGTTGGTGTCACTCCTGTGGTAGAGGAGGAGTTAGTTGAGGAGGTGGTGGTTGAAAAACCATCTCCTACCAAGGCTGGTCCTTCCTCAGTCCCACAACGGTCTCCATTTGTGGAGACTCCACCTCCTAGTCCTGCCCCACACTCGACTGATATCTCGTTTGATGCTCGTACTTCACAGGTTGACTCACATGTTGCTTCGGGATCCAATGATGCTTTCCCTGATCCAAGTTCTCTTGGTGGGCAGGCGGAGGAGCCTACTACACTGATATCTTTGCTTGATCTTATGTGCAGGTACCATGAGCGGATGGTTTGTTTGGAAGCTGATTTAAACCAACATCGGAAGCTTACAAGGGAGTTTGTTCTTCCTCTGGCTGATCGCATCAAGGCGTTGGAAACTCAACAACGTCGTCGCAAGAAACATGTGGTCCATTCAGATTCTGAGGATGAGGGTGCGGAGAATGTTGAGGATGGCTTGACATTGTTGGCAAAGGCTGCCTTTGCTGATAAAGTTTATGATGATTTGTCGGTTCCTCCAATGTCCTCCAATGTTCCTTCTCCTGGTGCTATTCCCCCTTCTATGGGTGGTGATTCTGATCCTGCTGATGGTCCTCATGTTGGTCCCTCTCCTGATTTGAAGGGCAAGGCCCCAATGACTGATGCTCCATCCCCATCTCGCAAGCGTACCCGTCGCCAGATTGAAAAGGAAAGACTTGGTGAGGAGGCTGCTCGTCGGGTTCAAGCTGAGATTGATGAAGCTGATAGGGCTGCTGAGGAAGAGCTTCGAGAGCGCAGGCGTGCACAAATTCAGCATGATGCCATGCATTGGAGTGATAGTGAATGGATGCAAGTGTTGACTGTTCTCACTCGGGATTATGCTCAGTTTAAAGATCTTTTGGGTGATGATGTTGATGAACATAATTGTATTCCGCGGGCTATGGTAATGATGCGTAAGCACCAGTTGGCTCTTGCTGCAGAACTTAAGAAACAGCGAAGGAACAGACCTTTATCTTGGGCTGAGGAGCACCAGCAGATGCAACGTTATGTGAAATATCAATCTGCTGCTCATTTCAATGTTCCGTGGACTTGGGCTCGGGTGCGGGCTTTGAATTTTGATGAGCTAAAGGCCCTTTATGAAAAGATGGTTAAGCGTCAGAGTCAACCTATTCCGGAAAGATTTATTTACCATCCTCGTGGTGTGACTTCTTCTATGCCTGCTGATTCTACTGGTCCTTCGTCTGCACCCACTCCTGGTTCTGCTGGTTTTGTTGATACTTCCGTTGGTCCTTCTACTACGCCTTTGGTTGCTCCTATGGGTTCTGCTGCTGGTCCTGCTACTACAATCTTTGCTACTACCACCACCACTCATGCTTCTACCACCACACCAGTTACTACCACCACCACACATGTTCCTGCAAGCACCTTTGTTGATACCACCATCCCTACTACTAATACATCTGCTGTGCCCTCTCCTTCACCACCAGTTCCTGGAACACAACCTACTCCTACTTCTGTTGCAGCTCCTAGTGGTCCATTGGGTGGACACATTCATGCGTCAACTTCTACTGCTTCCCCTGCTGCTGCTGAAGTTAAGGTAAAGGTTGAATCAACACCTACTGATCCCACACCGAGACGATCTCTTCGCTAGAAACAGGCTCGTCGTATTCGCCGTGGTAAGACAGTTCCTTTTGAGAAGCGTGATCCTGAGAATTTAATTGATGCAGCTTCTGACAGCGATTCTGACTTACCCTTGGGCAATGGGAGCATTACTGGTTATACGGTTGAGCGTTCTACAACACTTCCTGGTGGTGTATCCCATCGGATTACTTTGAGTGATGGGTCTGTGCGATTGGCAACGGGTTTGCAGGGTGTGTTGTCTTGGGCTGACCGTATGGATCTTATGGCGTTGTATGGACTTGTTGATTCTAGTATGCCGTTTAACCCAATGGCTGTGTCTTCATGGCCTGGTCTCCGTATCTGGGCTGATCTCAAGCTAATGTTGGATGCTCCTCCTAATGCTCCTGTTTCGGGCATATGGAAGGATCAAATGCAATGGGAGATTCTGCGCTGGAAACTATATGCTGGATGTGGAGTTCATGTGTTGGAATTAGAGTCTGGTCATATGGTGTTTATGCTGACGGATGTGGAGTATCCTTTGACTATTTCTTCCATGGAGGCAATGTTAGCAAGTCACTTGCAAATTTCTACTGCTCCTTCTGGAAATGAGTCATCTATGGCTACGGCATTGGTAGAAGGTATTCAGGCAAGGTTGATGGCAGATAAGAAGGCTGCTTCTGGTATGTAAGGTGATTGGGTTGTAAGTGTTTATGCTTTGTATTTTTGTTCATTTGTTCTTATTTTTATTCTTTTCACCAATATGTACAGTGATTGGTGAACTTCATTCTTTATAGTTAAAAAAAAAAAACTTTTTATATAATATCTGCTTATACTTTTAACACAGTTTAGCTTTTATACTTGTGAATAATATCCCTTGGCTGCTTAACATTGTGGGTTCTGGTTACTGATTTGAGCTTGTCCTGGTACTTGGTTTCACTTGGTGTTGGATGTGGTCCACACAACAAATGGTTCTCAACTTACCATGTCTAATCGACAAGAAAAAGTTGATTCACCTTGAGGGTACGGCTCCTGGTGCGATTCTCAAATCCGTTGATGGTTGCCAGGTTACCCAAAACTGGATGGTTTTCACTTGCCATAGTCTTGGACTGAAAAGTGGCTAATCCAAGGGGGTACGGCTCTTGGTAAAGATCTTATCAAATCCGTTGATAGCTGTAATAGCTTGCTTAAAGCTATAGGGTCGATGCTTCATTGCTAAGAGTTGGCGAGTCCAGAGGGGTACGACTTCTGGTAAAGACGCATCAAATCCGTTGACGGCTGTGATGATTTGCCTAAAATCATCAGGGTACTCCCACTCACCATTGATTCACGTTCTAAGAGTTGGGTTGGGTTCTAGTCTCCCAGGGTGATGCTTATTCCACCAGAATGACTAGCTAGCCCAAGAGCGAGCAGCTCCTTGGTAAAGGCTCATCAAATCTGCTCATGTTGCTGAAAAGATTCAACACGATGCTGATTTGTTACAAGCTTTGAAGAAGCTTCTAGTGTTTCATGTTGCGGTTGTTACTCTGATTCTTATCTTGTTGATGCTGCTATTTGTTTTGCTGATCCAATCCTCGGGCTTTCTTTGCACGTTTTCCAGGAAACTTGAACTCAACAGGTCAAATTCAAGTTTAGGGGAGGATTGTTAGGACCATTGTAATAGTTATATGTAATAGGTAGACTAGGATGTATGTAGTTCCTCCTGGTCCTAGTAGTAGTAGGAGCAAGTCCTGCTCCTGGTCCTAGTCGAAGTCAAACTTTATTATTTACTTAATATTCTGTTAGGATATGCATGAGATATGTTAGGAAAGGATATGCATATCAGTTTTACACGTTTTCTTTAATGATGTATTAGGGTTTCCTTGTAGTATAAAAGGAACCTTAGGCAGAAGGGTTAGACACACCTTCACCAAACGTAGTTCTAGTCATTATCAATATTAGAAATCCTTAGAAAGGATCAAGTCTTTATAGTTATTCTGTTCTTCTTAATTATATTTATATTCTACATTCATATTGTGTATAGAGTCTCTTTGTGATTTGACTTGTGATTACAGAAGTCATTCACCGGTCCTGACAGGCTGCAAGATCTACATCTAGTAGACCCAACAGAAAATAATAAGCTTGAACAAGGAATAGGCCAATAAGCATGGAGAGCTTATAACCTATTCGTGAGAGAGCTTAAAGAGAAACAAGAAAGATCCAACTTTTAACACGAGCTCATTCACCAAATACAAATCGTATGAAGTGATATAATCGAATCAAAGAATTTGACAAATCAAGAAAAGTAGAAGGAAATTAAAGAGATTAAGAGCTTAACTTGATTGAGATTAATGAAATTCAAGGTACAAAGATTAAGGAAAGCTTAAACTAAAAGATGAAAAACAAAGAAGAAGTTTAGTGAGAGAAAGTTTAGAACTTTCTCTCTCTAAAACTAGAGAAGATGAAAAACTAAAGACTAGCTAAGCTCCGTTTTTCAAAATTTGTGAGGTAAGGCCTTTATATAGGCGTGTATGTATGGGCTTGTGTATGGGCTTTGGTATCGGGCTTCTTTTCTTCTTTCTTCCTTGGTCTTCACGCTTCTTTTAAATAAACGTTTTCGACTTTGGACTTTTAGAAGTGTCGGTGAATAATTCCAACTCGTCTAATAATCTTTTGTTTAATAGACTCGAGTTCTTCGACATATATGAATTTTCCATCTTTGGCTCTATTCTTCGATAAATATTCAAATAGGCACAATGACTTCAAATCTTTTGCATCTCTTGGACAATAGACTTCGTCTTGAGCCTTTTTCTTCGATAAAACCCGTGTAATCCCATGTTTTCTTCAATATTCATCCGGTTGGCTCTGAAAACACAATAAACACAAAAACCACGCATAATTCCAAACAAATGATATTAAATACGTGTTTTGGTCTCGTTTTAGCCAGAATTAAGTGGTAAAAGGATGGGTGTTTACACACCTATCAAATCCCCTACACTTAACCATTGCCATGCCCTCATGCAATGCTTAGTGATAAAGCAATTTTACATTTTTCTCATAATCAATCAACCTTGGCCTTATTAAAACACTACTAAACAAAAATTTAAAGTACTAAAAGAAATTAAGACTTTAAAGGAAACAAAAGGATAGAAAACCATTTTCACTTGAAAATAGCTACATGGAAATAACTTGCAAAGAGATCAAGGACTTACATTAGGGCTTTGGTGCTGCGAAGATTTATCACCCTCAAGTTTCACATTCCCCAAACTAAGCTTAAAACGAGATCATTGTTATTATAAGTTAGTAAATCAAACACTTACACACATGGCTTAATTAAATGCTTAAACTCCCTTATTCCTAGGTGTATCTCTTATATTTTATTTTTGTCTTAGAATGATCATGAAGATGCATTTTTGGACTTATTTCGATAGTTTATTTAGGCTGAAAGCAAAGTAGGACGATTTGATCAATAGTTAGCTAAAGGACAAAATCTCTTAAAACTGCTTCTCGGGATATCAAAAAGTTCATATCTTGGCATAACTTGGTTCGCGATTTGAGACCTTTCTCGGGCCGATATTTGGCATGTACTTCATACTTCATATCTTGAGAGACGTTCTTGAGATAATGGTCTTCTCATCGTAATAGAGTTTCTTTACTTGGAGACTTTTGAGGGGTACTCCAACTTTGTTGACCACGACTTCATGATTATTCTTCAATCTCTAATTGGGATTTTGAGATACAACGATCTGCCTCCTTTTCGGACTTGGATCTATTTATCCTCATACCTTGTTAGGGTCTTTTCGGATAGACTTCTCCATGATCTTTATGGGAGTTGATTGCTTTTCGTCGTGAGTCTTGATCCTTCATATTGATTTTGGGAATAATGCTTTTCACATCACTTTGGATCTTCAGCAATAAAATGGAATCCTCATGCCTTGTTAGGGCCTTTTCGGACTCGCCAATCTTCGCACCCCGCTTCATAAGTTATGCCTTGGCTATAAACTCTTATCATTACCGAGCAACTTTTAAACGATCTTGGGTTAGAAGCTAAGTAACTTTTCAAATCGTACGACCTTACTTATTGCAGATAAATTATTAGCAAGTGATGGGAGAATAGGCAAATAATTACACCAAGTGAGCTTGTGCAAGAATACCGACTTATAATTGACTCTATCATTTCTCGTCCTCCACAATTTAAAATCTCAAGTAATGAGATTCGTGGATGCTTAGCCTAATAAACCAATTAAGGTCTACATGGTTAAGGATACTAGCTAGAATAAACTTGGATAAGTCTATTCGGGTTGAGTCAAAAATAATCGCAACGGGCCTAATATGTCAAAGACTTCGAAACTAGCTACACCACTTTATTAATATTTTTGACTTTATTGCGGGATATATGCATATGAAAGCAACGAT
This sequence comes from Glebionis coronaria, assembly GCA_025667525.1. Lineage (NCBI taxonomy): Eukaryota > Viridiplantae > Streptophyta > Magnoliopsida > Asterales > Asteraceae > Glebionis > Glebionis coronaria. Next base: position 188,340,268 of record CM046880.1, read on the forward strand.
AAAAAATTGAAAAATTACGCCTAAATGGCCAAAGTTAATAAAAATTTTGAAAAAGATGATTTTCTGGTTAAATGAAGGCATTTTCATGGAAAAGTCCACTTAAAACTTCGATAGAAGTCCCCCTACACTTAAGATAAACATTGTCCTCAATGTTTAAGCATGTGGGAAAAGTCTCCCCTACACTTATGACATTGTTTACGTTGGTTAACTCAAGTTAAGGAAGAGACGACTAAAGTGATCAATTTCAAATGTGAGTATGAAGAAAATTGAATCACGATAGTTGAGAGATAGAACCGATTTCGGATAACACGGGAGCACGGTTCTTCAAAGATTCCAAGAGTGCAGTCATCCCTGTAATCACAGCACCATACACAAACAAACACCTATACAGGTCCCCCTACACTTAGTAGGTTAAAACATAAAAGGATAGGTACTCGGGCTGCCTCCCGAGGAGCGCTTGTTTTTGATAACCGAGTCACGAGCTTGACTCGACCCAAAATCAGTTCATGGGGAACGTGGTGAGGGATGGAATCACCTCCTGAAAGGTGTCCTCACCAAAGTACAACTTCACTCGTTGGCCATTTACCTTAAAATTAGGTCCATTAGGTTGAGCGAGCTCGAGAGTACCATATGGAAAAATTTGGGCAATGGTGAATGGGCCGGACCAACGAGATTTGAGCTTGCCCGAAAAGATTTTCAACCGAGAGTTAAAAAGTAAGACTTTGTCTCCAACATGGAACTCTCGGTTTTTGATCTTGGAGTTGTGAATGAGCTTAGTTCTTTCCTTATAGATCAAAGAATTTTCATAAGCCTCATTCCGAAGTTCATTAAGCTCATTGAGTTGGATCTTGCGTAGGTCACCGGCTTTGTTAATATCAAAATTAGCCCACTTCAAGGCCCAATAAGCCTTGTGCTCCAACTCAATGGGGAGGTGGCACGCTTTCCCGTACACAAGACGATAAGACGTACAGCCGATCGGGGTCTTGTAAGCAGTACGGAAAGCCCACAAAGCATCATCAAGTTTATCAGCCCATGAGGCACGATGCTCTCCCACGGTTCTTTCCAGAATTCGCTTAAGTCCTCGGTTGGATATTTCGGCCTGGCCATTAGTTTGTGGGTGGTAGGCTGTGGAAAGACGATGATTTACACCGTACTTAGCCATGACTCTAGCAAATTGGTCATTGCAGAAATGAGTCCCACGATCACTAATAATGGCACGAGGCACACCGAATCTAGCGAAAAGAGCTTTCAAAAAGTTACAAACCACCCTTGCGTCATTAGTAGGTAAAGCTTTGGCTTCAACCCACTTTGAAACGTAGTCAACGGCTACAAGGATGTATTTGTTTCCTTTAGAGGAAGGGAATGGCCCCATAAAGTCGATACCCCAAACATCAAAGATTTCACACTCTTGAATGAAATTCTGAGGCATCTCGTCTTTATGTGTGATCGTGCCTTGTTTCTGGCACACATCACATCGTTTAACCATATCGTGAGCGTCACGATATATAGAGGGCCAATAAAATCCCGAATCAAACACTTTTTTGGCGGTGTAGTTGGGACCGAAGTGACCACCGGTGGGTCCTTTGTGGCAAGCATCAAGCATTTCTGAAGCTGCCGGTCCGTCAACACATCGGCAGATAATCAGGTCGGCACATTGTTTGAATAGGTAAGGGTCGTCCCAAAAGTAAGTCTTGATGTCGGTGAAGAACTTTTTCTTTTGTTGGGACGTCAACCCTTCCTTGAGAATGCCACCCGCCAAGTAGTTTGCAAAGTCCGCAAACCACGGGGTTTCATTCGACTTCGAGTTTATAGACATTAAGGTCTCCAAGGGAAAAGAATCATTGATTTCTTTGTTCGGATGATCCCCTTGGTAAGGATCCTCAAGTCGGCTAAGATGATCCGCGGCTAGGTTTTCAGCTCCTTTTTTATCGCGAATTTCGATTTTAAATTCCTGGAGCAGCAAAACCCAGCGAAGAAGTCTTGGTTTGGAATCTTGCTTTGTCAACAAGTACTTCAACGCGGAATGATCGGTATACACAATTGTTGTGGAAAGGACAAGATAGGGGCGGAATTTTTCAAAAGCATAGACAACAGCTAAAAGCTCTTTTTCGGTTGTCGTATAATGCAATTGTGCCCCCGTCATTGTCTTGCTAGCGTAATGGATTGGTTGGAAGTGTTTGTTCACTCTTTGTCCCAGAACCGCTCCAATAGCAAAATCACTGGAATCGCACATCAACTCAAAAGGCAGCTCCCAATTAGGGGTAACCAAGACGGGTGCCTTAGTTAGCTTATCCTTAAGCGAGTTGAAGGCTTCAAGGCACTCTTTGGAAAAGATAAAAGGATTATCTTTTTCCAAGAGGTGGGTCATCGGGCGAGCGATTTGAGAAAAATCTTTGATAAATCGACGGTAGAAGCCCGCATGACCCAGAAAACTTCTCACACCCTTCACGGTTGAAGGTGGAGGCAACTTGGCGATAACATCGACTTTAGCACGGTCTACTTCAAGACCGGCTTTGGAAATCTTGTGTCCCAGCACGATGCCTTCTTTTACCATAAAATGGCATTTTTCCCAATTTAGAACAAGGCGAGTGTCTTCGCACCGCTTAAGCATACGTTCCAAATTGGCAAGGCAAGAAAAGAAGGAATCCCCGAAGACCGAGAAATCATCCATGAAGACTTCCATGGTTTGTTCAACCATGTCATGGAAGATAGCTAACATGCACCTTTGGAAAGTCCCGGGCGCATTACATAAGCGAAAAGGCATTCTTTTGTAAGCAAATGTGCCATAGGGACAAGTGAATGTAGTCTTCTCTTGATCTTGGGGATCGATGGGTATTTAGAAATAACCCGAGAAACCATCAAGAAAGCAGTAATATTCATTACCAGCTAAACGTTCAAGCATTTGGTCCATAAAAGGTAGAGGAAAATGATCCTTTCTCGTGGCATCATTGAGTTTGCGGTAGTCTATACAAACTCTCCACCCAGTAACGAGACGAGTGGAAATCAACTCGTTGTGTTCATTGGGAACAACGGTTATTCCGCCTTTCTTAGGCACACAATGGATTGGACTAACCCAAGGTGAATCCGAAATAGGGTAAATCATACCCGCATCAAGAAGTTTGATAACCTCTGTTTTGATGACTTCATGGATTTTTGGATTCACCCTTCGTTGGCTTTGAATTGTGGGCTTAAAGTCGTCTTCCATGAGAATTTTGTGTGTGCAGAAGTGAGGATCAATTCCACGAATATCCGAAATCTTCCAAGCAATAGCCTTCTTATGATCTTTCAACACGGCGACAAGTCGGGCTTTTTCTTCTTCCTTTAGGTCCTTAGCAATGATGACAGGCGACTTCTTTTCTTCTTCAAGGAACACGTACTCAAGATGAGGCGGCAACTCCTTAAGCTCTAAATCTGGAGGATTTTCGTCGTGAGGCGTATTCGAAGTCGGAGTATCGATAGCAATGACCGTGGGAGATGGAGGGGAAGGATTGTCTTCTTTGAGAAGGTTTTCAATGAGGCGGAGATCTTCATCCCAATTGGTAGTAGAATCGTCTTTGCCTAAAGTCACATCTCCCATGGTGGCTTCCAAATCTTTCCAAAGGAAATCACTTTCTCCAAATAGAGATAGTGATGAGTCGATAGAGGAAACGGTCTCAACATTGGGAAGAGAGGTAGGAATACTTTTACAAGCATCTTTGAAGTGTTCTTCACAAGCCTCATCAAGAACGTCAATGCAATTAACACTCTCGTATGAATAAGGCTGTTTAGACAACTTTCCCATGTTGAAGACTACTTTATCGTCACCCACTCTCATGATAAGCTCACCGGCTTCAACATCGATAAGAGTGCGACCGGTCCTCAAGAATGGACGACCAACAATTAGTGGCACACGAGGGTCCATCTCGTAGTCGACGACAACGAAATCAGCAGGAAAGGTGAATTTGTCGACTCCTACAATGACATCTTCGGCTATCCCCACTGGATAAGCAACCGTACGGTTAGCCAATTCCAAAGTCATTTTGGTGGGGACTAGCTCTGGGAGAGATAATTTCTTCCAAACACTTAGAGGCATAAGATTAATACTGGCACCTAGATCGGCTAGGGCCATGCAATTCTCTACTCCCGGGAAATTGCAAGGGATAAGAAAACGACCCAGATCACCAAGCTTGGTTGGCAATTTCCTTAAGAGCACTGCAGAGCAATTCTCATTAAGTTAGGTGTTGGAAATATCGAGGAGCTTTTCCTTGTCGCTCAGAAGATCTTTAAACATTTTCGCGTATTTGGGCATGTGAGCGAGAGCCTCAGCGAAGGAGATATTGAAATTCAATTGTTTGAACATTTTAAGGAAGTTCGAAACCTGAATATCGTCCTTGCTTTTGAGCTTCTCTTTCCTCAACCTAGATGGATAAGGTATATTGGAAGAAGAGGAAGGCTTTGGAAGAATAGGATCACTCACATCCTTGGGTGGAGGAGGGGTAGAAGGAAGAGGTGGAGAAATTGGGGAAGGAGAAGGATGAGGAATAGGAGCAGGTGACTCGTTCTCCTTAGTCACAACCACCAGTGGAGGTATAGGAAGCTCGGGTTCCTTGGTACCTTTGCCACTTCGAGTAGTGATTGCTTTCATCTCCCCTCTTGGATTCGTAACGGTGTTACTCGGAAGAGTACCCGAATAAGAGGGTTGATTACCTTGGAAGAAACCAGCCATCATGTTCCTCAGATCATTAGTTTGGCTATCCAACGTATTTCTCATGTCAGCTCTCAAATCGTTTCCTTGTTTGACCAAGTCTGCTTTCAAGTTGCGCACTTCCTGTTGGAGATTTTCCACGATCACATCATTGGTCCTCATGTAGGTTGCAACCTCTTGGTGTAATGCAGTTGTTTGGTTGGAAGGAGCATTGTATGCGGGTGGTTGATAAGCAGGTTGTTGGTAAACTTGGTTGTTACGTTGAGGAGGTTGTTGCTGCTTGTGAGGAGGGATGTATGGTGTACGAGGTTGTTGTTGTTGTTGCGGAGGCCGGTTGAGGTTTTGTTGTTGGTTTGGGTTTCTTGGAGGAAAACCGGGTGGGGAAAGATAATTGTTAGAGCGGTAGCTAAGCAAATTACGGTCACCTTGAGGTCTAGCTTGGTAGGCGGGTTGAGGATAGGTGCCATATGCCGCATTCACATTCTCAGCAGGGTAGTCTTGGGTGGCAGTACAATTGGTGTAAGAGTGAGGACCACCGCATATCTCACAAGGTTGGCTGACAGCGTTAACTTGAGCGTTTTTAGCGTTGTTGCTGTTGTTGTTGCTGACGGTGTGGGTGACAAGCGATTCAAGAAGCGTAGTGATTTTGGCCAATCGCTTGTCGCTGTCACTAGTGCTAGCACTAGCGACATTGGTCTGAACACTCTTGGTTTGCACACGAGATTTATTCTCAATGATGTCCCAAGCAGCATTGGAAGTCTTAGCCAATAGATTACCCCCCGAGGCACTGTTCAGTGAATCTTGGTCACTCATGCTTAAACCATTGTAAAAAGTATTAATTTGATGTACTTTGGTAAAACCATGTTGTGGGCATTTTCTTAAAAGATCTTTAAAGCGATCCCAAGATTCACTGAACGACTCATCGTACTTTTGTTCAAAATTTATGATTTCATTCCGCAAAGCGGTAGTACGAGAGGGTGGGAAAAAGTAATTGATAAACTTTGTTTCCAAATCCGTCCACGAGAGAATACTCTGTGGCGGTTCCTTAGCAAGCCAATGCCGGGCTTGTCCCTCTAAAGAAAAGAGAAAAAGTTGTAACCTTATAACCTCTTGTGGAACGCCATTGAATTTGACCGTGTTGGTGAGTTGCAAGAATCTCTTGATGTGGTCGTGTGGATCATCAATGGTTCGTCCCAAGAATGGTTGAGCGGAGACCATCTGGATAAAGCCTGATTTTAGCTCGAAATTATTGGCGGCAATTGGTGGTATAACAATTGGGTCAGTGTTGCCATCTACATGAGCTTGCAGCAATTCAATCATCGGGCGATTATCCGGAAGGGGCTCATTGTGGTTGTTATTGTTCATGTTGTTGAAAGGTGGGTTGTTGTTGTTATTATTGTTTGGAGGTGGTACACCGGCCATGTCTAAGTGATCGAGAGGCTCGGGCTCTTGATAAGACGTGGATCGAGTGCGCATACACCTGCAAAAGAACTAACAAGGCAAAAACAATACAAAAATATTTTTTTGGTTTTTAATTTTTTTTTTTTTTTATTTTTATTTTTATTTTTTTTGAAAATTTTATATTTTTTTAGGATTTTTTGAAAATTTTTATGAAAAAGTAACGTTCACGGGGAACGGATCCCAAAATCCAAGTTCTCACAAAAAACTTTTGATCTTAACGAGAAGAGCCGGCAGCGGCGCCATTTGATACATGGATTTGCTAGGTTCTAATTTCTCTCACAGTCCTCTCGAATTGATCTCGGTTCTAAGTGGAATGATTTGTTCTTGGTTAATAAAAGGGAGTTGGTTTGTTTGTCTATTTTTAAACTAATAACAATTAAATGTAAATGGCGTTGAGTAAATTAAAGCTTTGGGAGATTAAACTAAATTGACAAGTTAAAATGAATGCTTGGAAATGTGAAGGAATGATTATAAAATTACTTGAAAACTAAATTGAAATTATGCTTAAAAACTTGTTCTATCGGAATATCTAAAATTATTTCTATCGGAATGTAAGAAAGTCAAAAGCATCGGAATGTCCATATTTGGTGCTATCGGAATGTGCAAAGATCAAGCTGTCGCAATGCTGCTATCGGAAAATGGAAAACAAGAATTGGCCAGAGTTTCGACTTAATAAAGGACCTAAACCCCGTCGGAATGTGCGATCGCAATACGCGATCGTAATCCCAGATCGGAATAGGGGGAACTACCACCAGATCGCAAAGTAAAACCCACACTTGGGTTATTGCGATACAACCAGGAAGCCGTCGGAATGTGTTCAAAACCCTTGTATTGCGATGGAAGGAAGGCAGTTCCGAAATTGGTGGTAACTAAAATTTCAACAAGCATACACAATAAGCCACCTTAACCGGAACTTTAAACAACTCAAAAAGCTTAAATTTGACAACTTTTGAAAACATAAGCCATGAACTTTATGAAAAGAACTTTTGAAAGACTAAAACTTATATGAAATCCGAAAATGTTAGGACCATTGTAATAGTTATATGTAATAGGTAGACTAGGAGGTATGTAGTTCCTCCTGGTCCTAGTAGTAGTAGGAGCAAGTCCTGCTCCTGGTCCTAGTCGAAGTCAAACTTTATTATTTACTTAATATTCTGTTAGGATATGCATGAGATATGTTAGGAAAGGATATGCATATCAGTTTTACACGTTTTCTTTAATGATGTATTAGGGTTTCCTTGTAGTATAAAAGGAACCTTAGGCAGAAGGGTTAGACACACCTTCACCAAACGTAGTTCTAGTCATTATCAATATTAGAAATCCTTAGAAAGGATCAAGTCTTTATAGTTATTCTGTTCTTCTTAATTATATTTATATTCTACATTCATATTGTGTATAGAGTCTCTTTGTGATTTGACTTGTGATTACAGAAGTCATTCACCGGTCCTGACAGGCTGCAAGATCTACATCTAGTAGACCCAACAAGTGGTATCAGAGCCTGGAAGGGTCTCTATACAAGAAGAATCAAGTTTTCTTATTTCTGACAATTTGTTTATCATGTCTGCCTCAACTTCTACTCAAACAGGAGAAGACAGCACTCCTAAAATTGTGCAACCTCAGCAGATCCTGGCTACGGTCTCCAACACGAATGGAAAATTCCCTCTTCTAAAGAAGGGTGAATATGATAACTGGGCAATGAAGACGGAATGGTGGATCACCAACACTGATCAAGATCTTTGGAAGATCATTCTGAATGGGAACAGCAGGAAGCTTACTGGACGAGACAAGAACGGTAATATTACTCTTCTTGACCCTAAATCTCATGAGGAAATCATAGCTATTCAGAAGGAGGTAAAAGCAAAAACGATTTTGCTTCAATCTCTTCCTGAAGATCACATGGGTGACTTCTACCATTTGGATGATGCCAGAGAGATCTGGAATGGAATAAAAGCAAGGTTCGGTGGGAATGAGGAGTCAAAGAAAATGCGAAGGTCCATGTTGAGAGATGAATTCACTGAATTCAAAATCTCAGAAACTGAAGGTGGGAATGTGGTTGTTTTGGTTTAATGTTTTGGTTGATTTTGATTGATTTTGTTTAGATTCGTAGCTTCTTTATTTCCTTGTTCTTCGCACTATTTAGTTTGCCCAGATTCCGAATCAGTACAACTTATTCCGAACCAGCAGTTCCCTTTCATTTTATTCCGGATCAGTTGTTTATTCTGGATCAGTGTAGTTATTCCGAATCAACCGTGTATTACGGATAAAGCTTTCATTCCGAATGAAGGATTATTCCGGATGAAGCCTTTAATTCCGAATAAAGGATTATTCCGGATGAAGCTATTTATTCCTGATGAAGCCTATTATTCCGAATAAAGGACCATTCTGGATGAAGCTATTTATTCCGGATGAAAGACTTTATTCCGGATGAATGTGTTTTTCCGAATGAGCACTTTTTCTTAATTTTGTAATTTCAGTTTTAGTTTATTTTAAGGTTTATGTTTTTGAATGTTAAAATTTATTTTTCCCGCCTTTTTACTTAGTCGCACTTTTACTTGCCTTCCTTTTAGTCTGAGTTTAAGTTTGTCTTATTTTATTTTTCAGTCTTTAATTAATTTCGTCTTTTAGTTTTATTTTTATTTATTGTTTTGCTTTACTTTTCGTTTAATTATTTGCATTGCTCCTTTATTATTTGTCTTTGTTTATTTTCGCTTCGCATTTACCTTTTCAAATAGTATAGATATCCAACTTCATTTTTCGTCTCCAAGAACAACTGAGTCAGACACTTAAACCTTAATCAATTCGAGAAGATACCGAGAACATACTTTTCAACCTAGTAAAATCTCAGTTATTAAATAGCGCCGCTGCCGGCTCTTTTCGTGAAGATTAACGGTTTTTTGTGAGAGAGGCGTTAGCTTTTGGGATCCGTTCACTCGTGAACGTTATTTTTCGTGTCAAAAATTTTCAAAAAATCCCAAAAACATTTGAAAAATCATAAAAAGCATTTCTTTTTCAAAGTTTTGCACCAAAAATATTCTTCTTGCTTATCTATTTTTCTTTATGGATTCTTATGTCCATTGCGTCGGGTGTTGGAGACGACTATATGGGAGCGAATCATGTCAATGGTGTTAATGCGAGCGATGCGGAAGAGACCTTCCTCCCATTTCCTTCGATTCACAAATAGGATTTTGTCCATCGTGTAATTCGATTAACTCATCCTTTACTTCTAATGAACTTACTCCTCCCTATTGCATGTATTGTGGAAGCGATTCTCATTGGCATGTTTTGTGTCCGGTTCAATACCCGTATTGTCACGGGCAAGAACCGGGTTACAATTATAACAATGGTAATAGCTATCCACATGACGCACCCGGTTTCTCTCCATACCCATGGTGCTATATTTGTGGGGGCCCTCACGGCGCTTCTTCTTGTGAACCGTCGAAGGTCTTTGAGAAAATTATGTGCTATCATCCCAGTGTGTATAACTTTGAGCCCCCACATCACACCCTCACTCATCAATCCGCTCAACAAATTAGTCTTGACCAACAACTCACTACTTTGAATGATGTTCTAGAAAGTTTAGCTCAAATCAGAGCTGATTTGCATCAGGAAAGGCAACCTTTGCTTGATGGTGACGAAATCTTGAAATCCACCAACACCTTTTTGAGCCAATTTGGTCGTTTTCCCTTCTTTTCTACACCAAAATGTTTAATTACAGCGTGGGATAGAATTGGTTTAATTGAACATACTCGGGGAGATGAACAACAAAAATTGCTTCATGAGCTTCTTAAAGATGTGGAGGTTATCAAGGAAGAGTTAGCCGACTATTTCACTCCTAATTGGAATGGTCCCGTCTATTATGATGATGATGACGACGATGATGTCTACGCTCTCGACCCATCTTCTGAAGTTGCTACTCCTACTCTCGATATTCCTAATGCGTCTAAGGATGGTGATTCATTGAGTGAGATTAGTGATTTTGGTCTCGACAAATTCTTTGATGACGAGGTTTATGACATACCGATTGCTATGAAGTCTGAGGACGACGTTGCTCTTACGGAAGAGGTCGATCCTGATGATACCGATTTTTCTCCGCGCTATGAGAATTTCACTTTTGAAATTTCTCAATCTCCACCGGGAGATGCGGGCGATGACGATTTATTCTCTCCGGCTTACGAGAAGTTCACCGATGAACTTGCTCTTGTAGATGAGATGGAAGACGTGATTCTTCGCGACAGATTACGAAAAGTGCATCTTCTTATTGCTCAAATCGAAGAGTTGACTTCTCCTCCTCTTTCCGAGTCTTTACCTCCATCTATTCCTCCCGTTGAAGATAATGACCCATTGCTAGAAGAAATCGACATTCACTCAATACCTCCGGGTATTGATGATGATGACACGGAGGGGGATATTATTTTTGATAATTTGCTGCAGGAAGGTATTGTCCCAAGTCCCCCTCCCGAGCACCTTTCATCCACTCCTTTAGCCAGTATTACGGAGGATGAGTGCTTTGACCCGGGAGGTGACATTGATTATTATATGGTTGCTAACCTTACGGCTTTGCCGTTTTCTGAGCATCAGTTGTCTTTGGGGGATGACAATTTGATTCCTTTACCCACCCCACCTCCCGTGGCTCACGACTTCACATACCTTTCGTATGTTGAAAGGACTTTTCTCCCATTTAAGACTTATCCTCCCGCCTCCCCTTTTGTTGATGTCCTCCAGGAACGAGGACAAGGTCTTTGATCCCGGTATTACATGCGTGGCTTCCCCATGGACCATTTAATTCAGGGACGAGTCAGGCTCGTGACTCGGTTAATATAAACAAGCGCTCTTCGGGAGGCAACCCGATTATCTATCTTTATCTGTTTTCATCATAAGTGTAGGGGGGAGCCCCGTTGGTGTTTCTTGTTTTCTTTCTTTTATTGTGCAGGGATTAGAGCTTCAAAGACACACTCTTGATGATTTTTGACGACCCGTGATTCCGTGTTCCCGTCTTCCCGGTTCTATCCTAAACTCTTTTGATTCACTATTTTATATTTTCCAATATGAAAATAGGAATCACTTTAGTTGTCCTTTCCTTAGCAAGATTTAAACAAAGTGCACAATGTCCTAAGTGTAGGGGAGTTTACTCCCACATGCTTAAACATTGAGGACAATGTTTATATTAAGTATAGGGGGGACTTCTATCGAAGTTAAGTGGCCTTTTCCTTGTATTTGTCCTTATTTTAACCGGAAAATTGATTTTTCGACATTTTTCAAAATTTTTGATCTATTTTGGCCTAGTAGTTTTACCTTTTTATAGTTATTTTCTTTCTTTACTAAAGTGGTTTTAATTTTTAAACGTCGTGAATCTTTTGACTCAACCCGAGTTTACTTATCTAAGTTTACTCTAGCTAGTATCCTTAACGTGTTTAAGTCAAGTTTTGCTAGGCTTTTATATAGGTAGCTTTAAAACGCGAAAGTCTTAACTCTCACGGGTTAAGAACAAGAACTTTTCGCAAGTTCCTATAATTGATCCTAGAGAGTTGTTTATCAAGGGAACTTTAAAATGCGATTTCTAAACTTGAAAAAGTCTAAGAATTTGCAAGATCCTGTAGATGGCTCGAAAACCCAAAACTTTGATTTAATTGGATAAGCATCCACGAGTCTCATTCTTTGAGATTTTAAATTATGGAGAACGAGAGATGATAGAGCCAATTATAAGTTTGGTATTCTTTCGTGAATTTATGTGAGTTGATTATAAGCCTATTCTCCCATCGCTTGCTAATAAATTTATCTGCAATAAATAAGGTTGTACGATTTGAAAAGTTACTTAGCTTCTAGCACAAGATCGTTTAAAAGTTGCTCGGTATGGATTAGAGTTCATAGCCAAGGCATAACTTATTGAAGCGGGATGCGAAGATTGGCGAGTCCAAAAAGGTCCTAACAAGGCATGAGGGCTACATTTTGTTGCTAAAGATCAAAAGTGATGTGAAGAATCATTTATCAAAAATCAATATGAAGGATCGAGACACACGACGAAAAGCAAATACTCCCGTAAAGATCATGGAGAAGTCTATCCAAAAAGGCCCTAACAAGGTATGAGGATAAATAGATCCAATTCCAAAAAGGAGGCGGATCGTTGTATATCAAAGTCCAAAATAAAGATTGGAGAAAAATGAAGAAGTCGTGGTCCAAATATGAAGAATCTCTCAAAACTCCAAGTGAAGAAATTGCTATTATGAAGAGAATACCATTATTTCATGAACGTCTCTCAAGATTTGAAGTATGAAGTCACTGCCAAATATCGGTCCGAGAAAGGTGTCAAATCGTGAAGCGAGTTATGCCAAGATATGAACTTTATGAGGTCCCGAGAAGCAGTTTTAAAAGATTTTGTCCTTTAGCTAACTATTGATTAAATCGTCCCACTTTATTTTCAGCCTTAATAACTATCGAAATAAGTCAACGATGCATCCTCGTGATCATTCAAGACAACAATAATATATAAGAGATACACCTAGGAATAAGGGAGTCTAAGTAAATAATTGGCCCACATGAGTTCGTGTTAGTTTGCTAACTTATAATAACAATGATCTCATTTTTAAGCTTGGTTTGGAGAATGTGAAAACTTGAGGATGATGATCATTCATTACATTTCCAAAACCCTAAGGTATGTCTTTGATTTCTTTACTTACTTTCTTCCTATGAATGTTTATAACTTTCTATCTCTTTAATAATGGCCAATATGGATTGATTATGATGGAAAATGTAAAACGTGCTTTGTAACTAATGCATTGCATGAGGACATTGCAATGGTCAAGTGTAGAGGATTTGATAGGTGTGAAAACACCCATCCTTTTACCACTTAATTATAATAATAACCAGACCAAAACGTGTATTTTATGTCGTAAATGTCGGAATTATGCGTGGTTTGTGTTTTTGTTGTGATTTTAGAATCAAAATGTTAAAAGGGAAGAAAACACAGCTTTCACGGGCTTTTATCGAAGAAAAAGACAAAAGACGAAGTCAAGAAATCAAGAGTACAAAAAGAACGGAAGTCCAAGGCCTATTCTGAAGATTTATCGAAGAAAATTCCAAAGACGGAAGTTTAATAAAGCCGAAGAACTCAAGTCTAATTTATGAAGAAATCACAAGACAAGTTTAAAGTAATCCCGAGACAAAGTCTGAAAGGTCGAAGAATTTAAAAGATAAAAGGCTAAAGACGAAGGATTAAAAGATAATTAAAGAAAGAAGAAAGAGGGGAGGAAGCTTCCTTCCACTAATCCCATCCTCCCCTATAAATAGACCTCATTAGTCATTTGTTTAGTTTTGTTGGCTAATAGTGACAATTAGTCTTCCATTTTAATTACTTGCACTTTAAATTCATGTCATTTACTTAATTATCTTGCACTTTTAATACCTTTAATTCAAGTAAGTTTCCTTTTTATGTTATTGAATCTTTACTTTTCTTGTTAAATCTCTTATCTTCCTTTCTTGTTTAATCTTTAATCTTCATGCTTTATGTTTATGTTTATATTCTTTGATTTTTATTGATTTGATTAAGTGGGTTTTGATTATTGTGGTTATTATGGTTAATTTTATTGATTTGGATTGATTGGTTATTGTTATTAGATCATTTGTGGTTGTTTTGGTTTAATGTTTTGGTTGATTTTGATTGATTTTGTTTAGATTCGTAGCTTCTTTATTTCCTTGTTCTTCGCACTATTTAGTTTGCCCAGATTCCGAATCAGTACAACTTATTCCGAACCAGCAGTTCCCTTTCATTTTATTCCGGATCAGTTGTTTATTCTGGATCAGTGTAGTTATTCCGAATCAACCGTGTATTACGGATAAAGCTTTCATTCCGAATGAAGGATTATTCCGGATGAAGCCTTTAATTCCGAATAAAGGATTATTCCGGATGAAGCTATTTATTCCTGATAAAGCCTATTATTCCGAATAAAGGACCATTCCGGATGAAGCTATTTATTCCGGATGAAAGACTTTATTCCGGATGAATGTGTTTTTCCGAATGAGCACTTTTTCTTAATTTTGTAATTTCAATTTTAGTTTATTTTAAGGTTTATGTTTTTGAATGTTAAACTTTATTTTTCCCGCCTTTTTACTTAGTCGCACTTTTACTTGCCTTCCTTTTAGTCTGAGTTTAAGTTTGTCTTATTTTATTTTTCAGTCTTTAATTAATTTCGTCTTTTAGTTTTATTTTTATTTATTGTTTTGCTTTACTTTTCATTTAATTATTTGCATTGCTCCTTTATTATTTGTCTTTGTTTATTTTCGCTTCGCATTTACCTTTTCAAATAGTATAGATATCCAACTTCATTTTTCGTCACCAAGAACAACTGAGTCACACACTTAAACCTTAATCAATTCGAGAAGATACCGAGAACATACTTTTCAACCTAGTAAAATCTCAGTTATTAAATATTAACAATGAATCCACCTTGAGTCTGGTGAGTCCTCCTTGTTTGGACAGGAGTCTGAATATCACCAATTATTTGGGAAGGAGGATGATCTTTGGCCACCTTTGTAAGTATTCCTCCCCCAAATAGTGAGTTGTCATGTATAGTGGATTCCATGTTTCCAATATCATCTTCATTACTACTGACATCTTGATTAGGTATGGGGTCTTCAACATGTTCAAAAATATTTCTGTTGGAGGAAGAAAATAAATTTCCAAACAGACTGTCAGCGGCTGAATTCAACGTGTCAGCGTCTGAATTGACTTTGTCAGCGGATGAAGATGCATGCATGGATTCATCAACTGGTTTTTCTTGTGGCCCTTCTTCCTCCTTTCCAGCAGCAGCAGATGCTTGCACAAACCCATCAGTCCATATAGGTATAGTGACATAATCAAATATGGGAGTTGGCTCAACTGCATGTGATCCTTCTTCTTTAGCAACCTGTGTACCTGAAATCTCAACAATAGGTTTTTCCAAAACATTTGGATCCTTCTCCATAATGTCTGGATTAGTAACAGGCATATAATTCAAGGTCCTAGATAATGGTTCCAAATCAAACAACCAATCTGGTCCATTCTCAGGATCACTAGGCTTACTTTCTAAGAACTTAACATGCACCTTTTCAAGAATGCGTTTTTCCTTCTTTTTGTAAACCCTGTACCCTCTGCTATTCATAGAATAACCCACAAAATATCCTTGATCACCTTTTGCATTAAATTTTCCTAAGGTATCACAAGTATCTAATATCACTACATGACATCCAAAGGGTTTAAGTAAGTCTATATTAGGCTTCCTCTTCCAAAATAGATCATAAGGTGTCTTATTGTGGATTTTGTTGACCAAGGATCTATTTTGAACATAGCAAGCCGTGTTCACAGCCTCAGCCCAAAAAGCAATGGGAAACTTAGCATCTGCTAACATGGTCCTAGTTGCTTCTATTAGAGTTCTATTCTTTCTTTTAGCTACACCATTCTGCTGTGGAGTTCTAGCTATGCTAAACTCCCTAGAAATTCCCTTATTGACACAAAAGGCATCTAGAAGATTGTTCCTAAACTCACCACCATTGTCACTTCTAAGGATTCTAACCTCATTACCCGTTTTCTTCTCAATCTGTGTGATGAAGTTAATTAAAGTCTTAGCAGTATCACTCTTTAAAGCCAAAAAGAAAGTCCAAGTAAACCTGGAATAATCATTAGTGACAACAAAACAATAAGATTTACCATTTAGGCTTTCTATATTGGTTGGGCCAAATAAGTCCATGCGTAGCAAGTGAAGTGGTTTAGAACTAGAATGCACACTTTTAGACTTAAAGGAGACCTTATGTTGTTTGCCTTTAAGGCATGCAACACAAGAGTGATCATTGTGAAAAGCCTTTGAAGGCAAACCATCAACAAGATCATGTCTCATAAGTCTATTAATGTTCTTAAAGTTAATGTGCCCTAACCTTCTGTGCCATAAATTACTCTCATCTACTGATGCTTTAGCATAAAGACATGACAGATTTTTGTTCATCTTAATTCCTTTTAGATTAACATTATAAATGTCCTTATGTCTAGGTGTTCTATACTCAATAAACCTCTCATCAGGAATCTTAAAATCCTTACTCAATACCAAGCATTCAGTATCAGTAAAAAGAACTTTATTTTTGTTGTCACAAACTTGTGACACACTAAACAAGTTTATAATCAAGTTCCTTTACTAGAAAAATGTCTTCAAAGCGCAAGTTCTTGGTGATAAGAGTGCCTTTTCCAGAGATATTTCCATAGCCTCTACCAAAGTACACTTTGTCACCATCTTTAATAGGGATAAAATCTGTCAAATAATCTTCCTTCCCTGTCATATGCCTAGAGCATCTACTATCCTAATATCCATGATCATTGACCTGTTTTTGAATGCCCTGCACATAAAGAAAACAAATTAGTTCTCTTTGGGAACCCCAGCCTTTGCAGACTTGGATTCATGTGGTTGTTCAACAAGAACTGACTTATTCCTTGTAACAACCCCCTGTTCATCCCTTTGTGGCCTGAACACCCAATTTACCCCAATTGGTTTAGTAATGACCTTTGAAAGATAATTAAATCTGTTACAGGTCATAGAAATTCCATCTAAATTAGGGTTTTGGTCTTGTTTAGGTCTCCATGTCAAACTGGATGAAGCTTTAGATCCCTTTCCCTTAGGTTGTAAATACCTATTGCGTGGTCTAACATGAGGTCTAACAGACGCCAGTTGTGGCATTTTCATGCCAAACCTAGATCTGTCAGCGGCTGATTTTGTCTTGTCAGCGGCCAATTTGTTCCTGTCAGCGTCTAAATTAGGGTTTGCTACAGGAACCCATTGTTTGTTAGACCAAGTGTTGGTCTTTTGCAAGGGCCTTTGTCCATGAGTATTAGTCCCTTTAGAAAACTAGGGAGCTGGTCTAATGGCCTGGGGACTTGTTTGGACAAAAGGTCTGGGTTTGACCATGGTTGACCTATTGTCAGCGGTGAATTTAGAGCCGCTGACACACTTATAGGCCAAATGAGAAAAACTTCTACATGTGTAACAAGCCTTTCTAGACATAACCTTAGGTCTAGATTCAAAGAACCCTGTCCCATTTAACACTTGCTTGACTTTGGGGTGACCTAGGTTTTCTATACATCTCAGCATATTTAACACTAGGTTTTCTTTTAGTTGTAGAGCCAAGGTCAATGGTTTTTCCAGTGGTGGGGTTGGTCACAGTCCTGGGTGTAGGTACAAATGGACTCTCACTAAGCATTCCACCCTTAACAAAATGAAAAGAGTTGGCTGCTTTCCATCGTTCAAGATCAGTCACCTTCTGTTGATATTCCTCAACTAGGGAAAGTACTCTAGGTAGAGGAATAAATTCCTCTTCTTAGAGTTCTGGGATACCAGTCCAAGAGAGATCCTCTTTCAGGACACCATAGAATTTCCCAGCAGGTGGTAGAACAGCAACATACTCTTTCATCCCAATCCGAGACTTGTCCCTAGGGTCTCTTTGTTCACTTACACACTTTTCTAGGGTTTGACTAGCTTTATCAAAATTTTCAATTTTAAGCCCTACATTTTCTTTATCTTTAATGGCTTCACTTAACTGAAGTTTCAAGTCAGCCCTACATTTCATTAAAGACTCTCTAGCTTCATTACTGACATTCAGATCTCTAGTAAAAATATTAATCTGATCTTTTAGGTCAAATTCCATTTTCTTACATTCCTCTATCATCCCTTCAGATTGTGCAAGTGCCATTTGATAGTTTGTAAGTCTAGTGCTTATGTCAATAACATCTGATTTTATTTTTAAAATTTCTTTGTTAAGTTTTTTAGTGTTTAACCTGCACCCTTTACTACAAAAAGCATCATCATATACCTCATTATCCAATGAAGATGAGGAGTTGGCCATGAGAGCAAAGTGAACATGCTCTTCTTCTTCCTTTTCAGCAACCAAAGCTTGATTCTCTACCATATCCTTTGCCATGAAGCTCTTGTCCCATCCAATGTCATCAATATCTTGCATGGCGACCATAGCCTTTGGCTTAGCATCTTCAACCTTGATGATTTGGCTTGAATTATTTCCAGCATTAGATCTTCTTGGAGATCTGCACTCCCTCATGAAGTGTCCCATCCTACGACAGTTATAGCACTCAACCTTGGATTTGTCGAATCTAGTTGTGTCTTTATCATTAAAAGTCATCTTTCTTCCAAACCTCATGTTCCATCTGTTAGCCCTTATGCTTGCAAGTGCCATATTCCACTTGATATCCATCTCTTCTAAGTCAGCATCACTAATTTGCTCAAGATCCTCATAGGTAACTAAAGAACCATTGGGTAATGCAGCAATGTAGTCACATACTGTATCCAAATCATTACCAGCATGTTTAAGGCTTGGTGAGCCAACATTGTATGTGTCAGCGTCAAAATTTGAGCCGCTAACAAAGGTTGATCCACCGCTGACAAAAGTTGATCCAGTAACAGGATGTACATTCAATCCATTAACATATGAGTCTTTGTCAATGGTTTGAGATTCACTATGTGAGATGAAAGCCATATTCCCAGATGTTGACTTCTTGCCATGTTCAAGTAAGGTCTCATCCTCCAAAATCTTTAGCTTATTGTAGATTTCATCAAAGGAAGCACTCTTATGGGTATTAGTGGCAAGGATTGATCTGGCTTCAATTTTCCATGCATCACCAAGACCTCTAAGGAATGTAGCAATGATATCAGCATCTTCATGTTCTGTTCCATAAAAGACAACTTGCTAGTGATGTCTAGAAGTCGACTTCTTACCTCACTCAGCTTCTCATTGGGACGATCCTTAAACACAACATATTCACTCAAAATTTGCTTCTTCTTTTCTTTGACCGTATCTTCATTACCACCATAGGTAACTTGAAGATCTGCCCAAATATTTTTAGCAGAATCAAAACTTCTGTATTTGTGTTGATTATTTGTACCCAAGGAGAGTTTAAGAATGTTTAACGTCTTCATGTCATTCATTCTCAAGGATATATCAACAGCTGAGATAGCTCTTCCATCTTCAGGTCTTTCATTAAGATTTGCACCAGTTGAACCAGCTGTTCTTCTTGCTCTAATAGCAGCAACAATCCTAGCTGCTTTATTGAATTGATTTCCATATTCGATAACTTCCCAAAGAGTGTGGTCACGAACTTGAAGATATTGTTCAAAATTGAACTTCCATTGTTCAAAGTTGCCAAGGTCGAGCATAGGAATTTTAAGGTTGTGGTTTGATGAGGAGGAAGATTCTATGGTAGCCATTTGGTTTCTAGGGTTTTCAAACGATTTAGGGTTTCTTAGGTCTTATGTTCTTTAGATCAAAGTTCCTCAACAAGCTCTGATACCACCTGTTGATCCCAAACTTAGATCGATTATCTTTGTGTTAAACGAGATTGAATCAAGATTAACACGTAGAGAAACTTTGTGTTTAAAACAATCTAAGTGTTATGTGGAATTAACACTTAAACCAAAGAACAAAACAAAACACAAGGTGTACCAAACTTTCACTTTGATTAATGATCGAATTGGCATACAATGAAAGTTGTAAAACTTATTAAAACTTATATCAAACTATGAACCCTACGACCTCCTTTTATAACACAAAGAGTCGTGTACAAAGGTATACCTATCAACTATTATAGGTAAAGATAATTATAGAAAATACAATATTGGACATATCTTTACTAGAAATACAAAGCGTGTAGACTAAGTATTCCTATCAGTGGTTGAACTTCTTATTGTCAACGCTCAAATATGTCTTGTCGGTGCTCATCTATCAGCGCCTCTTTTACTCTTGTCAGCGTCCAAGTTCCTCTTGTTAGCTTCCCAGTGACTTAGCTAATTTTATTCCCAACAAAGAAGGTCGTATTTCTAAATTTGACAAAAACCAATTTCCCCCAGCCTGCAAATTCCTTATTCATGTCCTTCTATAATGTTTGAGCCAAAGTATTCCACTTTCAATGAGATTAGCCATTCCATTGCTACTGCTCTTGTTTGCATGGTCTCTATACAAAGATATAATTTTTCAAAAATGATTTTTGAAGGCATGATGAACAATAAGGGTAGTAAAATGTCTTTACTCAACCCTAAATTTTTGGAAATGGTTTTGGGACTTCAAGGGGAATGCAACATTGACCATTCATAATTTTATGATCCCCTAGTGCAACAAAGGTGCTTGTTTACCACTTTGAACACCCATCATAGACCATTTCCATTGACCCAACCCATGCTTGACCTTATTCAAGCTGCTGAATTGATTCATGATCAACCAGTCCCACCATGTGACCATGAAGTTGCCATGGAAATTGATAATCCTGAACTAGAACATCTACCCGTTGTCGCCCAACCCCTACCCGCTGTCACACTTACTCTACCCACTGACACCCAACCTACACCCACTGTTGTACCATCTATTGACCCAAACACCCCTCAACATCATCACCTTCACAATTTAGGATCTCTAAACGCCAAAGGCTCACTAGGGTGTCTCCCACTGGTGGTGCTAACCTTGTAGCAGAGGAGACCACTACCACTAGGGTAGTTAGTGACATGGGGGTGGCTAGCACTATTGTCTCTAGCTTAGATGCAAGACAAGTCAGTGCTATTATCATTAAGCCTATCCACATGCCCAATGAATCTACATTGAGGGTTGATTCCCCGAATATGGATGAGGGCAGTATGGAACCCTTGAACAACATTGAATTGACGAAACTTTGTATTAGCATGCAAAGGCAAAATACAGAGTTGGTACATACAGTCAAACAACAGGGTCTTGAACTCATTCAGTTAGGGGAAAGACTCTCTACATTGGAAGCACAAAGCAAGCCTAGGAGGACATTCATAGTTCAGTCCTCAAATATGAGTCTTGGAGAGGAGTCTTAGAAGAGGGAGGATGACTTGAATTTAAGTGATAAAGGTTCCAAAGAAGGCTCAAAGGATTCAAGTGTAGGCACAATAGAAATAGTTGATGCTCTTACAGGTTTAAAGGAACAAAGGGGGTGTGATTCTTCTTTTTTGACACCAGTGAAGATTTCTTTTGTTCAACTCATGGAGCAAGTAAGTGCTGGAAAATTTGCAGTCAATGAAAGTGTTGGGTGTATCCACTGTCATGACTAGTCTACCCAATGTTAGCCTGTTAGATCTAGACATGATAAAATTTATTGAGATCTCATTGGTTATTTCAATGTTCTTTAAGAACCTTTATGTCTAGTGTCTCTTTGTGAGACTATCATGGGGTCTTTTATGCCTCAAAGAACCATCTTGTTTTTATGCTCCATAGTTTACATCAAGAATTTCATTTAAAATCGATTAGTCTGCCATTCTTGAGGCACGTCATAATTAAGTAGTGTCCATGAGGGACAAAGTAGGAGCATTAGTAGCTGAAACTTTGTTATTTGCCAATGTATATGTATGGCTATTAGATTATCATTGAATAATAAATTCATAAATTCTATCGAGAATCAATAAAATATGATAATTCATTCTGAATTTGTAGCTACTTATCTCCTCCTGAAGGAATTACCCCTTCATCTATATCCCGTATATTTGCATTTAGGTGGAGTAATGCTAAAAAAATGGGATAGATTTGGTTTATAACCAAAAACAATTATGAAATGGAGGAATTATAATAATATATTGGCATGATGCTAATTTTATTTTTGTTTATATGATAATACGACCCCATACAATAACAAAATATTTTCTCTCATTATCATTGAATAATGTAGAATTAATTCATCTCATATTCAAAATGAATTACTTATGATGGAATGTTATGCTCACATTTAATATGTCGAGTTATTAATCATGCAAACATGAGGTTGCAATTTTTCTTACCATTTAGACGATGCATTGATTTATAGAATTCTAAATGGTTCATACAATGGATATGTATACAAACGTCTATCCACTTGTTTTATTTCTAGAAAATTGAAGGATTGATTCGTCAATCTAGTTGGTAGATGAATAATGAACTTTCTTTGAGAGATAAAACATTAGATTGAATAATCTAATCAATTTATAGTTTTCACATCATTATTGACTCGTGATGGTATAATGAGTCATGCCAAAAAGATTATAATTATAAGCCATAAACTTATGTTATGGCCAGTGATAATATTTCACTAATTTATCTATAATGTATGCAACGTAATGCATAATTTATATGAAATTTCATTCCTCGTGACAATTTTATATTTTCTTTTAGGAGAAACACTGTGTTAGCATAGATCCTTACATCTTACATCTATGAATATAATTGTAATATTTTTGACACACTTGTATTTTTCATACATCACAATGCATTTTGCATAAATCATACTTGCGTTTGTTCCTTTCTTATTTTCCACTATTAGTGGTTTGACATTTTTATATTAGTTCGACCATCTCTTTTACCATGATAAACGGTCTTTAAAAAAAATTATTATCTTATTATCACATTCACTTGAGGGAACGAGTATTAATGTTTTTTTTCTATTAACACATTCTCATGGGAGAATAAAGATCTTTAAGTTGATCATTTTATCACATTCACTTGAATTAATGAAGTATTTATGTTGATCAGTTCATCACATTCACTTGAGGGAATGAAGATCTTTATTTTGATCATTTCATCACATTCACTTGAGGGAATGAAGTATATATTATCACATTTACAAAAGAAAATGGATACATTATTAGAACTTATTATTTTCTTGCCTATTTAAAAAAATGAACATGAATAAAGAGACATGAACAAGACTAAAAAGTCTTTAGGCTATTGCTACTATATGAGCATGTTGTAAAAATTATAATTGACAATGTCCAATAAACATGATTTTGATAAAAGCATACCATCACTTAAAAAATACTACATGATTTGAAAATAAAAATACATAATAACGCATGTAGAATATTAGAAAAAAACACTACTGAACAAGTAATGAAGCATTTATTTTTTAATATGACAATATTATTGTAGAATTTTTTACTTACATGACTCGTATATTGATGACAAATGTAATTCATATCATTTACTGTATAGTTTGTAAATAGTTTTATATACAACAATGAAAAAAATATATATTATCATATGTATAAATTAGAGTAATTTATAAACAAATGATATGACAATACACCATAGTCTTAAAAATTATGTTGAAATTCTGAAGAAAGTTTTCAAGAAGTACGCATCACACAATAATGCATTTTTTAAATTAATATCCCGGATTTCTTTTAGCCAAAACAGGTATAGTTTAGAAAAAGAATTGAGTCAATGTTACTAATTATTTGGAAGGATCATAATAGAGCTTTTGGTTATTTAAAATCGTTAATGTCACACCCCACCATGGCGGAATATGGGGTGCGACGTATGGATATCATCACAACATGGCGTGTCTATAGAGATAACTATATGAAATAAGAAATGTCATAAAATAGAGACACAAAGTCATGACAATATCTCATCAGACTCAGGAGTCTAGGTAAGTAGGTAACAGTCCTACCGCTTACCCAAGATAAACAAATAACATAACTAAACAAATATATGTGTGCCACGGTATCACTTATTAAAAGAACAAATAAAAACTAAGAAGGAAACGGGGATTCTCCTTCTATGCATTCCTAAGCTTCTCCAATCATAGCCACTTATGTTCTCATGCTTAACCATAGTATCACCTGAAAGAGACACTAAAACACGTCAACATAAAGTTGGTGAGAGTCATAGGTTTAGACTCCAACGCTAAATCAATTACAAGCTGTGAATAACGAACACAAATACAATAACATATGGACAATGTGCTACAATTATGTATTAACAACTAGCATTCAAGATCAATCATTCCAAACCAAAATCTAAGGCTCCTACCTTGCCAAACAACATGGTACCATAGATGATCACACTATGTACCTATCCCAAGGCCACTACCTTGTCAAACCATAATAACTGAGACGGCACGTGTCCCCCGATCCAAATCATACACAATCAAAAATCACATAGCAGTTAATCACATAATGTACACACAAGTCCATCTCAAATCACAAACACATTCACAGTATCAATTTAGAAAATAACTCAACACAGTGTCTCTTCCATCCCATCTGGAAGTCAAAATCAATAGTAAACATGGGACTATGAAACTCACCTGATAGCCTCTTCACAAGTCCTCGCACTAGCAACAAGCTAACAAACCAAGAACACGTAATCAATACACGAACCAATCACTAAGATGGCTCATCAACCTATGATGGACATCTAGTCTATTCCCATATAAAAACCTCATTGATAAGCTCTAACCATCCTATTACCCTTCCCTAACAAGTCCTTAACTTGATTAAGTTTAATAACTATCCCGTTCATATTTTACACAAAACAATCCCAGTTTTTAAGTCTCAAAACTTTAAGTCAAACGTCCACTTAAACATACCCATGGTTTCTGTAAATAGAATATTCATACCCTTACATATGTTGGCTAACACCTCCCACTGGCCCTAACCTTAGAGCTACTGTTAAGGCCCCGACATATATATATATATATATATATATATATATATATATATATATATATATATATATATATATATATATATATATATATATATATATATATATATATATATATATATATATATATATATATATATATATATATATATATATATATATATATATATATATATATATATATATATATCTATATATATATATATATATCTCTATATATATATATATATATATATATATATATATATATATATATATATATATATATATATATATATATATATATATATATATATATATATATATATATATATATATATATATATATATATATATATATATATATATATATATATATATATATATATATATATATATATATATATATATATATATATATATATATATATATATATATATATATATATATATATATATACTTTTGTCATTCCAGATTTCCTGATTTTAAACATACCAAAAGTTTGTTACCATTAAGGGGTCTTACCCTAAACCACAACCTTAGCCCAAGTGCAGATACTTAATAAAATATATAAACCATCTCTCATGTTCGTGAGAAGATCCCAATGCACCCCTAAGTACCCCAAACAACCCAAAACTTAAAAAGAAAACAGGCTGATTACAAAACTGTTTTGACCTTCGACTGTTGTAACCTGTTTTTGACACACTTCCCGACCTCCAATTTAGTTCTCATTTCTTGATTTAGAAATCCACTTCAATTACCTTTCCAGGGATACTTGAATCGTAAAATAAGATTTTGTAGAACTCCCAATATGATCAAAACAATTGACTCAAAATTCTGCCCAGTTTTTAAAAACGGGTTTAACAAAATCAACCTCATTAATTAACCCTAATCCCTCTAATTACAAGCCCTAATTTATGTAATCATTATAACACCATTAATATAACATTAATTTACTGTTTTTAAATTAACCCTAACCTAAATCCATCATAGATGATTAAAGAAAACATAAAGAAACAATTTAATTAAAAAGGGATTAAAGACTTTACCTTTGATTTATGAAAACCCCCAAAATTATGAAGAACCCTAAAAACCTTATATGTAACCCACAAATTTTTAATATCTCCAGGGAATAATAATGATTTGATTGTGATTAAAAACAATATATAGGGTGTACATAAAATTCTAGTCCAAGAATAAGCCCACTTTCCTTTTTTTCCTCTTTTTCCCTTTTTTTTCCTTTTCAAACTGACCTAACCCCCTTAAATTCGTTTTTTTCTTTATTTTTTTTTCTTTTTAATGTTAATTAATATCTTATTAGTATTACCTTAATTTACCTTAATTTATTTCAGCTCCTAAAACTCCCAAAACCTCAAAACCGTAAAACTAGTCAAATTTACGCGTTTTACCGTAAAAGTCGTAAAATATACACTTTTATAAAAAATCTCAAATTTTGAAATAAACTTTATAACTAAGTCCTAAATGACTTAAAACCATCCCGAAAAATATTCATTTGACTAATTACCTCACCCGAGACCTCTAAATGCTAAACCGTAAATCCAAAAAAAATACACTATTATTACTATAATACTTATACGTATACGTAAGCATTTAAAATAACATCATTTCATTCCATAGTGACTAATTGTGAGCTCATGAACATGAAATAACCGTTCCTCGATTTACTTATGAGTACTTCTATACTCATAAACGATAACCACACCAACCTCAATCACACAAAATAAACATGTAATCACACAATCAAGTAAGCACACATAAAATAACCTAAAAGTAAGACCAAGTGACAAATCCAAAACCTAGGGTTGTCACATCACTCCCTCCTAATAGAAATCTCGTCCCGAGATTTACTCCCAAACTCAAACTTATTCTCAGCAAACAAACGAGGATACATATCCCTGATAAAACCTTCACGTTCAAGCTTGAACTCAGTTTATACTAAATAATCTCAACTAACAAGACATGAGCCTTAACCGTCTGCGAGGAAACTTATTAAAACCATAAAGTTATGTGACCAACCAAACTAAATCTCGCAACTCATCAAACAAGAACTGTCTTGAAATCAAGTTAGGAGCCATTACATAACTCGACGAGTTTAAAACTGTCACCCCCGATTTCGGTCTTACTCATAAATGCCATAAATCAAAACTCATCAAAATATAACCACGTATTCTAAGGTCTAAAGAACTCTCAAATTCTATCCCAACTCATCTCTATGTTAACCCTCCAAGTATTCATTAACCCAAAATACCCAAAACACGAGTTTAAACCATGTTGTCCGAAAATTAACCTTGAACTCAACACTTGTACAATTAATTCGACCAAGCTACTGACTTCCAATTACGAAACTTTCTGAATATTTGAAAAGTATGTTCCGAGTACATAATTTTAGGCTTTTGAATCACCCAAAAACCTTTAAAAACGAATAAGTTATGACCAAAACGATTTTTCTCAAAATCTGCCTAGGCATTAGCGACAGTTTCTGCCTACTCCGATTTATACCAAAAAACGATTTTTATACCCTAAAACCCCCCATTAATTACCAAAACTAGAACCTAATTTATTTTAATTCCAGAAAATTAAAACTCTATTAATTACATGATTTTAACATATTTCACTAAATAAGAACAAAATTTTTAACTTAAGAACAATAACTTTAGGTGATTAAAACCAAAATATTTTAAAATAACCGAGTCATGCTTATATGTTAAAGAATTTATATTCCACCTTATTTGAAACATGATCCCGACACTTCCTTATTTCATCGACTACCAACAACTATTTTTTTTTCAATTTGCAAGTTCTATTTTTTTACCATGTATAACTCGAAACAAAAGACATCGTTACCCCAAAAAGAAATCTCCACCATCTCAAAATCCTTCACGCCAAAAGTACCGTACAAACAAACACGTGAAATGAGGACCCGAGAAATGCGCTATTACAGAAGTTGAACATCTCAAAGAGAAACGAGCTAGCAACCATCCCAAGAATACAACCGGTAAGTAGAAAATAATTTTACATACATAGGCATAAGCGTACATACACTCAAATCCATCCAACATATACTATACAAGCATGTATTAACTCTCTTTCATGCAATCATACTTGAAAGTCCAGTGGTGTTATGGCACATGTATAATTATGTAGGCCTCCATAATTATACATGTTCCCTTTCACCAATGTACTCCCTCCTATGATGACACTTATAAGAAATTAATACTACACATAACACATAATCCAACAACTCACAAGCACATAACCACACAAGATAAGATCCAAAACCCCATGTATTAAAATAACATAGCCAATGCACGAAACACATAAACTCGTAGTCCAGCTGAACCAACGTAGACAAAATTCAAAATGTATAAAGAACATGAAAACATAATTGAGCAAAATCCAACAATGACTAGCGTATACGACCATGGTTCCACCCGCACTAATCAAAACTCGTAAAGAAAATAACATGTAGTTAAGTATGAACCATACTAGTTCATAACCTAACAAATACTGCGAAAATAATATTCAAACACATCAATTACTATAAAATGCACACATACTCCTATGACGCCTATAGGGCAAATGACTAAAAAATGCATCTAACTTGACACTTTTTCGCGTTTTGTGTAGCCATCTTTTTTCTTTCCCATTATGGTCATCAAACTTTCAAAAATCGATCATCCTGTGTATTTTGTGACCATTTTACACTTAGTTTTTCAAAATTTTGAAGGGTAAAATGATCATTTTACATGGTAAAATAGTGATAAAATACACACAATGGCCGACTTTTAAAAGTTTGATGACCATAATGGGAAAGAAAAAAAATGGGTACACAAAACGCAAAAAAGTGTCAAGTTAAATGCACTTTTAAGTCATTAGCCCACGTCTATATGCAGGGACCCTTAAGCTATAGACTAGGCTACGCGACTAGGCAACCTAATTCTCTATAACCATTGTCTCTGATACCATTCTGTCACACCCCACCATGGCGGAATATGGGGCGCGACGTATGGATATCATCACAACATGGCGTGTCTATAGAGATAACTATATGAAATAAGAAATGTCATAAAATGGAGACACAAAGTCATGACAATATCTCATCAGACTCAGGAGTCTAGGTAAGTAGGTAACAGTCCTACCGCTTACCTAAGACAAACAAATAAAATAACCAAACAAATATATGTGTACCACAATATCACTTATTAAAAGAACAAATAAAAACTAAGAAGGAAACGGGGATTCTCCTTCTATATGCATTCCTAAGCTTCTCCAATCCTAGCCACTTATGTTCTCATGCTTAACCATAGTATCACCTGAAAGAGACACTAAAACACGTCAACATAAAGTTGGTGAGAGTCATAGGTTTAGACTCCAACGCTAAATCAATTACAAGCTGTGAATAACGAACACAAATACAATAACATATGGACAATGTGCTACAATTATGTATTAACAACTAGCATTCAAGATCAATCATTCCAAACCAAAATCCAAGGCTCCTACCTTGCCAAACAACATGGTACCATAGATGATCACACTATGTACCTATCCCAAGGCCACTACCTTGTCAAACCACAAGGCCACTACCTTGTCAAACCACAAGGCCACTACCTTGTCAAACCATAATAACTGAGACGGCACGTGTCCCCCGATCCAAATCATACACAATCAAAAATCACATAGCAGTTAATCATATAATGTACACACAAGTCCATCTCAAATCACAAACACATTCACAGCATCAATTTAGAAAATAACTCAACACAGTGTCTCTTCCATCCCATCTGGAAGTCAAAATCAATAGTAAACATGGGACTATGAAACTCACCTGATAGCTTCTTCACAAGTCCTCGCACTAGCAACAAGCTAACAAACCAAGAACACGCAATCAATACACGAACCAATCACTAAGATGGCTCATCAACCTATGATGGACATCTAGTCTATTCCCATATAAAAACCTCATTGATAGGCTCTAACCATCCCATTACCCTTCCCTAACAAGTCCTTAACTTGATTAAGTTTAATAACTATCCGTTCATACTTTACACAAAACAGTCCTAGTTTTTAAGTCTCAAAACTTTAAGTCAAACGTCCACTTAAACATACCCATGGTTTCTGTAAATAGAATATTCATACCCTTACATATGTTGGCTAACACCCTCCACTGGCCCTAACCTTAAAGCTACTGTTAAGGCCCCGATATATATATATATATATATATATATATATATATATATATATATATATATATATATATATATATATATATATATATATATATATATATATATATATATATATATATATATATATATATATATATATATATATATATATATACTTTTGTCATTCCAGATTTCCTGATTTTAAACATACCAAAAGTTTGTTACCATTAAGGGGTCTTACCCTAAACCACAACCTTAGCCCAAGTGCAGATACTTAATACAATATATAAACCATCTCTCATGTTCGTGAGAAGATCCTAATGCACCCCTAAGTACCCCAAACAACCCAAAACTTAAAAAGGAAAGTGGGCTTATTCTTGGACTAGGATTTTATGTACACCCTATATATTGTTTTTAATCACAATCAAATTCATTATTATTCCCTGGAGATATTAAAAATTCGTGGGTTACATAGAAGGTTTTTAGGGTTCTTCATAATTTTGGGGATTTTCATAAATCAAAGGTAAAGTCTTTAATCCCTTTTTAATTAAATTGTTTCTTTATGTTTTCTTTAATCATCTATGATGGATTTAGGTTAGGGTTAATTTAAAAACAGTAAATTAATGTTATATTAATGGTTTTATAATGATTACATAAATTAGGGCTTATAATTAGAGGGATTCGGGTTAATTAATGAGGTTGATTTTGTTAAACCCGTTTTTAAAAACTGGGCAGAATTTTGAGTCAATTGTTTTGATCATATTGGGAGTTCTACAAACTCTTATTTTACGATTAAAGTATCCCTGGAAAGGTAATTGAAGTGGCTTTCCAAAGCAAGAAACGAGAACTAAATTGGAGGTCGGGAAGTGGGTCAAAAACAGGTTACAACAGTCAGAGGTCAAAACAGTTTTGTAATCAGCCTGTTTTCTTTTTAAGTTTTGGGTTGTTTGGGGTACTTAGGGGTGCATTGGGATCTTCTCACGAACATGAGAGATGGTTTATATATTGTATTAAGTATCTGCACTTGGGCTAAGGTTGTGGTTTAGGGTAAGACCCCTTAATGGTAACAAACTTTTGGTATGTTTAAAATCAGGAAATCTGGAATGACAAAAGTATATATATATATATATATATATATATATATATATATATATATATATATATATATATATATATATATATTTATATATATATATATATATATATATATATATATATATATATATATATATATATATATATATATATATATATACTAGCGTCGTAACCCGCCCAACGGGCGGGGTCACCTTGTAAATCTTTTCTACACACTTAGTTTATGTATTAGTTATATCTGCTGACCGTGGGACTCGTTTTTGTTAAAACGAAACTGAAAGGGAACGAATTTATGATATTTTTAGGCTTTGACTCACCAAACGGATGGGTTTTGTCCCATGTTAATTTACTGACGTACACAAATCAACGGGTGACTTTTGATTTGTAAATACTTTTATAAAACAACGTTTGTCGATCTGTTATATTAACTGGCTGTGAAACATATGGTTATGTATGTGATATAATCATTTTTGTTAAAAAAAATTATCATATGATAGTGTTAGAAGGCTAATACTAAAACTAACTCAAATGTGATAAAAGCATAGATAGATTCAGTCAGAGTAAAATTTACCATGGATATTATTAAAATATTATAATCAACTAAAAGAGGTTCATCTTATTTGCCTTACATATTTATTACTTGAAGAATTTGGTAATACGTTTAAAAAAATGGCTAGAAACTTTATTACTCCCTCCGTCCCAAAATTATTGTCCACTGACAAAAATACACAGTTTAAGAAAAGTATCACCTTTACAGCTTTCTTTCTGTTAATTTTTGCATAAAGACATTTTTATCCATAACCAGTTAATTTAAAACCTCTTTAAAGTATGTAATTATAATTTCAACTAAGGGTAATGTTGTAATCTCGATCTAACTTTATACCTATTTTTAGAAATGAATAATTTATTTGGGACAACCCAAAAAGAATTGGTGGACTATAATTTTAGTGAATGGTCGACCCCGCTTTACAGAGTTAACTTGTGTTTTCTTTTAAAATGGTTGGCATTTTTTGCATCCAATAATGATTTCTTATTTCTTAACATGAGGTTATACTTTACTGCAGTTTAAATGCAAATGTGATTCAGGTCTTCGTTCACTTTCGGCTTTCCCCTCGATGTAAAACTTCAGATTTCATTGGTAGATGAGTTTTATTACTATTTTGAGGGATAACATTGCATGTTAAAAATAATATCGAACTATGCATATAATCTTTAAAAGATCGTTTTAACCTTACTATTATACTTTGTTTTAGATACACTGGAGAGTTAACTGTTGATGCTGTTACTGATTGGTTCGCAACACCATGACATGGCAAGAGTCCGAGTACCTCGACCTTCTAAAAAGAACTTGACACGGATCCAACGTGATATCGAGTGAGGAACAACTAATAGATCATTGAGTGCAGGATTCCAAATAAATCAGATTATTTAAAACACAGTGTGAGGTATCCTATTTTTCCACTTCCAATGACTACAATCAGTAAAATCCAAGTGTTTAATGTGGTTTCAACAAAGTTATTGTGGAAAGTGCTTTAAACAAAGTGGTTTTTCCATATCCTGACGGACCAAGAAGCAATCATACCAAAAATTTAAAAACTTAACTGAATGTTAAACCATCTTTTCATCTCCGGAAACCACAATCAAATTTATCTTTTCAATTAGCTATGTTATTGACTTATTAGTAACTGATAACTTTTGAAACAGATTACTTCATATTTGTTGTAGGATTTTCTAGGCACAATAGAGGTATAGGAATTACTTGTAAAAAAATAGATTAACTCATGCTAAAGTGAACTGTGAATACTCCGAATACATAATCTCGGCCAAGACAACAAATATCAACTTGCCTGTTAAAGCCTAATGTTCTACAAATGCTTGACCTTCATTTCTTATATCATTCCATACGTGTTGCACAGGCAACTTCGGTATTCTTTTTTCCTGGTCTTTCTACCCAACTTGCTTCATCCTTTTTCTGTCTGTCTATTTTAGGGACTTACTTCTGAACATAAACCATCTGAGACCATTACGGATTTAGAAAAGATAGTGAAAACCTGTATTAGTATAGTGCCTCTTAATTCATTAAGTGCATGTCTTCTTGTTATTGTATGCTATCCAGAACAACCGCCACCTTGCCTCAATTGGGAGTCCAGTTGGCGATTGTGCATCCATCATCCTGAAATCACTTCTTGAATGAGCTACTCAGCTGTTAAGTGGTGCTAACTCCAGTTTGCAGAACCCGACACTTTGGCAAGCATCGTTTGATGCCTTTTTAGGCTTCTGACCAAGTATTTCTCAAGTAAGTATGATTGTTTGGTGCAAGTTATGTATGCACATATTCCGCCGAGCACATAGGTTGTCTTTTTGGAAGCTGCAAAGGTGATTAGTCAAGAAATGCTTGCGGAAATTCTTCGTGCCAGTCTTCCTCATACAGATGATAACCAGAGGAAGATGTTGGTCGAGTTTTCACAAAGATCAATGCATGTCGCTGGTACAGTGGTCATAAAAATAGACCCATGTTCAGGCACCTATCCATACATTGACGCGATCCTCATATGGAACCGGTAGAGATCTAGTACTAACACACAATCGAGAATGAGACTACCTTATCGAAAATAGAACTACTTAAGACAAAAACTCTGGTCTTCGGATCTTCACATTACCTCTTTAAAGCTTCGTTTACCTCCGGGTGAAATTTGGTTTCATTTCCTTGTACTTATCAAACTTTCTATCAAAGTCTAGAGGTTCTGTTAGAGTTGCGTACGATCCTTTTAATAGTAACTATACATTACGACAAAAATCGAGAGGACTAATGAACACATAACTCTTGGTATGGTTCCTTCTATTTCTGCACCACCAGTTCATGATGTTACCCAGTTTGTTAACTTTAAACATTACCTGGTTTATCATTAATTGGTGTCTATCTATTTGCAACACAAATAACTCTACACTCTGATATCTTCTTGTATTCTATTTCTGATCATAATAGTACAGCTTTGGGGTCCTCAAATTCAAATTTTTCCTCATCGTCTCTATAAATCTCTGAATGCATAATCCATTTTCCCATGAGCTGTATGAGAAGACGATGCAATGGGAGTTGACTTTTTTGGGTGGGAGTTGACTTTGCAGCAATTAAGCTAGCAAATGCAACATAGTCATTTTGAGACGCAACAGTTTGCGCTTTAGACAGCCTGAAAGAAACACAAACAAAACATAGCTTTAGTGTTCTGTTCCTGAGTTTCAAGATAAATAAGTGCAAGGTACCATGGAAGATAATTATAAAGAAGAGGCAAGTTTTATGCAGAAATTTAAACATGACATATTCCAAGTCATTCAAAACATCTTATGCGTCAGACTCTTCTTTAACGGAATTTCTCACAAACCTGTTGTCATCTCATTATTATATCTACCACCACTACCAGGTCTTCCATTTTACCCCTTAAAAGGTCGCTGAAAACCAAGCATTCAAGATAGCTGAAAGACCAGTGTGAGACACTTTTCCCTACACCGCGTCTACCCGCCTCTACTTCATTCCCTCTCTTCGCTCTGCAAGTCACACGGATGTGGTAATTTATTAACACATAACACATTTTTCAGTAAAAAGTGAAAATCTAAAAACATAATTAAGTATTTACTACAAGATGTATAGCTTAAGTGTCTTCATTAAAAGAACAATGAGCTCTGTACATAGCTCCCATTGATGATTTTATAAAATCAACATCTTTTAAAGAAACATAGTTCACATTATGAGTTGTGGTAACTTGATCCTAATATTTCTCGTGTTGTAGCCTCTAACAGCACTTCATTATGAGCCCCCTTAAAGTTGGTCAACAATACAGCTTGCCACTTCTGCTTCCATTAGATGCCATTAACTGCCTCTTTTTCCTACTCTTTTGCTATTACTTCATGAATCCAGTCTGCACAGAACATTTTTTAATACATTATAATAAAGTTAAAAAGTATGTCTGGAACACAAAAAAACGTTTTATCATATAGATGTATCACAATGTCAAAGTGTAAAGGTACATTAATTTGCAAGAATTTACCAAATGAAGAAAAATTAAATTAAAAAGCGCACTAACTTTCATACTTACGATTCAATCTAAGTTTATATTTTGTTCAAGTTCTATTCGTATTAAGACACCATGTTCGACTGCAAGCCATATATTGAATCTTCAAAGACCTGCGAGCAGAATTCTAATTAGATTAAACGTTGACCCATATACTTAGACAAAAAAGAGACAAGAATTCTTACTCCTTCCACTAATTTTTGGTATTTAGTATCTTATTTTTAAGTTTTTTTTATTTTAGAGCCGACACAAATGCTCCACCCTGTTGTCGGTCGATGCTTGTTTAGTTGGACTGAAAATAAGAACCTTTTTTCTCAATATTAGCAGTACCTCTTTTCAAGTATCTATAGATAGTGAAACTTACCATACAACCCAGCAACTTCGTCTAGAGCTTTTGTTGGACCTCTATTTAGACGAAAAATAAAAATATGAGGTCGACTCATGGTCTGACAGTACTGGATATACCTGCACAAAAAGAATTACATTATACTTCACCAATGTACAATCTTTACTTTAATAAAAGAAATGGCAGATACATATTTTCAAATTGCAGAACTTTTTCGCCAATTATCATGTGCGGTATCTCTAGGATCATTGGCAGCAAGAAGACCACCTCACCATTGTGTTCCAGTGTTGCAGCCTACATCCAAAGTTTAACAGAATTGGGAATCACCTTTACACCATGAGATATCACAAGCATTGTTTCGTCATTAATAATGAGAAAAGGTCCATAAATAGTGATTATAATGATGGATATGTATATGGGATTATATAAAAAGTAAGCCAACTTGGACAGGCGATCGTCTCTTTTGAAAGTAGCTGAAACTGTATATTCTTCATATTTTGTTTTTCAAATAAAATATGAGTCGAGTGCCATCATAGTGGTGTACAAATGGTGAATATCAAACCTTTGGATCACCACTAACTGTAACAAAAGGAAGTGTAGAACAAAGCGCATCCCATCAAGTGATATCATCGAGCAATTCCCTAGTCACCTTCAAGCATCAAAATGAAGCAATGATTATTCAAGATCAGTACTATAAATTTTCATATACAATTGAAATGAATAAGAACTTGCAACATTGGGAAGCTTTGAATAAAATTACAGGAAAGGAAAAAAATATTGTAGGTGATCAGATCTGTAGAAACGTTCAACAAACGTAGATACAATTGACCATTCATCCATGTTTAATAATATGTATCTCAAAATCAAGATGCACAGTATATCTTTGTTATTAATAATTATGGAATCGGTATTGATCTTCTAATTTTAGAGTATTCAAAGGCATTTTTCAGGTTGGAAGACTGAAGATAAAAAAGATGCTTACCAGTTTCTTTCTTCCATTTCCGGTTCTGCAGCCCATCATAGAAATGAAACTATATATTTTCCCGTCTCCAGAAATTATACAACTTAGATGTATGTATAGTAAAGAAGGTGATCCTTCAGCAACCGGTAAGTTTTCACATTCTGACTTTACTTTTCCTGAATTTAAAGCTATTCCACATCTTAGTTATGATCTCAGGTGTTCCACTATTAAGAGAGAGAATTGTGTGATCGTGTAGAGTCCAAGGTCCATCTCCAAAGTCCCCATTCAGGTAAATATTAAACTCTATAGAATCGTTACGTTCCAAGTATCCAGTTTCCGCAAAGCGCAGGTACATGAAAAACTTCTCTTTAGCATTAACAGGATACCAAGTAATGTTAATAAAATCGTAGTAATGTGGCTTGACGCAATCAGTCATGGCCTTTGGTGGTGGATAAAGACCATAACGAATCAAATTAATTAAGATAAACTAATTTCAAAGATATAATTAAATCCTAGTTGCAAACCATAATTTGAGAGTGGTTTATACTTTAAAATCTGCAATCTTTTTACTGAATTCATGATTAAAGATGTAAAAAATTATATAAAAACAAACAATAATTAAAAAAATTATCTAACCATTTTCTTTCATTCACAGAACTATTAGCAGTTAGTGATTAGCTTATCAAAACAAAATAAATTCATTTGCATAAAGAACTACAAATCAAAACAAAAGATATCAAACACCAAACATACCTTTATTATAGCTCGTGGGAAGAACAAAACCAAGCAACAAAAAAAAAGAACAGTAAAAGAGAAATAAAGTTGAAGAACAATTAGGGTTATGAGAAAAATAATTTTACTTACAAAAAAAACACAAAGAATACGATCATTATGGTTATTAGGGTTTTAGAAGAATGAGGATACGTGTGTTTTTTATTTTATTGATAAAAAAGATATGTAGTTTCTATTTAACAGGTGATAGATTTGAATGAATATAGGATATATTTTAAAATATTATTGTTGTTATCTTAAATATATTCTAAAACATTTATATCTAAATAATTATCTTAGAATTTTAAGAAGATATTAACAGAGTTTTTAATAAGGAAACACAAACAATTAGTTAGTCTAGTTGGTAAAACTGGTGGCGCCTGAATGCATAGACCAGGGTTCAAACCTTGTCATTAATATTATTTTAAATAAATTTCGAAATTAAACAAATTTTTACAAAACGTGATTTATAAAACTGCGTTTTCAAAACTACGTTTCCAAAACGCGATTTTCAAAAAACTGCGATTTCAAACAAAAAATTGGTAGAATTTGGAGATTTTCTAGGAAATTCTGAAATACTATTGGCTAAAAGATGTGACTGGGATATGACTGGGATTAAAACTGCGGTTTCAAATCATAATTATACCTATATATAATATAGAGATATATATATATATATATATATATATATATATATATATATATATATATATATATATATATATATATATCAGGGCCTTAACAGTAGCTTTAAGGTTAGGGCCAGTGGGAGGTGTTAGCCAACATATGTAAGGGTATGAATATTCTATTTACAGAAACCATGGGTATGTTTAAGTGGACGTTTGACTTAAAGTTTTGAGACTTAAAAACTGGGACTGTTTTGTGTAAAATATGAACGGGATAGTTATTAAACTTAATCAAGTTAAGGACTTGTTAGGGAAGGGTAATGGGATGGTTAGAGCTTATCAATGAGGTTTTTATATAGGAATAGACTAGATGTCCATCATAGGTTGATGAGCCATCTTAGTGATTGGTTCGTGTATTGATTGCGTGTTCTTGGTTTGTTAGCTTGTTGCTAGTGCGAGGACTTGTGAAGAAGCTATTAGGTGAGTTTCATAGTCCCATGTTTACTATTGATTTTGACTTCCAGATGGGATGGAAGAGACATTGTGTTGAGTTATTTTCTAAATTGATGCTGTGAATGTGTTTGTGATTTGAGATGGACTTGTGTGTACATTATGTGATTAACTGCTATGTGATTTTTGATTGTGTATGATTTGGATCGGGGGACACGTGCCGTCTCAGTTATTATGGTTTAACAAGGTAGTGGCCTTGTGGTTTGACAAGGTAGTGGCCTTGTGGTTTGACAAGGTAGTGGCCTTGGGATAGGTACATAGTGTGATCATCTATGGTACCATGTTGTTTGGCAAGGTAGGAGCCTTGGATTTTGGTTTGGAATGATTGATCTTGAATGCTAGTTGTTAATACATAATTGTAGCACATTGTCCATATGTTATTGTATTTGTGTTCGTTATTCACAGCTTGTAATTGATTTAGCGTTGAAGTCTAAACCTATGACTCTCACCAACTTTATGTTGACGTGTTTTAGTGTCTCTTTCAGGTGATACTATGGTTAAGCATGAGAACATAAGTGGCTAGGATTGGAGAAGCTTAGGAATGCATATAGAAGGAGAATCCCCGTTTCCTTCTTAGTTTTTATTTGTTCTTTTAATAAGTGATACTGTGGCACACATATATTTGTTTGGTTATGTTATTTGTTTGTCTTGGGTAAGCGGTAGGACTGTTACCTACTTACCTAGACTCCTGAGTCTGATGAGATATTGTCATGACTTTGTGTCTCCATTTTATGACATTTCTTATTTCATATAGTTATCTCTATAGACACGCCATGTTGTGATGATATCCATACGTCGCGCCCCATATTCCGCCATGGTGGGGTGTGACAGTTAATCACAACTTGATGTTATATTATTGTGATGTTGTTGATTAAATCTTAATTGAACTTAAGGTTCATAATACAATAACAATAACAACGAGGTTATGTTATCATGATACACTTAAGAAAATTGTCATAAAACTTGAGGTTACTTATAAAATATTACAATACCTTAGAACTTGAGGTTCCAATTATTATAATTTATTTTTCAAAATAAGTCTTGAAGTTTAGATCATTTTGAAAAAATCATATGAGGAAAACTTAAAATAAACGTAACATGAGGTTATGTATTTCAATCGTGTAAGAAATTGTAAACGAACTTGGAGTTCTACATTTTTTTGAGATTATTTTATTTCTGATTCAATCAAATCGTATAGAAAACGAGATTATTTAAAAAGTTCAATCATAACATGAGGTTATGATGTTTCGACTTTAAAACACTCATAAGAGACTAAGTCCTTAATTAAATATAAATTTTAGTCTTCTATTTTAACCTTTTTGTAAGAATCATGATTAAAACAATAACTTGAGGTCATTGTATTTTAATTATATTCATCGTAGTATAACTTGAAGTTACATAATAAATCCGTGTAATCACAACATGAGGTTATGATTCATTTTGATTATTTCTTTTTATAATGAATCACAATAGAACTTGAGATTCGTACTTTCTATTATTATATAACATAAGGTTATATTATTTTGATTCTCTTATTGTAAGCACAATAAAATTCTTATTGTTCTTGTAAACTATAATAGCGTTTAGTTTAAAATAACAACAATATAAACAAATCAAGTATACAAGTTTAGAGATAAAGAAACATATCATTTAAAAAAATTTATACACATTAAAAACTTTTGTTCATAAGTGATATTAAGATGTATTTCAAATTTTATATAACTATACAAAATATTTAATGATATTTAAGCATACCATTTAATATAAAATTAATACTTTGTGAAAGAAATTATTAAGCAAATAAACATGCAATAATACATTATTTTCTAAACAAAGTCTACTAACATAAAATAATGGTCAAGTTTATTAATTAACCACACATGATTGAATCCTCTAAAATTAACCATGTGCACTTTTACTATAACATTTAAATCATAAGAAACCGTGAGTATGGTATAGATTCAAAATCAAATGAATTTTATGACCGTGCTAATTAAACTCACATGAAATAGAAGATATTTAGAAATTCAAGATATTAACCCATCTAGAAAAAATATGGTAACATGTAGAGAATCATTGTTATATCGTAATAGAACCACAATATAACCATTCACCTATTTTAGTTCAGGCTTTCCAAATACTAATTAATATCTTAGTTAAGCATTGCAAAAACACTTATAGGGTACAAAACGTATTTACCACAAAAATTTTTAATTCAAAACAATTGTTTGATAATACCTAAAAATTAATGCAAATACAACACAAATGATAATTACTAAACAATAAAAAAAGATGATAGAACTTGAGGTTCTATGAAATTACATAACAATTATAAGAAGTTATCTTTTGATTATTTTGAGGGAATCATAATAAAACTTGAGGTTTTTATTATTAATTTTTTCTTTTTTATAAAATAAAATAACATGGGGTTATGATATTGAATCATAATAGAACATGAGGTTCTTAGTATTTCTATATATTTTTTATTTTTCTCCATTAACATAACATGAGATTATGTCATTTGATTTGTTTTCATGTGGTCACAACAAAAAATTTGTTGGTCATGTAAACTACAAGATAATTCAATAGTAGAAAAAAAATGAATAACAAAATAAATTCTTTTTATGTAATCATAATAGAACATGTATTACTCATGTATATTACAATAGAGATATATCAAGAATCTCCTATCTAATTTTGCTTAGAGCAAAAATTGTGCTGATAAGCAAAAATCGTGCTAATAACGTGTTATAAAATATAGAGAATGAGAGTTTAGAGTAAAAAGAGATGATTAGTATTAAGTGGTAATCAAATGAAATATAAAATGTCTCATATTTATATGAGTGTTAGAAGAGTAACATCATTGTTTAATTAACGGATCAAAATCCTCTCAAGTTGAAAACAACTTGATAGGTCATGTTGGCCTATGAGAATTTAGATAAATATATAAAAGTTTTTTTCTTTAATGATATTCATGATTGATTAACTTTACTTATCAAGTTAACTTTAACTTGAGAGAATCCTCCTCCTTAAATTCAAGGTCGCTTCAAAGTGAATATTCATGTATATTGAATATATTTAGAACAATTACGACTTTTTTTTTCAATATTTTATCTAACTGACTTGCATTTAACTTTTTTTTTTTGTGATTTTAAGAAGAGAAGTTCCAAATTTAGGGGACCTTGGACTATTCTAGTACCCGACCCAAACCCATAATGACAAGTAACCATCTTTGGCGGGTAAAGTAAATAAAATAAATTGCTTCATCTCCAATCATACAAAAACAAAACAAGCATCATAACTTAAATCAATCAAATGAATCAAAACATGAACCCTCAAAACGAATTCAATCCATCTTTATCATCATCATCATCACCATCATCATCATCATCATCATCATCATCATCATATCACAATTGTTACCAAAACCCTAACCCTAATCCTCAATTTGATCAATTCCACGCTTCTGCTCCTCCAGATCCTTCTGTTTACTATTCATCCGATTACAACAACAATTATTCATCCACTAACAATAATCACACTTTTGATCCCAACAACCCCCCCGTTTACGATCCCAACTGGAATCGCGCTCAGTTCGAGTCTACGATTAGGTTCGATGATTACGGAAGGCCTATAGGGGATGATGATCGAACAAGTACTAGTGTTGTTGATCAGGGTGTGTATCAGTATAGAGGTCCTCATGTTAATCTGGCGAACGGTGAGCCGGTTAGGGCACCGGTCGTCAGATTTGATGATTACGGAAGGCCCATAGGGAGTGAGGAGGGAGGTGGTGGTGGTGGTGAGAGTGTGAAAGCCAATGCCAAGGCAAGTGTTGAGGTGAGTGAGGATGTGGGGACCGGAGTCCACAAGTTTCGTGTTGTGCTTTTGTCCGAAGGAGGTGGAGGGCAGGGTGATATGGATGTGTTGTGTCAGGTTCGATTCATAAAAAAGTTCCAGAATTTACTATGCT
Source organism: Glebionis coronaria (assembly GCA_025667525.1). Lineage (NCBI taxonomy): Eukaryota > Viridiplantae > Streptophyta > Magnoliopsida > Asterales > Asteraceae > Glebionis > Glebionis coronaria. Next base: position 188,382,375 of record CM046880.1, read on the forward strand.
TACGTGCTAATACCTTTGAATTTTTTTTACAATTTAAAAAATTGTTCAAACCTTTTTGACTTGTGCTAGATTTTTAAATATAATAACCAGTAAGAATTTAATCTAGGGAAAAAAATGAGTGAAACGTGAAAAGATTGTGGTCACGCGTGTGAATTAAAACATATGACCCCTCTGCATTTTTTTCTTCGTTTTCTTGTTTGTCACAGTGAATTTAGTATATTGAAATAGTACTTTTTGCTGTATCTTTTCTGCGCAGATTGGTCTAGATGGTATTCGGGTACTTGATCTATCAACGAGTAGAACACTGAAAGTGTATTCTCTTGATACCGTGAGAAGATGGGAGGTAATGATGTTAGATTGAGTTCGGGCATTTATGTATCTTGTTAAAATTGGAAGCATCTGACATGTTATTGTAAATTCTGGCTGTATAGGTATTAGATTCAAATATATTCGCTTTTTGGACCAGAAGTTCCATTGTTAATGAAAGACGTGTAAGACTAAAGTCTAATAGCTATACCACTACCAATATACTCGACATGGTAGCTGCGGCTAGTATTCAGGTACTGGAGCACCGATATAGTTTGTTTTACATCAGATTGTGTGATCATTATATAATACTGCTATGCTGGTTTGTGATATATTGATATGCTAATTTCCAGACGCATGTTGTCTTTGATTGTTGTCATGATAGATTTGTGTGTACAAATGTAGTGCCAACAACTAGGGGTAACTATTATAAGATTTGTACCCCTGTTGAATCTGTCTGACTTGTGCAACTTCTCGAATATCTGATTAAATTGTTTGTCCTTGACCAGTACTAAATATGCTGGTGCTAATTTCATCACTAGATTCAGCTGGTGCTCTTATTCACCCACGGAAAACAAGTAGAAAATTACAGATTTAAAAGTGAAATTCCTGTTTACCAAGAGGAACTTGTACCAAAATTAAGAACCCACACTCATTAAACTAAGTCACAAAATTTCCTTCATGAAGGTAATGACAAACTGAGAAAGAGAAGATTCTAGAACTTAATTTAGCTTTTTAGAACCAAGTGTACTTCATCATAATGTCTGTTTGCAGTGCATAGCTAGGGAGCGTATCAATGCTGTTCCCTAATGCCCGTTTATTTGAAGTAAATTAGTGATCATCCTGTCCCCCAATTTAAGATGAGAAAACCTAAATGTCTTACTTAATTCTGTTTTTTCCTCCAAATTGACTGTTTGCTATCTGATAGATTAAATTGAAACCTCAATTGTCTTGCCCAAAAAGAAAAGATGATATATAAACTCATAGGCTTTCTGTTACTAATGGTCTTTGTCTCACAGCATAGCAGCACGTGTTTGTCTTCATCTATTTACACATGTTTTCTCTTTTAGACTTTTTAGCAAGTTTAAAAAGTATATGATGCATATTGTGTGGTCTAGAATAGTTTCTTAATAAGGATTCATTGATTCAAACAACTTGTGGTAGGCTATAAGTAGTTTTTGACATGCTTAAATGACATACTACATACTTATCATCTTTATCAGTTCAAAGAGATGGATGGAATGACGGTCTCTGAACAAGTAGCCGAGAAGAAAAAAGGATTTCCGGATTGGATAAGTTTGATGAAGCGTGGTAATGAGGAGAAAGATCACTGGGTTAGTTTAATCTTTCTAGTTGATTCAGTTAAACGAACGAATGAACAGAAACTCGCAGTTAATTTTCTATATTGGAGCTTTATTAGTTGTCAACAAAGAAGATTTGGGTGGGAGAAGTTTTTTACCATTGATTCTTCCTTTTTTATTTAGGTGCCAGATGAAGCATCTACCAAGTGCACGGCTTGTAGCTCATATTTCGGAGCTTTTTTGCGAAGGGTTAGCTTTTTAAGCTTAACATATGAGGATTTATAATCACTTGTTTTTATTCTGTACCCTTGTTTTGTAACCTTTTTGTTTTCTTGTCTCAGCATCACTGCAGAAATTGTGGTGATATATTCTGCGATAAGTGCACTCAAGGTAGAATTGCTCTTACAGCAGAAGAGAATGCTCCACAAGTTCGAGTTTGTGATCAATGCATGGTATGAATAGTTACTTCTTTCACATACATAAATTTATCACAATTATGGAGTTAGGTAGGGAAATCTTTCTACTAGTATCTTTCTGTAATCAACATAGCATCAAATTGATGTAAAATGAGGATAGAAACTAATTAAATAGGTTCTGAAATAAAAAGTTTTGATAAAAAATGGAGACAGAAACTGCGAGGGGTGTAGCTCAACAACTACATTGGTTTAGTAGCTCTTTTATTTTTTTATAACAACGATCCTTTGATGAAGTTGCTGCTATAACTGGTATTTTATGGTCCCCTAGTCGAGTGAAATATGTTGCATGCATTGCTGTAGTGATTGGAAGAGGCGTGATTACGAATGTGACATCAGAAAGCTTGCTACTTTGAATGAAATTGGCTTGTCTAAAGCTAAATAGATTCAAATAGTAGTATATATTTAGGTTGACACAAAAGATCAAAGCCCATGTTTTTTTCTGCCTTTAGTAACATTCAAGTTTTATTTATAAGCAAGTAGTAATTATACGTAAGTTTTGATTATAAGGATGAAATGGACGAAGTCAACTCTACTTCTTGCTTGGTCTATTTGTGCAGAGCGAATGTCTATCTGTTGTATCTTATTTGTATCCGAAGTAAGGCTTGTAATTTTTTTTAATCATGGCAATGTGTTCCAAGAAGTAATACTATTTAGTTGTTTATGATTGTCGATGAAGATACTGTTATACGTATCATTATGCAGTCGTATCACTTTGTCATAACTTATGTTGCGAACCAACTAGACCTGAATGATCAGGTGCATGACAATCTGGTTTCCCATTCCTACTTACTAATGACATTGTATGCTATTTCTTTTTGTAGGCAGAAGTTACTCAGAGGATGAGTCATGTAAATGAGGTGGCTGGTAGAGCTTCTGGCTATAATAAACATGAGGAACTGGCAAGGAAACTTCAGGTATGAAATATATAACCTGAAAAGTGATACATATGAAATGTGCTATTGCGGCTATAATATATGCATTTTGTAACTTTCCCTCTTAAAAAATCAGCCAAACTGTTGATAGCAATCAGCACACCATTGAATTATCTAGTTGTATCTTTGCTACACCAAACAAACTGGAACTGCTGTCATAACTTAGATATGGTTGATACTAAGTTGAATCTTATAGCTCACTACCGCTGACTGCTGACATACCTTCCTGTTATCTTCTATTAACCTGGATCCGTGTTCATACTATAATGTATGCAGTTTGTGACTTGCTCTCTTCTAAAACTCTGCCAAACTGTTAATTGCTATCGGCACACCATTCAGTTATGTACTTGCATGTTTGGTACACCACACTATCCGGAACTGTTGTTCTAAGTTAGATATGGTTGATAATTGATTACCTTGCTGAACAAATTGAATTTTATCACTCACTACGAGCTGATATAAGTATGTTCATGGAATAAGAGCTATTTGCATATGATTTAATATATCACTTTCACGCATTCACGCTTATCAGGTCCTTCAGTTGCTACTTTCTGCTTCTAGTTAAGCTATTTAGTATATAATGCAACCCATGCGTATTCTTATTCATTAATAATGAATAAGCACAATTAGAGTAATAAACTAATAATAGTCCTTAGATGGTTAGAGAGAATTTAAGTGATAATAGTTCTTTTGCTGTTCCATATAGATTTTTTTGTTGATTATGCTCACTTAATTTTAGACAATGGCATCAACATCAATCATGTTATATGATCTACAGTTTGTTACTTTTCGAAAAAGTAGTCTAGCATTCCTTTGCTTGTTCAAGTTTCTTATCAGTGTACACTCTTCAGTTACATTCTCATTAAGTTCTATTTTCCAGCCAGGAAAAATATAGTTTTCTTAGATATTTTATTCTCCTGATAAACTCGTCTATTATAAAACCTACCCAACTTGCACTTTCCACCTGCATGCTATAACTTGAAAACATGGTCTTGATGGTACACTCTTTACTTCTTTAGAATTAGTCTTAGACATTCTAAAGACATCTTCATCTTATACAAGAGAAGAATATAATTTTATCACTTTTTCCTGAGGCATGCCTTTTTTTTTCCTGGAATAATTCTGTTATTGTTTAAGGGTGTGATAATCTTGCATCTTTGTTTCTAGTACTTTTCTTGAACATATATTTTACATCATTTTGTGTGGACTTTATTGATGAGGTGCTTTTTGATGGTAGTTGGTGTGTAATTTTGTTAATCACCCAAACACGTTTATCATTTTCTCATTTGTTTTTGGATGACAGGAGGAGATGGAAAAGAAGCGCAAAATGACACCTGGTATGCACCATCATATAGGAGTTTCTAGTGTACTTTGTTTTATACATTTATCTTCTCTAAAATGCTTATAGTTAGATCCAGTCATGCGTTATCAATCCATATTTCCAGTGAATCTGATATATTTTCTGTCACACAAGTATATTTTGACTTAATTCTTTGAATAACTAAAAAACACAATAATACAGTTATGTGGATAGTTGTTTGTTTTTCACTCGGTTAAAAAAAGATGGCTTAAATGATAAGTGTTGGAGTTGAGCTCTCTCCATTAAGTCATCTGGATATGGAAACAGTACGATGCTGTTTTTGTGATGTAAGATAGGGAAAAAAAAGAAGAAACACAATAAAGCAAGAAAGGAAGGGAGAAAGTTGACTTTCAGAAAGAAAGGCCTTCTCTTCTATTTCGATTCTAATCTTAGGAAAGGTGCGTTATCGCTTTGATTTCTCGTTAGCTAGGCTTTAATAAGGGCGTTTAGGCTTTACTAATAAGATAACCAAGAAAGGGGTTTTTCATCAGGGCGCGGAGGTTTGGAACCTTATACAAACAAAGAGCGTTTTCTTTCAAATGACAACTGCCTCTTTCTGCTGCAAGGGCCTTGCACAAAACCAAACCGCCGCTGCCCCCACTCCCGTCCCCACCTGCTCAAGTACCAGTTGCTTTGCAGATAGACCCACTAAGGTTAGAGGGGCATTGTCCCTCAGTTCTTAGCACCCCCGGTGTGTAATCGACATGTTGTTAGCTTGAAAACCCAAAGCAACCGATTATGTTATCAAAAACTGGAGTAACTTGGTTTTTAGAAAAGAACCTAATGGTGAAGGCAGTAGTGTCCAATTTCGGAAATATGATGAGGCTAGGACTAAAAAAGCTTTATTAGACTTGTTTGTTGTCGCCAAATTACAATTTAAATTTGTTGAGCTTGAAGTCTTTATTGAATACTCTAATGCTATGAACGCTAAGTTTAAATTGCGTTCAAGACAGAAGCTCGCTTCCGTTGCAACCGCGTCGGTTTCTTTCCTCAATATAGTACTGTGTCTCTTGAAGGAAAGAAGAAGACGCGGTTGTAGCATTAGAGTCTTCAATAAAGGCTTCATGTTCATCAATATGGTGATTTGACGATAACAAACAAGTATAATAAAGCTTTTTTAATCCTAACCCCGTCATGTTTCCAAACTTGGACACTACTACCTTCAACATTAGGTTCTTTTGTAAAAACTAAGTTACTAAGGTTTTTATTAACATAATCAGGATGTTTTGCGTTTGTTACAAAGGTGGCATTTGCTTTTCTCCCTTTTTTTCCCCATCTTCCATCCCAAAAACGGGTTCATAGTGTTACCATATCCAGGGGCGGACTTAACTTATGAGTTCGGGGTGGCGGCGCCCCCCATGGCTAGACAAAAATGACGAGATTATAGTGTAATTTTGTCGATTTTGAGCGTTTTTTTAATGCCCCCCACTCGAAACTCAAATTGCCCCCCACTCACACATTAAAGTCCAACATTTAAGACTCTAAAACTTAAAAATCTTCCATTCTTAAGTTACAATACTCGGTTTTTTATTTGGATTCTAGTTTTTTCCATCTTGCTATTGTCAAAAAAAAAAAAAAAAAATCGCCCCCCCCATATTTAACTTTCCTGCGTCCGCCACTGGTTCCGTTCCCTTTTTTTGGTTCCGCATCCACAGTTTTGTTATTCTTTCTTTTTCGTTTTCCCTTGTTAGTTATTTTCTTATTCGGTTCTTTATTAACACCACCTGACTTGGTATCATCAATATTTGTCATAGGACTTTCCTCAACAATGGTGGCATCCTAAAACAATATAAGTAACACATATATTACATAACATACAATTGAGTTATAAAAAAGTGGTAAAACATCAAAATAAACAGTTAGTTACTTAAAAAGTCTTTTGATGATGTTGATTGCGTCTCATCGTGTTTGTGTATAAAATGAGTAATTGATGATGAAAACTTGCAACAATTGTTGTTTTATGGAAAGGGTGATTTTTTGGTTTTTAATGGGTATCGATCGGCAGCTGCATCTTTTTTATTTTTCTTTCGGAATTTTTGGTACATACCACTTATTTATTTTCTGGAGAAATATTACTTCCGGTACTGTTAGGTATACCAGTTTCGGTACGGTATTCCGGGATAGCTGCTCATCCCTAAGCAGTTGTAAGAGTTAACATCGTGATGTTTGAGAAATTGCGTTTATATACCCTATTGCGATTTGCTAATATGAAGAAGAATCGATTAGTATCCTTAATTAATGGAGGGAAGAAACTAATAAACTGTTCACATGTATTACCAGCAAGATTCTAGCCCACCAGTACCATGTACCTCAGTTAAACCAACTAACCTTGGTTCAAACCTCACGAGTGGCAAATTTCCATCTACAGTCAAGAATTAAAAATGAATAGCAGTTGTTCCCAAGTGGGTTTAAATCGAGAAACAAGTTTTAGTGTTTAGTTTTATTTTTAGGGTCAAGTTTGTGTTTGATTTGAACTTAAGTTGTTTATATCTGAGGTTTGGGAGATTTGATTCATATGCATATTCTATTGAACTTTTGGTTAATTAAAGATGTAGATGACGAAGGTGATAATATAACAACTCTAGTTACGCTGTTGAACATGACATGAAATGATATTATGAGGACCTGTCTAGGTGGGTAGGGTAGTCACTGTGCTTGAAAGTATTTAGGGTTCGTTTGGTAGGAAGAAATAAAATGTCAAATGAATGGAATAAACGACGTAATGAAATAAATGATGTAATGTAATGATTCATTACTGTTATTAATAATGTTTGGTTGGTACGATAAGACGGAATGTAATCGATAAAAGAAAGACTAAAATGCCCCATTACAACTCGCATTACAACCTACCAAACGCTATGTGAATGTAGGTATATATTACTGTACTTGAGTGGCAACTGGCAAAGAGTGTTGCCAATATGATAGTCTGGTAGAAGAATTATACTTTACTCGCCAAATGTTTCTTATCCACGATAGTTCTTCTTACTAACCAGTATCTTTGTACAGCATTGAAATCCGATGCTCCTAGTCAGCGTATGAAAGAGGTGGAGTGTCCGACATGCACTGTTCATTTGCAGGTTTGCTACACTTGCCCTTTTCTTGTTTTTGTAAAGACAAAGATGCTAGGCCGAAGGCCTGTTGGTCTGTTATTCGTTTTGTCTAGCAAGTTATATTTTCTCCAAGTTGTCTTTATATGATAAAAGTAATAAAATGTCTCAATTTTTGTAATTTACCCAACAATAAATTCCAATAAGTTGTAATCTATGTCTCCTGTCGCATGCCGTTCTAAAAAAAAATCTGTCTCCTGTTGAAAGTTTGGCATGGTTTGTTTATTTCAGGTTGAGGTTCCAGCTACTGGTTCAAAAACTATAGAATGTAGTGTATGTCAGCATCCTTTCCTCTTGAGTGCCCGTTGATCTTCTTTGTGTACTTATTATACATCATCTCCATCAGATTACATTGTACAGATTGCTCACAACTTCTGATGTAGTTTTGCTCGGATTGTGATTTGTGAATTAAACATTATTTTAAGTTATTTGTTACACCTACACACGTCATGGTTTGATTTGATTGATAGTGTATAGTTGATACTTTGCATACGGAAAACGCTCTATTTGTAATGAAGCTATCTATATGACATTCAAAATATAGTGATTGTGATTCTGGTTTCTATCTCGCTTTGACCATCATCAGGTCAAACTAGGATAGTAAATAGTTGAAGTTACTCCCATTTAGCACGGAGGGTTACCTGTATCGATATGAATGAAACTGGGTCAGATGTTGGGGGTAGTTTATTCAAGCCTACGTTTCTTGGTTGTTTTGGTATAAGTTAAAGTGTCTCCGCACCAGGTATATTATCCCCGGTTTGGTTCTAAAACTTCGTCTCGACGCAATCCCACAAATGATCATATATTTCCGCAATCTCCTCACGCATGTAGAATCCTATTTTTTGATAAATTATCATACATGTCTGCATCCTTTCTTTTCACTTTCTATTTATATTTTGTTATGTGTTTTTCGAGTCGTCATTCAGGTTTTAAATTTGTCTCGTTTTTCTTTGTTCATCTTTTAAGATTGGACGCATGTCAGTCACTCTCCTGTCTAGATACACTTCTAGGAATGGAAATGTTCTAAGGAGTATATTAGTTGTACCACTTTTAGAGCATTGTGCGCTGCGACACCCAGTGGCGGAGCTACAGCAGGTGTAGGTGGGTGCCCAGGAACGACCTTAGAAATTGAAATCATTTAGAAGTGATCTAGGAAAAAAACGAGGACTTATCTTAGAATGTTTATCAAGAACCACCTTAGAGATTTAAAAGACGTAAGAACTTAGTAACAAGAGCTTAGTAGATTAAATAAGAGGAAAAAAGAAAGAAATAAAAACGATTCCGGTGGAGATATTGTCGGATAATTGTCAAAATATGAGAATTTTTTTTTTGTATGAGTATTCATTAGAGTTAAAATCTATATAGATAATTAAATTAGCATAAACTTATCTAACCAATAATAATCACCCATTTTTTAACAAACCCACTTCCCATCACTTTTTTAAAAATTAAATATCTCACAAACGGTAAATCGTCAAACGAAAAAAAATACACAATTGTGACGAGAATTAAATCATCTATCTATCGAGGGGCACATGTATATACTTTCGACGAACTTTTTTTTCAACTTTTTTTTCTTAAGTCACGTCTGGAGAGAATTATATATGAATCATATATGATTCGTCACGAATCATATATGATTCGTCACGAATCATATATGATTTTCAGAAAATCATATATGATTCGTGATATGAATAATATATGATTTTCTGAGAATCATATATGTTTGGTGACGAATCATATATGATTCTCTATAGACGTGACATAAGAAAAAAAGTTGAAAAAAAAGTTTGTCAAAAGTATATACATGTGCCCCTCGATAGATAGATGATTTAATTCTCGTCGCGATGATATGTTTTGTTTTACGTAATGATGGACGGTTTGTGAGATATTTAATTTGTAAAAAATGAGTTTTTTTGTTACATGATAAAAATGGATGGTTGTGATTGGTTGGTTGAGTTTATGCTAAACTAAGGGTCTATAAGGATCTTTTTCCGGATTGATGATGTGCACACATTTTTGGAAGATATAGTGAAAACTTTATTGATAAATGTGAAGAGTTTTAATAAAAAGAAGAGTAAATTACACAGTTCGTCCTTATGGTTTGCGTTGACCGACGTCGTTCATGCTTTGACCAAAAAAGTTGCATCGTTCAACTTTAACTTTGAAACCTTTTCTGTCGTTCGTCCCTCACTTTAACTTAGCTTACAAATGGATGTTAACACATTTTGACACAAGGGTAATATTGTCATTTCACTTCACACAAAAGTATCTCTTTCTTTCATCATCATCATCTACATCTTTACGCATTAATTTCACCTCCACCACAATCAACAACCCATATATAAAAATCCATCACCTCCATCGGTACCACTTGCCACCGCCATATAGATCCGTCATCACCATCATTATCTTTTAAAAAAATATTGAATAGCAAAACCTTTATGTAAGTTGACTATTTTTCTTCAGTGTTCGATCTTCATCTTGTTAATATATAAGCCTAAATTACGACAACTATTTTTTAGGTAACAGTATATTTTTACTTAAATGCTATTGATCACCAGTTAACATCATACGATAAGTTAGAACACACAAACGAACAATATAAAACGATTTTAACCAAATTCATCTCAACATACAAACACAAAAAGTTCTCAACTGCTAAGTATGAAATGAGAATCATAAACAACAAAACCCACTAAGTATGAAATGAGAATTATAAACAACAAAACCCACTAAACATCCACATCAAAAGGATAGAAATACAATATAGATTTGGATTGCAAAAACATTTTTTTTCTCAAGTTTTGTAAAAACATAGACTCGTGATGCTAGTTAAAAATAAATGAAACATAGATGTGGATTGCAAAAGAAAAAACTCAGAACATTAATAACATTCAACTCATTTACATAATAAAAAAAAGAGTATCACATGAACTTGAAAACATTTCAAACGCCTTAAATTTCAGAAATGACAAAATAGTACCAAGAAAACAAAATTAAAAGTCTTCCATTACAAACACACTTAAACACAACAAAATCATCCGAGTGATAAGATAAGCTTCGATCATTTCTGGAACAATGATCATGTTCCTCAAGTGGGTCTTCATCAAATTAGGCTTCTCACCAGCACGTGCTTTATGTTTCTGCTAGAGTAACGCACATGCAAAAACATAAAAACAAAATTTTCTCAATCTAATTTCAATATCAGATTTGTTCTCAATCCGATTTATAATAGCTATAAAGATCTAATGATACACTATGGAGCTAGCAACTTGTGTGATCGTGGTGGTGGTGGTAGACCGATCGACTGCATCACATTGGTCGGAGGCTGACGGTGTGGTGGTAGCTGAATATTATTGTTCATTCATTCAGATCTAAAATGTGTGATGTGTACTACGAGAGAAATGAGAGAAATGAGGTTGTTGGAAAACTATAAATGGTTCTGGTGCGAATGAATGGACGAATTTTCCCCATGGCAAAATGAGTTAATGTGCAATTGTGGGGCCAGTTAAATCGAAAGACAAACGACGGAAAAGGTTTTAAAGTTAAGGCTGAACAGTACAACTTTTTTGGTCAAGGAATGAACGACGTCGGTCAACGCAAACCATAAGGACGAACCATGTAATTTACTCTAAAAAGAATATACTCACATATAGTATCGTCTAGTACCATCTAACATAAATTTTTTTATATTTACACTTTACACCGTGTTCTTTTTACCTATTTGGTTGTGTGAAGACTTTTATTAATTCAGTATATGTGAAGACTTTAAAAGTTGCTTTTACCTCTTTAGTTGATAAAATAGTCAACTTATGGCGTGTGCCAAATGAGTATTTTTGTGTTCAACTGTTTTTGGCTTTGACTCAGGTGACTACACCTGATACTTTTGGGCATAATTTTAAGCATATATATTAGACACATGTACTAATTTCAATTTACACGATGTTTTATTAGTTACAGTTTTCTCTTCTTTTTTTCATTTTTCTTTCAAAGGACTTTCCTGGGCTTTTTTTAAACTTTGGCGAGAAACACGTAGGTATTCAACAAAAGAGGGAGATTATCTGGCAGTGTCTGCAGAAACTAAACCGCAAAATCGCAAAAAACCAACAAAAAACCGCACCAGACAAAAACCAAATAATCGGTTTTAAGAAAAATAAAAAACCACAAAATACGGTACGGTTGGGATTTTAATCATAAAATCAAACCACAAAACTACACCGCACGAGGTATAGTCCCCATCCGGGTCATGAACCCGGCCCACGGGTACTACCCGTATCCGGCCCATCACGGATGGGTTGGATTAGTGTTATTTGAGCTTATGGGCTACGAATGAACAGTGGCCGCATAGGTTATGTGCGGCCCACGGCCTGGCACAACCGGTACATGGTTAGACAGAATCACAACCCAATTGGGATTGTGATTTACCCTAAAGTATAGGATATACACTAACCATAATTAGAAGATAACAATCAAGCTAATTATGGTACTTATCCTTTGCTCAGGGCCGAAGCATCGGTGAAACCCCACTAGGGTTTTACCGCCTATAAAAGGAACCCCCAAGGGTTCCACAAAGGTATCGTATTCTTCACACTCTCACGCCACATCCGATTTCTAATCCTAAACCGATTACTTACTCTCACGCTAGAGTCTAATCGTGGGATACGCTCCCACGGTAAGGCTAATAGCGTGTTACTTTTAGTGTGCAGGATCCCAAACCAAAGTTCACTTGGTGTAGGAGCCGGAGCCCAAGCACCCGAATTAAGCCTAACTCGGGTCAAGCTAGAATCATCCAGCTTTTGTATCAACAAGTTGACGCCATCCGTGGGACCCTACACTAAACTCAAACTCTACCAATGACGAAGGGACATCCCCAGGGAAACCCAAGGAACACGAACCCTGGTAACCAAAAGTCCGGAGGTGACATTCTAGTCACCCCAACCACACCTTCGGGCGGATAACAGGAGCGTCAAACAACCAAAACACATTGTTTTAATCTCCTGGTGGGGCAGGCACGTCTACCAATACCCCACCGCCAATCCTCACGTTGAATAATCCCGACCCGGGATCTGCGCCAAAGGCTCCCAACAAGGAGTTGCAAAAGCCACCTGCGGTTGAGGCGGACTTGGAAGATAATTCACTTGATGATGAGGATCTCGAGTGCGTGCTTGAGAAAAACCTCGAGAGAATCATCCCGCGGATCACGACAAGGTTGAATCTGGGAAGGAACCTCCAATCCAGACTCGACTTCAGCAGCGCCGCACGTGGTACTCCCTCCCAAACTCGAAAAAGACAGAGGAAGTCCCGGACCCAGGAACAACCTCCCTTGGAGGAACCACCTCGACCACGGAATGTGTTCGAGCGTACAGGAGATCGAATCATGCAAGAACTGCAAGAAACCCAGGGGGATGAGGATAACTTTGACGGGTCCATAGGACGCGCGGCGTTAGAAACTCCCCCTACCAACAACCGCCGCACTAGTGTATGGCGTATAATAGATTTCGGTGGGAAGAAAACTCCTACCTACCCTCACAAAAGCGGCTATCGTGATCAATCAAAAGGTGGGTCACGTCCACCCTATTACGATCCTTCAAGATTTGACTCGGAGGATCATCACCCCAGACGCCGCCGACCGAGGTATTCCCCTCCTGAACCATCGGACGACGAAGGACGCTATGGAGACCCCCATGACCATACAGAAGAGGAAGAAGACCTCTCCCTTCCACGGTGTAGCGAGAGGGAGGATGCCTTCACTCTTCGCTTACGAAATTACTCCGAGGAAAAGAAGCGCCGCATGCCAGCGTGTGTCAAAACCTATGATGGATCCGGTGATCCGGATGACCACCTTAAAGTCTTTGACACACAGGCTAAAATTGAACGATGGCCAATGCCCATATGGTGCCAGATGTTCAATTCAACCTTGATTGGCAATACCCGCGACTGGTTTGAAAAACTCCCTCACCGAAGCATCAACAACTTCGATGAACTGCACACAACATTTAAAAACAATTATACTCAGCGAAAGAAGTATAATAGAGATCCGGTCTCATTGGAAACAGTCAAACAAAGGCCCGAAGAATCTACAGAAGACTTCACGGAGCGTTTCAATGACGAGTGTACGCGTACAAAATGGTGCCCAGAAGTTCTCAAAATCTCCGATTATATGCACGCCATAACTGACAAGGAGTTAATCAAGCGCCTCAATGATAAGCGTCCAGAGAAGTTTGACGAACTCATGGAAAGGGTCAGAAACTTTGTGGAAGGAGAAACCGCTGTCGCCGCGGCCTACCCCACAAAGGGGAACCAGAATTATCGATCGAACGATCAGCCCAGGAGGCAATCAGGTGGTCAAGGCAATCACGCTAATGGGAGAAGCTCGGATTACAAAAGCCAGACAAAAGGAGGGCGATCGGACGACAAGTTCACCCCGCTAAAAATGACTTACCGATACATCCTATTGACAGAAGAAGCAAATTTCCCAAGATCGCCCCCAATGACCACCCCAGTTGACCGTCGTCAAGGAAATCGCTTCTGCAAATTCTACAATGACAAAGGCCATGACACCGATGAGTGCATTCAGCTTAAGAAGCATATCGAGTCACTGATCAAATCAGGCAAACTCAAACATCTAGTTAAGGACTGGAAGGACGAGAAGGATAACAAAAAGAATGACAAAAAAGATTTCCAAAAGGACAAGCCTATGACCATATATATGGTTCATTCATGGCAATGCAGGACGAAGCAGAAAATTAGTCAAAAAATTTCCCGCAGCAAAGAAATTTCATTCCCTCCTATCACGGCGAGCAACGTGGCGGATGCACCTCTCACGATTGAGGTGAACATTGGAACCCACAATGTTCGTCGTATGTACGTGGATGGAGGATCATCGGCGGAAGTGCTTTATGAACACTGCTCCGTGCAGTTACGACCAGAAATAAAAAGCCAGTTAATGCCGGCCACGTCGCCGCTTATGGGGCTTCAGCGGGGATACTATTTGGCCGATAGGCAGTTATGCTTGCTGATAACCATCGGGGATAAGGAGCATTCAACCACGGCATAGATGAACTTTATGGTGATATGTTCACATTCTTTGTACAATGGTAGTATCAGAAGACCAGGAATCCTGGCCATACGGGCAGTCCCGTCCACATCACACGTCATGATCAAGTTCCCGGTCGAAAGGGGAATTATCACCATCTACAACTCAGTCGTGCCGGCATCCGAGTGTCATGCTGTCACAACACTAATCCAACCAGTTCCCATAAAGGAAGGATCACCACCCTCTAATTGGAAAGTGGCTATCCATCCCGAATATCCGGAACAAGAGGTTGCTATTGGGGGAACCCTCTCTAAGAAAGGAAGGAAGGCCATGTGCTCCCTCCTTAAGGCAAACCTTGATGTATTCGCATGGGAACCAAAGCATATGACGGGCGTACCGTGAGACCCCCAGAATCAGACATGGAACAACTAAGCAACAAGGGGGTAACACGTCATTTTACAAGAACAATGAATTACTGTAGGCACAAAGCTGACGTAATAAAATCGTATACATTACATCATAAAAGATCAGAGTTTTTATACAAAGGTCCCAGAGTTTTATAAGCAGAAAATATATTATTTCATCATGATATATAACATATAATTACCAAAAGACAGAATAAACTTCTGACAGCTTTTAGATAAAACCAAAGTTTAATATACACAGAAATCTCCAAGCTGCGATAATATCCTGCAGACTCCCATCCAAGCAAAGCTAAGTAATAATACATGAGATTAAGCATGTAAAATCATCAAGATTAAGTTGAGTGATATTCATAGGTTTAGCAGTAAAGGTGTGGAACACAATCATTCATTTGTAAACAAGAAATAGGGGAAAATGGTTATGTACAATAACCATTGTCCGAAACCATTATTATTGCTGTTCAGTTCATGAACCGAAGCTTAACTCAATGTAAGTTCCTCTAGGGAGTATTCAGCCTAAATACTCAATTATAAACAAATATTAGTGCGTCAAGGTAATCGGGACGGGGATTGTCAATCCCGATGGATCCACCCACAACATTCGCGCTTAGTACTAGAAATTAACAATTCATGATCAGGAGAGGAAACTTAAGGCTATAGACTAAAAGCAATAATAATAGTGAAAGTCGAGAAAGCATACAAGTTCTGGATAGCATACAAGTCTGGATAGCATACAATTTTTAAAAGGTTGTGTTCCACCATGTAAAATCTCACCCCGCGTTTAGAAACCATGTACAAGTAAAAAGGGGCTATGAACTCACCTTAGCCACGAGGTAAGTAAATCATTGTACTCAGAAGCTGAGTAGAAAAGTAGTAGCATGACGATCACCAACGATATGGATGCCCGGGAAACACGAAAACCGCAACCTATCAAAATAAGGCGCGCGTTAAGACTCGAACTCAAATATCGATATATACCAAGTATAACATGACTTTAAATAGTTTCAAAGTATTCATATTTCAAAACCATTGACACGAACCAAATGAATCCACACTATCCCATTTATTCAACACTACTCGTTTAAACACTTGTATAATTGAAATTGACCCGTCATAAGACGCCAAGTCGACGCAAGTCAAACTATCCCTTTACCTTACTCGGACCAGTAGCTAAGTCATTTATATAATGACTAAGCACTTGAGTAAGTCACCATGTCCAATAGTGAATAATCAAACTCACGCAACACAATCATTGAACTACGTGTCCAAATACGAATCATCAAGTACACTCCGAATGTACACACCAATCTACCCTATCTAGACTTGTCCGATTTAGATGAAATTTGGTTTCAAGGTCACTTATAACCTGTATAAGACCCTGCCAAAATTTGAGCCAAAGTTCACACTTTAAAATCCATCAGCTCGACACTTTACTCGACTCTAAATTTGGGACAGAATGTGTAATTGTTTTATAAAACTGTTTATACCACTTTAAAAATATTATCTCGACAATCCGCCTTTTAAACCCACTACTAGAATTATCATATTAAGTTTATAAACTTTGAAAACCAGTAGTATAATTTATCTAACCATGCCTAAAGTCCCCGAGATTCGACCCAAAATCAGCCACAATTTCGGATTGTGCTGATATGTGTCTCTCGGTACACGAATACTAAAACTAGCATAATTTTGATCCGTAATGAGTTAGAAGCTATATCTTATACCAAAAAGAGCGTCTCGAAAAACTCTACAACAAAATCAAATAATCTCAGCCTATATCCAATCCACGAAAAACAACCCTTAACCCACTGATGTAATATACACTTTTTGAAATCATATCAAATCAATTTTCCAACCAAATCTAATCATTCCCATACCTCTAAAATCACCCTACTATCATACCCATCAACCAAACAAACTCCTAAACACTTGTATGTCAAATTTAACAAAATCAAAGATAAAAATAAATGTTTTAAGGATAAAAAACATGATGATCTTACCAAGATCATTGCATGATGATCAAAACACAAATCAACTATAGAATCATAAAAATCTTGAAAGTTGATGCATATGTATGATTTTGGTATCAAAAGAACCACAACAAGATTTTAGAGATGGGACTTAATCTAGTTTTGATTTAAACAAGCTCAAAATCAAGAAATGAGGGTGTTTGTTGTGGTGGAGGTGGCGGAAATAAAGAGGAGAGGGGAGGGAGAGTTTTTGCTTAGTGTGTGTTTTGTTACTTAATAAAATGAGAAGAAAATGGTGGAAAAATGGTTATATAGTGGGGTGTAGGGTAGAAATTGCAATTGTTGAATAGTTTTGGGCTAAAATGAAATTAAATAGTTTAAAGGGTAGAAAATGACCATTAGTAAATTTTGAAAATATTTACGGGGCTCGGGTTTTGTAAAAATACTTTTCAAAAGTTAAAATGCATCATTATTATGATAATATGGTTTCCCGACACGACTTAATACATAATTAAAACGAAATCGTCGAAAATATTAATTATCGAAACAATCGATAATAAAATGTAACCTATCGGGCATCCGTCGGTATCGCGATCATTAGAAGTCCTTGTTGTTCATTGACTTTTGAGGAAACTCATTGTAAAACGAACGCGGGTGATTTTAAATCAAATACTTTGATTTTAATAAATATGGAAAAATAAAATAAGAAATTTTATAATTCCAGATAATTATTATCAATGATAATAAAATACTTAAAAAGTATAATTTATTAAAATATAACGATCTCAGGATTTTACATATAAGAATACAAGAAAACGCAATACGTTGGAAAATTCAAGAAGCACGAATAAAAGAATAAAATAATGCTGGGAAAGTACAGGTTCTTATAGTCTTCCTCCTAAAGGAACTCTGGTCCATAAGAGTTCTCCTGAAAACAGTAGAAGATGCAAACAAGAGGAGGTACAAAGTGTAGAACAAAATCATTGCTTCCTAGGTAATTTCTGCACCACAGCGTACCTTAACAATTGGAATTCGCTATGCTTCAGTTGCTTAACTCCTTTTCGAATAACTTTTCAAACTTGAATCAGAATAATGACCTTTCAATACGAATAATTATCAAGAGATAGAATGAACGCAAGACTCGCTTAAACGGACAGAGTGCACTAAAATGAATCAAGATTGTTAATCAAACAAGGAATTGCAAATCGCGCAAACTGTAAAGCATGACAATCCTAAAACATAACAATCTAGTTACAAGAGAAATAGAAGGGAAAAATGAATTACATATGATCATTTAAAATAAGAGCTGTCACAACTAGGATTTTAGTAGTACTTTCAAATTTAGCTTAAGTATTTTCTTGATTAAAAGAAAATTTTACAGGGTTTAGTGATTTGAAATCAAACTATGTATATTTAATGATTAAGCAGTCGATAAATCTTTTTCTTGGTCAGGATTTTTGAAAGCAAAAGTAGAATAGTTCAAAATAGTTATCCTAATCGGCTTAAAAGCTTTTGGATGACTGTATGAAATTATTGTTAAAACTCAAGTTTAAAGGTACCATTAGGGAAAATAAAGTTTCCAAATTATTTAGAATCATTGTTAGAAATTATAATTTAGATCGATAATTTCATTATATTAAAGGTAAAGTATGATATAATCAAATACCTTAAAAGATACAGCTTGACATCCTTTTAAACACTAATTATAAATTTACCAAAGAGGATGCATAGATTGTCATTAAACTTGAAACTGGTATTTTGGTAATTTAGACATTTGATAAAATGTGTAAAACGTTCTTAAAAATTTATAATAATTTTTAGAAATCCAAGAAGGTGCTTAGTGCATCAATTGATAAACATGTGACATATTATGGTTTTTCAAAAGGTGACAAGATAGCAAACAAGTATTGAAACGGATAATAATCAATACTTAGTATACGAGTAATAGCATGAGGGAATAGTACGAAATTCGTATCAATTTATTAACTGACATGATAGAGTAAACACATCAATGATAGGGATAATAAGAAGCAAAGGTTTTAACAAGGTTAATTCACGAATGTGGTTGGTGTCACAAACAACGGCTATTAAGTTCTTGATGGTCGATACCTGATAGAAAGAGAGAAGCCACATAACAAATTTCCAAATCAAGGAAAATTCTTACGAAGTCACTTGAGAGTAATTCCAGTAAAATGAACAACATTAGAAATGAAAGGCGAAATCAATACGTGGTTCATACGAATGAATTTCAAGACAATATTGTCTAACACACATCATGACGGATACACGGAATTATCGTTCACGTCTAGTCATAAATCATTATCCACGTCCAGAGACGTTTCGAAGGTCTACCAAAACAGATAGAGGAAGTTGGTCGATGAAGAAACATAACAACGTTGAAACTTTCAAGTCTGATATCAATGATAAGAAATTAGACAAGTGGTAACGAGAATCATATCACGAAGGAAAATGAGGTAACAAGTAAAACAAGGCTCATTGAGTAAAGAAATAGGTGCTTGAGGCATGTACTTTGTTCAAGAAAAGATAAGGGTTCATAAGTGTATGTCGCGAACTCGGCTACTCACATAAGATTTAAAAGTTTTCAAACTCTCATTTTATCTAACTTTTTAAGGAACATAATTAAAAAGTTGGTTCTTGGCCAATGTAGAATCTTGATAACCTATGAATCTATGAAGTGGGTTGATGATTTCTAGAGAGAGAAACTAGAGAGAGAAAGTGAGAGAGAAACTATGTGTATTTTTATTCAAATGAAAAGTGTAATGATCAACAACCAACCCCTTTCCATGGTGGAAAGGGGTATTTATATCCAAGGCCTTATTTGGGCTTGGGACGACCCATGACAAGCCCATGGGTCGGTTTCTTACTTAACTTAATAAGTAACACTAACTACGAGCTATTACAACATTAATAATATTGTGGAGTGACCGATACTTCTAATATACGTAAAAACGTATTTCTAACAATCTCCCCCTAAGGGAGGTCACTCCACGTTTACAAAGTTCTAAACCTAGCATACTATACTAAGTCTTCGTTCTTCAGCTCGTAATCTTTTCTTCTTTCTTTTTGTTGTGAATATTTTGATTTGATCTTTTTGGCTTTGGCTTGAGAGCATTGTTCTTTTGACCAATCACGTGCGATTTTGCCTTCTTGTGAAACTTGCCTCCTCGTGACTCCATGTTCCACACACTTATGTCTTTTTGTTGAATTCTCGAAAGCTTCAGAGTTTGGTACAGCGGAAGACTTCATTTTGCACTTTCTTGAATTTTGCTGAACTTTGATGCAGAAAAACATAAGCATGTGGGAACGACTTCAACAGGTACACCGCAACACCACCGTCTTCAACTGGTACACAGCAACGCCACCGTCTTCAACAGGTACACAGCAACGCCACCGTCTTTAACAGGTACACAGCAACGACACGAATAAAATGGCTTTGACATTTTATTCTAATTCGGTAGCATTTTACCTCCGGTCGGTGAAGACCGTTGGACGATATTAGATATCGTACCCGTGACGGATAGTTTTAATTAAGTAACTTCCTGACAGGATTTCGCGGGTAAACCCGTTCTCTTTATTCGACCGTCCAAAGCTGACTGCGAACATAAAGAGTGAATCACTTGGATAAATTATCCTTGTGATTTGAAGCCGTCAATTCATGGAACCTGGAACAAGTGAATTTCAATTAAGATTTTCACCATCGTTGCTTTCCAGTTATCACGAGCTCAATTCATAAAGAATCTTGCACGTCACCTACCAAGTGCTGTTTGATGTTAACACTAGAAGGATTTCCACTCGTCACTGTGATCAATAAAGAGTCACTCTGAGTGTTCTGGCAAGATCATATGATAATGCGTAGAGGCCTGGAACGAGTTTAAGTTCAATTAAGAATTAAACCACTGTTTCTTTCCAGTTTTTCACAAGATTGGTTCTAAAAGAACCGCACGTGTAACCTACCATGAGCTTGTTTGATGTTGGCTCAAGCAGGATTTCCATCTTCATTGTAATACTTGCGTATTACTCGGATGTTCTGGCAATATTATAGGAATACTGCGTAGGACTCATGAAAATCTCTTACTTTTCACAGTGTGCGAGAAAGCAAGGAATAAATTGAAAGTGTCCTAATGAGACTTTTGATGATCTCGTGGCTCTAGACTCGATAGTGCGTTTTGATTTAGTGAGCGATGGCTGGAGAGGAGTGCCACCTTTTCATTATCAGTCTAGTCGGAGTGAATAAACCAATAGATAACGTGTTGATCTCCGTGTGATTAAAACAAATACCTTTTGAGAGATATTTGAGTTAGCTGGAAAGGGTTGTGCATTGCATCACTTGGTCCATGATGTCTTTCTTCAATATCGAGAATCATTAACAAAAATGATCTCAATAGCATATGTATTGACCCGGTTTCTGCCTAAAGTTGTAAGGAGGGCTTCTTTCTTTACACCCTTTATCTTTACAATTCTTTTTCATTCTTCAACCCCTTCAATGCTTACCAATACGTCATAACTAGCACCTTGTTGTGATTGTTCCAGTGCTAGCTTAAGTACTTGGTCGGCATTCACCTACGTTCACACACTTTCTCCAACTTTCCTAGGACTTCTAATTCTATCTAGGGAATTGTCCTTGGGAAGATTACATCGGTTCTGATGAATCATTGGACTAAACCTATTCCTACCACCCTTTTGTCACCACATTCGTCGTGAATTAAGAGTGTTTTGGGAAAGTATAGCCACCATGAAAAATCATTGAAAATCACCTAAAGTACTTGTGATATTGAAATCAAAAGTTTTGTACCTTAGGTGTTTTGTTCATAAAAAACGCTCCCCCTTAACACGTGCTTTACACATATTAAGTTGGATAATCGTTAAGTCTTTTTCATCTTTTAGCCAAGTATCATTTAAGTCTCCTTATTATCCAAAATGTTAACCATTAATATTTGGGATATTGAATGGATTAACTGGTCTTTGGGTAAAAAATGAAATCGATGTTTAGCCATAGAACATGTTAATGCTCCCCCTTAAATTAATAAGGGATAGTTGTAGTGCTTTAGTATGATATATTTTGAAAGATTAGAATCTCGTGAGAAATTCTTGAAAAATTATCATACCTTAACACTACATCAAGCCATAAAAGCACAATATTCACAAATTTACATATTCACAATTAAAAACCAATATAAAGTGGACCTGAAATGTATGACCCATTAGATGGATCGTTGCAGTAACTTGTGGTGCACTCCATATGGTCTACCACCAACGAATCTTTCTAAACTCCTCATCAATCTACGTTCACGGAGCTTTTGATCAATCTTCTTGATCACATACTTCGCCATTTGCCGATAACCCTGATGCCAATCCTCAGTCATCTCTGGTAAAGTCCCACCCGAATTAAGATGCTCCAACTTTCCTCTGACGTATAGGAGAGTCCCATCACTGTACTTATAAAGCTCACCCACCCTCATAAACTTCATTAACCCTCGTCTGTTCAAGTAGAAAATGCCGTAATTCGGGACAGAATACCGGTATAGGGACATCTATCTACATGTTGAGGTAGAACTTGATTCATTGGACGGGTGAGGTTAAGCTTCCTTTGGTAGCTTTCGACTCCCAATTGAAGATCTTCAACTCGTTTCTTGATAACAACGCTTCGTGTGAACATACGAAGTGCTGTATTCAAAGCAATGATGTCTTCACGAGCAATATGGGTGAGTTGATCCCGGGTCATCATAAGCAACATGTCTTCGATATCCTCAAGGCGAATGATAGAAAAATCTCCCTGCTGGATTTTGTATTCTCTGTCATCCTCCCTTTTCAGACGAATCTCCGTCACATGATAATAGCCATTCTTGGCTTCAGTTTTCAGTCCCAAAATGCTGGAGATGCGGATATCGGATCTAACGTTGCTTCCTGAATTGGCTAAGCAACAACCCCTGTACGCCCTTCGGACTCGTTCGTCCCAATGAGATGCACCTATAACAGCATACATATCATAATTACGAGTTACCCTTGGGACCCAGAGTCGGTTTACCTTTTCCTCGATCCAGGGTATTGTCCCCCAGTTGGCAGCTTTCAGCAAGGTCAGGGAGGTTGCGTACTTTGATGAACCCTTGAGGAGATACTCAAGATCATAGGTGACGAAGAAGTCGAGAGCGATTTGATTATCTTGAGAAGGATCAAGTGGAGGTGGAGCTCTTTCTGATTCATGGAGGCCTGGCCTTTGAACGGTGTTAAGAGCTTTCAGGACCTCGTCAGCATAATACTCGAACTCCATACGGGTTAACCTGGTTTTGGCGCGAATTCTCTTATCCTTTAGCGCTCTCTTCACCAAAGACGGAGTAACCGAAGTCTTATACTCATGAGCCAGAAATGCACACAAGTCTATCGGACTACGGATACGGAGATATAGAACATCTCTGTCAGCGTCTGTGATTGGATCATATTGAGCCGCTGCCGTGATCCAAGCTTGTGGCGGTGCAGTCTCGTCAATCTCCAATATGTCTGCCCAGTCCCGTGTGCTTGACTCAGGGACAGTAGATTGTGGTTCTTGTTGTAAAGGAGTAGAGACATGAACACGTACTGGTTCTGATTCAGGCATCTCGGCGGTGTCATGAACAAGCGAGTGTTGTGCAGCTTCAGGTTCAGTTACCGATTCTGCAATCACATGAACAACAACAGAACTAACAGGGTTAGTGGTAACAGGTATAGACACAGCAATAGATGTACCGGGAAGCGATGACGCCGTAGTAGCATTCACATCGTGGCGCCACTTGGATCATCTTGATTCCGTTGAGGTGGATTTTTCCTTCTACGCAACATCTTTTTGAGACTTGGTACCAGACTTAGATGGTTTCTTTGTGCTGGCTACCTTTTCCCCCTTTTTAGGCTGTGTACAATCATCATCCTCATTGTCACCCTCGTTGCTTCCCTTAGCACTCTCCTCATTTCCATCACCACCATCATTACCATCATCATCATCATCATCATTCTCATCATCATCACCACCATCATCGTCACCATCATCATCCTCTTCTTCTTCTTCTTCTTCACCTTCTTCTTCCCCGTCACCCTCTTCTTGTTCACTTTCTTCCCTTTCTTCCTCAGGCAGAATGTGGTAAGGTACCACACTTCCAAACATCTTGAACAACCGGTCATCCTCCATGATAGCGTCATTCAGGGATTTGTAGAGTGTCCGTTGAATCTTAGATTTATCAAAAGATCCAAGTTCCCTCATGCGAGCTTTGAGGATCTTCTTTAATTCAAAATCCGTTAACTCATAGGCAATTTTGTAGGCGGATTCTGAAGGGTTGGATGTCTTGATCATCAAGTTATCAGCCGCGAGTGTCTTCAACTCATCACGCAGTTTTGGCATAATGGATTCAACAGATTCTTTCACTCTCTCTTCAACAGAAGCTTCAAGTGCCTCTTTCTGCTCCTTGTATTTATCCCTCATAGCCTGAAGTCTCGTGATTCGTGCAGCATGCTTATCAGCTTCAGCCTGCTTAACCTGAGCTAGTTCTTCTGCATGAGCTTTACGTGTCAACTCCATCTCTGCAGCGAACTTAGCAAGCATCTCTTCTTGGGCTTTCTTAGATGCTTCTTCACTTTGAACTCGTCTATGTAGTTCTTGGCGAAGTTCATTCATCTCTCTTTTTTGATTATCCGTATGTTTATCCAACATTTCGGCCATTACAAATGCAGCCATTGAAGATGATGCAGAGCTACTCTGGGTTGGTTGAAGAGGCTCGATTGTGACTACGGTACTAAGGATAGGAGTTATTGGTGGTGGAAGGAATGGTGTTGGTACCGATCGGGTTGGTAAGGGTTGTATTGGTGGAGGTTGAGTTACTAAAGGTTGAGTAGGTACCATGATTGTAGGAGCACCGGACTCTTTTTCAACACTTGCTGAAATAGGGATTGATGTCTCCTTCGAAGTAGAATACCGTTCAGGTGATCCAAACTCATAAACATCCTCTGGCTCCTCGTACTCTTCTTCAATATTCTTCTGTGCACCCGAACCACTACCTCCCCTGTCTTTCCTACTCCTTTCAATAGCTATCTTCATTAATTTTCTCTCAGCCTTGTCAAGAGTAGGATCATCAACATTTTCTTCGTCACATAGAACAAACTCATCAGCAGTGCCTTTTCCCTTCTTAGCGTCAGTCTTCTTCTTCTTGGTTTCGGGTTCAGGTAAAGCAGCTGGTTGCTTGCGTTTACCTTTACTCTTGACCGTAGTAGACGAGTCTTCTACTGTCTGAAGGCTTGCTTTTAGCTTCTTGATTTCTAGCAGCAGTAGCTTGTAATCAGTAGAACCTTTAATTTTATCCGTCAGAAGATAATCGGGAATAGGACCAAGAATAACACCACCAGATGGTCCTTCATGCCTTAGATCCACAGTATGATCAGCCTCTTCAGTGTGATGAGGACTTGCTGCACGCCTATCAATAGTAACATCATTCTTCATAAAATAATTAATGATAAGCTTGATAAACCGAGGGTAAGGAAAGAAATTGGTCTTCAGCTTCTTGTTTTGGAAGAGTTGAAAGGTGAATTCTTCCCACAGCAATAATGCATAATCTGCATTTGCGCCTTTGTACATTCCATGGAAGATGTTCATAATTGGACCACGCAAAGCATCATGCCCACTTGTTTTCGGTGTAAGACATCTACTGAGAATACCCAACATTGCTCTCCAAGGTTGACCTACTTTAGCGGTGGTAAACTCAGACACAACTCGTATGTCAGGACATCCAAGAGCTTCGAACATCTCCATAAGTTCGTCTTTGGTAGGATACCTGGAAAATGACATACCTTTGGGTGTATCCCGAATGCCAAATATCTTACGGAAGTCTGAAACAGTAAGTGTCTGCTGCTTGTTGTCGAGAGTGAAGGTGATCTTGTTTGAAGTGCTTTCCTTGGTAGCCCAGAAATCATAAGGCACCGAGGCAGTACTCCTTAAAGCATTCTTGAAATGAGAGTGATCAAGAATTGCTATGGCGACTTTAAATCCATGGTGAGTGGATTTTGAGACTTGCTTCAGCCGGTAATTGTTTGGTATGAACTTGAGGGTTCGTGCTTCAGCAATTGCGGCTGCTCTAGAGTCTTGGATTGCTTGTACTGTTGGATTAGTCATCGTATCTGCTTAAGATAAGACATGAAAGGTTGATGCACAAAAATATATAGATATGTATCATTATTACTTCTAAGCATAACACATTTCAACAAGTACTTATAACAGGCAAATACTATCAATCAAATAACCCTTCATCCGGAACTCTTCATTCGGAACTCTTCATTCGGAACTCTTCATTCGGAAGTCCTTCATTCGGAACTCTTCATTCGGAAGTCCTTCATTCGGAACTCTTCATTCGGAAGTTCGTCCGGAACTTCTTCATTCGGAAGTTCATCCGGAACTTCTTCATTCGGAAGTTCACTTGGAACTTCTTCATTCGGAAGTTCACTCGGAACTTCTTCATTCGGAAGTTCATTCGGAACTTCTTCATTCGGAAGTTTATTCGGAACTTCTTCATTCGGAAGTTCACTCGGAACTTCTTCATTCGGAAGTTCATCCGGAACTTCTTCATTCGGAAGTTCACTCGGAACTTCTTCATTCGAAAGTTCACTCGGAACTAATTCATTCGGAAGTTCATCCGGAACTTCTTCATTCAGAAGTTCACTCGGAACTTCTTCATTCGGAAGTTCATTCGGAACTTCTTCATTCGGAAGTTCATTCGGAACTTCTTCATTCGGAAGTTCATCCGGAACTTCCTTCATTCGGAAGTTCGTTCGAACTTCCTTCATTCGGAAGTTTGTTCAGAACTTCCTTCATTCGGAAGTTTGTTCAGAACTTCCTTCATTCGGAAGTTTGTTCACCATGTTCATCCGGAACTTCTAAACGCAGCCTATTAATGATTAATCTAGTCGCGTTTGTGAGTTCTAAGGCAATCTAAGGTAACCTAACACAATCTAATGATATTCCGGGCAAAACCCATCTAAAACCCTAATCAAATAAACCCTAATTAGGCAAACGATCCCTAATTTTGATAAAGTTGATTATCCGAATCAATTAACAGGATTTAAATGATGAATTAGGCGAATTATAAGTTAAAGATTGATGTTATTACCTTTTAAATCGAATGAAACAGGTTGGATGATTAATAACGAGAGTTTTGTGATAGCTTGTGTGTGTTTTAATGGCGGAAAGATGATTAGAGCAGAAACAGTGAATGTGAAAGACGGGGGGGGGGGGGGGGGGGGGGGGTTGGTTTGACTTAGGTCAATTTTCCAACTTTCACAAGTTGTCACCTTTAACCCTATACTTTTCTATTCTTTTCCTTTTTGGTTTATAACTTATCTTTTCATTTTTCCTAACCATTGTTAAATTTCGCCAACTTAACCTTCACACAACTTAAGCAACGCAATCTATTAGCAAAACTCCAAGATCTTAAAGCCATTCCTATCACATTTAACGAGCACAAGTCGTTTTCTAAAGCAAGACCACTCATTTACCATTTAGCCATTAATTTTCCACAAACACTTTTGAAAAATCGTTTTGATGACAAAGATGATTTAATATTTTCTCCCCCTTAAATGATGACCCGTTTTCTATTTAAAGAGCTGTAGTCATTGTTTAAAGAGTCAAATATTGATGAAAGCATTTCCAATTGATTATCTTTAAAAGATTGATTCGTGGTGGCAATAAGATTTCTCTTATTTTGACAAATTAATGCACTGAGACGTACACTAACTCATGTTAGACCAAGTTGTAAAGTAAACTTGATCCCTTTGTATGATTTGGCTTGTAAATCATGCCCGAGAAAATTAATTCCCGTTGTGAGCCAACGTTTTCCAAGGAAATACGTGACTTTAATATGAAAACCGGGTTGCAGTCTGAAATAACTACAAGCCAAAATGGGCATGTTTTAAAAATGTACAACTTTTATACGGACTCTATTTATGGCGCCGTGTCAATATTGATCGACATTTCTAAAGCCGTAAATATTACCGTACTAAAAGACATGCCCGATTTAAAAAATAAAAAATATTTTTGGTTTTTCTTGATTTTATAATTTTTATGGTTTTTGTAGGTTTTATATTTTTTATGGTTTTTCTTGGTTTTATATTTTTGTATTTTTCTTTTTGTGGTTTATATATTTACGATAATATACATGATCACGAACAAAGGATACGCCTGAATAGTTTACCACCACTATTCAGCTGATTCTTCTGCCAATTCTTTGAGAGTCGCTGGAGTGAATGATTTCATGCCAAGCTTGTCGATCAAAAACTCGATTCGTCCTCGATCTAAGGCTTTGGTGAACATATCTGCCAGCTGATACTCAGTAGTGACAAAATACAGCTCGATCACTCCGTTCTCCACCTGCTCTTTAATGAAATGGTAGCGAATGTCTATGTGCTTGGCCCGGGAGTGTTGAACATAGTTGCAGCAAAGGGCAATGGCGCTCTTGTTGTCACAATACATCGGGATTTTGTTGAATCCCAAACCGTAGTCAGTTAATTGTGATCTCATCCAAAGGACTTGAGCACAACAACCGGACATGGCGATGTATTCAGCCTCCGTGCTAGAAATTGCAGTGCTTTTCTGCCTTTTTGAAGACCAACTGATCAATCTATCTCCAAGGAGTTGCACAGATCCAGAAGTGCTACGCCTCGTATCTTGACACCCAGCATGATCGGCATCTGCGTATGATATTAAAGCAATAGAGGAATCTTTCGGATACCATAGACCACGATGAAGTGTTCCTTTGAGATACCGAAAGATCCTTTTAACAACATGTAGGTGCTTTTCGGTAGGCCGAGCCTGATACCGGGCACACATGCATACGGCAAATTGCAAATCAGGCCTGCTAGCAGTCAGATAGAGAAGGGTGCCGATCATCCCACGGTAAAGTTTTGGATCGACAATAGTCCCATTCATATCTTCATCTAACTTGGATTTCTCCACCATTGGAGTGTCCACGGGGTCACAATTTTCAAAGTTATACTTCTTTAAAGATTCTAGAGCATATTTGGATTGGTTAATAAAGATGCCTCTGGGATTCTGAGAAATTTGTAATCCTAAGAAAAATGAAAATTTTCCCATCATTGACATCTGAAAGCGTGTGGACATTATCTTCTCAAAGCGTTTTGACAATTCTATGTTAGAGGCAGCAAATATTATATCATCAACATAAATCTGTACCAGAAGCATGTCGTTGTTCTCCTTGAGAGTGAATAGAGTAGGGTCCACTTTGCCTTTGGAGAAGCCTTCCGAGATGAGATATGTTAAAAGGAGATCATACCAAGCACGTGGAGCTTGTTTCAACCCATAGAGAGCCTTCTTAAGCTTGTACACATGATTAGGAAATTCCGTGCTAACGAACCCATCCGGCTGACTAACATAGACTTCTTCCCTTAGTTCACCATTCAAAAATGCCGTCTTCACATCCATTTGATAGACGATCATGTTCATATGAGCAGCATACGCAAGGAATAGTCTAATAGCCTCCAATCTTGCAACAGGAGCAAAAGATTCTTCAAAGTCTATACCCAAGGCTTGTTTATATCCTCTAGCAACCAATCTAGCCTTATTCTTCAATACTGCACCCATCTCATCGAGTTTAACCTTATAAACCCATAACAAAGTAAGGATGTTAACCTTGTCAGGGAGAGGAACTAATTCCCATACTTCAAGTCTTTGGAATTCGTTTAGTTCCTCCTGCATGGCTTCAATCCAAGATGATTGAGTCATAGCCTGTTGCCAATTTTTAGGTTCAACTTCGGAGAGAAATGCATCAAAGTAGCAATAGAGTGCACTCTCTTGTAATTGATGGCGTGTAGAGACTGGTCGATCTAGATCTCCAATGACATTCCTAATTGGGTGATCTTTTGTCCATTTGGTGCTATGATTTTCAATCCTAGGTGGTCTGGAGTGAACAATAGAAGGAGCTTCTTCTGAGGTAGACGCGGCTGAAGGGTTTTCAGGTATCGGTACACCAAAGAAAGGAAGCTCTTGTAGGTGAGCATATTCCAAGTCGTGATCAATAGAATCCTCTTCAACATCATTAGGCACAAGTAAGGGTGACGATTCAGGTGTAGTTTGAGAATCACTTGGTAAAGGTGCATCCGGTTCAATGTTAATTGAAGATGCATTAGATAAAGCTTCATTAGCTTGAGCAACAACTTCAGGGATTGGAGCTATCACTACAGGTGCAGGAACTTCATCATTTGGGGGATCAAAGAATTCATCAAACAATGGTTGAAACAGTTTATCCCACTCAGGCCTTGTAGGTGGTAAAAATGATGTAGAAGTAGGATTATTGGGAACTAATCCGGAACTAATAGCACCGGTTCCCATCTCATGAAGCGCGGGTTCAGAGCTGCGTTACTCAGAAGCCATCGCTGTCAGCTCATCGAAATCTGCGTCCATAGTTTCTACAATCTTACCAAGACGACGATTGTAAATTCGGTATGCTTTCTTGGAGGGTGAGTAACCAATGAAAATACCTATATCGGCTTTCGGTTGAAGCTTGCCCAAGTTCTCACTATTAATGTTTGGATAACAAAGAGCACCAAACACATGAAAGAATGAAACATCGGGTTTACGATCATGTAGAAGCTCGTAAGGTGTTTTTCCATGGCGTTTCCGAATGATAGAACGGTTTTGGGTGAAACATGCAGTAGATATAGCTTCGGCCCACAAGAACAATGGAGCGTTCGCATAAATCAGCATAGTCCTAGCAGCTTCCATAAGCGTACGATTCCGTCTTTCAACGACACCGTTTTGTTGTGGAGTACGTGCAGCGGATGTTTCATGTGAGATACCAACTCCTTCATAGTAATCACGAAGAGTCTGGTTGACGAACTCTGTTCCATTGTCTGTACGAATACGGCGGACAGTAGTATCCAAACGTAACTGAATGAATTTCAGAAAAGTGATGATAGCCTTCGTTGCTTCATCCTTTGTACGTAAAAATCTTAACCATGTAAACCTGGAGAAATCATCCACAATAACGAGAATGAATTTCTTACCGCTCACACTTTCAGTTCTCATTGGCCCACAAAGATCCATATGCAAAAGATGAAGTTTTTCTTGATTGGTGTCTTCAGCTTTGGGCTTGTATGATTTCTTGGTACTTTTCCCCCTTGAACACGCGGAACATAAATGGTCCTTGTGAAATTTGAGCTTTGGAAGACCACGAACTAATTCGTTTTTAGCCAGATGATTAATAGCATCAAAGTTGAGATGAGATAATCTGCGATGCCATAACCATGACTTGGTCTTAGATGCTTTAGAGAGAAGACATACTGGAGAGGCGGCCATCATGTCTTGTAGGGACAATGTATAAAGATTTGCACCACGAGATCCCTTCAACAAGTCTTTTCCTTCCAAGTTGCGGATGAAACAAGTATGTTGTCGAAAAGCAACCTCTAGGTTGGAATCACAAAATTGTCCTACTGAAAATAAATTATGACCAAGACCTTCTACATAGTATACCCTTGAAATCGTAACATTTCCAATCTGATATTCACCATACCCCATTATCTTTGCAATATGATCATTACCGAATTTAACCGTTCCAAGAAACTTGCTAACGAAATTTCAGAGCATCGAGTGATCTCCGGTCATATGCTTTGAACAACCGGAGTCCAAATACCAGAGGATGATTTGGACCACCTGAAAATATCACCAGACGAGGACAATGTAGAGGTATCAGAATCTGAATGTTCCTTGTTATTAGCAGGTACAGATTTAATAATCTTAGATTTGCTAATTTTAGGTTTCTTAGATTTCCTAGCCTTCTTTTTCCTAGTTGGTGGTTTAGATTCTAGTTGGCTTAAATCCTGAGGTATTTATTCACTGATAGGCACTATAGTGGGGGCTGACCTAATTAAAGGGCGCTGTTTCCATACTTGAGTGCTAGTGTGCCTAACTAAAGGTCGCTCAGACCTAACCTCAATGGTTGCATTCCTAGTTAAAGGGCACATTTTTCCATCTAATGTAAAGGTCCTACCAGTGGGACGCCATTGCCAGCCAACTTGGGCACGAGTTCTACCAGTTGGCTTCCATTCAAGATTATTCCTAATGGCATTCATTTCATTCACATGACCAATAAGACACAAATCATGACGTTGGGAAAACATACATTCATTACAATTCCAACATTTCAAATCAGAATTCATAAATGGTTTAGGCTTCTGCACAGGCGCAGAGCGTTTAGTCTTAACATGATTCTTTTTATTTAAAACTGAACTAACATTCCTATGGTGAGCTTCTACTTTCTTCTTGTTGGTACTACTAGTAGAGGGCTTGATCTTATCTTTCTTGAGTGGCGATCCTTTAGCCTTAGTAGACTCTTTTAATCCTGTAGAAGGCAAAGTGGGAACATTAGCAACAGATTTTAAAGGTGCCTTACTTGATGGTGTCAATGACGGTTTTGCTCCTGGGGTCTTATTGAATGGAGTTACAGCAATGGGTCTATTAGTGAGTAGTGCAGAACCTGGTTTACCTATGTATTGCAAATATGCTAAGCAATATTGAACTCGCTTAATATATTCATGAGCCGAATAATAGTAGCTACTTGAGGGATCTAAGGCATAAAGATCGTCTAAAATATCCCTAACAAGATCTACGTGCTTAATGGCATTCCTCATATAATCATCGTAGGTAACCGGGTTTTTCTTATGGAGCGGGTTCTTATAGAGCACTACTGACTTGGTTGTTGGAGCACTAGAGGACGGTGCAGAGTCGGTAGCTAAGTTATCAACAACTTCTTGTCGGGTGAGAAGAAGTGTCTCCTTTAACTCGGCCAAAACCATGTTTTTGTCAATGAGCAGGATGTTTAAGTCAGAGATTTCCTCACACTTTTGGTTCAGTTGTTCAACATAAGATTGTTGCTGTGCTGCATTAAAAGCTAAGCGTTCTTCTATTGAACCATAAAGAGCGGATAGTCCCTGTCTTGCCCGATCCATCTCCCCTAGAATAGACGAAAGTCTAATTTCTAAGTCCTGGTTTTTAGACTCTGCAGCCTCTAGTTCCAATTTTAGTGTTTCATTTGATGACACATCTCTCTTCAATCTCATAATCTCTTCCTCTAATGCCTTAACTATTGCAATCATCTTGTCACTCGTCTCAACACCGTTTTCACAACCATTTGATATCAAAAGATCCTCATTTTGAGTTTGTTGTTTTAATTCTAAAGATATATAATGTTGTTCGAGTTGATTAAAGCGTTTTGAAAGTAAATTGTAAGGATCTTGTAGCTTTAAAAATTCAGCGTTAGATTCGTGACAAGAATGATTATCTACCTCATTTACAGTATCAGCAACATTTACAGAGAGATCACACACATCATCACATATATTCACAACATCACAGTTAATCATAGCGGATGTAAGCTCATTCGAATAATTGACATTTACAGTAGTAAGCACATCACACAAAATTACTTGGGACAAGAATCGGTCATATTCGGATAAAATCTTTTCCTTTTCAATTAGTTGTAGTTCGTAAGCGGTGTCCATTTCATAAAACACTTTTTGAACTTCTCCAATTTCAAACTCAAGATTTTCCTTAAGAGATGCAAAACTTCCTTTTAGACTTTCGACAAACGGATTGATCTCATTCTTAAACACCTCGTTCATGTGTTCGAAAGCCCATTCTCCGGCGTTTAGGCCATTTGAAGTCGTATATTCCAAAATGACCTTGTCAAAATTAGTAAAGTATTGATTAATCTCTTGCAAGTTTAACCATACAGTGCTAACAGGTGGAAGATCCTTTGGAATTTCCTTAGGACCTTCCATTTTGACAAGTGTAGGAAGTGTACTAGGGTTTTCTTCATTCAACATGTAGGTTGGTGCTGTAATGAGATCTTTGTCCATATGGAAGCGAATTCTAAAATCCGTTTTAGCAAGCTCCTGATTCATTTTAAAATAATCACAATCGGGATATTTTGCAAAATTGTATGACCGATTCTCATCAACTAGATCCTTATTGGTGCGATCATCGAAAATAACAATCGGGTCTAAGACCAATCCTAATTGGGTTGCATTATAGAGTCTTGGACTATGGCTTAAAGCTTGTTTTGCATACCGTGGGTTAGGGGGAAGGCCTTTTTGACATGGTAAGTTAAATTCTCTAAATGAAGCATCAAATAAGTGCACTAGTTGAGAGGCAGCGTATTGTCTTAAAAGAAAATAATCTAGACTTCTGATCTTATTAGCCGCATTAATTTCCATTTCATTCTTCTTAGACTCGAGTAATTCAAAATCCATTTGAAGTTTTTGAAAGTTAGTGACCATTAACTCTTTTTCTTTAAGTTCATTAGAAAGATCTGCTCTTAAGGTTTCAATTTCTTGCAAATGACCCATTTGTTTGTTTCGAAAATGATCATATTCGGGATTAGTGAGAACACTAGACGAAGGAACTAATTCCAAAGTTTGAACTTTCTCATTGCATAAGGCAAGCTCATCAGACAAATTCTTATTCTTAGCTAGGGTTTCTAAGAGTGCAGCATTCATTTGGCTAAGTAATGTAGCAGGAACCATGACCAAATCTTGTTGAGCAGGAGTATGCGTATGCGAAATGGCTCCCGGTTGTGATTCACTCAAAGTCTGGGGACTCACATTGATATTACTATCATTGATTGTCTCCTCATTTGAAAGACTCACCACCGAAGACTCATTCGAATCAGCACTCTCTTGCACAACTTGATGTGGTTGAATACTAGCATCAGTGGTATTATCAGTGGTATTAATAAGTACCTCAGATCTCTTTTCTGGCCCTAAGCTGGAGATAGTTGCCATAAGAGCTTCCTGTGCAGATTGAAGTTCATCACAGTCTGAGTCATACGCATCAAGATCATCTGCTTGGTATGCTGCATTCTGTGTGGTGACAACGTCTTGTTCAGCAATCCCTGGATCAGCAAGAAATGCAAGCTCCTCTTCATCAAGTTCCCTTCCTTGTGCCTGAGCATTCACCAGATAAATCTTTTCTGCAAACCATTGACCATCCCTTCTCCTCTTGGGTTTCTTGCAATCCCTGGACATGTGACCTTCTTCCTTGCAGTTGTAGCATGTAATCATTCTCAACTTGCCTGTGGAATTAGCCCGTGGAGGAGTGTTGACCATTGGAGCAGGATTGACCGTGCGAGCATTGGTAGTTGATGTAGTAGGTCTCCCCTGATAAGGTTGAATAGGTTGAACCATTACCCTGCCATTCTCAATAGTAGCTTATTGGCGAGAATTGGATGAATTCCTCAGCTGATTGTTAGTAGGAGCTGGTCCTCTAAATCCTCGTTTGCTTAAAGTCCTTGTGAGGTAAGCAGACATAGTGGCTAACACTTCAACTGGATCAGTTCCTTGTTTGAATTCAGGAATGGGGACTTCATCATCATCACAATACAGTGCTTGGTCTTGTTGAGCTGAATAAGCACTAGAAGGAACACTCATGTGGTCAGAGTAGCTTGATGGATATGCTGCATTCTCTTGATAAGAAGAATATGAAGACTGAGCATAAGGTGCAATGCTTGCTGGGTGAGGTTGTGAAGCATAGTGTGATGAAGGTGCATTAAACCGATATTGTTGCTGATGTGAGGTGGGTGGTTGCGGTAGAATCGAGTATTGGGGGAAGGTTGCTGTCATGTAAGGTGATGGATGATAGGCTTGATGTCCCAAGATATACGGAGTGTTGTTGTGTGATAAGCTTGGTTGATTCGCCATCAAAGCTAAGGAATCAGGGTACATACCTCGAGGCGAACGGTGCATGATCACATGTTTCTCATGCTGCTGAAGAAAAGCATATAGTTGATCCAAATTGCACTTATGCAAATCCCTGGTTAACTTAACATCGGTAATATACTCACCCCATTCAGCTTGAGGTAAAGTATTCAAAAATTTGGTGTTAACCTGGAATGGAGCAATCACGAGATTGTATACATTCAGATCATTCATGAGAGTAGTGAATCTGAAGTAATAGTCGTGAAGCGTTTCCCCTGGGCTGTACGTGAATCTATCAAACAGATCATACAACTGACATTCCATTTCCTGTTTGGTAAGAGATGTACCTTGTAGCAACACCTTTAGACGTTCCCATAAATCCTTTGCCACCGTATACTGACTTACCATTCGATAGATATCATGTGGAAGAGCTTGGAGAATGGTTTGAAGAGCCTTTTCGTCTGCATCGGCAACGAGTTGTTGAGCTGGTGTAAGTTCTTCAAATTATCATGGTCGAGTCACATTGTTAACCACGATGGTACCATAATCAAGTGGACCATTAAGAATTGACTTGACCATAAGCCTCCCATATACCGGTTTTCCCTTAAGGTATGACATCATACGGCCTTGCCATGCTTCAAAGACTTCTTTAATGAGCATTGGAGGGCGATTATCCGTTCCCGTAATGACGAAAATATCCGTAAGTGATGTCATCTGAGGCATTAATGAACTCGGATTCATTTTGTTCACTTCAAAGAGACAAAGATTATCGGTTGATCGAGCAGTAAAGTAAAGCTTGTGAATTGTGTTGAGTTTTTGTTGTAAGAAGCCAAGATTAAATCCTCTAAAACAATCGTCGAAAAAACAAGTAAAATATCCCTTGATCCGGAACTTTTGTTGATTCGGAAGTGTTGATTCGGAAGATTTTGGCTTGGAAATCCTTGATTCGGAACTTTTGGTTCGGAAGATTTGATCCGGAACTTTCCTTGATCCGGAACTTTCCCTTGATCCGGAACTTTCCCTTGATCCGGAACTTTCCCTTGATCCAGAACTTTACCTTGATCCGGAACTTTCCTTGATCCGGAACTTTTCCCTTGATCCGGAACTTTCCTTGATCCGGAACTTTCCTTTGATCCGGAACTTTTCCCTGATCCGGAACTTTCCTTGATCCGGAACTTTTGGTTCGGAACTTTTTGATCCGGAACTTTCCTTGATTCGGAACTTTTGGTTCGGAACTTTTTGACCCAGAACTTTGGTTGATCCGGAACTTTTTGATCCGGAACTTTTTGGTTCGGAACTTTTACTGGGAAAACAGAAACCTTGTTCGAGTATACAGTCGATCAAAAAAATGAAGATTAAACCTAGATTTTTACCAAATAACCCAAAAAGTTTTGTGATTTCTACAATAATAAGTAAAAACTAATACTTATCTACTAATCCCAGTCACAAAAACACCAAGAACTCCAAGAATCAAGATGGATCTTCTTAAAGAACATAAATACAATCAAAAACTAAATAACAACACAAACCATTACCTTAAATCACCCCATAGCTCTTGATACCAAATGTAGAATCTTGATAACCTATGAATCTATGAAGTGGGTTGATGATTTCTAGAGAGAGAAACTAGAGAGAGAAAGTGAGAGAGAAACTATGTGTATTTTTATTCAAATGAAAAGTGTAATGATCAACAACCAACCCCTTTCCATGGTGGAAAGGGGTATTTATATCCAAGGCCTTATTTGGGCTTGGGCCGACCCATGACAAGCCCATGGGTCGGTTTCTTACTTAACTTAATAAGTAACACTAACTACGAGCTATTACAACATTAATAATATTGTGGAGTGACCGATACTTCTAATATACGTAAAAACGTATTTCTAACAGCCAAATATTTAAGGTGACAACTATTCGGCCTTGTATGGCTCCTTATAAATTACGCATAGGTGATCAGGCCATGCATAATTTAGGACTAGCAATGCAATGCTCAGCTTCATCAAACCAGTATTACATGTCAAATGATTTAAAATATGTATATAATGCCATCTGTAAAATAGGGTTTAAAACGATTCATGAAAACCCTTCACAAGTAAATAATTGACTAAATATTTAAATTAACCATTTTAATGTTACACGAATTCTTTACAAGGCCCTTGTTGAACAATTTGTGAAAGTACATTGTAAGATTAATATAAAATAATTTTATAAGATAAAAGTATTTAATAAGGCCCAAGGGAAACATTTTATAAAATGATTCGCAAACAATACCAGTTTGAGTTTATAGAGTAACTTAGAAAGTAGCGAGTGGGTTACATGAGGGTAATAAAGAGTAGTTCATCAGGCCATGATGAAATGGTTACAAGGTGATAAAGTTTCAAAAGGTTTAGCCAGAATCGTCATGAGACACGTGTCAAGATGATAACGAATGATATGAAAGCAAGAACTTCAAACCTTGGTCCAGAACAGGTACGATAGAAGCAAAGAAATACAATGTAGAATGACAAATAAGTCATAAATAAATGAAAGGAATAAGGAATCCGTATGTGTTCACATTGTAATTTATTTGGAATAAATATGTTTTTAAGAAAGTAGGGCATCAGTTCCCAAATAGTACCATTACTCCGAAAAGTTTCTATTTTAAACGTTTTCAAACGCAATCAATGTTTTTAGTTGTAGAATATCATTAGTTAAAGTTTTACGAGCTCAAACGAACTTAAGAATACTTCAATCCATATTTTTAAATTCTATCAGTTTTGACCTTTTAAGTTTGACCTTTGGGTTTGACCAAACCAATTGATTCACTAGATGATATTTTTAAGACTCGAAGTCTAAAGCAATTGGGTATAAAACGATGTTTTGAACAAATTTCTAGTTTTACTCGAGACTTGAAACGAGTAAAAAATGGACGAAAATGCCCTTGCATTAAATCTGTCCACAAAATGTTATTTTAAAAATATGCAGAAAATAAGTTCTTAAATTTTACAATTTCAAATGAGCGTAACTTGCTCGTTTATAAGATTTTCTGGTCAAATTTTATGTCCAAAACGGACGTCTCAACAAGTAGAAATATATATTTTTATGTATACAGTTATAAAAATATTTTCTCGACACCGTTAAATTTCTGTAAAGTTTCTGTACAAAGTATATTTTTCGATACAACTTGAAATTTAATTAAACTTAATAACGACCCGGAATTTATGTACACACATGACTTGTGGATTCCATAAAGACGAAAAAGAATAGATTGTAAAATTAATCATATAAAGAAAAACATAGTATACAATTGGTTTATACCAACGATAATCTAAGAAACCAAAAATGGCGAATGACATCCGTGTCTTCGATTTCAAGATACAATGCAGGAAGGTCTCTTGGCAGCGTGATTTTCCAAAATCACAAGACATACCGAGAAAGAATTAGAACATTAACGGGTCACACTCCTGGAGCGAGCAGGTTAACGAAAAAGGGAGGATACAAGTTTATAGAAGTACAATTGTGTTCCAATCGGTCGTCACATAATAGAGGATGAATTACAAGATGACAATGATGTTTCCAAGGTACAAATGGACGTTGTAATTTGAAATCGAAACGTAGATTGGTCAATGAAATAAAAGGTAGTCCATGTACAATTGTCGTGTAAAACGATGACGTAAAGGTTAATCAAGATTACGAAAACCCTTGATATTATTCAGCACTGATTCAATGAATGCTTCGAGACGTGTGACTCACACGATGTCCTTTAGTCTTTCTGGGAGACACATTGAGCTACATAATGGTTTATAGACTATTTTTCAAGACATCCAATCACAAATGGTCGGAAGCAATTTGGATATCTAATTAGATATCTTAAAGGGGTTTATTCAATGGAAGTAACGCACAGGGTAGTAAAAAATGAAAATCGGAAGTTTCATTAAAAACAACACTTATTCAATCTCGAATAATGGTATCACGAGAATACGACAACATGTAACAGTGAGTTGAGAAAATAGACTGTTAAAAAAGAACGAGTATATGAGGTCATTTGTATCACGCGTAAACAAGATAGCAATAGTACTCAGAAAAGTGAGTATGAAAATTCGGCAGCATACGCGCTCTGAATACAAGTATGTAACGTCATAACAATATAAAATCGTTGCAACAAGATCAATTCACAAAAATTCAAGAAATGCAGTAAGAGTATATGTAATCAAGTAATATCCAATGATAATTCATGAAGCACAAAGCTTTGAAATGATATAGTAATTATCGTCACTAGGGTAATTGATGAGATGGCATTTATACATGATCTCATCGGTCTTTTCGGGCTTTAAATGCATAAAAAGTCATAAAATACCATATATATGCTTGTGTTTGTTTACTTGTGTATTTTAGGTATGGATATCGTGAAAAAGACAAAAGATCACAAGAAACAAGGAAAAACGGACACGAGAAACGAAGCCGTACAAAGAACCGGGCCCTAGATCATGAAATATTCAACAAATACCCTTGAAGACTTGAAGATATGCAAGATTGATCCTCAATGAATGAAGAAATGACACTTAAAACCCTTGTATATTCATAATTACAAGTTTGGTCCCTTAAGTTTGTCAAAGTTACACAAATGGTCCTTCAACTTTGAAGAAATGGCAAGTTTAGTTCCTCAACAATTTTTAATTGCCAATTATGGTCCCTCATGGAGTTAACGTTGCATTGAAGACCTTTGAAGATCAACAATGTCCAAGATCAGTCCTTCAATTATCCAAAAATGGTAAAAACAACCCTTTTAAACCTTTTGGAAAAGTCTTGTGCCAAAATTGCCAAAGTCTGAAAGTTATTTACAAAGGGAAAGAGTTTGTTTGCTGAATAAAGACGTTTTACAACTTTCCCCAAAAACAAAGGACCAAAAGTGACAAGCTGAAAGTTTGAATTCCTAATAACGCGGGTAACAATTACTGTTTG
Organism: Glebionis coronaria; assembly: GCA_025667525.1. NCBI lineage: Eukaryota > Viridiplantae > Streptophyta > Magnoliopsida > Asterales > Asteraceae > Glebionis > Glebionis coronaria. The sequence continues at coordinate 188,422,958 of CM046880.1, forward strand.
GATTTTACCATCAAGAATACCTCTTTTACCCAGGATTAAAAAAGAGGAAAACAAAATTGACTATACCCACGTGTGATTCACATCACCTTAATCAAATCCCACAACAAAAACTTTAAACTCCACTACCAGAATGATACCCCCATCCCCACTCACAATACGACACCTGGCATTTGATCATGACATGGAAAAATCAATGGTCTCAAGTTATTCCTTGGTCACTAAGCACCCAACAAACGTCCAGGATTCACCCAAACCAGCTGGCAACACGCCTAGAAGATTCTGCAAGGATAGAATAGGAAATTCAGTTGCTAGGGTTTGTGAATAGTGCTAGCATTGGCATTTGCCTATAAAAGGAGACCTCAACATGTGAGAGTCCCTTTGTTCCAGTTTTAGGCTATCTTTCTTTGTAATTCCTTTTTAATTAATAAAATTTAATTTTTTGAATTTTGAGAAATCTCTTTTATATTTTGTTAAAAGTTGGTGTTAGAATAGCCTGATTCTGAGTTCCATTTACATGTTTGAAAGTTTTTGAGGCAAAGTTTTAGTTGATAAAGCTTGGGTTTCAAAAATCAGAAAGTTTGGTTTATTTTGATCTCACTTGTTGGTTTGTTCTTCTTAGCAGCTTAGAAGCTGGTACTTGTTCTGCTAGTACCTCAGCTCAAACAATCCAAGGCCTGGATGTAGGTCTTGGAGGTTTGCACCTTCTTCCCTTTTCAATTTCTCTCTTATTTTTCTGAATTTTGTGATATTGGCTTGTTTGTGCTTGAATCTGTGAGTTAATCTGGTGTTGTTTGATGATATGGAAGTGTTTGAGGTTTAATTTGTGGTTTGAATCTGGATGATCCTTTGAAAAGTTGTGAAAATAGGTTTTTAAGAGGTGTTTCGGTTAACTGCATAAGTAGGATTTGTGGTGTTTTGAGTGGTTGTTTGTTGTTGCTATCTGCTAGTACTTGTGTATCTGATATACTTGGCTGCTTTGCTACACATTTTGTGGTTTGAAACACCTTGATTCATAAATAGGGTATAAAATCCAGTTTACTTGGTAAAATTGGCTAGGATTTTGAGGACACCTAGATCTAATCATAGACTAGGGTTAACAAGTGTTAAATCTTGGTTAACTACACCAGGGAAGGAGATTTGAGTGCCTGAAATTGGATCTAGTGTCAAATAGATCAGCAAAAGGTTTCTGCATATGCACCTTGTTCATCAGTAACTTTTTATGCTTTGATCTTGTTATTCACTTTGATTCAGTGTTTGAATTGAGTTTATTTGTGCTTATTCATAGTTTATATAGCTTGTGTATGCATCCTGCTAAGTTTGGTTGGCTTATTTAGGCTTAATCTGCTTATTAAGTGCATAACTGCTTATTTCATATGACTGTGCATGATCTGGTGACTGTTTGATTGATTCTGGCTTATTGTGTGAACCATATTTGGATTTTCTTGTTGCTATTGACTCCTTGTGATTCACTGATCACAAGGGTGCCCTTGTTTCCAATTGAATCCAACTAAATCTCTCTAAAAAGCTTGGTCAAATAGTCAAAGCAGTGGGAACTCCTTTCCCCTGCTAGTTACCACTGCTAGTGTTAATTTGGTTTCAGCCTATCATAAGCTATAATAGCTTATTTTAACCAGCAACAACTTGGATTTTGTAATAGGTGCTCATTATTTGACCCATTTGTTCATACTGGAGCATTTGGAGGGTTGACTTTAGGGTTTGACTAGAAAACCAACTTAATTGACTTTTTCATAAGTGCTTATTGGCTTATTCTGGCTTATTGGTTTTGCTTATTGGAATTTTGTTGATTGTTTTGGCTTATTGAGTACATTTGTGATCTTTTGCAAGTTGAATCAAGTCCTGGGGTGCCTTATTTCTCAAAAACGACTATTTTGTCTTTTAGTGAAATATTACTTTGCTTATTTCTGGCTTATTGAGTGTGCTTTTTCAAAATTTATTTTTACAGATCTCATAAGCATCCCAAAAGAAGGTTGTGTGTCAAATTAGAGCTTATGGCATTAGCTTATTACTTAATGGGCTAAAAAGCCCAATAAGAATAAGCTGTTTGCTTATTAAGCTGTGATAAGCTCACATTCAGCTTTTGGGCCTTTAGAGTTTTTTGTTTAGAATCAAAGTTTGAGTCAGATAGGGCTTTTCCAAGTCAATTGGGCCAAGTTTGACTTTTTGGGCTAAAAAGCCCATTTGTGTTGACTGAATTTGGTTTTGGCCCATTTGAGGGCCCAATAGGGGTATTCTGGTCATTTCACTTTGATTTTCTATTTATTTAGGTTTAAATAAACTAGTTTGCAAGTTTTTAGAATTTTTTACAAATTTTCGATTTTTAATATTATTTTAATATTATTTTATTATTATTTTTCAAATTTCACATTTTTCAATTCTTTACATTTTTGTTAGCTTAATTACATTAAAATAAGATTTTTGCAACTTTTAGAATAATTTTATCACTTCTAGATTAATTTTTATATTTATTTTAAGTTTTAATAGTTTTTAAATCATTTTAAATAGTTTTTATTAGTTTAAAAATTTCTAAAAATAGTTTTTAATCTTTTTAGGTCATTTTAGAGGTTTACCAATTGAAAAATCTTTATTTGGGATTTTTGATAATTTATTTGATTTTTAGGGCTTTAATTAGCATTTAAAAATTGAATATTTAATTATTTAAAAGGTTTGAAAAAGTTTTGGTCATTGGTAAACTCTTAGTTTATTAATTTTTAGTTTTGGTGAATTTTTGGTAATTTTTAGAATTAATTTTTATTTTTGTAGTTTTTACAGTTTTACGTTTTGTCGTCGTAGTAGTAATTTTCACGTCTTCGTCATCTTCTTTTCTCATCCCCTTCTAAACCAAATATTAATCTCAAATCATTTACATCTTAGTCACACACATATACCTCCTTGGGAAACGAACTTTCACACCATAAGGGTCATTAACACTTGATTTTTCCTAAAATCATTTGTTTAATACTTACCGCTTTTACGCACCTTTTCCTAAAGGTCGTATTTTACCACAATCATTTTGGCGCCGCTGCCGGGGAGGTGTGTCGTGATTAATTTGCCTTGTTGTTTTTAATATTAACCAAATAGTTTTTGTATTAGTAGAAATCTACTAATACGTATTATCGGTTTTCTTGGTTTTTCTTGTAAAAATATTATTACATATTGTATTAAGTATCACAACAAATAAACAATATCTCCAAAAAGTGTGAAAACACAACCTTAATTGGGATTTGATCTCCTAATTATTGTATTCGAATCTCAAACAAAAAGAAAAAAAGGCAAAAATAGATAAATACTTTCGTGAAGCTCGATTTTGAAAAATACGAACTATAAGGTGGGTATAAGGCGGGTATTATAAAAGATACCCTAAGGAAAAAGGCTCTTAAGTGCTTCGCGCCGCCTCGTTTCCCCGCTTTCTTGTGATTATTTTGAGATTGAAGGCTAATCGAGGGTTTTGCCGCCCAAAGTATTATTACGTATAATATATTTGCTTGGTTTCTTTGTGATTAAACCCTCTTGAACAATTTGGTTTTCACCAAAGTTCTAAAGTCATTCGAAGGCGTTCACTCCACTGATCGTTTTCATTCCTTTGAGGCTTCTTTAATCAAGAGTTTGATTCGAGGAGAGATTTTGTAGATTGTTGTCTACGAAGATACACCAAAATCAAAAATAAAAAATAAAAAATAAAAAACAATCAAAAACACAAAAAAATTGAAAATTCACAAAACACCCAAAAAGAATCTTCTTTGCTCACCTCCCATTCTTCGTGAAGTTTATTATCACTCGTAATCAAGCAAAACGAGCTCGTAAACGTCTTCAAACGCAAGCCAATCAAGAGACGTTGATTGAAGAACAACCTCCAATTGTTGAACCTATTGTAGAACAAGAAGTCGTCATGGCTAATCATACTATGATGGAGTTGCTACAAGCACCCACCGAGGGTTTTGGAGAGGCCATTGTGATTCCCGCTATCCTTGCGGAGAATTTCGAGATTAAGACGGGTTTAATGTCGATGTTGCAAGCAAATAAGTTTAGAGGTCATGAGAAAGACAACCCGCACTATCACATTAGGAATTTTAATCGTCTCACCGCTACTAGCAAGTTTAAGGATGTTCCACATGACGCCATTAAGATGATGTTGTTTCCATACTCGTTAGATGGACCCGCAAAAATTTGGCTTGAGAAAGAACCGCCAAATTCGATTTTGAAATGGGGTGGTCTCGTTTCTAAGTTTGTGAACAAGTTTTTTCCACCATCTAAAACAACACATTTGAAAAATGAGATTTCACGATTTGTGCAAAGAAATAATGAAAGTTTTTCAATGGCATGGGAACGCTTTAAAGAAATGTTACATGAATGTCCACACCATGATTTTTCGGAATTTCATCAAATTGATACATTTTATAATGGGCTTAATGATCAGGAACGAGATTACTTGAATGCCGCCGCGGGTGGTAATTTTTTGTGCAAGACGACCAATGAGGCTTTACAAATCATCGAGATAGATCAAAGGTTTATAACCCTCGTAACACACCGAGTGTTGCCAATTTGGGTTGGTCATCGTCATCATCGTCTCGTAGCATTAATGCCTTACATGATGAAGCTAATGAGGAAAATCGGTTTTTTGATAGATTTGCTAATCTTATGTCCCATTGGAAAGCTCAAGAAGCTTCAAATTCCGCTTCAGTTAAAGCGGTTGCTAAGAGTTGTTTGTCTTGTGGTGGAGCTCATGATCTTTCCGAGTTCATTACCGCGGATGGTAACACTTCGAGTGCTTATGTAGCAACGGGAACTTACAACCAAAACGTTCAAGGTTCCCGCCCAAATCAAGCTCCACCAAATCAAAATGCTATCGAAACAACAACCAAGGTGGTAATTACCAAGGCAATTCATGTAACTACAACAAAGGGAATTATCAAAATGGGAATGGACAAGTCACTAATCAAAACCAAAACCGTGATTTTCCAAACACTACACAAGGTTTTCAAAATGCTCACACTAAAAATCTTCAAGGAGAATTTTTGGATTATGCTAAAGCAAATGATGCTAAATTTGATAACATGCAACATGAGATGATTAGCTTAAGATCCGAGTTGAAAAACGAGCTTAAAAATGAACTTGCTAATGAACTTAAAACTCATGCAAATAAAATGGAAGGAAATGTCCAACGTCTTCAACAAAACCAACAAAAGATGGAATTAGGACAACATGAGATTAAGCAAGAGTTGTTAAAAGCGGATGCTAGGCAATCAAAATTTGAGGACCGAATGGCTAAAATGTTTGAAGCAATCATGTGTAAACCCTCTTCCTCGGGTGGTCTTCCTAGTGATATCATTTCAAACCCGAAGGGAGAAATGAAGGTTATTACTACACGAAGTGGTAAAACTTTCAAGGAACCAATCTCTCATCCAAGTACTTCTACGGAGAAGGAAATCGAGAAAGAACCCGAGGTGATGGTAAAAAAGGAGCACATTACAATCCCACGAAGTACCGCTCAAACCACACCTACGGTTGAACCAATACCAATTGTGGAACCCGAGATTCCAAGGCCATTGCCTAATGTCCAACCCACACCACCCTTACCTTACCCTTCGAGATGAAACAAAGAGAAATTGCAAGAACGTAACAAACAACAAATCGAGCTTTTTATAAAAATGTTTCAACAAGTGCATTTTGATGTGAGTTTAGCTGACGCGTTGTTGTATATGCCCCGTTTCGCTTCCACTTTTAAAAGTATGATGAGCGATAAGGAAAAGCTTTCAAAGCTTGCTAATTGTTCTTCGGTTTATCTTAACCGCATACCGGAAAAAGTTGGTGACCCCGGAAAATTTCTCATTCCTTGTGACATACAAGATATGAAAGAATGCCTCGCCTTGGCCGATCTTGGTGCGAGCATTAATTTGATGCCATTTTCCATTTGGAAATCGCTTTCGCTTCCGGCTCTAATTCCTTCGAACATGTCTATCGAGATGGCCGATCATTCTATGATTTTAGCATGTGGAGTAGCCGAAGATGTTTTCGTGAAAGTGGGGAAGTTCTACTATCCCGTTGATTTTATAGTAGTTGACATCCCCGCGGATCCTCAAGTTCCTCTAATTTTAGGTCGTTCATTTTTAGACACTTCGAGATCGCTTATCGATGTTCATGCAAGAACTATCACTTTGAGATTCAACAAAGAGGAACTTGTTATAAACGCTACTCAAAACTCGAAACCTTCGCATGTTTATGCAATCGCTACCATCAATCACATTGACATTGTTGATGTGGTTTGCGATGAGTTTTCACAAGAAGTGTTAGGTTTTTCCGATAGCTCGTCAAGTGGCAATCCCACTATTTTGGATCCGATTCTTGCTAATTCCACACCAAATCTCACTCCATTCCAAGGAGGCGATCTCACTTCAAATGAAATCGACAATGAAGATGAGGTGTTGATTAGTGATGATACTTCTATTCCACCATTTCTTCCGCCGATGGAAGTTATGAGTGTTGAACCAAAATCTTCAATCAAGGAACCACCTATCTTAGAATTGAAAGATCTTCCTTCTCACCTTGAATACGCATTCTTGGAAGGTGATGACAAGTTGCCGGTTATTATTGCAAGAGGTCTTGCTAATGATGAAAAAACCGAGCTCTTGAAAGTTCTTAAGGCTCATAAAGGGGCAATTGCGTGGAAAATTTCCGACATTAAGGGTATTGACCCAAAATTTTGTACTCACAAGATTTTAATGGAGGAGGACTACAAACCCGCAATTCAAAGTCAAAGAAGGGTGAATCCCAAAATTCACGATGTCATTAAAAAGGAAGTGTTGAAACTCCTTGACGCGGGAATGATTTATCCTATCTCCAATAGCCCATGGGTGAGCCAAATCCATTGTGTCCCTAAAAAGGGAGGAATGACCGTTGTGCCTAATGAAAACAACGAGTTAATTCCACTCGTGTTGTGACCGGTTGGAGGGTGTGTATTGAATACCGAAAGTTAAATGACGCCACTCGTAAAGACCACTTTCCTTTGCCCTTCATGGATCAAATGTTGGAGCGACTCGCGGGAAATGAATTCTATTGCTTTTTAGATGGTTTTTCCGGTTACTTTCAAATCCCTATCGACCCTCGTGATCAAGAGAAGGCTACGTTTACGTGTCCTTATGGAACGTTCGCTTATCGTAGGATGCCTTTCGGACTTTGTAATGCACCGGGTACATTTCAACGGTGTATGATGGCGATTTTTCACGATATGATCGAGAAGTCGATGGAAGTGTTTATGGATGACTTCTCGGTGTTTGGCAATTCGTTCACGTCGTGTTTATCTAATCTCGAGCAAATGTTAAAACGTTGTGGAGAAACCAATCTTGTGCTTAATTGGGAAAAATGTCATTTTATGTGTAAACAAGGAATCGTCTTAGGACATAAGGTGTCGAAAGCGGGGATTGAGGTCGATAAAGCTAAGGTAGACGTCATCGCCAAGTTACCTCATCCCAAAACCGTTAAGGGATTTAGGAGTTTCCTAGGCCACACGGGCTTTTATCGTCGTTTCATCAAAGACTTTTCGAAAATCTCTCGACCTATGACACACCTTCTCGAGAAGGATGCTCCTTTTAATTTCAATGAGGATTGTGTTAGAGCTTTCGAAACTCTCAAAAGGAAACTTACCGAAGCTCCCATTCTTGCTGCTCCTAATTGGGAATTACCCTTTGAAATCATGTGCGATGCAAGTGATTATGCTATAGGGGCCGTCTTAGGGCAACGTTATGACAAGCATTTCCGTCCTATCCACTATGCTAGTAAGACGATGACCGAGGCTCAATTAAAGTACACCACAACGGAAAAGGAATTCCTTGCCGTGCTCTATGCTTTTGAGAAATTCCGACCTTATCTCGTCTTGACTAAAAGCATTGTGTATACCGACCATTCGGCTATCAAGTATCTCTTAGCTAAGCAAGATGCTAAGCCGAGATTGCTTCGTTGGATGCTCCTCCTCCAAGAATTTGATGTCACCGTGCTTGACAAAAAAGGAGCCGAGAATCTAGCGACCGATCATCTCTCTCGTCTAGAAGATCCTCACAAAGATGTTTTCGAGAACAAGGAAATCACCGGAACATTTCCTCTCGAGACTCTCGGTGTAGTGAATTCTAAAGACACCACCCCATGGTTTGCCGACATTGCAAATTACCATGCGAGCAATTTCATAATCAAGGGTATGACGACACAACAAAAGCGAAAATTCTTTCGTGACGTCAAGTTCTATTTTAGGGACGACCCTTATCTCTTTCGAGTTTGTGCGGATCAACTCGTTCGACGTTGTGTTTTTGGTGCCGAAGCTTCTAATATCCTTAGAGCTTGTCACGAGGGACCCACGGGTGGTCATCACGGTGCTAATCTCACGGCTAAGAAAGTGTTCGATGCCGGCTTCTTTTGGCCTTCTATCTATCGTGATGCACACGCACTTGTGAAGTCATGTGATTCGTGCCAACGTCAAGGAAAATCGTCTCAACGTGATGAAATGCCGCAAAACATAATTCAAGTGTGTGAGATTTTCGACATATGGGGAATAGACTTTATGGGGCCATTCCCATCGTCTCATGGCAACAAATATATCCTCGTCGCGGTGGACTACCTTTCTAAGTGGGTGGAAGCTAAGGCTTTACCTACTAATGATGCTCGTGTGGTAGTGAAGTTTTTGAAGCAATTATTCTCTCGGTTCGGAACCCCTCGTGCTATTATAAGCGATCGTGGAACCCATTTTTGTAATGACCAATTGATATGTGTGTAAACACACATCTTTTCTACCACTTAATTACAATAATAACCGGACCAAAACGTGTATTTTATGTCTTTTATGTCGGAATTATGCGTGGTTTGTGTTTTTGTTGTGATTTAGGACGAAATTGTGAAAAGTGGAGAAAACACGGATATACACGGGCATTTACGAGCTTTTATTGAAGAAAAAGATGAAAGACGAAGTCAAGAAGTCAAGAGTGCATAAAGAACGGAAGTCCAAGACCAATTCTGAAGATTTATCGAAGAAAAAGTCAAAAGACAGAAGTTTACTTAAAGCCGAGAAACTCAAGTCTAATTTATTGAAGAAATTAAAGACGAGTTCAAAGAAATCCCAAGCCAAAAGTCCTTAAAGTCCAAGTTTAAAGAAGATTAGAAGAATAAAGGACTAATGATGCAATTAATGAAGATTAAAAGAAGGAGGGACTTAATCTCGCAATTAAGAAGAAATGAAGGAGGGGAAGAAGCTTCCTAATCCTCCCCTATATATAGATTAGATCATTAATCATTTTTCTTTGTTGGCTAAGTGTGACAATTAGTCTTCCACCATTTACTTACCTTGCACCTTTAATTCATGTCAATTTAAATACCTTGTCTTGCACATTAAATTCCTTTAATTTCAAGTAAGTTTTCATTTAATTATTGTCAATCTTTACTTTATCTTGTTAATCTCTTATCTACCTTTCTTAATCTTTGATTTTCATGTTTATGTTTGTGTTCATGTTCTTATTTTTATTTTGATCAAGTGGGCTTTTGATTATTGTGGTTAAATTTGTTAGTTTTATTGATATAGATTGTTTGTTTATGATTAATTGTTGTTTTGTTATTAGTTTGATTAAATCGTTTGCTTGATTTTGGTTAAATCTGTGGTAGATTAGTTGTTATTTTGATTCCCTGTTCTTCGGGGGAGTTTGTTTCTGTAACTTGTGATTTCCAGGTAAGCTTCAGACCAGTTTTTTGTTTATTCGGAAGAGTTCCGAGCCAAGAAAAGGGGTTAGTTCATTCGGAACTTTCAAAGTTCTGACTCAAAGGGGCTTCATCCGGAACATTCAAAGTTCCGGACGAAAACTTCCGGATCAAACTTCCGACTCAAGCATTGTTCATTCGGAACTCAAAAAGTTCCGGATCAAGAGACTTCATTCGGAACTCAAAAAGTTCCGAGTCAAATCTTCCGAACGAATTTCCGGACGAAATCTTCCTGATCAACAAATCTTCCGGATCAAGGGAAAGTTCCGGATCAGCAAAAACTTCCGAGTCAAGCTTCATCCGGAAGAGTTCCGGATCAATACTTCCGAACCAAACTTCCGACTCAAGGTAGCTTCATTCGGAACTTTAAAAGTTCCGAATCAAGGCTTTTGGGGTTTGGGAACTTCCGACTCAAGACTGCTTCATTCGGAACTCAAAAAGTTCCGAGTCAAGCCAGTTCATTCGGAAGTTTTGAACTTCCGAATCAAGGATTCTTACAGGTTTTTGTTATTATCTGCTTTTAAATTTCTGTCCTTTATTTTCAAGTTTTATTTTTCCCTTCTTTTTTATTTAATTGCACTTTAAGATTATTTGTCTTAGCCTTATTTTAGCCTTGCCTTATTTAAGTTTTAGTTGCGTTTTAAGATTGCCTTAGTTAGCTTTAAGTTTGCGTCATTTACTTTTAGTGCCTTTTTAGTTTCTCGTCACGTTTTAAATACTTGCACCTTTATTTTAATTAGACTTAGATTTACTTTAATTGCACTTTTACTTTAATTGTTTTGCACATTTTATTTATAAACAACCCAAAAATATTTGTTTCCACCAAAATAAAACTGAGTCACATAGAGAACCTAGATTAATTCGTTAAGATACCGAGACTTGAACTTTAATTTTCATACGGGGTGTCAAAAGCCTTGTATCACCAATTCGAGAAGGTCTTAAAGAAATATGGAGTTACTCATCGTCTTTCTACGGCTTATCACCCGCAAATGAGTGGGCAAGTCGAGGTTTCGAACCGAGCTTTGAAAAGGATTTTAGAAAGGTCGATTGGAGAAAACCGTGCTTCATGGTCCGACAAACTCGATGACGCTTTATGGGCCTTTAGGACCGCTTATAAGACACCTATCGGTTGCACTCCTTATAAGTTAGTCTATGGGAAGAATTGTCATTTGCCCATTGAATTGGAGCACAAGGCATATTGGGCCCTTAAGCATGCAAACTTTGACTTGAAGACCGCGGGAGATCATCGGAAAATACATTTTAATGAATTAGATGAATTAAGAGACAATGCTTATGAAAATTCACTAATTTTTAAAGAAAAGACTAAAAAGTTTCATGATTCAAAGATTAAAAACCGGGTTTTTAACGTTGGAGATCAAGTGTTACTTTTTAACTCTCGACTTAAGATATTTTCTGGGAAATTGAAATCTCGTTGGTCGGGTCCGTTCACCATTACACAAGTGTTTCCTTATGGGACCATCGAGCTAGCTCAAGATGATGGTCCTAACTTCAAGGTGAATGAACATAGGCTTAAGCACTACTTTGGTGGGGGAGATTCCTTCAATGGTTGCCCTCGACCAAGTCACCTTCCCCAATGATAATTAGCATTGAGGGGATCGAGTCGAGCTCATGACTCGGTAATAAAAAACGAGGTGCCTCGTGGGGGAGATCCCATGCTTATCCTTTATGCTTACTATTAACTAATAAGGGGACTTGTACCCTTCCAACTCGTTGTCTCGTGGTTGTTTGTGATTGTGTTATCTAGATCATCATCATCATCTACGATTGAAGACTCTCATGTTCGTTTACATGAACCTCCATCGTTTGCTTGAAGAAGTTTTTCACGAATCCATGATATATCCTTTATTGTTCTAACAATTATCTTTTAGCATACTTAATAAACGGCATTAGATATATTGTTGATCACCCTTTCCATGCTAGATCCTAAGCATTCGATTCTTTGTCTCTAGTATGGGGGTGCTCCACCCTTAGACTCGAAACATTGAGGACAATGTTTGCTTTTAGTATGGGGGGTGAATAGGTACTTGCTTTGCTACGCCCTCACGCTTTCCAATTTTCAATGTTTTGTTTTTGTTGCTAATAAGGCTAAATATGGCCAAATTTTAAAATTTTCTTAGTTTTCATAAGTGTTTTTAAGACACGAATGTATATTTTCCGATGGGTAGAATAAGAGATAATTTTTGACTTGATGGGCATTTGGAGCCATTTACATTCCTTAACCCGCTCAATTCAAGTTTTGCTAGACTTTTATATAGGGAGCTTTAAAACGCGAAAGTCTCAGCTCATTCGGGTTAAGAACAAGAACTTTTCGCAAGTTCCTATAATTGATCCTAGAAAGTCACTTATCAAGGGAACTATAAAATGCATTCTCTAAACTTGAAAAAGTCCAAGAAAGTGCAAGATCGTATAGGTGACTTGAAAACCCAAAACTTTGATTTTATATAGTCTTAATGAAAGCTAATCCAAATTTGGCTTAATTTTGACTTTCATGGCTAAGTATTCACGAGTCTCTTTAGTTAGAGGTCTTTATATAGTGAAGAACGAGAAGTGATAGAGTTAGACAAGTGATCATGCTAAACGTAGAACATGAAAATGTTCTTTCAAAAACTCATATGTTTTTAATTGTGGCTTTTTCTTCCCATAAGATCAATGCATTAGAAATAAATCATAATTGCAATAAGTAAGGTCGTACGATTTGAAAGGTTACTTAGCCTCTAGCGCACGATCATTTAAAAGTTGCTCGGGGTTGAATAGAGTTCATAGCCAAGGCATAACTTATTGAAGCGGGACGCGAAGATTGGCGATCATCCAAAAAGGCCCTAACAAGGCATGAGGAGCCCTATTTTGTTGCTAAAGATCCAAGATGATGTGAAGTATCATTATTCCTAAATCAATATGAAGGATCGAGACACACGACGAAAAGCAATTACTCCCCTAAAGATCATGGAGAAAGTCTATCCAAAAAGACCCTTACAAGGTATGAGGATAAATATATCCAAGTCCGAAAAGGAGGCGGATCGTTGTATATCAAAATCCAAAGTTGAGATTGAAGAAAAATGATGAAGTCGTGGTCCAAGTATGAAGAATCTCTCAAAAACGTCAAGTGAAGAAATTCCAAATATATGAAGAGAAGACCATAATTTCAAGAACGTCTTCCCAAGATCTGAAGTATGAAGTACATGCCAAATATCGGTCCGAGAAAGGTCTCAAATCGTGAAACGAGTTATGTCAAGATATGAACTTAAGGAGATACACGAGAAGCCGTTTTAAAAGATTTTGTCCTTCGGCTAACTATCGAATAAATCGTGCTACTTTGCTTTCGGACTAATAACTACTCAAATAAGTCAATATGAATCACTTGTGATTCATGACAAATAGTTAAAAAATGCTAGTAACCCATTTTCTTTTATAATAACTAGGATTGCGGGGAGAAAAAGTATTACACAATTTGGACGTATGAGTAGTGTTAGCATTGTGACTTGTACCAACAATGATCTCGTTTTTGCACTTAGCATGGAATGTATGACAATCATGGATGACGAAGTTTACTCTAAGGGACATTTACTTGTTTCTATTCTTTGACCCTAAAAGTCACGTTTGTGATGAAAATCGTACATTATGTCTTTACACATTCTCGTAGTATGTTGCAAGTCTTTTACTCTTCAATAAAGGTTAATAAAATTGAACTTTGGTGATGCTTAGATACTTTATTCTAGCATTGTGTGAGGGCACGTCAATGGCTTAGTATAGGGGAGTGAGGAGATGGCATTTATACATGATCTCATCGGTCTTTTCGGGCTTTAAATGCATAAAAATGTCATAAAATACCATATATGCTTGTGTTTGTTTACTTGTGTATTTTAGGTATGGATATCGTAAAAAAGACAAAAGATCACAAGAAACAAGGAAAAACGGACACGAGAAACGAAGCCGTACAAAGAACCAGGCCCTAGATCATGAAATATTCAACAAATACCCTTGAAGACTTGAAGATATGCAAGATTGATCCTCAATAAATGAAGAAATGACACTTAAAACCCTTGTATATTCATAATTACAAGTTTGGTCCCTTAAGTTTGTCAAAATTACACAAATGGTCCTTCAACTTTGAAGAAATGGCAAGTTTAGTCCCTCAACAATTCTAAATTGCCAATTATGGTCCCTCATGGAGTTAAAGTTGCATTGAAGACCTTTGAAGATCAACAATGTCCAAGATCAGTCCTTCAATTATCCAAAAATGGCAAAAACAACCCTTTTAAACCTTTTGGAAAAGTCTTGTGCTAAAATTGCCAAAGTCTGAAAGTTATTTACAAAGGGAAAGAGTTTGTTTGCTGAATAAACACGTTTTACAACTTTCCCCAAAAACAAAGGACCAAAAGTGACAAGCTGAAAGTTTGAATTCCTAATAACGCGGGTAACAATTACTGTTTGGATTTTACCATCAAGAACACCTCTTTTACCCAGGATTAAAAAAGAGGAAAGCAAAGGGGAAAACAAAATTGACTATACCCACGTGTGATTCACATCACCTCAATCAAATCCCACAACAAAAACCTTAAACTCCACTACCAGAATGATACCCCCATCCCCACTCACAATACGACACCTGGCATTTGATCATGACATGGCAAAATCAATGGTCTCAAGTTATTCCTTGGTCACTAAGCACCCAACAAACGTCCAGGATTCACCCAAACCAGCTGGCAACACGCCTAGAAGATTCTGCAAGGATAGAATAGGAAATTCAGTTGCTAGGGTTTGTGAATAGTGCTAGCATTGACATTTGCCTATAAAAGGAGACCTCAACATGTGAGAGTCCCTTTGTTCCAGTTTTAGGCTATCTTTCTTTGTAATTCCTTTTTAATTAATAAAATTTGATTTTCTGAATTTTGAGAAATCTCTTTTGTATTTTGTTAAAAGTTGGTGTTAGAATAGCCTGATTCTGAGTTCCATTTACATGTTTGAAGGTTTTTGAGGCAAAGTTTTAGTTGATAAAGCTTGGGTTTCAAAAATCAGAAAGTTTGGTTTATTTTGATCTCACTTGTTGGTTTGTTCTTCTTAGCAACTTGGAAGTTGGTACTTGTTATGCTAGTACCTCAGCTCAAACAATCCAAGGCCTAGATGTAGGTCTTGGAGCTTTGCATCTTCTTCCCTTTTCAATTTCTCTCTTATTTTTCTGAATTTTTTGATATTGGCTTGTTTGTGCTTGAATCTATGATTTGGTGGTTGATTATTGTTAATCTGGTGTTGTTTGATGATATTGAAGTGTTTGAGGTTTGATTTGTGGTTTGAATCTGGATGATCCTTTGAAAAGTTGTGAAAACAGGTTTTTAAGGGGTGTTTGGGTTAACTGCATGTGGTGTTTTGAGTGGTTGTTTGTTGTTGCTATCTGCTAGTACTTGTGTATCTGATATACTTGGTTGCTTTGCTACACATTTTGTTGTTTGAAACACCTTGATTCATAAATAGGGTATACAATCTTGTTTACTTGGTAAAATTGGCTAGGATTTTGAGGACACCTAGATCTAATCATAGACTAGGGTTAACAAGTGTTAAATCTAGGTTAACTACACCAGGGAAGGAGATTTGAGTGCCTGAAATTGGATCTAGTGTCAAATAGATCAGCAAAAGGTTTCTGCATATGCACCTTGTTCATCGGTAACTTTTTATGCGTTGATCTTGTTATTCACTTTGATTCAGTGTTTGAATTGAGTTTATTTGTGCTTATTCATAGATTATATAGCTTGTGTATGCATCCTGCTAAGTTTGGTTGGCTTATTCAGGCTTAATCTGCTTATTAAGTGCATAACTGCTTATTTCATATGACTGTGCATGATCTGGTGACTGTTTGATTGATTCTGGCTTATTGTGTGAACCATATTTGGATTTTCTTGTTGCTATTGACTCCTTGTGATTCACTGATCACAAGGGTGCCCTTGTTTCCAATTGAATCCAACTAAATCTCTCTAAAAAGCTTGGTCAAATAGTCAAAGCAGTGGGAACTCCTTTCCCCTGCTAGTTACCACTGCTAGTGTTAATTTGGTTTCAGCCTATCATTAAGCTATAATAGCTTATTTTAACCAGCAACAACTTGGATTTTGTAATAGGTGCTCATTATTTGACCCATTTGTTCATACTGGAGCATTTGGAGGGTTGACTTTAGGGTTTGACCAGAAAACCAACTTAATTGACTTTTTCATAAGTGCTTATTGGCTTATTCTGGCTTATTGGTTTTGCTTATTGGAATTTTGTTGATTGTTTTGGCTTATTGAGTCCATTTGTGATCTTTTGCAAGTTGAATCAAGTCCTGAGGTGCCTTATTTCTCAAAAACGACTTTTTTGTCTTTTAGTGAAATATTACTTTGCTTATTTCTGGCTTATTGAGTGTGCTTTTTCAAAATTTCTTATTACATATCTCATAAGCATCCCAAAAGAAGGTTGTGTGTCAAATTAGAGCTTATGGCATTAGCTTATTGCTTAATGGGCTAAAAAGCCCAATAAGAATAAGCTGTTTGCTTATTAAGCTGTGATAAGCTCACATTCAGCTTTTGGGCCTTTAGAGTTTTTTGTTTAGAATCAAATTTTGAGTCAGATAGGGCTTTTCCAAGTCAATTGGGCCAAGTTTGACTTTTTGGGCTAAAAAGCCCATATGTGTTGACTGAATTTAGTTTTGGCCCATTTGAGGGCCCAATAGGGGTATTCTGGTCATTTCACTTTGATTTTCTGTTTATTTAGGTTAAAATAAACTAGTTTGCAAGTTTTTAGAATTTTTTACAAATTTTGGATTTTTAATATTATTTTAATATTATTTTATTATTATTTTTCAAATTTCACAGTTTTCAATTTTTTACATTTTTCTTAGCTTAAATACATTAAAATAGGATTTTTGCAACTTTTAGAATAATTTTATCACTTCTAGATTAATTTTTATGATTATTTTAAGTTTTAATAGTTTTAAATCATTTTAAATAGTTTTTATTAGTTTAAAAATTTATAAAAATAGTTTTTAATCTTTTTAGGTCATTTTAGAGGTTTACCAATTGAAAAATCTTTATTTGGGCTTTTTTAATTTATTTGATTTTTAGGGCTTTAATTAACATTTAAAAATTGAATATTTAATTATTTAAAAGGTTTGAAAAAGTTTTGGTCATTGGTAAACTCTTAGTTTATTAATTTTGATTTTTGGTGAATTTTTGGTAATTTTTAGAATTAATTTTTATTTTTGTAGTTTTTACGGTTTTACGTTTTGTCGTCGTAGTAGTAATTTTCACGTCTTCGTCATCTTCTTTTCTCATCCCCTTCTAAACCAAATATTAATCTCAAATCATTTACATCTTAGTCACACACATATACCTCCTTGGGAAACGAACTTTCACACCATAAGGGTCATTAACACTTGATTTTTCCTAAAATCATTTGTTTAATACTTACCGCTTTTACGCACCTTTTCCTAAAGGTCGTATTTTACCACAATCAGTAATGTAATATTTCAACATGTAACCAGGAGATGAAATAATACAACGATAAATAAAAGTAAATAATAAGGATTAGAGAGTTACCCGCCAGATATCGAACAACCATGGCAGATTCTATGTTTGACACTTAGAAACATAAAATATTTGAACTTTCAGTTATAGACTAAGTTTTGAAAACGACTCAGTTACCTATAACCATCGCTCTGATACGAATCTGTGAGACCCCCAGAATCAGACATGGAACAACTTGGCAACAAGGGGGTAACACGTCATGGTACACAAGCAATGAATTACTGTAGACACAAAGCTGATGTAATAAAATCGTATACATTACATCATAAAAGATCAGAGTTTTTATACAAAGGTCCCAGAGTTTTATAAGCAGAAAATATATTATTTCATCATGATTTATAACATATAATTACCAAAAGACAGAATAAACTTCTGACAGCTTTTAGATAAAACCAAAGTTTAATATACACATAAATCTCCAGGCTGCGCTAATATCCTGCGGGCTCCCATCCAAGCAAAGCTAAGTAATAGTACCTGAGATTAAGCATGTAAAATCGTCAACATAAAGTTGAGTGATATTCATAGGTTTAGCAGTAAAGGTGTGGAACACAAGCATCCATTTGTAAACAAGATATAGGGGAAAATGGTTATGTACAGTAACCATTGTTCGAAACCATCATTATTGATGTTCAGTTCATGAACCGAAGCTTAACTCAATGTAAGTTCCTCTAGGGAGTATTCAGTCTAAATACTCAAGTATAAACAAATATTAGTGCGTCAAGGTAATCGGGACGGGGATTGTCAATCCCGATGGATCCACCCACAACATTCGCGCTTAGTACTAGAAATTAACAGTTCATGATCAGGAGAGAAAACTTAAGGCTATAGACTAAAAGCAATAATTATAATGAAAGTCGGGAAAGCATACAAGTTCTGGATAACATACAAGTCTGGATAGCATACAGCTTTTAAATGGTTGTGTTCCACCATGTAAAATCTCACCCCGCGTTTAGAAACCATGTACAAGTAAAAAGGGCCTATGAACTCACCTTAGCCACAAGGTAAGTAAATCATTGTACTCAGAAGCTAAGTAGAAAAGTAGTAGCATGACGATCACCGACGATATGGATGCCCGGGAAACACGAAAATCGCAACCTATCAAAATAAGGCGCGCGTTAACACTCGAACTCAAATATCGATATATACCAAGTATAACACGACTTTAAATATTTCAAAGTATTCATATTTCAAAACCATTGACACGAACCAAATGAATCCACACTATCCCATTTATTAAACACTACTCGTTTAAACACTTGTATACTTGAAATTGACCCGTCATAAGACGCCAAGTCAACGCAAGTCAAACTATACCTTTACCTTACTCGGACCAGTAGCTAAGTCATTTATATAATGACTAAGCACTTGAGTAAGTCACCATGTCCAATAGTGAATACTCAAACTTACACAACACAATCATTAAACTACGTGTCCAAAATACGAATCAACAAGTACACTCCGAATGTACACACCGATCTACCCTATCTAGACTTGTCCGATTTAGATGAAATTTGGTGTCAAGGTCACTTATAACCTGTATAATACCCTGCCAAAATTTGAGCCAAAGTTCACACTTTAAAATCCATCAGCTCGACACTTTACTCGACTCTAAATTTGGGCCAAAATGTTTACTTGTTTTATTTAACCGTTTATACCACTTTTAAAATATTATCTCGACAATCCGCCTTCTAAACCCACTACTAGACTTATCATATTAAGTTTATAAACTTTGAAAACCAGTAGTATAATTAATCTAACCATGCCTAATGTCCCCGAGAGTCGACCTAAAATCGACCACAATTTTGGATTGTGCCGATTTGCGTCTCTTGGTACACGAATACTAAAAGTAGCAAAACTTTTGATCCGTAATGAGTTAGAAGCTATATCTTATACCAAAACGAGCGTCTCGAAAAACTTTACAACAAAATCAAATAATCTCAGCCTATATCCAATCTTAAACCCACGAAAAACAGCCCTTAACCCACTGATGTAATATACACTTTTAGAAATTACATCAAATCAATTTTCCAACCAAATCTAATCTATTCCCATACCTCTAAAATCACCCTAGTATCATACCCATCAACCAAACAAACTCCTAAACACTTGCATGTCAAATTTAACAAAATCAAAGATAAAAAATAAAACTTTTAAGGATAAAAAACATGATAATCTTACCAAGATCATTACATGCATGATGATCAAAACACAAATCAACCATGGAATCATAAAAATCTTGAAAGTTGATGCATGTGTATGATTTTGGTATCAAAATAACCACAACAAGATTTTAGGGATGGGACTTAATCTAGTTTTGATTAAAACAAGCTCAAAATCAAGAAATAAGGGTGTTTGTCGTGGTGGAGGTGGCAGAAATAATGAGGAGAGGGGAGGAGAGTTTTTGCTTAGTGTGTGTTTTTTTAGTTAAGAAAATGAGAAGAAAATGGTGGAAAATGGTTATATAGTGGGGTGTAGGGTAGAAATTGAAATTGTTAAATAGTTTCGGGTTTTGTAAAAATACTTTTAAAGGGTAGAAAATGACAATTAGTAAATTTTGAAAATATTTACGGGGCTCGGGTTTTGTAAAAATACTTTTCAAAAGTTAAAATGCATCATTATTATGATAATATGGTTTCTCGACACGACTTAATACGTAATTAAACGAAATCGTCGAAAATATTAATAATCGAAACAATCGATAATAAAATGTAACCTATCGGGCATCTATCGGTATCGCGATCATTAGAAGTCCTTGTTGTTTATTGAATTTTGAGGAAACTCATTGTAAAACGTACGCGGGTGATTTTAAATCAAAAACTTTGATTTTAATAAATATGGAAAAATAAAGAAAGTAATTTTGTAATTCCAGATAATGTATTATCAATGATAATAAAATACTTAAAAAGTATAATTTATTAATATATCACGATCTCAGGATTTTACATATAAGAATACAAGAAAACGTAATACGTTGGAAAATTCAAGAAGCACGAATAAAAGAATAAAATAATGCTGAGAAAGTACGGGCTCTTACACGTACCACGCTCGGTCGCTGAACACAAGCTTCAAATCCGTCTAGGATATCCCCCTGTTAAGCAAAAGAAGTGCGGTCAAGCACCAGAACGCAGCCAGGTGATACTGGACGAGGTAAGGAAACTAATGGACACAAGAATTATGCTAGAGGTCTATTACCACGAGTGTCTCTCCAATCCGGTCATGGTCAAGAAGCACGATGGAAGCTGGCGCATGTGTGTAGACTTCACAGACTTGCACAAAGCTTGCCCACAAGATTGCTATCCGTTAGCGAAAATCGATTGGAAGGTGGAATCCTTATGCGGTTACTCTTTTAAATGTTTTTTGGACGCATATAAAAGATACCATCAGATCCAGATGAGGGAGGAAGACGAGGAGAAGACGGAATTTAATACCAGTCATGGCGTGTATTATTTCACGAAAATGCCGTTCGGACTCAAAAACGCAGGCGCGACATACCAACGACTCGTTGATAAAGCTTTTGACTCACAGATTGGCCGCAACCTTGAAGTCTACGTCGACGAATTGGTTATTAAGAGCCATACAGAGAACGAAATCCTCCGCGATGTCCAGGAGACGTTTGATACCTTGAGAAAAATCAACATGAAGTTGAATCCTAAAAAGTGTACATTTGGGGCAACCGAAGGAATGTTCCTAGGATACATGATAAACCCGGATGGCATCAAACCTTGCCCGGAGAAAACGGACGCTGTGGTACAGCTACCATCCCCTCGGACATTGAAGGAGGTACAATCACTTAATGGAAAGTTGGCCGGGCTTAACAGGTTCTTATGAAAGTCCGCAGAGAAGTCACTCCCTCTATTCAAAACACTCAAGAAGTGCATGAAGAAAGGTGAATTTCGCTGGACAAGAGAAGTATAAGAGGGTTTGGGCAGCTCAAGCAACATTTAGCGGCTCTTTCTATTCTAGTTGCCCCACGACCGAAGGAGGAGCTAATCATGTACTTATCCGCTACAAACGGAGCCATAAGCGTCGTCCTCATGACTGACCGGGATTCAGTCCAGACTCCGGTCTACTTCATAAGCAAAGAATTTCAGAGACAAGAACTGAATTATTCACCAATGGAGAAGTTGGTCCTATCATTGGTCTACGCCACGAAAAGGTTACACCGGTACTTTCAGGCGCACCCAATTGTGGTTGTCACGGATAAGCCAATAAAGCAGATTATCTCTAGACCAGACGTGGAAGGAAGACTATAGAAGTGGAACATCCTGCTCGGGGAACACAACATCTCTTATAGACCAAGGACAACCGTCAAGGGACAAATCTTGGCAGATTTCATAATCGAGAAACCCAAGGAGGCGAGCCAATGGTACCAAAGGAAGAGATTCCAACTGAACCATGGGTCTTGTTTACTGATGGATCTTCTTGCATGGACGGATCAGGAGCATGCCTCATACTCACAAATCCGGAGGGCATGAAGTTCACCTATGCCTTGCGTTTTAAAAATCGCGGTTAGGATGGGGGTACGCAACCTTGAAGCCTATGTGGACTCACGGCTTGTCGCAAACCACATCCTAGGAGGGTACGAAGCTAAGGAGGAGAACATGGTCTAATATCTGGAGAAAGTAAAGTAACTTATCGCTGGTTTTGGCAAGTTCTCTGTCAAGTAGGTACCATGAGGCGAGAATAAGAAGGCAGACACTCTTAGCAAAATAACATCCACGAGCTTCGTCCATCTCTCAAAAAAAGTGGTGGTTGAAATACTCAAGGATAAATCCATCGCAGGGGAAGAGGTCGCGAAAATAGTTGATGAGGAATAACCCACATGGTTCACCCCGATCATAAACTATCTAGCAAACGAAACCCTTCCAGATGATGAAACAGAGGCACATCGCATTAAAAGGAAGTCACAACAGTTTGAACTCCACGATGGTATTTTGTACAAGCGCTCATTCTTACACCCGTGGTTACGATGTGTTGGGCCACGCCAAACTAGTTATGTGATTAGTGAAATTCATGAAGGTTCGTGTGGCATACACGCCGGTCCCAGATCAGTGGTAGCACGGGCTCTACGCAAAGGATACTATTGGCCGACTATGCATCAGGACACACAAGATATAATTCTCAAATGTAACGATTTCCAGGTGCATAGGCCAGTACTGCGTCACCCACAATAGGAGCTGTCACCCATCACATCCCCATGGCCATTTTACAAGTGGGTAATCGACATCGCAGGTCCTTTTCCTGTTGCAGCCGGAGGCGTTAAGTTCTTGATCGTGGCCATGGACTACTTTACTCGCTGGATAGAGGCTAAGGCGGCAACTACAATTACGGGCAAACATGTAAAAAAGTTTGTTTGGGAAAACATTGTGTGTTGTTTTGGTTTACCAGGGGAGCTTATCTCGGAGAACGGAAAGCAGTTTGCGGACAATCCGTTCAAATATTGGTGCGCGACGCTAAACATCAAACGGCGTTTCGCATCAGTTAAATACCCACAAACCATTGGTTTAGTAGAACGGGCGAATAAAAGCCTAGGTGACGATATAAAAGCGCGCTTGGATGAGAGAAGCGCCAAGTGGCTGGACGAACTACCACATGTACTATGGTCACACAGAACAATGATCAAAACGGATAATGGGGACACTTCATTCACATTAACCTATGGAACCGAGGCAGTCATACCAACATAGATTAGAATGCCAACAATTCGCACGACGGAGATCAACGTCATCACGAACGATGAGGAACTCAGGGTTAATTTAGACCTGTTAGAGGAAAAAAGGGAGGTAGCAGCCATAAACGAAGCTAAAGTTAAGGCACGGATGAAAGCTTATTACGACTCAAAAGTCAAGGGCGTTTCCTTTCGACCGGGGGATTTTGTCTATCGTGCAAACGAGGCAAGTCGAACGGGGAACACGGGAAAACTAGGACCAAAGTGGGAAGGATCGTAGTAAGTCACGATAGCTTTGGGGCTAGGGGCGTACAAGTTGCGTGACATTGAGGGACGTGACTTGGATCGTACATGGAACATTTGCAACCTCAATAGATGCTATCTCTAAAAGGCTACGGCCTCCGCTTGGACATTTCGCTGTAAATAGCCTCAATAAAGATCCATGTAATTTTGCTTTTATGTTTTCTAGGTTCTATTTGTCTTAGGATTCTATCATTCTGTCAAAAAATCGTAACCGTGATAATAAAAGGTCGTGGTGCCTAGCTAGATCTACGACTTGTTCTCGTGCAAATTGCATCTTTTTTGTGTACTTCGGATTATTTTTTTGTTTACATTTTTAAGTGTTATTTCTTATTCATATGCATTCATTCAGCCGTACATGTACTATACGTTCCCATGTGGAGCAAGATGATTAAGTGAACCTAATAATTTAACTTAGTCGCATAAGAGGGATGCAACCCCAGCGATGCGGATCATGAATCCTTACTAGACACCTTATTCACAAGACGTTGTAATAAGTTTCCGCATACCGCCCTTACATAGGACCGGACATGCTAAAGACACACAGTGCACGTCTAGTAAAATATAGACTTGTTTTTTTAAGCCGTGATAAATCACGCATGGATATTCAGTCCGATGGATATACAATTATCTAAATAAAAAAGACAAGTTTCGAATAAATACATCAAAGCATCGTAAACATTCACGGCCATAGTAGTTACAATATAAACTGTTGTACAAAATATAATCCAGTGTTTAGATGCCGTGGACATCCACAGACGAATATTACAAAACATAAGTTATTGTTTATTATAAACAAAGACAATTAATGGGGTAGCATGGACTCCCCAAGCTCTTTCCTATGCTGCGCTAGTGACTCAAGGGAAGATCCTTCTAGCGTGGCGTGGCTCCCTGCTAGTGATGTCGCACCATGCATATTCGGGGCTGTCACGGGCACTCCTTCAGACCGTGGAATATGGACGGATCCGGCGGTGGGGGTGCGGAATGTACTGCGAGACCCTTTCTTCCTCAAGGCCCGATCCATGTTAGCCTTGATGACTTCTTCCAAGCTCCTTTCTCCCTTAAGGGCCCATGGGTTCTCCAAGGGAGGATTGTTTGCATACAAGGGAACCGTAAGCTGGGAATTGAAGTCTACCTCTACACACAATTTCACCATGAACATGTCAATGGGTGTGTCCTTTAGTGCCTCAATCTTGTCCAGCAAGGGGTACTCGACTTGGTCCAAGGCTGCCATGGACGCGGTCATCTTCTTTTCGGCATCGGGTTTGTGATAGGCGTGGTCCTTGACATCCTTGCCCTGGCGTATCCATTCTGATCCAGCTAGAAGACCCTCGTGCCTACCATGGTCTATTCCGTCGGAAACCACATCAGCAAAAGGTTAGGCCAATTCAGGAGAGTCTGCAATCTTGTTCACGGCCAACCTCAGGCCAGATCCTATCATCCATCTACGGCCCGCAATCGCTGTAAGCATGTGGGGATAGAGTTCTTCATTAAAGTCGATGGCCATAGCATCTACGCGTGTATCTAACTCCCCTAGACGCCCCTCCACGACCTTTTCATGCTCGACCCTGTAGTCCACAAAGGCCGAAGCCAGAACGCTGCCAGGTGATAGGGATGAGCGGTGGCACCGGAAAAACGGTACGGTACTGGAACCGTACCGGTACCGACATGTACCCGTACCGTTTTTTAGTACCCGGTACGGTACCGATACCATGAAAATTGGGTGAAAAAAGGTACTATTCGGTGCGGGATTATAACGAGAATCCCAAAATCAGTACAGGAATACAAAAGGTTGCGCATGCAGTTTAACTTGTATAATGGACATTGGTTTAATAGAAAGCTTACATTGGAAACCCTCCAAAAACCTTCTTTACGTCTCTGTAATACATCAAAATCCTCCCACATCATCAAACACATTATCATCAAACACATTATCATCAAACACACTATCATTTGAAAAAGAATGGAGGTAAGAATATATTTATTTTGCTTTATCAATGTGATTTTTTTGTTTGGCTTATAAAGTGTACATGTAAGGTTATTATTAATCTAAATTACATATATATTGTGTTTTTGTAGAACGATGATACGATTGTTGAGGAAACCCCAGTTTTTGATATTCATGATTTGGATTCGGATTCTTGAAGTGAAAATGAACACCAGGATGTTGTCAAAAAAGCTCCAAAAGCAAAAAGTGGTAAAAGAAAAAGAAAAGACAAAGAAGAAGAAGAAGAAGAATATGAGATATATGAGAAAACAATTAAGGAAAGGGCGTTGATTTGGCAACACTATGATCCAGTTAGAATGAAGAATCATCCAAAAACGAGAAAGGCATTGTGCAAGTTCTGTAAGAAAACTCTAGCAGCGGATGGGCCTCAAAATGGTACTTCGAGTCTTCATAAACATTATCCATGTTGTAAGAATCCTTTATATTATGTCTTAAAGAAAAAAAAACAACAACAAACTCACTTAGAATTTAAAAAAGATGCTAGTGGCGAAGGTAATGGTACTTTGCAAACTTGGAAACATGACGAAGGAAGAATTAAAAAGGTATTGATAGAATTTTTTGTGGTTGGTGATTTACCATTTAAGTTTGTTGAACATGAGGCATTTATTAATTACACTCAAGCTTGTAGCGGTAGGGTTATGTTGCCTTTTAGACATAAGTTATCTTGAGATGTTTAAAGTATTACTTAGATGAAAGAAGTAAGTTGATGGCTTATCTAGCAAAATTAACCACTACCATTCATTTGACAACGGATACATGGACTAGTACTTGTCAAAGAACAAACTATATGGTTGTCACGACCCATTTTATTGATGATGATTGGAATATGCATAAGCGCATCATAAACTTTAGACCCATCGAAAGTCATAGGGCGGATGATATTAGTAGTGATTTATTAAAGTGTATTGTTGGTTGGGGTATTAAGAATGTGATGACCATGACGGTAGATAATGCATCAAGCAATGATAAGGCAATTGGTTATTTGATCAAAAAGTTGCCTAATGCTAGATTATATGACGATGGGAAGCATTTTCATGTTAGGTGTATGGCTCACGTTCTAAACCTTATTGTACAAGAAGGTTTAAAGGTAAAGAATTATCATGTGCAGTGTTTATCAAATGCAGTTAGATACATCCAGAAATCAACACAAAGAATAAAAAAGTTTAAAGCTTGTATGAAAGAAAGTGTCCTTGAATAAAATAGGTTTTTGTGAAGTGGATTTCCTACTAGATGGAATTCTAAGCATGATATGTTAAAGATTGTCATTGAGTTAAGGGATGCGTTTTTCAAATACAAACTTGAAGATGATTGTTATTATCGTGTTCTTGATAGAGTGCCCAAACACTCTGATTTTGGTGCTTGCAAGGATACAGTTGAATTTCTAGAGAAATTTAAAGCTAAAACGGAACTTATTTCATCCACTTCAAAGCCGTTAGCTCATCTTTTTTTGGAGAAATTCTAGATGTAGACAAACATCTTCGTCATTGGGAGACTAAACCTGATTTTTGTGTGATGGTTCATGATATGGTTGGTAAATATAACAAATATTGGGGAAATTTTGATAAGCTTAACGACTTTATGTATTTTGCCACTATATTGGACCCTACTATGAAACCACGTCTTGTTTCACACGGGTTCAAAACGATGCTTATGAATAACTTTGGATACAAAGATGGTAATGATGATGATGTTAACGACATGGTAAATGAGATGGTGTAAGGTTGTGCAAAGAATGAAAATTTTGTTTAAATCATACAAAATAAGGTTTGACACAGTTGGGTTTCAAAGTTCTTCTCAAAAAACTAAGATTCAAGAATCTAGTACACAAGAACCTACTGATCAAAAATCTGGTAAAGCATATGGAGGTGGTAATGACTTTGTCTATGACTTCTTGAACTTCGAAGAATCAGGTTCAATTGAATCGGAAAGCGAGTGAACTAGGTATCTAAATGAGCCACAAATTAGGTATACCATAGACTTTGACATTCTTGAATGGTGGAAATTAAATTGCACCAAGATTCCCAATCGTATCTCGAATGGCAAAAGGTAATTTAGTATACTTTTCGAACTAAATTTATTCATTCTTATGTACTTATTTCTGTTGCATTTATTTTTTTTAGACATACTGCCGATCCAAATAACCACTGTGGCATCTGAGTCGGCATTTAGCATAAGAGGTCGTATTCTTGACCCGTATAGGACTAACTTGTCATACCCCGTCGTTGAGGCATTGATGTGCACTCAAGATTGGGTTAGAAAGTTACGCAAGGCTATAATAGATGACATTGATGATACTTTAAATGATGATGATGTTGCACGAGGTATGAATAGCTAGCTTTAATTTTCTGTTAAGTATCTTATCTGATGTTTGTCAAGTAATTGACTTAGCTTCTTTGTTGTTGTATGTGTAGAGATCGAAGATGGAATTAGCAAGCAAAATGTGAGATTGAGTGCAGAAGAATCAAATTGAGATAAATGGTCACATAGGAAGCAGACTGCGAAATTTAGTGCAGAGGAGAAAATTGCATATTTGTGTTCTTGCTGTCACAGCACCCTCTATAGGTCAAACTGAATTTATTTTATGTTTAATGGGTCGAAACTGAATTTTCGTTATGTTTGTTATGACTTGACTATGTGGTGGTGCTGTTTGCCAAACAAACTTGTATGTTTTAATTTGAATTGACTAATATATTCCATATGATGTGGAGTTGTCTGTTATAAAAATGCACTTGTTTTTTATTTATCTGATGTGGTGTTTCTGTTTGCCAAACAACCCTTTAAGTATAATTCCTTTTCTAAGTTTAATGTGTCTGGTTGTTGTGTATTACTCAAATGATTCTTGCTGTAACAGAACCGTACCTAGAAAACTGTTGTTGCCACAATGGGTTAACAGGTCAAAACTGTAATCTTTTTATGTTTTATTTTGAAATTGACTACTACATCTGATATGGTGTTACTATTTAAGGATAATGATTTGTTTTGTCAATTTGATAACAGTCTTGTTATAATTTCACTAATAACTAAATGGTCAAATGAACATTGACAACGAAATTGAGTAAACATTAGCAAATGAAATTTATGTCTCTCAAATCTGCATTACATTTTGTATATGCATTACAAATAGTTGTTGTAAAGCAGCTTGTTAGAAATGGTCTTAAAAGGAAATAAAGAGTTTGTAGTGGAGTTACTATATATTAAAAGTTAAGTTGTCATCATAATTAATATATGCAATATGCCAATATCATAAACGGTGCTCTACTGTTTTAGTACCGTTGTACCGGTACCGGAACCGATACCGATACCCGTACCTGTCTAAGATACGGTTTCGGTAACGGGACACTGAAATAGGCCGGGATAAAATTCGGTACACCAAAAACGGTACCGGTATGGTACCAAAATGGTACCGCACTCATCCCTATTTAGAAACATAAAAATATTTGAACTTTGGGTTATAGACTAAGTTTTGAAAACGACTGGTTATGTATAACCATCGCTTTGATACCAATCTGTGAGACCCCACGAATCAGACATGGAACAACTAGGCAACAAAGGGGTAACACGTCATGGTACAAGAACAAAGAATTACTATAGACACAAAGCTGACGTAATAAAATCGTATACATCACATCATAAAAGATCAGAGTTTTATACAAAGGTCCCAGAGTTTTATAAGCGGAAAATATATTATTTCATCATGATTTATAACATATAATTACCAAAAGACAGAATAAACTTCTGACAGCTTTTAGATAAAACCAAATTTTAATATACACAGAAATCTCCAAGCTGCGATATTATCCTGCGGGCTCCCATCCAAGCAAAGCTAAGTAATAGTACCTGAGATTAAACATGTTAAATCATCAACATAAAGTTGAGTGATATTCATAGGTTTAGCAGTAAAGGTGTGGAACACAAGCATTCATTTGTAAACAAGAAATAGGGGAAAATGATTATGTACAGTAGCCATTGTCTGAAACCATTATTATTGCTGTTCAGTTCATGAACCGAAGCTTAACTCAATGTAAGTTCCTCTAGGGAGTATTCAGCCTAAATACTCAAGTATAAACAAATATTAGTGCATCAAGGTAATCGGGACGAGGATTGTCAATCCCGATGGATCCACCCACAACATTCGCGCTTAGTACTAGAAAATAACGGCTCATGATCAGGAGAGGAGACTTAAGGCTATAGACTAAAAGCAATAATAATAATAAAAGTCGGGAAAGCATACAAGTTCTGGATAACATACAGTTTTTAAATGGTTGTGTTCCACCATGTAAAATCTCACCCCGCATTTAGAAACCATGCACAAGTAAAAAGGGGCTATGAACTCACATTAGCCACGAGGTAATTAAATCATTGTACTCAGAAGCTGTGTATAAAAGTAGTAGCATGACGATCACCGACGATATGGATGCCCGGGAGACACGAAAACCGCAACCTATCGAAATAAGGCGCGTGTTAAGACTCGAACTCAAATATGGATATATACCAAGTATAACATGACTTTAAATATTTTCAAAGTAATCATATTTCAAAACCATTGACACGAACCAAATGAATCCACACTATCCCATTTATTCAACATTACTCGTTTAAACACTTGTATACTTGAAATTGACCCGTCATAAGACGCCAAGTTCACGCAAGTCAAACTATCCCTTTACCTTACTCGGACCAGTAGCTAAGTCATTTATATAATGACTAAGCACTTGAGTAAGTCACCATGTCCAATAGTGAATACTCAAACTCACGCAACACAATCATTGAACTACGTGTCCAAAATACGAATCAGCAAGTACACTCTGAATGTACACACCGATCTATCCTATCTAGACTTGTCCGATTTAGATGAAATTTGGTGTCAAGGTCACTTATAACCTGTATAAGACCATTCCAAAATTTGAGACAAAGTTCACACTTTAAAACCCATCAGCTCGACACTTTACTCGACTCTAAATTTGGGACAGAATGTGTACTTGTTTTAAAAAACCGTTTATACCACTCTAAAAATATTATCTCGACAATCCGCCTTTTAAACCCACTACTATACTCATCATATTAAGTTTATAAACTTCGAAAACCAGTATTATAATTTATCTAACCATGCCTAAAGTCCCCGAGAGTCGACCAATCAGCCACAATTTCGGATTGTGCCGATTTACGTCTCTCGGTACACGAATACTAAAACTAGCATAACTTTTGATCCGTAATGAGTTAGAAGCTCTATCTTATACCAAAACGAGCGTCTCGGAAAACTCTACAAAAAATCAAATAATCCCAGCCTATATCCAATCTTAAACCCACGAAAACAGCCCTTAACCCACTGATGTAATATACACTTTTAGAAATAATATCAAATCAATTTTCCAACCAAATCTAATCTTTCCCATACTTCAAAAATCACCCTACTATCATACCCATCAACCAAAAAAAATCCTAAACACTTGCATGTCAAATTTAACAAAATCAAAGATCAAAAATAAAACTTTTAATGATAAAAAACATGATAATCTTACCAAGATCATTACATGCATGATGATCAAAACACAAATCAATCATGGAATCATAAAAATCTCGAAAGTTGATGCATGTGTATGATTTTGGTATCAAAAGAACCACAACAAGATTTTATAGATGGGACTTAATCTAGTTTTTATTTAAACAAGCTCAAAATCAAGAAATGAGGGTGTTTGTTGTGGTGGAGGTGGCAGAAATAAAGAGGAGAGGGGAGGGAGAGTTTTTGCTTAGTGTGTGTTTTTTTTAGTTAAGAAAATGAGAAGAAAATGATGGAAAAATGGTTATATAGTGGGGTTTAGGGTAGATATTGCAATTGTTAAATAGTTTTGGGCTTAAATGAAATTAAATAGTTTAAATGGTAGAAAATGACAAAGTAAATTTTGAAAATATTTACGGGGCTCAGGTTTTGTAAAAATAGTTTTCAAAAGTTAAAATGCATCATTATTATGATAATATGGTTTCCCGACACGACTTTTTACGTAATTAAAACGAAATTGGCGAAATATTAATTATCAAACAATCGATAATAAAATGTAACCTATCGGGCATCCGTCGTATCTCGATCATTAGAAGTCCTTGTTGTTCATTGAATTTTGAGGAAACTCATTGTAAAACGTACGCGGGTGATTTTAAATCAAAAACTTTGATTTTAATAAATATGGAAAAATGAAATAAGAAATTTTATAATTCCAGATAATGTATTATCAATGATAATAAAATACTTAAAAAGTATAATTTATTAAAATATTACGATCTCAGGATTTTACATATAAGAATACAAGAAAATGTAATACGTTGGAAAAATCAAGAAGCACGAATAAAAGAATAAAATAATGTTGGGAAAGTACTGGTTCTTAAACGTACCACGCTCGGTCGCAAGAATTATGCGAGAGGTCTATTACCACGAGTGTCTCTCCAATCCGGTCATGGTCAAGAAGCACGATGGAAGCTGGCGCATGTGTGTGGACTTCACAGACTTGAACAAAGCTTGCCCACAAGATTGCTATCCGTTACCGGAAATCGATTGGAAGGTGGAATCCTTATGCGGGTACACTTTTAAATGTTTTTTGGACGCATATAAAGGATACCATCAAATCCAGATGGCGGAGGAAGACGAGGAGAAGACGATATTTCATACCAGTCAGGGCGTGTATTGTTACACGAAAATGCCGTTCAGACTAAAAAATGCAGGCGCGACATACCAACGACTCGTTGATAAAGACTTTGACTCACAGATTGGCCGCAACCTTGAAGTCTACTTCGACGAATTGGTTATTAAGAGCCATACAGAGGAAGAACTCCTCCGCGACGTCCAGGAGATGTTTGATACCTTGAGAAAAATCAAGATGAAGTTGAATCCTAAAAAGTGCACATTTGGGGCAACTGAAGGAATGTTCCTAGGATACATGATAAACCCGAATGGCATCAAACCTTGCCCAGAGAAAACGGACGCTGTGATACAGCTACCATCCCCTCAGACATTGAAGGAGGTACAATCACTTAATGGAAAGTTGACCGGGCTTAACAGGTTCTTATCAAAGTCCGTAGAGAAGTCACTCCCTCTATTCAAAACACTCAAGAAGTGCATGAAGGGGACTTTCGCTGGACAAGAGAAGTAGAGGAGGCGTTTGGGCAGTTCAAACAATATTTAGCGGCTCTTCCTATGCTTGTCGCCCCACGACCGAATGAGGAGCTAATCATGTACTTATCCGCTACAAACGGAGCCATAAGCGCCGTCCTCATGACTGACCGGGATTCAGTCAAGACTCCGGTCTACTTCATAAGTAGAGCATTGCAGGGACTAGAGATGAATTATGAACCAATGGAGAAGTTGGTCCTATCATTGGTCTACGCCGCGAAAAGGTTACGCCAGTACTTTCAGGCGCACCCAATTGTGCTTGTCACGGATCAGCCAATAAAGCAGATTATCTCCAGACCGGACGTGGCAGGAAGACTACAGAAGTGGAGGATCTTGCTCGGGGAACACAACATCTCTTATAGACCAAGGACCGTCTTCAAGGGCCAAATCTTGGCAGATTTCATATCGAGAAACCCGAGGAGGACGAGCCAATGGTACCAAAGGAAGAGATTCCAACTGAACCATGGGTCTTGTTAACTGATGGATCTTTTTGCACGGACGGATCAGGAGCATGCCTCATACTTAAAAATCCGGAGGGCATGGAGTTCACCTATGCATTGCGTTTTGAATTCACAGCTAGGAATAATGAGGCAGAGTACGAAGCATTGATGGCAGGTTATAAAATCGTGGCTAGGATGGGGGTACGCAACCTTGAAGCCAACGTGGACTCACGGCTTGTCACAAACCGCATCCTAGGAGGGTACGAAGCCAAGGAGGAGAACATGGTCCAATATCTGGAGAAAGTCAAGTCACTTATCGCTGGTTTTGGCAAGTTCTCTATCAAGCAGGTACCAAGAGACGAGAATAAAAAGGCGGACGCTCTTAGCAAAATCGCATCGACGAGCTTCGTCCATCTCTCAAAACAAGTGTTGGTTGAAATACTCAAGGATAAATCCATTGCAGGGGAAGAGGTCGCGACAATAGTTGATGAGGAAGAACCCACATGGATGACCCCGATCATAAACTATCTAGCAGACGAAACCCTTCTAGATGTTGAAACAGAGGCATGTCGTATTAAAAGGAAGTCACAACAGTTTGAACTCCGTTATGGTATTTTGTACAAGCGCTTATTCTTACAGCCGTGGTTACGGTGTGTTGGTCCACGCCAAGCTAGTTATGTAATTAGTGAAATTCATGAAGGTTCGTGTGGCGTGCACGCCGGTCCTAGATCAGTGGTAGCATGGGTTCTACGCATAGGATACTATTGGCCGACTATGCATCGGGACGCACGAGATATAATTCTCAAATGTAACGATTGTCAGGTGCATAGGCCAATACCGCGTCACCCAGAATAGGAGCTGACAAGCATCACATCCCTATGGCCATTTTACAAGTGGGGAATCGACATCGTAGGTCCTTTTCCTGTTGCAGCCAGAGGTGTTAAGTTCTTGATCGTGGCCATGGACTACTTTACTCGCTGGATAGAGGCTAAGGCGGTAGCTACAATTACGGGCAAACAGGTAAAGAAGTTTGTTTGGGAAAACATTGTGTTTCGTTTTGGTTTACCAGGGGAGATTATCTCGGACAATGGCAAGCAGCTTGCGGACAATCCGTTCAAAGATTGGTGCGCGACTCTTAACATCAAACGGCGTTTCGCATCAGTTAAACACCCACAAACCAATGGTTTAGTAGAACGGGCGATTAGAAGCCTAGGTGACGGTATAAAAGCGCGCTTGGATGAGAGAAGCGCCAAGTGGGTGGACGAACTACCACATGTCCTATGGGTTTCACAGAACAATGATCAAAACGGCTAATGGGGACACTCCATTTACATTAGCCTATGGAACCGAGGCAGTCATACCAACAAAGATTAAAATGCGAATAATTCGCACGGCGGAGATCAACGTCGTCACGAACGACGAGGAACTCAGGGTTAATTTAGACATGTTAGAGGAAAAAATGGAGGTATCAGCCATAAACAAAGCAAAAGCTAAGGCACGGATGAAAGCTTATTACGACTCAAAAGTCAAGGGCGTTTCCTTTCGACTGGGGGATTTTGTCTATCGTACAAACAAGGCAAGTCGCGCGGGGAACACGGGAAAACTAGGACTAAAGTGGGAAGGACCGTACAAAGTCACGAAAGCTTTAGGGCTAGGGGCGTACAAGTTGCATGACATGGAGGGCCGTGACTTGGATCGTACATGGAACATTTGCAACCTCAAAAGATGCTATCTCTAAAAGGCTACGACCTCCGCATGGACATTTCACTGTAAATAACCTCAATAAAGATCCATATAATTTTGCTTTTATGTTTTCTAGGTTCTATTTGTCTTAGGATTCTATCATTCTGTCAAAAAATCATAACCATGATAATAAAACGTCGTGGTGCTTAGCTAGCTCTACGGCTTGTTCTCGTGCAAATTGCGTATTTTGTGTGTACTTAGGATTATTTTTTTTTTACATTTTTAGTGTTATTTCTTATTCATATGCATTCATTTAGCCGTACATGTACTATACGCTCCCATGTGGATCAAGAGGATTAACTGAACCTAATAATTCAACTTCGTCGGATCATGAATCCTTACTAGACACCTTATTTACAAGACGTTGTAATAAGTTTCCGCATACCGCCCTTACATAGGGCCGGACATGCTAAAGACACACAGTGCACGTCTAGTAAACTATAGACTTGTTTTTTTAAGTCGTGATAAATCACGCATGGATACTCAATCTGATGGATATACAATTATCTAAATAAAAAAGACAAGTTTTGAATAAATACATCAAAGCACCGTAAACATTCACGGCCATAGTAGTTACAATATAAACTGTTATACAAAATATAATCCAGTGTTTAGATTCCTGGACATCCACGGACGAATATTAAAAAACATAAGTTATTGTTTATTACAAACAAAGATAATTAATGGGGTAGCATGGACTCCCCAAGCTCTTTCCTATGCTGCACTAGTGACTCAAGGGAGGATCCTTCTGGCATGGCGTGGCTCCCTGCTAGTGATGTCGCACCATGCATGGTTGAGGCTGTCACTTACACTCCATCAGACCATGGAAGATGGGCGGATCCGGAAGTGGGGGTGCGACATGTAGTATGAGACCCTTTCTTCCTCAAGGCCTGATCCATGTTAGCCTTGATGACTTCTTCCAAGCTCCTTTCTCCCTTAAGGGCCCATGGGTTCTCCAAGGGAGGATTGTCTACATATAGGGGAACCGTAAGCTAGGAATTGAAGTCTGCCTCTACACACAATTGCTCCATGACCATGTCAATGGGTGCGTCCTTCAGTGCCTCAATCTTGTCCAGCAAGGGGTACTCGACTTGGTCCAAGGCTTCCATGTACGCGATCATCTTCTTTTCGTTATCGGGTTTTTGATAGGCGTGGTCTTTGACATCCTTGCCCTGGCCTATCCATTTCGCTCCAGCTAGAAGACCCTCGTGCCTACCACTGTCAATCCCGTCGGAAACCCCATCAGCAAAAGGTTGGGCCAATTCAGGAGAGTCTGCAATCTTGTTCACGACCAACCTCAGGCCGGATCCTATCATCCATCTACGACCCGCAATTGCTGTAAGCATTTGGGGATAGAGTTCTTCATCAAAGTCGATGGCCATAGCATCTTTGCGTGTATCCAAATCCCCTAGACGCCCCTCCACGACCTTTTCATGCTCGAACATGTAGTCCACAAAGGCCAAAGCCAGCTGCTCCTCGCTCTTCACCATTAGGGTAGATCACGCTCCTGGGTAATGGCAGCCATGTCCTTTGTCAGCAACTAGGTCGATGCCTCTACGGCTGCTACCTGTTGGTGTAATAATTAATTGTTATTTTGCAAGTATTAAAATTTTCCGTGGAGGACATAAGTAGGATAGGGGCGTACCTTGTCTTTTAGAGCTTGGTCCTCGGCTTCCAGTTCTGCAATGCGGTCATCACGTGCGGTGGCATGGCTTGCCTGATCCTTTATTGTAGCCTCGGTTGTGGACAAATTTGCCTGCAGAGTGGAGATAGTCTACTCATGATCTTCCACCATTTTCTCCCTACGAGCAATTTTCCTGTCTGAGCTACTTATGTGACTCAGCGCGCCCTCAAAGCGGTGTCGCATGGCTGCGCAATGGTCAATTGGTGTGCGGTTGCCACATTTAATTGCTCTAAGAGGGCGGCGTGGGTCAACGCATTCAAATCATGCGCCAGGCTGGGTGGAGTTAAGTGGTCCATGAACTCCTTGCATTCTTCTTCTGACTCTAGCCTCGTGAACTCGTATAAATTCCATTGGGGGGTGAGGCGTTGAGCTGGCCCATCCGACTGCGGCTCTCTGAAGGAAGGAGGAGGGGTCAAAGGAGTCTCTCGCATCACGGGTGAGGTTTGTTTGCTGGTGCCTTCCTTGTGCGGTACGACCGTAGGTTCCACCCTGTTATTTAATGACTTATAAGTTTCTTCAAGATTTTACTTGGAAGTTAAACAATGAAAAAAGGTGGTTGTCTATCACTTACATTAAGGCTATCGTCGGCTCAGTGATGATAGGGGCCACGGTATTGACGGGGGGTAGCTTTCCATACAATCTTCTCTGCTTGGCTACTTGTCACGGTGGGGGGAGGCATCAGGTTGATTTCTGGCGCTGTTGTGGTGCTACCCTCTTGGTATCGAGGGTGGTCCTTACGCAACCTCTTGACAGGCGTATTGGACGCACCCACTCCATCCTTCGTTGTCTTCACAACTTTCCTCTTCAGCTTGCGCCTTTTTGTGGCGGGTTTTGGTTGTGTTGTGGAGTCAGGCTGGTTCACTGCTTCTTCTTCTTTGGATTCAAGAATTCGGTCGATTTCCTCTGACAATTGGTCTAGATTGTCATCTTGGTTCTCTGGATGAGGAGTCGTGGTGTTTTTTGCCGTGTCCTCACCACCTTCCAGTAAGAGGTTGTTGCCATCTTCGTTCAGGAAGTCCAACGACGACTTCACTATTCCTTCTTCACCCATATCAGAGTGGGGATCTTGCACTACGTCCAGGGCACGGTTAAGTTTTGGGTAGCAACAAGTAGAGGTGGCTCGTCCTGGCGTAATGGTCGAGAGCCTTCAACGACCTTTTTAGGGTCTCCTTGGCGTAAAAGACCGAATAGCCTCATCTCTGCGGACACAAGAATACAATATGTTAGTTTGAAGAAAAGCATATTCTACGTGTTTGTAAATAAAATCACCCACCCTGTCTACTGTCGTTCAAGAAGATGGGATATCTGTCCTCCCTGCCGAAGTAGTTGCGGCTGATGCCTACCAAGCACACAAAATTCTATGGTAGACCTTTGTGGAAGTATGTGCGGTGAGTATCTAATGTCATTACATCCCTACTGCTGTATGTGTTTTTTGGGGGTAGATAAATGATTGAGTCGTTTTCGTACACCCGAAAGGTTATCGTAATTCCGCGAAGTGTGAATGGAAATCCGCGTTTATGTCTCAAGTTTGATGCTCGAATAAAAGAGTTTTGATTTTAATATATTGAAACTACTAAAATTAACAACAAAATATTAATCGAGAAAAGCAACAATTATATTATGAATATTAAGCTACAAATATCAACTAACAGTAATAAGCATGCTAAACTAAACAAGCATAAATAAAACTACTCTAATCACGATATTAAAGCTAAACATCAAAAAAGCAACAATAACAATCATATTTAAGATAACGATGATAAGGAAAGAGATAAGAGATAATAACCTGTATGACGAACCGAAGATGATAAATTATCCACCCGATCAAATAACTAAATTAAATACAAAGTTTATTCTTTCAAAGTTTTTATCAAATAATTAGTGGATAAAGTTGTCAGTTTTATCAACTAACCACCGAGATAAAAGCAAATCAAGCTTTAAACTTCAAATGCAAATTTAGCTAAAAGACCCATAAAGCTCCTTGCCAAAAGATGAAACGGGTTTGCCGAGATCAAAAGACATCAAACGGTTAACGACATATAAACTAATCGACATTTTAAAAACTTTATAAAAGCTACTTTATTATAAAATCTAAACTTTATATAATACTTAAAAGGACCAGATTGATTTAAACAATATAAACTAATTCAATTACAAAAGAAAACTTCTTATCAGACTTTAAGAAACAAGTTTGTGAAAACACTTTACTAAAAACTATCTAATTAAATTGTTTTCATGAAGTAAACTACGAATTGTTAAGAGTGAAAAGGAAACAAAATGGCAAAATGACTTAAATATATGTAACTAAAGTGACTAAACCAAATGTAAATGCAAGAAAATAAGATTAAATAAAGCAAACAAAGTTTCCATTTACTATTATACTACTAGTAACAAAAACTAGTAAAATGAAGCAATTCATTTGCTGATGATGAACATACCCTAATATGTGGGGTACATCAGTCGATTGATGGATACCAACGATAACACAAATAGACAATCCGAATTAAAAATCAACATCAACTTAACCCGAAATAACCACTATCAATAACAGTAACACTGAATGAAAATATTCACAACCAAATCTAAAGCTTCATCAATCGTAACTATCATTAACCGAATCCTAACACAACCTTTAAACATAAATAAAAACGAAATTTGGAATAACATCTACCGAAACTTCGAACCAAATCTGTAACCTTTGAAATAATCTCCGAATCAAAATAAATGACCATCAAATTCAAAGCAACTTAAAACTGAAACTAAATCTTCATAAAACCGAAATCGCAAGTTTCATCAACATAAATTCTGTTCACTAATAGAACTAAGAATAAGAACAATAGAATTTAAAACCTACAACTAAATCTTACCCTACTCCTATCTAATGAATACCGAATGTAAACAAAGAAAATAAAAAGATATAAAGTAGTCTCTCAAAACTAGATCTCGATCTAATCTTTTAAAGCAGACAAGATTTTTTTTCAGTGGGCTTGTGGCTTGTGGGCTTTTAAAAATGAAATTGGGCCTTCCATCTTTACTGGGTTGCAGTTGTTTGATATATTAATGGGTCGGTTCGACCCATTTAAATGGTGTCGGGCGGCCTAATAAAACATAAATGCACCGTCAAACTCGATTTTCCGTGCTCTTTCCATATCTTGTGCTCGTTTTTGGCTCTTTGGCTTCGTTTTTGCTCTTTTTCTTCATATCCGTACCTATAATAAATAACACATTTTAAACGATATATGCACTAAAAGTACACTTTTGCTATTTATTATGCCATAAACGAAGGGAGATTAGCACTGAAAACACGAATATCTACGTGTTCAACACACCCCTACACTTAAACGTTGCTTGCCCCCAAGCAACTATTATCACAAACGTTAAGATCAAAAACAATTTAAAACCACTTTATTCGAAATCGACTTGTTTATAAAAATAAAAATAAAAATCATTGTCACCCGCCATGCTCGACTTTTTATTCAATGTATAAGGGTCATAGAACGGGAAACACGTAAATTGGGTGTCTCCAGGGAATAAATATCGTCATGCTCTTTTTAATACTCCCAACTAAGCTAAGACTCTTTGTGCAAACGTTTTAGCAAAATGCTAACACTACTTATACTAATAACCTATGTAAATATAACTTTTCACTCCCACAATTATAAAAGACTAGGCAAGTGTGTTCAGTTTCAAATTTTTGATCGTTCAAATCGATATTTATTATGATTGCTAATCATCTAAGTCGAATATTAGACTCACCAAGTATCATGAGATTTAAGAATAAAAAATGACCTTTCCCATGTAGCGGCTTTCTTCTCGGAACGTCCCAACCTCATCGGTTAAGTGCCCGGGCTTTTGACACCCCATGGAGAATAGTACCGGGATTGGCGGGATTTTGAAATCAAAGATCTTGAAATCACCGCTAAGCTAATAAAAGACACTTAGATGAAAAACAACGACAATAATTAGAGAATGAAGATTCAAAGGAGAGATCACTTCATGTAGCGACTTTCTTCTCAACTTGTCCTTTAGCAAAGCTTAGGAGACCAGGTTTTTACACCCTCGAGAATAGTATCGGAGCTCACGGGACCTTTGACTTCTACACTCTCTAATACCGTCTAAACTCTTATAAAAAATTGACGAATTCTAGTTCAACTTCGGATTTAAATTTAAGAAAAAGCAAGTTTCTCACAATTATAATTAAAGCAACAAAAACGCTTATTCGACTCTAACTCTATTGAACACTTTTTTTCTTTTTTTTTCAATTTTTTTTCTTTCTTTTTCTTCCTTTTTTTTTGATTTTCTTTTTTCTCTCTTTTTTTTTCTTTTTTTTTCGATTCGATTTTTTTTCAACATATTTATTCAAGCAACATTATTTCAATTTTTAAGAAAGTATGCTTTCACTCAAATTTTTAAATAAAAAGTTGAACTTGGACTCTATATCAAGATTGTAAAAGAATTTATTTTGCATAACAAAACGATTTTTAACGTTAAAAGGCTTGAAAAAACACACTTATTTAGTCTAGTTATAATCTAGGAGGAAAAGCCACATGTTACTCATATAAGCTCTAAATAGAACCAACTACTCCACGTTTAACATTTTCATTTGCACAATTCCTAAAAGCTTAGTCTAAAAGTAAAGGGAGCAGCCAGATCAACACTCTGGCAGAGTCAGGATCCCCTTTGTTCTAGCCTACGGGACAAGTCAATCACGCACAGTAAAAAACGTTTTAAAAATAAAAATAAAATTAAATAAAAAACAAACACACATTTGATCAAAATAGGATGCAAGAGGGCAAACAAGTAGGCATGAACATGATCAATATGATATAAACCCCCCCATACACTTAGAACCGAACATTGGCCACAATGTTCAAAAGTGATAAGGTGCTACCCCTACACTTAAGAACACAAAAGGCTAGTGCTAGAATTCCAAGTGTAAGAAGGAGAACGCAATCAGATATGTATGGATAAAGATGAGAACTAAGTACTCCCCTGATATAGACATGAAGATCGATCAAAGACTGAATGAAGAAGATGATGGAAAACATCAACATCAACCCTCTGAAAGTCTTCTCGATCAAAGGGAACCCTGCACACAAAAACAAATACCACCAAGCACACATGGAGAGAAACACACCCCTACACTTATGTTAGAAACTAGATATAAAGGATAGATCCTCGGGTTGCCTCTCGAGAAGCGCTTGTTTTTGTTAACCGAGCCACGAGCCTGACTCGACCCTGAATTAAATGGTCCATGGGGGAGCAAGAGAATCACCACTGGCTCAAAACAGATATGCCAGGGTCAAAAATCGTATCCTCATTACTGGATGAGAATAAAGAAGAAGAATCCACAATATAAGTCAAGAAAAGCAGAAGGATTCTTATAACATACGAGAAATAGGTATAAAGGCGATCCTTAAGAATACTCGTCTTCGCCAAGGGCGGGAGGGTGGGAGAAAAAGATATCAAAGTGTCACCCGAGGACACTTGATAGAAAATCAAAGCAAGAGTCGATGGGGTAACCGGTAAAACATCACAAGTAATAGCAACATCAACGTCTCCTCCAAGATCAAAACACTCATCCTCATTTCCCGGTATGAAACGAGGAGAGTAAAAGTGATACATCACCCGCTTGGGCGTGCACAAGGTAGGACGGGGTGGCAACATAATATGAGAAATATCAGAAGAAATATCTACCACCCGCGTCACCTCTCCAGACCGAATCAAATAGAAGGTAGGGTTAGATCTCTCCACCTCCTCGATGGGAGGTGGCATGGCTAACAAAGAATGCTCATCAATAGCAAGATAGTCGGAGCTATCAATGTCCTCAATCCCCTCTTCAAAGAGAGGATTCACCTCACTAGAGATGTAGGCGTCATCAAAATCAAATAAAGGGTTCAAATAAATCTTGAAATTTTCTTTCAGAACGTCTTCATCGGATAGTGACTCATCATCACAAAAAGTAAAATCATCATCGAGATCAAAAAGAGGATTAGAGAAAGCCAAAGAATCATCTCC
This sequence comes from Glebionis coronaria, assembly GCA_025667525.1. Taxonomy (NCBI): domain Eukaryota; kingdom Viridiplantae; phylum Streptophyta; class Magnoliopsida; order Asterales; family Asteraceae; genus Glebionis; species Glebionis coronaria. Next base: position 188,465,296 of record CM046880.1, read on the forward strand.
CAAGATGTCAGTGGGAGGTAATGAATCATCACTAGAAAGAGATTCACACTAACTATCACTATCGGAAGCAACCGTAGGCTCACTTTGGATTGGAATAAGAATCTCATCACAAGGAATAGTGATAAGACCCTCATCCCCCATGATGAGAGAAGCATCGGTCTCCGTAGTGGAAGAATCGAGAATAGGAGTGGTAGTCTCACATGATGGATCGAGATCGTAAATATTATCCTCGTCATCATCATAACAATAAGGACTGAAATTATGTATAATTGAAGTTCGTTTTCTCAGTTCTTAACAAATTGAAAGTCCTAACAAGATCGGGTTTATAATCGTTTTTGGTTGGTAAGGTTATTTGGCTTTGCTATGTCTATTTGAACAATCAAGTAAAAATGAAAAATATTAACTACGTAAACGTAAAACAAATTGTCAAATACCACATTTTTTATTCAACAAAAGACAAAAATTGTATATCTATGAAAGTTAAGGGCTAAAAATGTAAATTTTGAAAATTAAAGTGCTTGAAATGTAAAAACAGTTAACTATAAGGACTAATTGTGCTCAAATAACTAACAAGTAACTAACTTTAACAAACTAGTAAAACTGTCTAACCAACTTTGTAAAGTTCCAAAATTATAAGGACTGATTATTTGCAAAACCTAATTAAGTGGAAAATTAGCTAGAAATGAAAACAGATACAAAACCAAAGGACTTGAATGCAATTAAATGGATAATTCTCACAAAAACGGGCTAAGAAGAGAAATAAGCTTGTTTAAGCTGAATTCTCAACCAAATAAGCTCTAATTAATTGCAAAAGACTTAAAATCCAATAATACCTAGGCCCGTAGAAGGAATTAAGCTAAAACTAAGTGAAACTCAAATAAGTTATTCTTAATAAGCCAATATTAAGCTAACTGATAAGCCAAACGTGATAATCTAATTTTCTTATCAAAACTTGTTAATCAACTCATAAGAAGCAAGGAATTTCTTTCCTTCTCCAAAATGATCAACTAGATAAGCTGGAATATGAAAATAAGCTAAAAGAGTGTTTCTTTGACTTTCGTCGACCAAATTTTCCAAAAAGCTGAAAATTTCCAAACTTATCCAGGAACACTATCTAAAAAGGTTTGTGAAAGAAAATTGGAAAGTTTATGAAGTGGAAATGCTTGAATGAGAAAACAGTATGACACTTCACCACAGAGAATGAGATATGCTCAAGTGCTTAATCAAATGCTTATTTCTATATCAAAACTAGATACTGTAGATTTTCCTTTAACACACTAAAACTACAGATATTGAGTGATGATTAGAAGCTTTTTTGAAAGAGTTTCATCAAGAATTAAAGAAATGCTAATGATTTGAAAATCACTACTTTCTGAAAACTTGCTTAACAAGAACTGGCCCAGACCTTTTTAAATGCCAATTGCCTGTTTGATTAAAAACTTGACTTGAAAACTATGTAAACTCGTTTGCTATGACTGAATGACTGAAACAGAACCAATATTAACCAATTAATAACACTTGAACTCAGATTAAATCCTACTCCCAAACACTAGTTATCTGAATTTTATCAAACTTTTGTGAAGGAAATTTGAGTTAAAAGCTGAACTGATTCAAAACGAGTACCAAGCTAAGTTCAGTAACTAAAATGTGATGAATTAAAACTAATTCCAAGCTATGAAACAGACTTACACTAAAAATGATTTAATAAGCTAGAATGACTGATTTTAAAGCAAACAGGAATGCGAATTAAGCTAGTGATCAAATGCTATACTACAATTAAGCTACTCAAACATCAATATCAACTCAATAACAGTCTAAACACACTTTATCATGCAATCAAACAAGTCTTTATCTAGGAATTAAGCATGCAGGCAACATTTTAGAGGAACAAAAATGCAGATATTGAAACCTTTAAGCATAGGCCTCCATTGGGGAGTAGAGAAGCGCTGTGCTTTTTAACCAGTGCTAAACCACCACCTTAGCACTGAAATCAACTAATCAACAGCTACCATCATCTTAATCACCATTAATGAGCTTGAAAGCTTCAAAATCTACTCAACTGGAACTGGTTGAATAGGATAAGCAAAGCAGCTACAGAATCCTCACAATTAGCTATTCATGATCAATTATGATCATAATAAGCTAACATCATCAACAGAATAACAAGATTGTAGGAATGAATAGTAGATTTAGGAGATGAAAAGATGAACTTTTATTGATTGAGTGGGAAAAGTTGTTACAAAGCTAGAAAAGTAGTTACAACTACTAACAGACTCAAGAGATTGTCAGTCTCTTGAGCTGTGAAGCTAATCCTAACTGAACTGAGAGAAAAAGGAAAAGTGTGTGTGTTTTCACACTTTCTACATTACATCAAAATGAGAGCTATCTAGGGGTATTTATAGAGTGCAGATGAGAGTTGGCGAGGGAGAGTGTGACAACCGCGGTTTTGAGGTTCGTCACTTAATTTTATTTTGTGCTAGTTACGTGTCTTTACGTGTTTATGTGCTAATTGGTGTGTATAGATTGTGGTTTGGATATCGTTTTCGGTACGGGGTACCTTGTGAGTGAAACGATGTGTGATGATTTCATGTTCACGAGCTCACAAGGTAGTGACTATGAAATGAGATGGTGTTATTTAGTGGTTTACGTATACGTATATGTATTATAGAAAATCGTATTTTTACGATTTACGGTTTAGCATTTTGAGGTCTCTGATGAGGTGTTTAGTCATGTGAGTATTTTTCGGGATGGTTTTAACACATTTAGGACTTAGTTATAAAGTTTATTTCAAAATTTGAGATTTTTTTAAAACTGTATATTTTACGTCTTTTAGGGTAAACACGTAAATTTGACTAGTTTTACGGTTTTGAGGTTTTGGAGGTTTTAGGAGCTGAAATAAATTAAGGAAAATTAAGGTAATATTAATAATATATTAATTAATAATAAAATAAAAAAAAACGAAAATTAAGGGGGTGATGGGGGGTTTTGGACGCAAGAGAAGGAGAAGAAAAAGGAAAAAAAAAAAAGGAAACAAGGCTTTTATAATTGGGTAAGGATTCTTTTGTTTAACCATATAATGTTTTATTTGGACCAAAACACATCTTAATCCCTGGAGCAAATAGAAATCACGATCACTTGGAGAAAATTAGGGTTCTTCATAAAATATTGGCTTCCATTAATCTTAAGGTAAAACCTTCATAACCCTTTTCATTTAAATTGTTTTAATGTTTTTTTTAATCATCTTATGATGGATTTAGGTTAGGGTTTAAATTAAAAACAGTATATTAATGATATATTAATGATATTATAATGATTAAATAAATTAGGGCTTGTAATTAGTGGGATTATGGGTAATTAATTAGGTTAATTTAATTAAACCCGTTTTTAAAAACTGGGCAGAATTTAGGGTCAATTGTTTTGATCATATAGGGAGTTATACAAACTCTTATTTTGCGATCCAAGTATCCCTGGAAAGGTAATTGAAGTGGCTTTCAAATTCAAGAAACGAGAACTAAATTGGAGGTTGTGAAGTGGGTCAAAAACAGGTTACAACAGTCGGAGGTCAAAACAGTTTTGAAATCAGCCTGTTTTCTTTTAATGTTTTGGGTTGTTTGGGGTACTTAGGGTTGTATTGGGACTTTCAAACGAACATGGGAGTTGGTTTATATATTATAGGAAGTATCTGCATTGGGGCTAAGAATGTGGGTTAGGGTAAGACCCCCTAATCATAACAAACTTTTTGTATGTTCAAAATCAGTAAAATCCGGATAGACGAAAGTATATATATATATATATATATATATATATATATATATATATATATATATATATATATATATATATATATATATATATATATATATATATATATATATATATATATATATATATATATATATATATATATATATATATATATATATATATATATATATATATATATATATATATATATATATATATATATATATATATATATATATATATATATATATATATATATATATATATATATATATCGGGGCCTTAACAGTAGCTTTAAGGTTGGGGCAAAGAGGAGGATTTAGCTAACATATGAAAGGGCATAGGGTTTCCTTTACAGAGATCATGGGTATGTTTAGGTGGGCGTTTGGCTTATAGTTTGGAGACCTAAAAACCAAGACTATTTGGGGTAAAATGTTAACGGGACGGGTTATGAAGTAAACTAAGTTAAGGGCTTTATAGAGGGGTGTAATGAGATGCTTAGAGCATATAAATGAGGTATATATATGTGAGAGGGTTAGATGTCCATCATAGGTTGATGAGCCGTCTTAGTGATTGGTTCATGTTTTGATTATGTGTTTTTGGTTTGTTAGCTTTTTGCTAGTGCGCGGACTTTTGGAGAAGCTCAATTAGGTGAGTTTCATATTCCCATGTCTACTAATATTTTGACTTCTAGACGGGATGGAAGAGACACTGTCTTGTTTTAATAAATTATGCTGTGAATGTTTTGTGTTTGGTGATGGACTTGTGTGTACTTATGTGATTAACTACTAATTGATTCATGATTGTTTTGTGATTTGACTTCGTACCAAGGGAATGTTGACAAGGCAGGGCCTTGGGATTGGTTCATAGGTGTATGGGCGCCTATGGGACCATGGTTATTGGTAAGGCGGGGAGCCTTGGAAATTGTGGTTATTGGTAAGGTTTGGTGCTTTGGATTTGTGGTGATTGGTTAATCTTGAATGCTAGTTATTAATACATAATTGTAACACATTGTTCATATGTTCATTTGTTAGTGGTTGTTGTTCACAGCTTATGGTTTGTTTTGGCGTTGGAGTCTAAACCTATGACTCTTACCAACTTTATGTTGACGTGTTTTAGTGTCTCTTTCAGGTGAGAATGTGGTTAAGCTTGAGGATAGAAGTGGCTAGATTTGGATGCATTAGGATTGCATTTAGAAGGAGATCCCCGTTCCTTCTTAGTTATTTTATGTGTTTTGAATAAGTGATACTGTTGGCACCTATATGTTTGCTTTGTTTATGTTGATTATTTGTCTCGGGTAAGTGGTAGGACTGTTACCTACTTACCTAGACTCCTGCATTGTTAAGATATTGTCATGACATTTGTGTCACCATTTTATGACATTTCTTATTTCATTTAGTTATCTCTATAGACACGCCATGTTGTGATGATATCCATACGTCGCGCCCCATATTCCGCCATGGTGGGGTGTGACAGAATGGTATCAGAGACAATGGTTATAGAGAATTAGGTTGCCTAGTCTAGTAACCTAGTCTATAGCTTTAGGGTCCCTGCATATAGGCGTCATAGGAGTATGTGTGCATTTTATATTAATTTGGATGTTATTGGTTTTTACTTGCGATGTTTGTTAAGTTTTGACTAGTATGGGTTGAACCATAGTAGTTCATACTTAGCCACATGTTATTTTATTTTCGGGTTGTGACTAATGCGGGTTGAACCATAATCGTCCACGCTAGTCATTGTTGTATTTTGCTTAAATTGTACATAATAGTACATAATTTGGTACAAGGTAGTTTCTATCTTTTGTTGAGTTATTTTATGTACCTGAGGTATGTTATTTTTCTTTTAATGTTTAAGTCATGTTCCCTAAGAATCGTGTGGTGGTTCGAGTTACTAGGAGTACATGGGTAGGAAGGATTTTAAGGTGTTTCCATTCTGATGGGCGACATGACTTATAACTGATTATGTTTTCGTTTTGAATTTAGTCTATGCTGTTTTAGCTAGACTATGGATTTCTGTATTCCTAGAGTTTTACTATGTTATTTTAATAGATGGAGTTTTAGACCTTATTGGTTATGTGGTTATGTGCTTAGGTGAGTTGATGGATTTATGTGTTATGTGTTGTATTGATTCTTATAAGTGTCATCATAGGAGGGAGTGCATTGGGGAAAGGGTAATTGTATAAGTATGGTGGCCAACATAGTTATACAAGTACCACAACTTCAATGGGTTCCAAAGTATGATTGCATGAAAGAGGGTTAGTACATGCTTGTATATGATGAGATGTGGATTATTGGTATATTTATAATATATGGGTTTATGTAACGGTTGCCTACGATATGGATATTTTTGAGTGTGTTATTGTTTTGGGTTATAGCCATGTTGTGTGATTATGGGATCACACGATATGGACTGGTATTAGTGATGGGTTTTATGCCTTGTGGTAAGATGGTGGTTACTCGTAGAAAAAAAAACGAGTGTATGACGCGATTGGTTGATCTGATATGTATGGTAATGAGTATGTTTTGGTTGATTTATTAGGTATATATATGCGGATGTATATATACTACTATGTGTTAAGTTATGGTATATGGTCGTTCACTAGTTATTATAACTTGAACGTACCTTGTGTTTGTTTATGTTTTATGGTGCTGGAGTTTGATGGAGTTCCAACGACGTTTTGAGTCTTTTGATGTGTGTCTACATTCGTGTATGTATTTTAATTAATGAGAACTACTAAATTTTCTTGCAAATAAGTCTGGCTAATTATGGGAAAACGACTTTGAAAATAATTTGTAAGTGTGTGGTATGATAACGTGACTTACATATTTTTTTTAAAGTTTGTGGTAGTAAGTTATAAAACAATTTGTCTTGAAAATAATTGAATATTTTTCTATGTAACATGTGATAATACATTTTAAAGGGGTAAAGAAATTTTACAAAAAAAAATTTCTTAAGTGGAGTTAAAATTTTAGAATTATTTAACTAGACGGAAAGAGTAAAAAGGGAGATTTTATTATAGTAATGATAGTAATAATACCACACCTTTTAAATTTGTAGTAGTTTAGTTATAACCAGCCTAAATGGATTTTATAAGATAATAATAATAATAATATAGAATAGAATGAAAAAAACACTGTATTTTATAAACATGTATTGGTTTCATTATAACAAGTGAAATAAGTTTAATATGGGTAAACAAGATAATGGTTAGAATAAGATTGTAGTATACTAACTAGTTGATATCAAAGATGAGTTTATTGTTCAAAATGAGTATGATTGATTTTAGTAGTATTGAAGTTTGGTTCTTATGAGAAGTAACTAATTGGGACGAAAGTTTAAAAATTTTCTAAGGTATCGAGATTTGGTTATACTAATCGTGAAGAGTCTAAATTTTTCGTTGTTGGCACACTCCATTGATCTTTCGGATTACATTGTTTTGTTTTCAGTTGTTTTGGCTAGGGTTCGTTTTAACCTATATTTTATTGGGACACGATTGTTTGGAATTCTTTTGTTACACGTCATGGCTGATTTAGTTATGCGGTTGTGGAAAACGTTAGGATGAGAGGATAGAGTACGGTTGGATATTAGAATGGAGAAATGTGTCTTGGTTTAAAGGTTGTGTTGAAGGAATGATTAAGATTTGTGGAGTTTGGAAACTTAGATGGGTTACGGGAATAAGAGAGTAAGTAAAGTTAGTTGACTGGTAGTTGGAACGAGAAGTCATGCTATGAGAAGTTGGTTGAAGTACCATTAGGAGATTGATGAAAGTACTAGCGGATGTGAGGGTAGAGTAGAAAGTTTATACTAATGGAAAGGTTGGGTAAATAACACGCAAGGGATTGGTATAGTTATGGAGGCAAGGTAGTAGTAGACACGTGAAGGAAAACAGGAATGTGAAAGAATGATTGGTAGGAGACTGATTAACAGTGAAGTACAACAAGTAAGGAAGAGTGAGCCATTGAGGGGTTGAAGTACTTTTAGAAATATTATGGTAGATGAGTTGAAGTTAGAAGCTACTGGTAGTGTGAAGTTCCTAGGTAACATCATGGAGACGAGAAGGAGTGCGTAAAGAGCTACATCACGAAGCAAGGAGCTGAAAGGACTACGTGTCGGCTGCAAGAAGGATGCAAGATATTTCGAAGGAGTCACAAAAGTTGCGAGGACTGGAAAGGTGACAAGAACTATGATGGGATATTTACGTATGGTTCGTGACGAAGAAGGGCAGATCGAGTATCAGAGTGAAGCTGAGTTGAATAAGTTTCGTGGAGAAGTGATTAGAGAGTCGGTTTTGTGAAGGTGTTATGAAAGATCTTTGGGATAGATAGATATGCATTATCCAATGCACTAGTGATTTCCATAGATTTGATGAATGAAGTATGTAATTTTTGTTGGACGGGATAGTGTAGGAATAAGGGAGAACCATGGAAGGAGAGAACCAAGTATTCCTAGAAGATGATGATTGGAAATACCTCATGTTGGGTGCAAGATCAAAGTAGAAGTATGAGATTTGAATAAGTATTCAAAATACGGCTTAGTAGACAAATGGAAACTAATGTGGGTATAAGATGAGAGTGTGATCCGCATGGAATCACATGAAACTCTAGTCTGATCCTATTAGGAGGGAGTAGGAAAACTGGTTGGGAGAAAAAAAACAAGTGAAGCTACTTGGAAAATTTTGGTGTATAGATAACTAGATAGACTTAGTTAGTGGAACTGGATTGTTATATCTGCCTAGAATGCTAGAGGCATTTGGGGTACGAGACGTAGAGAATGATCTATACAGATCATGAACGTCTCCAACACATATTTAATCATCTTGATTGAACATTTGGAAAAGGTGATGGGTGGAGTTAAGTGATGAAAGAAAATTGCAAGGCCAAGTACCATCTGGGAAAGGCAAGCATGGTTGATGAGATATGGAATAAGAAGAATGAAGTGAAGCTGAGACGAACTTAAACTATATGGATGACGTATTAGGGTGGTTTGGATGAAGGATGTAGGTTACACGAGTTGAGTTGTCTAAAGCAGAGAACGCGTCAACATGTATGTTGCATGGCTTGGACAATTATATGGAGAAAAGGGACGTAGACTATACTTCCTACATAGATAGGAGTAGCTTAGAAAGGGCGATGTAAGGACGAAATTGGTGAAAGGGATACATAATGGGGTGGAGGAATAAGTACGACGAGATTTGGGTGATAGTCGATAGACTAACTAATTCATCCCATATTTCAAGAGGAATGAGAAGTCACGTAGTTGAGAAGTTGGAAGGATTGCGTACGGATGTGATGGAATAGAGGGTTTTGCGTAAAAGTTAGCCTAATATGTATGGAATGCCTTATGAAGGATTATGGCAAGGGAAGAAACGATGGGAAGCATCACATCGTGATGTATGTAGGAGTTGAGGAAGAAGAAGGAAGTGTGTATAGAAGCGAAGCATGAATGAAATAGGTCGAGATAGGAACCGAAGGTAAAACTTTGGTAGATCTTAATGAGTAGAATAAAGCACAACGCAGGCTAATACTATCGTAGTGTGGAAAAAGAAATGGCACTGACCTATACTAATTGTTTGGGAGGCTTAGTATCGATAATCGAATGGATGAGGAGTTATAGGTGTGATGTGCCATAGGGACGAAGGGCTTGGTCTAACTGAGACAAGATGAGGAGCAATATGACCTTGAAGGTAAGACATTGTGTAGGTATAAAGGGAGTGTTGAGTATAAAAAAATCATGAAGAGAAGTGAGAAAGAAGTGTATAGGTGCCACTAATGAGCTATCCAAATTTAATGGAAGTAGTTGTAGCATGGGTTTGGATGGCAGTTGACAGACTAACTGAGATAACCGTCCTTTTGATGATGTGTATAGATCATAAGTTGATTTGGATTGGAAGAACTAATGGATATGTGAAAGACCGTCATAGGTCACTTTGAAAGGAAATTGGAATTTTTAAGTAGGTTGGGGTACGGACTAAAGGGAGTTGATGAACATGATTGGATATGAGTATATCCAGCTAACTGGAAAAGGATGGGCAAGTGAGATATTTATACAACCTTAGGAGTTATACTGAGGGCATGAGTGATTGATTTAGAGGGAGTTAGGAAACTCTTTAGCGATGGCTGAGTTTTCATATAATGATAGTTATCATACTAGAAGTCGATAAATGCCATTTGAGGCACTATATGAAAGGATAGGGTGAGTTGTCCCCATTGTGGACTAGAATTGGTAAAAGAGGCTACTAATGTGGTAATGGTGTTTGTGGAAAGGGATGAGAGCAACAAGGGATGCTATGTTGAAAAGGAGGAAACCACTAGAGTTTAGTGACAAAGTTATGTAGGAAGTTTAACCCATTTATGTAGTGTTTTGTAGGTCCATTTATGATCTTTGGAAAGATCGGACCAGTAGCTTATGAGCATAGAATTACCTGGGGGAAATGAGTGGTATACATGTTATATCTCGTGTATTAAGATTGGTAAATGTTGTTTGAGAATGCATATTTGCATGTACGGTTATTCGGGATTTGTGTTAATAAGGGTTTGTGTTATCAAAGAGTCATTTGTGAGATTTATTGACTGTGAGGTCAAGAGTTTGGAAATGAATTTAAATATTGTTGGTTAGTATATGTGGTAATTTGAGATTTGAACTAAAGTTCACGTGGAAATAAGAGGAGTTCATTTAGAACAAGTATCCTCAGTTGTTTGCTAATGGTATGTTTGATCCTAAGGAGTAAATCTCGGGACGAGATTTCTATTAGGAGGGAGTGATGTGACAACCGCGGTTTTGAGGTTCGTCACTTAGTATTATTTTGTGCTAGTTACGTGTCTTCACGTGTTTATGTGCTAATTGGTGTGTATAGATTGTGGTTTGGATATCGTTTTCGGTACGGGGTACCTTGTGAGTGAAAAAATGTGTGATGATTTTATGTTCATGAGCTCACATGGTAGTGACTATGAAATGAGATGGTGTTATTTAGTGGTTTACGTATACGTATATGTATTATAGAAAATCGTATTTTTACGATTTACGGTTTAGTATTTTGAGGTCTCGGATGAGGTGTTTAGTCATGTGAGTATTTTTCGGGATGGTTTTAAGACATTTAGGACTTAGATATAAAGTTTATTTCAAAATTTGAGATTTTTTTTAAAACTGTATATTTTACGTCTTTTACGGTAAACGCGTAAATTTGACTAGTTTTACGGTTTTGAGGTTTTGGAGGTTTTAGGAGCTGAAATAAATTAAGGAAAATTAAGGTAATATTAATAATATATTAATTAATAATAAAATTAAAAAAAACGAAAATTAAGGGGGTGATGGTCGGTTTTGGACGCAAGAAAAGGAGAAGAAAAAGGAAAAAAAAATAAAAAAGGAAACAAGGCTTTTATAATTGGGTAAAGATTCTTTTGTTTAACCATATAATGTTTTATTTGGACCAAAACACATCATAATCCCTGGAGCAAAGAGAAATCACGATCACTTGGAGAAAATTAGGGTTCTTCATAAAATATTGGCTTCCATTAATCTTAAGGTAAAACCTTCATAACCCTTTTCAATTAAATTGTTTTAATGTTTTTTTTAATCATCTTATGATGGATTTAGATTAGGGTTTAAATTAAAAACAGTATATTAATGATATTATAATGATTAAATAAATTAGGGCTTGTAATTAGTGGGATTATGGGTAATTAATTAGGTTAATTTAATTAAACCCGTTTTTAAAAACTGGGCAGAATTTAGGGTCAATTGTTTTGATCATATAGGGAGTTCTACAAACTCTTATTTTGCGATCCAAGTATCCCTGGAAAGTTAATTGAAGTGGCTTTCAAATGAAAGAAACGAGAACTAAATTGGAGGTTGGGAAGTGGGCCAAAAACAGGTTACAACAGTCGGAGGTCAAAACAGTTTTGAAATCAGCCTGTTTTCCTTTTATGTTTTGGGTTGTTTAGGGTACTTAGGGTTGTATTGAGACTTTCAAACGAACATGGGAGTTGTTTTATATATTATAGGAAGTATCTGCATTGGGGATAAGAATGTGGGTTAGGGTAAGACCCCCTAATCATAACAAACGTTTTGTATGTTCAAAATCAGTAAAATCCAGATAGATGAAAGTATATATATATATATATATATATATATATATATATATATATCGGGGCCTTAACAGTAGCTTTAAGGTTGGGGCAAAGAGGAGGATTTAGCTAACATATGTAAGGGCATAGGGTTTAATTTACAGAGATCATGGGTATGCTTAGGTGGGCGTTTGGCTTATAGTTTGGAGACCTAAAAATTGGGACTGTTTGGGGTAAAATGTTAACGGGACAGGTTATGAAGTAAACTAAGTTAAGGGCTTTATAGAGGGGTGTAATGAGATGTTTAGAGCATATAAATGAGGTATATATATGTGAGAGGGTTAGATGTCCATCATAGGTTGATGAGCCGTCTTAGTGATTGGTTCATGTTTTGATTATGTGTTTTTGGTTTGTTAGCTTTTTGCTAGTGCGCGGACTTTAGGAGAAGCTCAATCAGGTGAGTTTCATAGTCCCATGTCTACTAATGATTTTGACTTCCAGATGGGATAGAAGAGACACTGTCTTGTTTTTATAAATTATGCTGTGAATGTTTTGTGTTTGGTGATGGACTTGTGTGTACTTATGTGATTAACTGCTAATTGATTCATGATTTTTTTGTGATTTGACTTGGTACCAAGGGAATGCTGACAAGGCGGGGCCTTGGGATTGGTTCATAGGTGTATGGGCGCCTATGGGACCATGGTTATTGGTAAGGATGGGAGCCTTGGAAATTGTGGTTATTGGTAAGGCTTGGTGCTTTGGATTTGTGGTGATTTGTTAATCATGAATGCTAGTTGTTAATACATAATTGTAACACATTGTCCATATGTTCATTTGTTAGTGGTTGTTGTTCACAGCTTATGTTTTGTTTTGGCGTTGGAGTCTAAACCTACGACTCTCACCAACTTTATGTTGACGTGTTTTAGTGTCTCTTTCAGGTGAGAATGTGGTTAAGCTTGAGGATAGAAGTGGCTAGATTTGGATGCATTAGGATTGCATTTAGAAGGAGATCCCCGTTCCTTCTTAGTTATTTTATGTGTTTTGAATAAGTGATACTGTTGGCACCTATATGTTTGCTTTGTTTATGTTGATTGTTTGTCTCGGGTAAGTGGTAGGACTGTTACCTACTTACCTAGACTCCTGCATTGTTGAGATATTGTCATGACATTTGTGTCACCATTTTATGACATTTCTTAATTCATTTAGTTATCTCTATTGACACGCCATGTTGTGATGATATCCATACGTCGCGCCCCATATTCCGCCATGGTGGGGTGTGACAGAGAGTGACGTGTTGCCTCCAATCCCAAGCTTCCACGTGGCTTTATTCTGTTAATTGCAATTTCTGATGAAGAACACATTTGGGCCTTTTTGATTGACTGAATTTCATCTTAATTGGATAAGTGGGCTGAATTCGTCTCTTGATTTTGAACACTTTTCATGTTTACATCTTCTTCTGAAATGCATTCTAGCTCAAAGTCGTCCCTGGGTTCTTGGTTGAAGAAGGAGGACACGTGTTTTGTTTTATTGGGCAAATAAAGAGCACACGGATCATTATCTATTTTAGATAAAAGTAATATTGAGTGGCGAAATCCCATTGGTTGAGAACTAGAAAGTGGAAGTTACTGTTGGGATTTTGCTATTAATGGGAAAACGGCGCTAGTGGCCAGCTGGCAATCCTTGTGACTGAATTCTTAGCCTCTCATTGGTCCATTCCTTTACACACGGATTAAGCACTAAATAACTTCCAAAAATGGCAGAATTAACCCCTCAACTTTGGCAGTTTGATCTTTTGAGCTATAATCTTCATTCTTTTGGCAAAATCAGTCCTTTAGCTTGCATTTTTGAACATTTGATCCCTTTGACTTTGTTGACTTGATAGTTGACCAGGTTTGACTTTGATCTTGACTTTGACAAATTTACACTTTTGATCCTTCAACTTTGGAAAATTGTCAAGATAGGTCCTTTGTCTTCAAATAGCTTGTCACTTTTGATCCTTCTTTGTCTTTTCATCCAAATTAGCTTGATTTTCTTCTTGTTTCTTGAAAATGCATCCTTCTTACCTATTTGTACACAAACACAAAACATACCACATAATTCCGCTTTATAGCACAAAGTTTAGGTATTTTTCTAGTGTTTTAGGGTGATTTGTTGATAAATTGATATGAGTTTTTGCTCATATCAAATCTCCTACACTTGAACATTGTCATGTCCTCATGCAATGCTATATTTTAAAGCACAAATTTACATTCTCCTCATAATTAATCCACCTTGGCCAATATGGAATGCATTTACACTACTCTACACTATATGATGCATGATTTTGATTTTTAACAATGCAATGCAAAATAAACAATTCTATTCATATCTTTTTGGATTTCCTTGAAATGGTTTTGATGGAAATAACTTGTAAAGAAATCAATGACTTTGATTAGGGCTTGGGTACCATGGACACTTATCACCCTCAAGTTTCACTTTCCCCATACCAACCATAAAAATGGGATCATTGCATTCACAAGTAAAAAGTGCATCAACTTATTCATGACAATTAAATGTGGAACCGGTTATTAATTGAACAAATTGCTTTTGGGAAAATTTGTCATTATTTCAAGCGTGAAGTATAAGAAATGCAAAATCCAAAAATAAGGAAGCACAGTTTTAATCCTAAGTAATCCTCTCATCCATTACTCGAAAAACCGCTCACAATTAATATAAGTCCGTTTCAGGAGTAATAAGTCATTCGCCTTATGTGTAAGATCCTCATGTCATGCATTAACAAGTAGCTACACACTCGCTAAGGAAAGAAAAATAAAACTCACGCAATAATTTACATCCGCCATCTTTTTGAGACTTTGGATCTTCAACCCCGCAACCCGTCAAGGTAATACTGGATTGGAGCAACTATTAAATCCTCGCAACCCGTCAAGGTAATATTGGAATCTAATAGTTACTATAGTTAACACTTCACTGCCCCTCTTGGGAGTCTTGTATAATTATTTTTTTTCTTTTTCTCTTTTTTTCTAGCCACTCATTTTTTTGTAAGCCGCTCTTATTTTTCTTTATTCCTCACAAAGAAAGTAGAAAAGAATAAAAAGGAAAAACACCCGCTAAGTATTAAGCATGACATAAGTCTAGTACACATAAAACGTTCTAACTTAGAATCTTAAGACGTACTTATACCAACCGTGAATGATTAGACAAAAATGCATAAGAGACTACAAACCAATTAAAACTGTTCTTGATTATTTATTAACATATATACATGCAAAGAAAATAGAGGTAAAGAAGAGAAGGGTTTAGACAAAAGTAATTATCATGAAGTTTATCGAGCCCTTTTATACTTGCTTCAACTCTATCATTTCCCATTCTCCACAAATTTAAAATCTCAAAGAATGAGATTGGTGGATGCTTAGCCTAATAGACCAATGAAGGGCTACATGGTTAAGGATACTAGCTATAAAATGCTAAGATAAACAAACTCGGGTTGAGTCAAAATATCCATGACGGGCCTAATATGTCAAAGAAGTCTAAATTTGTTAAACCATGTTTTTTATTATATTTTTTTTTCCTTTTATGTATTTTTGATGAAAAACAAAAGAAAAAATATATACAATGCAAATGTGTTATGCAAATGAAAAATGATTAATGCAAACATTATGAATGCATATTTTTGGTGGCCAAAGTAGATCAAAAACTTGAAAAATGTTTGAAAAATTAATTTTCCATGTTATCATGAAGGTCAATGACAAGTTCTAGGTAAGGTCACTTCGATATAAACCCCCTACACTTAAGCTAAACATTGTCCTCATTGTTTAAGAGCATGGAAGTATAAAAACTTCCCCTACACTTATGACAATGAATAGACTTTTCTTAACCCAAGTTAAGGAAAGATCAACTATAGTGAATTCATTTTTAAAGCACAAGGTGTCTATGAAAGATCACAATAGTAACGAAGTGAACTGGATACAAGGGCCTCCTCAATAAGCTCCAAGGCATGAAATGAGTGAGCAACCCTACAAACATCATGAAGACAAAAGAAGGTCTCCCCTAAACTTAATCTCAACTCTCTATACCCTTATTTCTAACCTACAACATGATAAACCTAGTTATATAATGCTTGAGTTAAGGAGTCTCTAGCTCGACTCTTCCCTCAATGAATTAATTCATGGGGAAAATGGGGATCTCTTGGACCATTTCAACGGAAATGTCCTCCCCAAAATAATGTTTCACACGGTGACCATTCACTTTAAAATTTGGACCATCGGGTTGTGACAACTCAATAGTTCCATATGGAAACACTTGAGCAATAGTGAATGGACCGGACCATCTCGACTTAAGCTTGCACGCAAAAAGTTTCAACCTTGAGTTAAAGAGGAGAACCGGCTCTCCAACTTTAAACTCACGGTTCTTGATCTTAGCATCATGCAATTTCTTAGTCTTTTCCTTGTAGCTCTCAATTCATCCATCTCATTAAGTTGATCTTTCCTATGTGAACCGGCTTGGTTTAAATCAAAGTTAGCCCACTTGAGAGCCCAAGATGCCTTGTGTTCTAACTCGAATGGAAGGTGGCATGCTTTTCCATTGACAAAGCCTATAAGGGGTACAACCAATTGGTGTCTTAAAAGCCGTCCTAAAAGCCCACAAAGCATCATCAAGCTTATCCGACCAAGAAGCTCGATGCTCTCCCACCGTTCTCTCTAAAATTCTCTTTAAACCACGATTTTTAATCTCGGTTTGACCATTGGTTTGAGGGTGATACGCGGTAGAAAGTCTATGATTAACTCCATATTTCTTCATAACTCTCGTGAATTGATCATTACAAAAGTGCGTACCACGATCACTTATGATGGCCTGAGGTACACCAAATCTAGCAAATAATTGCTTCAAGAACTTCACAACAACTCTAGCATCATTAGTAGGTAAGGATTTAGCCTCAACCCATTTGGACACATAATCCACCGCTACAAGTATATACTTGTTTCCCTTAGAAGATGGAAAAGGTCCCATAAAATCTGTGCCCCATACATAAAAAATCTCACACTCTTGAATAAAATTTTGTGGCATCTCATCACGTTGCGTAATTTTTCCTTGTCTTTGACATACATCACCAAATTTCACCATCTCTTGGGAATCTTTGTAAATGGAAGGCCAATAGTAACCCAAATCAAAGACTTTCTTGGCGGTATAGTTGGGCCCAAAATGTCCACCCGTAGGTCCTTTATGACAAGCTTCTAAAATCTTAAATGCCTCGGGCCCATCTACACACCGTCTAATGATTTGGTCCGTAAATTTCCTAAAAAGATAAGGATCATCCCAAAAGTAGTACTTAACTTCCTTAAGAAATTTCTTCTTTTGTTGGGAAGTAAGACCCCCAATAAGCACATTCCCCCACAAGATAGTTTGCTATATCCGCAAACCAAGGGGTGGCATCCTCTTGGGAAGAGATAGACATGAGCTCTTCTAATGGAAAGGATTCACTGATTTATTTATTAGGAAAATCTCCTTGAAAAGGATGCTCAAGTCTACTCATGTGATCCGCCGCTAAATTCTCGGCTCCTTTCTTATCACGAATTTCTATCTTAAACTCTTGAAGCAATAAAACCCATCTCAAAAGCCTAGGCTTAGCATCTTGCTTAGTCATGAGATACTTGAGAGCGGAATGATCCGTATACACTATGGTTTTGGATAACACAAGGTATGGTCTAAATTTCTCAAAAGCATAGACTATAGCAAGCAACTCTTTTTCCGTGGTAGTATAATGAAGTTGTGCACCAGTCATGGTTTTACTCGCATAGTGTATAGGTTGAAATGTTTATTCACTCTTTGTCCTAAGACGACCCCCACCGCATAATCACTAGCGTCACACATAAGCTCAAAAGGTAATTCCCAATTTGGAGAAACCAAAACGGGAGCTTTTGTCAATTTCTCCTTAAGAGTCTCAAAAGATTCCAAACACTCTTGGTTGAAAATGAAAGGAGCCTCTTTTTCCAAGAGGTGAGTCATCGGTCTAGCTATCTTAGAAAAATCTTGTATGAAGCGCCTATAAAACCCCGCATGACCTAAGAAACTCCTTACACCTTTAACCGTAGTAGGTGGGGGAAGCTTAGCAATCACATCAATTTTAGCTCGATCCACTTCTAATCCCTTATTGGATATTTTGTGTCCCAAAACAATTCCCTCTTTCACCATAAAGTGACATTTCTCCCAATTAAGAACTAAACGTGATTCCTCACAATGCTTAAGCATTCGTTCTAAATTGGTGAGACATGAGGTAAATGAATCTCCAAAGACGGAAAAGTCATCCATGAAAACCTCCATTGTTTGCTCTATCATATCATGGAAAATTGCCATCATGCACATTTAAAACGTCCCCGGTGCGTTACATAATACAAAAGGCATTCTCTTGTAAGCAAATGTACCATAGGGACAAGTGAATGTGGTCTTTTCTTGATCCTTAGGGTCAATGGGTATTTGGAAATAACCCGAAAAGCCATCAAGAAAGCAATAGTACTCATTTCCCGCTAAGCGTTCAAGCATTTGGTCCATAAAAGGTAATGGGAAGTGGTCTTTCCTAGTAGCCTCATTGAGCTTCCTATAGTCAATACAAACTCTCCAACCGGTAACAAGTCTCGTAGGAATAAGCTCATTGTTCTGATTAGGTACTACGGTAATTCCACCCTTTTTTGGAACACAATGTACCGGGCTAACCCATGGAGAGTCAGAAATGGGGTAAATCATGCCCGCATCAAGGAGTTTGATCACTTCCTTTTTAATGACCTCATGTATTTTTGGGTTAACCCTTCGTTGACTTTGAATGGCGGGCTTGTAATCATCCTCCATAAGGATTTTGTGTGTACAAAAATGTGGATCAATTCCCCTTATGTCGGATATTTTCCATGCTAAAGCTTTCTTATGTTTCTTAAGGACTTCAATGAGTTTCTCTTTCTCATCCTCGTTCAACTCTTTAGCAATGATCACGGGTAATTGGTCTTTGCCCTCTAAGAAAGCATACTCTAGGTGGGATGGAAGGTCCTTAAGTTCAATTGGAGGTGGACTCTCTATGGAAGGTTTTACTATAGAAGGATCATCATTGGTAACTTCTTGTGAAATGGGAGAAGGAATAGGGTCCTCATTGAGAAACTTTTGGATAGTGAGAATATCTTCTTCCCAGTTGATGGGAGAATCATCATTACCAAGAAAGTTGGACTCAAATTCCTCCAAGAGGAAATCACTCTCTCCAAAAGGTGTTAAGGAAGGAGCAATTGAGGCCACGGTTACAACATGGGGAATATCCTCACTAGTACTCTTGCAAGCGTCATGAAAATGCTCATCACACACCTCATCTAGCACATAAACTATGTTAATAGTCTCACAAGGTTTAGACTCCTTAACCTCTTTCTTATCACAAACTTTCCCTAAGTTAAACACCACTTTCTCATCCTCTACTCTCATAATTAGTTCTCCCTCCGCCACATCTATCAAAGTACGACCCGTTCTCAAAAACGGTCTACCAACAAACAAAGGAACTCTAGGATCCATGTCATAATCAACCACTACAAAGTCGGCCGGAAATGTAAACTTATCCACACCTACAAACACATCCTCCGTGATACCTACAGGGTAAGCTATGGTATGGTTGGCTAACTCAAGTGTCATCCTAGTGGGAGTGAGCTCGGGAAGAGAGAGTTTTTTCTAAACCGATAAAGGCATGAGGTTAATGCTTGCCCCTAGATCCGCCAAATCCATGCAATTTTCCACACCGGGAAAATTACAAGGTATCAAGAAGCGTCCCGGATCTCCAAGTTTTGTTGGTAAGGTTTTAAGTAGCACAGCGGAACAATTTTCATTAAGGGATGTGTTGGGCAAATCAACCAATTTTTCCTTGTTGGAGAGTAAATCCTTGAACATCTTAGCAAATTTTGGCATGTAAGCAAGAGCTTCCGCAAAGGATATGTTTATGTTGAGTTGCTTGAACATCCTTAAGAAATTTGAGACTTGGATATCATCCTTGTTCTTTAACTTGTCCTTTTTCAACCTTGAAGGATAAGGAAGAGTTGGTTTAGGTGTAGGTGTTGTAGTGGAAGATTTGTCTTTGATAGCTTCTTCATTGGGAGTTGTGGAAGGTAAAGGAGAAGTGGGAATAGGTTGAGAAGGTGTGTTTGATTGAATAGGAGAATTTGGAGGTGGTGAAGTAGATGTAGAAGGCTTGTCACATGTAGGAACAAAAGTGGGTTTACCAATAGGAGGTTTAGGAGGTGAAGGATCCTTTGTTGACTTTCCACTTTTTGTTGTAATAGCATTGACATTTGCCCTTGGGTTTGTTTGTGTGTTTGATGGCAAAGCCCCTTGTTGTCTTTGATTTAAAAGCATCATAAACTTCTTGTTTGTTTCCTCATGCATTTCTTTCATTCTTTTCTCATTAGCTTGGAACCTCCTTTCATTCTCTTGATTCATTTTGTGAAGAAGCTCAATTGTGTTATAATCATATGGCACATTTCCTTGAAAACCTTGGGGTTGGAAAGGTGGAGGTTAATTGTAAAACCCTTGATTGTTACCTTGAAAGGTATTTCCTTGATTATGAAAGGTATTTGGTGGTCTATAGTTATTCCCTTGGTATTGTGGCCTTGGACCTTGGTTCCGTTGTAACACTTGAGGGGATTTTGTTGAAGTTGGATGGGAGGTTGGGGTGGGAAACCCGGTGGTGCAATATAGTTTTAAGATTTGTAAGAAAGGTTATTTTGATTGATGTTGGGTTTGAAATGTTCACGATGTTCCTCTTGGTAAGCATAACATTCCCCTTGATAACTTTGCACCTTATCACATTGTTGATAGGAATGAGGACCTCCACAAGTCTCACATGAAAGAGTAATGGCATGCACATCATTTGTGGAATGATTGCCCATAGAAAGCTTCATAAATTCATTCATCATTGTTTCTTGCATCTTTTGAGTGTTTTGCATGATTGTTTGATTTTCCTTTAAAGCTTGAGTCAATGCTTGAATGTATGAAATGAGTTGAGTTTCCAATGGTTTAGAACCTCCTTCTTGAATGACATGTACTCTTTCATCAAATTGTGTGTTGATTTGCACCATTGCTTAGGTCTCAATAATATCCCAAGCCTATTGCATGGATTTAAGAAGAATATTTCCTCCCGCGGAAGCATTGAGTGAGTCTTGGTGATGAGGTTTAAGGCCATTGTAGAAAGTATTGATTTGGTGAACTTCATCCAATCCATGGTTAGGGAATCTCCTCAATAACTATCTATACTCCTCCCAAGCATCACTAAATGTTTGACTAGGTTTTTGTTGAAAGCCTATAATTAAGTTCCTCAAAGTCGTGGTCTTAGATGGGGGAAAGAACTTGTTCAAAAACTTGGTAGTGAAACCATCCCATGTGGTAATACTCTCGGGTGGTTGTGTATCTAACCAATGCTTAGCCGGACCCTCTAGTGTAAATTGCACCAATATCAACTTAATGACATCATGGGGAACTCTATTGTACTTAATGGTGTTGCAAAGAGCAAGAAATCTCTTAAGGTGATCATGAGGATTATCATTCTTGTTCCCATAAAAAGGTGTGTTTGAAACCAAGTTAATCATGGATGTTTTTAGCTCAAATGTGTTTGCGGGAATATCGGGTATCTTGATAGCATCGGCATATCCGTGTACATTGGATTGCAATTGATCCATCAAAGAACGAGTATCAACTCCGGCCATGGCTTCTTGTTGTGGATGAATCAAAGCACGATTCTCGTGATCGGCTTGATGGACGGTGGTGTTCCTACTCTTTCTCTTTTTCTTCCTTTTCGGAGGAAGGGGTTGTACACCAATTGGTATTTGTGCACGCCCGCGAGTGAGCATGCAACTCAATACGAGGAATGAGAGAGAAGCTCTCGTGTGACTTTGAAGAGAAAAGGATTATCCCCTTCGAGTTTCAATATGAAATATCCACAAGAAAATAATATATACGTATGTACTACTTGGGTGCAAGACCCCAATGAAGCCTTCCTTCTTAGAATACTCACAAGTGAACGGGGGGTTAGGTGGCGCAAAGCACTTAAGTACCTATTGACCCTTAGATGGCATTTTATAGCACATCGCCTTTCTATTCACTTAATTGTTTGTATTCTTCGAATTGTTGTTTATTGGAAGTATTTATCTATTTTTGATTTATTTTGTTTGATCGATACACGTGTCAAGGACCGGAACGCCCCTCAACACGGTGTATTGCCTCGGCAATACTTATGGAGAATATGTGAATTGGTTGTTCTTATACGTATACGTATTTACTTATAATAATATACGGAAAATATGTTTGTATTTATGAGTTTTTAAGAGAAAATACTATATGTACATAAAAACCGAGAGAATCCAATAATATATATTTTTGGGTGCAATCTCTTAGGAAAAAGATTGCTTTTTGGATTTTTTAATTTGTTTGGTCAATTCTTTAGGAAAAGAATTGTTTTGTTAATTTTTTAGTTTTTATGTATTTTTATATTTTATATTTTTTATTGTTTTTGATTTATGATACGTAAAAATAACGTTCACTAGGTGAACGGATCCCAAAAACCAATGAAAACCGTCAATCGATAGTCTCTCGTAAAGTCAAAGAACCGGCAGCGGCGCCATTTGAAATTATGTATAATTGAAGTTCTTTTTCTCAGTTCTTAACAAATTGAAAGTCCTAACAAGATCGGGTTTATAATCGTTTTTGGTTGGTAAGGTTATTTGGCTTTGCTATGTCTATTTGAACAATCAAGTAAAAATGAAAAATATTAACTACGTAACCGTAAAACAAATTGTCAAATACCACATTTTTATTTAAGAAAAGACAAAAATTGTAAATCTATGAAAGTAAAGGGCTAAAAATGTAAATTCTGAAAAATAAAGTGCTTGAAATGTAAAAAGCAGTTAACTATAAGGACTAATTGTGCTCAAATAACTAACAAGTAACTAACTTTAACAAACTAGTAAAACTGTCTAACCAACTTTGTAAAGTTCCAAAATTATAAGGACTAATTATTTGTAAAACCTAATTAAGTGGAAAATTAGCTAGAAATGAAAACAGATACAAAACCAAAGGACTTGAATGCAATTAAATGGATAATTCTCACAAAAACGGGCTAAGAAGATAAATAAGCTCGTTTAAGCTGAATTCTCAACCAAATAAGCTCTAATTAATTGCAAAAGACTTAAAATCCAATAATACCTAGGCCTATAGAAGGAATTAAGCTGAAACTAAGTGAAACTCAAATAAGCTATTCTTAATAAGCCAATATTAAGCTAACTGATAAGCAAACGTGATAATCTAATTTTCTTATCAAAACTTGTTAATCAGCTCATAAGAAGCAAGGAATTTCTTTCCTTCTCCAAAATGATCAACTAGATAAGCTGGAATATGAAAATAAGCTAAAAGAGTGCTTCTTTGACTTTCGTCGACCAAATTTTCCAAAAAGCTGAAAATTTCCAAACTTATCCAGGAACACTATCTAAAAAGGTTTGTGAAAGAAAATTGGCAAGTTTATGAAGTGGAAATGCTTGAATGAGAAAACAGTATGACACTTTATCACAGAGAATGAGATATGCTCAAGTGCTTAATCAAATGCTTATTTTTATATCAAAACTAGATACTGTATATTTTCCTTTAACACACTAAAACTACAGATATTGAGTGATGATTAGAAGCTTGTTTGAAAGAGTTTCATCAAGAATTAAAGAAATGCTAATGATTTGAAAATCAATACTTTCTGAAAACTTGCTTAACAAGAACTGACCCAGACTTTTTAAAATGCCAATTGCCTGTTGACTAAAAACATGACTTGAAAACTATGTAAACTCGTTTGCTATGACTGAATGACTGAAAGAGAACCAATATTAACCAATTAATAACACTTGAACTCAGATTAAATCCTACTCCCAAACACTAGTTATCTGAATTTTATCAAACTTTTGTGAAGGAAATTTGAGTTAAAAGCTGAACTGATTCAAAACAAGTACCAAGCTAAGTTCAGTAACTAAAATGTGATGAATTAGAACTAATTGCAAGCTATGAAACATATTTACACTAAAAATGCTCTAATAAGCTAGAATGACTGATTTTAAAGCAAACAGGAATGAGAATTAAGCTAGTGATCAAATGCTATACTACAATTAAGCTACTCAAACATCAATATCAACTAAATAACAGTCTAAACACACTTTATCATGCAATCAAACAAGTCTTTATCTAGGAAATAAGCATGCAGGCAACATTTTAGAGGAACAAAAATGCAGATATTGAAACCTTTAAGCATAGGCCTCCATTTGGGAGTAGAGAAGCGATGTGCTTTCTAACCAGTGCTAAACCACCACCTTAGCACTGAAATCAACTAATCAATAGCTACCATCATCTTAATCACCATTAATGAGCTTGAAAGCTTCAAAATCTACTCAACTGGAACTGGATGAACAGGATAAGCAAAGCAGCTACAAAATCCTCACAATTAGCTATTCATGATCAATTATGATCATAATAAGCTAACATCATCAACAGAATAACAAAATTGCAGGAATGAACAGTAGATTTAGGAGATGAAAAGATGAACTTTTATTGATTGAGTGGGAAAAGTTGTTACAAAGCTAGAAAAGTAGTTACAACTACTAACAGACTCAAGAGATTGCCAGTCTCTAGAGCTGTGAAGCTAATCCTAACTGAATTGAGAGAAAAAGGAAAAGTGTGTATGTTTTCACACTTTCTACATTACATCAAAATGAGAGCTATCTAGGGGTATTTATAGAGTGCAAATGAGAGTTGGTGAGGGAGAGTGACGTGTTGCCTCCAATCCCAAGCTTCCACGTGGCTTTATTCTGTTAATTGCAATTTCTGATGAAGAACACATTTGGGCCTTTTTGATTGACTGAATTTCATCTTAATTGGATAAGTGGGCTGAATTTGTCTCTTGATTTTGAACACTTTTCATGTTTACATCTTCTTCTGAAATGCATTCTAGCTCAAAGTCGTCCCTGGGTTCTTGGTTGAACAAGGAGGACACGTGTTTTGTTTTTATTAGGCAAATAAAGAGCACACGGATCATTATCTATTTCAGATAAAAGTAATATTGAGTGGCGAAATCCCATTGGTTCAGAACTAGAAAGTAGAAGTTACTGTTGGGATTTTGCTATTAATAGGAAAATGGCGCTAGTGGCCAGCTGGCAATCCTTGTGACTGAATTCTTGGCCTCTCATTGGTCCATTCCTTTACACACGGATTAAGCACTAAATAACTTCCAAAAATGGCAGAATTAACCCCTCTGAAGAAACTAGAAGGGGGGGGGGGGGGGGGGGGTTGAATAGTTTCTCTTCGATTTGTGACCAAATTAAAATTACTTTCAATTTGGTTTATATCAAAACTATCTTTTACTTGAGGCTAAGTTGCATAATGATTAGGTTCAATTGAAATACACTAGCAAGGATAATAAGCAAGTATAATGATAATGAAATAAGTAAAGAGTAAGGAAGGAGACGACCTAGTGGGAAGACACCAAGATTTATAGTGGTTCGACAACGAGGCTCTATCCTCGTTTCTACTCCACTCCTCGAGTACACCTACTCGAGATTTCCACTATATCCACAAGCTCCCTTCTCGGCGGAGAAAATCTTACATCGTTGCTTACATTATTTTCCGACACTAAGCTAAATGTCGAGACCTAATCTTTAGCTAGGACCAATCTACACGACGTTGCCTACTTCACAATTTAACGACACAAGGCTAGATGTCGAGTTCTAATCTTAAGGTAGAACCAATCTTCACGACGTTGCCTACTTCACCATTTTACGACACAAGGCTAGATGTCGAGTTCTAATCGAAAGCTAGAACCAATCTTCACGACTCTTCACTTTGAAGCTAAGTGAGAACTTCACACAACACAACTACTAATCACTTTAAAGTTTAGTGAGAACTCACAAGACACAACCACATCACTTTATAGTTTAGTGAGAACTCCTAATCAAATCTATTACAACTCAACTAGACTTATCCAAGTACACACATGTAGCTTGGATTTACACAACACAAATCCAAGCAAACACATATGCAATGGATGTACACAACAAATCCAAGTATCTACAAATAACTTGGATGAACACAACTAGTCGAAGTATTCATAAATACATTGGATTGACCTAAAACAAAAAGGGTATCATGATGAATATGACTAAATCATAGATTCATCTTTATCACTACACTAGTGAGTGAGTGATCTTCTCATTGGACATGGTAAAGGAGGGGATCAAGAGGATAATCATATGTAAACATCCTTAACAATTTAAGTGATCATTTACTAATGATTATGCTAAAGAAAATAGAAAGAGGGCTGAGAAAAACGTCCAAGAGGCTTGCTGGAAAATGAGATTTGACCCACTATTTAAAGGAGACAAAGTTACAACGGATCTATAACGGCTACTGTGCTAGGAGGGGTTATATATAGCCCACCCTACATGTGGGCTATATGGACTATACAATAATTAAATAGATCACGAGCCCATTACATAATTATCGTTGGAGCGACCGATCCTTCATAAATACGTAAAAACGTATTTCTAACATACCGCCACTAGACTCCGCTCCGTTTTTTGTCTTTTAGTGGGGTGGGAATATATGAGGTATTTGAACCCTTTAAAGGATATTCTAACAACATTTGGAATATGCCATTTTCAAATTTTCATTTTCCATTTTAATAAAACATTTTCTAAAAAAGAAAGTTTATTAAAAAGTCTTTTGTCTTATTAACAAAAGTGAGTTTTAAGGATAATCATTTTGATGATCACTAAGTATGATTAAGAAAGGTTAGTGATATGATTATTACCTTGATGATAGTGTTAGTTAAATAATTCATTTTGTGTTTTACACTAAATGTGTTGTATGGTTTGTTGTGATCAAAACTAAGAAAGATTAGTTAACACTAATAATGTTTTTAGGCATTACTTGCATTAAAAATCTCCCCCTTTTTGATTACGACAAACGATAAACTCATTTACGTAGAAACACAAACTATGGAATTATTAACTAGTTTATCACTATCATTTCTCCCCCTTTGTCGTAGCAAAAAGGTTAGCAAAAGTCTTTGAAGAGCATCGAACTTTGCTAGTAGCTCCCCCTTGGTGGTTGCTCCCCCTTGCTTGGGGCACCAAGTTTGTGAGCTAAGGTGACATGCTATACAAAGGTTAGTAGAAAGGAAAGAAACACCAATGTATATATGATCACTACCTACTAAGTAACTTGAGAGGGAGAAAGAGAAGAAATCTCAAATTAGAAGCAAGTATTTTGCTAAGTATGTCCAAAGAGGTAATTGAAAAAATCAAACTTCAATCCAATGAAGATGATAAGCTTGTCAATGGGTTAAAGCTTTAGAATTGATGGAATCACCCATAAGCAATTGTAAAAAATTAACCAAGATCAACTCAAAGTTGAACTAATTAGATAACACACAAATAACACAAAGGTTACAAAAAAAATACAACAAAGAAGATAGTCATACACATAGTATGAGTATCTAAAAGCAATAAATATGGAAAATAAACCACTAAGCATAAGCTAGTCTAATAGTAATATTTTCCAAGATTGCTAAAAATAAAATAAAACTAAAAAGACGACGATGCATCATTCGAAGTTTTGTCCACCAGAACGAAAACTTGAATAGGAGGTCGAGTGAGGAGGAATTCAAGAAAATTTAACTTCTCATACACATGAGCAAGTTCAATTTGTTGAAATCGGCAACAATCACACGAGGATCCATGATGCAACACAAAATCGTTTGATGGGGGTATGACATCAAACTTAGGGTTTGGTGGTGGTGGGGTAAAGGGTTTGGGAATGTTTTCACAATGCCTTGTGAGGTTTGGGAAGGTTGCAAGGTCATTGAGTTGGGGGGGTATTGAAGGATTGTGGTGGTAGTGGAACATGTTCTTTTGCTCTGGTGATGGGGTTTATGGTGTAAGTCTCATTCCAATACTTGATTGGAGAGAAGGTAGGGTTTTGGGTGGTTTGGACGAAGATGGTTCATTCTTCTTAAGCCAAATGGGTCGAACCGAGATTTTCGGTTTCTTTGAAAGCTTGGATGAAGAAGCTTTGGTTGAGAGGGGTTGTGACAAAGAAATGTCAAGGTTAGGAATGTAGGAGTTAAGCATTGTGAGAGTGTGAGAATGATATCTCAAGGTTATGTGAGAATGAATTCTCAAGGTTGGGAAGGTGTGAGAATGAAATCTCAAGGTTGGGGTATAAGTAAAATGTAATCAAGGTAAGAATTTGAATACAAAATGTGTAGTGGCAAGGAATGTTTAGTCAATTTGAGTAAACAAGGAATCTTGACTGGGAATAGGGTTTTAAAGGTTTTGACCAAAAAATCGTCAAAAGCCACTTTCTGGCCGCGGTACCTTATAGGGGCCGGCGGTTCCGTATCACTAAGGAACCGCGGGTCTTTAAGGAACCGCGTCCAGAGGACTTTGAACCATGTTTTTCCTGGGTTTTGGGAAAAACTAAGACTTTTTCAAAAAGATGCAAATCTTGGAATTTTACCTCTATTAGAACCAAAATATGCTAGGGTTGCATAAAGCAACACATTCACAAAGAATGTCTTGACAAAGGGTGACAAAATAATTTAGATATCATTTTGAACCAATTTTAGTCAAGTTTAGGGGTTGTGATAGATTTAGGTTCAATTTTAATTTCAAATTAAAGTTGATTAGTGTGCACAAAAGGATAGAATCACACAAAGCTAAATCCATAAGTCAACAACATAAAACATTCATTAATGAGGCAAGTACAAAGATAAATAAGAACTAACTAATACATAGCTAGCTTAACATAGAATCTAGATAAGTAGTTTTCTTAGGCTTGTTGTTGTTGAAAACTCTTATTAAAAGAACTCCATCATTCATCTCCTAGGAGGAGGCATGGAGAACAAGGTAAGCAAGAGATCTTGAAAACCCCTATGTAGTCCATACATATCCATCCTTAGGTTATGGATGAGGAAGTGGTTGTAGAGACAACATGGACATCTAGGACCATGAGTTTGTTGAAACCCAAAGTAAGGATCACCCAAGAGGAGGGAAAGTGGGACACCCAAAATTGGGATGTTTGAGTTGGGTGGAGGTGGAGGAGGCAAGTTCTCCAAGGGTGGTGTGGGTGAAAGTGGAGGCATGTTCCTCAAAGGGGAAATGGGTGAGTGTGGAGGTAAATCCTCCAAGGTTGGTGAAATTGGTGAGTTGTGAGGGGTAAATGGTGAAGTCACCAAAATGTCATCAAAGTCATTCCCAAAAGGAATGCTTTGGATTGGTTGAGGTTGTGTGGTCACTTCCAAGGGTGCACTTGGAGTGAAGGGTGAAGAAAGCTCATTCATTCTAGAATTGAATGAAGAGGAGGTAGAACCAATGGAGTGGTTAGTACCATGGGTGGAGGAGGTCTTGCATGGTGCAAGAGGTGGGGAAGGTGATGAAGAAATGAGGATAGGAGCATTCTCATTCTTAGGTGTGTGGAAAGGTGAAGAGTTAGGCTTAGCTACCTTAACCCTTATTTTGAGTGTTTTTCTTGGGGTGGAGGTCTTGGAAGTGTTTGAGATTTTGGTACACACCATGGTTGATTAGGGTGGTTTAAGGTTTAGGGAAGTATGTTTGATGTGTGAAGAACATGGCAAACAAGGTGGGTTTAAATGGGTGAGGGGATGATCCAAACTAGTAATGGGTTAAAATCATTTTAGGTGAATAATGAATTTAGATACCCTAGTTTAGGAAATGTGCAGTTTATTACTGAAAATCATGCAAGGTTTACACAAAATTAAGAAAACAGTGTAAATCAAAGATGCTGTCGTGCACAGTGACCGGCGGTTCCTTATCTAGGACCGGCGGTACCTTATCGATAAGGAACCGCGGGTCGATATGGAACCGCGACCAGAAGGTTTTCAAAAATTTCCCATTCCAGTTTTTGATAAACCCAGATATTTCCCAAAGGTTTCACAAGCCAAAGTTAACTACAGATCATAATCTAATAAGCTAACTATCAAAAGACATGCACAAAGCTATGTAAAACACAAACATGATGGCATAATTAACATTAAGGATCAAGATAAATGATAATTCTAACATGCAATCACAAGTTAATACATATCCAAGATAAAATAAAATTGTTCAACAATACATGTTTACCAACATGTATTTTTAGAAAAGCTTCAAAGCTTTCACCTTCTCTTCTTCCCCAATCCCTTGATCATATTCCCCAAGAACTTGAAACCTTTTCTTGATTCAACCCGGTGTTCGTGCAATTCCACTCAAGTTTTAAGGTTTTCACGGTAAAGATCCTCCATATTGAGATCTTCCGGTACTTCACTAGAATGATGAGGAGGAGGAGCTAAGTCTTCAAATTCATCCTCGAATGGGTTTGAGGATGGATGGGAATTACTCGAAGAGTGGAAATGAGAACTAGTACCTATGCCATCACCATCACTTGTTGGCATGTCCATGTCCTCATCATCCATCTCTTGATGAACAGATTTTCTCGATCCTCGATCACTTCTTGTCTTTCTTGCATATACCTCTTGAATAGGCAACATAACCCGATGAACCGGGTAGAAGCGAGAAAGATCAAGGTGGGTAAAATCATGAGCAACCCTTTTGAAAAGGCGAGTTAGAAGCATAGCATAGGGAAGATTTGTCTTGGGCTTCGAAAGGGCATAATTGATTCGTCGAGCGATATAGAATGCCAAGTTGTACTTGGTGGATGTAAAGATGCAACTCAACATATGCACCATACACGCCGGGATATGATCTCGGTTTCCACCAAGACAAAAGACATTCTCCCTAAATATATTGGCCCATTGAACCATAAAATCATTAAGGTCGCTAGAGAGCACTTTATATCGATTCACATTTCGTACATTTGAATGAAGGCTTCTCACAACGTTACCATCACGCTCTTTCGAGATGATTTCAAGAATGAACTCTAGATCAATTTCGGTGAGGTCATTTGGAGGTTTATCGAAGGATTCCGAGAGAGCATCAAGTCTCCATTTATCCGTAAAACGACAAATGCCTTCATATGGCACACCGAGAATTTGACCAAAGTCTTCAAGAGAGTATTGAATTAATTGATCATTCAATACGAAACGAATGAAGATTTCTCCATTGTATTCAATCATCGAGTAGGTGCTAAAGAATTCAAGAAGGAATAAGGGGTAAATATCTTCTTCTATGTTGAGCAAGCAATCAAACCCCGAAAGCTCAAACATAGATAGGATATAGACATAACCCGTTATTTCCTTGTCAATGACTCTACCCTCATGAAAACAACGAGTGGAAAGGGATGGAAACGCGTTTTGAAGTTGGGGGGAAGCATAGGTTCGGGAGATGTCGGGCATATAATCTTTAGTGAATTGATGATCTTTTTGATATTGAGAAGGCATGATTAAGTACCTAAATACAAACACAAGACAATATTTCTCCAATCACTCATATGAAAAATAAAAAGGAAAACGAAAAATGAAAATGTGTTATATCAATTTCTTGACAAACATAGGATTGAATCCATATCATTTTCATGTTCACAATGTGTCTATTCCATCATTAACCAAGAACACATGATCTATGTTATATCAACAATGGATTAGAACATTGGTTTTTCAAAATAAGGTTTTTAGGTAAGCATTAACAATGTCATTACCTACTTGTTCATGGGTTCATCTCAAATCCATCATTCAACCAAAATCATTTAGCCTAAATTCGGATTTGTTCTATAAGTGGGTTTTAGTGAAATCTTAATGAATATCAACCTAAGGAATCATAGTAAGATTACCATGTCAACCCACATTCCTATTAAGGTTTTAATTCAATTTCAATTTTAAAAATCCCCAATTATGAAAGGATGAACCCTAGAACAAAATAGATGAAATTGAAAGAAAATACTTACAATTAATTGATGTTAGATGAAGGATGAGTGAAACCCACAACTTGGAATCAATTAATTTGAGTGATTGAAGGTTTTGGATGCTTCAACAATGGTGGAAAAGGCAAAACCCGTCGGCTGTGTGTTTTTGGGAGAGAGAGAGTTTGGTTTGAAAAAGAATAAAAAACACAAACTGGCGCTCTGAAAAAAGTTACTGCCCGTGGTACCTTATCGATAAGGAACCGCGGGTTTGAGCCGCGGAGATAAGGAACCGCCTACAAAGGCAGGTTTCTATCTCTGAAAAACGCCAAATTTTGAAAATCCAGTTTTTCTAAAATACTTAAAATTAAATCATGAGCCTTTTAGAATATCATTGTATCATCATAACACAAAGCAATATGCCTTAATGAAGGATTACGAGTTAAATCAAGATCGAAAAGAACCTAAACGGACAAATGACTACTCGTAGCAAAACGACTAAGTGGAGAGAAGTCAAGAGAAGTGAATCAAGACTAGGATCAATGCTCAAGGGATTAATGACGATCTTCAAGTAGTTGAAACGAAGAGCTTGTGTCATATATAGTGGTTTAAGACGTGCCTTTCCGGCGAAACGATAAATGGCTTTGGTAATGAATAAGCACAAAGCAATTATTCAAGTATAAACTAAGATCACTTTCAATAATAGTCTTAGTCTAAACTAAAATATGAGCAAAGTATTAATTCACTTTCTCTCCCACAAAGGGCCTACTAACCGTATGGGTGCAAACCATGGAAATCATGCTTGATACTTTAAGCTTCTACTAACTCACTCTACATCACCATAGTGAGTCAAGTATCCAAGCAATGAAGGTTTGAGAGGATAAAAGAAAAGAAACACAAACCACAAATAAATGTCAAGGCAAGGATGCCGAGAACAAGCACATAGTCAAGTAATGATCAAAAGAATGATCAAAGGGCGTGTGGAAGAACGAAAGCGTACCTTGGCCACAAAGAGCAATCCATGAAGGAATAAGTGCTATGCCCAATCAATGACTATGATGAGTACTAAGTCTTCAAGGACTAGTATCATTCCCAATCATCTTGGTATCATCATTCAAAGATGTTAAAGACCAATGAAGATGATTCTTCTAAAAGTGCAAGTAACTCAATCCATAACCAATAAATTGATTGATCTTCATGAGTACCTACATAAAGCAAGATGCAAACTAGTAGATACATTTCAATAGTATATCTAAAATGCATATAGGCTACTAATCTTAAGTGGGATGCAAAATTATCAATTAAAAGACCTATTTTCAAAGAAAACATAGTTTTGACCAAAGAGAAACTTTAGTACAACTAGACCTTCTAATTTGAGGAGACAATGGATCGATCCAAGTTTCAAAGTACAATATACTTCAAAGATCTTGAGTGACCATCGCTCTGATACCAATTGTAGAAACTAGAAGAGGGGGGGGGGGGGGTTGAATAGTTTCTCTTCGATTTGTGACCAAATTAAAATTACTTTCAATTTGGTTTATATCAAAACTATCTTTTACTTGAGGCTAAGTTGCATAATGATTAGGTTCAATTGAAATGCACTAGCTAATAAGCAAGTATAATGATAATGAAATAAGTAAAGAGTAAGGAAGGAGACGACCTAGTGGGAAGAGACCAAGATTTATAGTGGTTCGACAACGAGGCTCTATCCTCGTTTCTACTCCACTCCTCGAGTACACCTACTCGAGATTTCCACTATATCCACAAGCTCCCTTCTCGGCGGAGAAAATCTTACATCGTTGCTTACATTATTTTCCGACACTAAGCTAAATGTCGAGACCTAATCTTTAGCTAGGACCAATCTACACGACGTTGCCTACTTCACAATTTAACGACACAAGGCTAGATGTCGAGTTCTAATCTTAAGGTAGAACCAATCTTCACGACGTTGCCTACTTCACCATTTTACGACACAAGGCTAGATGTCGAGTTCTAATCGAAAGCTAGAACCAATCTTCACGACTCTTCACTTTGAAGCTAAGTGAGAACTTCACACAACACAACTACTAATCACTTTAAAGTTTAGTGAGAACTCACAAGACACAACCACATCACTTTATAGTTTAGTGAGAACACCTAATCAAATCTATTACAACTCAACTAGACTTATCCAAGTACACACATGTAGCTTGGATTTACACAACACAAATCCAAGCAAACACATATGCAATGGATGTACACAACAGATCCAAGTATCCACAAATAACTTGGATGAACACAACTAGTCCAAGTATTCATAAATACATTGGATTGACCTAAAACAAAAAGGGTATCATGATGAATATGACTAGCTCATAGATTCATCTTTATCACTACACTAGTGAGTGAGTGATCTTCTCATTGGACATGGTAAAGGAGGGGATCATGAGGATAATCATATGTAAAGATCCTTAACAATTTAAGTGATCATTTACTAATGATTATGCTAAAGAAAATAGAAAGAGGGCTGAGAAAAACGTCCAAGAGGCTTGCTGGAAAATGAGATTTGACCCACTATTTAAAGGAGACAAAGTTACAACGGATCTATAACGGCTACTGTGCGCGGTACCTTATCTCACACCGCGGTACCATATCGCTAAGGTACCGCGTAGGTACTTAAGGTACCGCCACTAGACTCCGCTCCGTTTTTTGTCTTTTAGTGAGATGGGAATATCTGAGGCATTTAAACCCTTCAAAGGATATTCTAACAGCATTTGGAATATGTCATTTTCAAATTTTCATTTTCCATTTTAATAAAACATTTTCTAAAAAAGAAAGTTTATTAAAAAGTCTTTTGTCTTATTAACAAAAGTGAGTTTTAAGGATAATCATTTTGATGATCACTAAGTATGATTAAGAAGGTTAGTGATATGATTATTACCTTGATGATAGTGTTAGTTAAATAATTCATTTTGTGTTTTACACTAAATGTGTTGTATGGTTTGTTGTGATCAAAACTAAGAAAGATTAGTTAACACTAATAATGTTTTTAGGCATTACTTGCATTAACACCCTCAACTTTGGCAGTTTGATCTTTTGAGCTATAATCTTCATTCTTTTGGCAAAATCAGTCCTTTAGCTTGCATTTTTGAACATTTGAGCCCTTTGACTCTGTTGACTTGATAGTTGACTAGGTTTGACTTTGATCTCGACTTTGACAAATTTACACTTTTGATCCTTCAACTTTGGAAAATTGTCAAGATAGGTCCTTTGTCTTCAAATAGCTTGTCACTTTTGATCCTTCTTTGTCTTTTCATCCAAATTAGCTTGATTTTCTTCTTGTTTGCTTGAAAATGCATCCTTCTTACCTATTTGTACACAAACACAAAACATACCACATAATTCCGCTTTATTGCACAAAGTGTAGGTATTTTTCTTGTGTTTTAGGGTGATTTGTTGATAAATTGATATGAGTTTTTGCTCATATCAAGGACTCACAAGAGGCGTAGAGGTATAAGTACTAAGATTAGATACTTGCCCTTGTCGCTGTTTCTCGTCCAATGTTTCGCTTAGTCGAATTAAACCGCCACGAAGTCTGAAAAGAAGGACTCGTTCTTCGCTACTGAAAGAAGGTTGATGATCGAGGGTATAATGTGGGGGCTCAAAATTATGAAAACTGGAATTATAGCACGGATCAGGCTCATAATAATTCATCGGTTGACAAGAAAAAGTATCGTGAGGGCCCCCACAATTGTTGCAACACGGGTATTGAGAAAAACCTGGTGCATTTTGTGGATAAGGATCCCCATAAATGTAAGAGGGTGAGATAGTGTCATTAGAGGTGAAGTACGAATTGATCGAAATGCAAAATAGACAATGTCCAAATTGTGAATTGGGGAGATCTCTTCCGCACCGCTCGCATGAACAACATTGACATGATTGACTACCAGACGATGGTCTCCCACACCCGATACAATATGAATCCATGAAGAATTAAAAATAAGAGGGGTTGAGAAAAAGATTTATAGAAAGAAAGAGAAGTATAAGAAAAGAATTAAACGATAAGAGAGTAAGGAGAAAAGAATTAAACACAATAGAAGATAAAAAAGAATATTTTTGAAACTTTTTTTTAATTTAATAATAAAATAATAATAAAATAATAAAAATAAAATATTAGATTATAATATACTATATAAAACTATATATCATATATAATATATAGCTAAACGAAAAATAAAGTCGTAAGAAAATATTTTTAGATTTTTTTTAAATGATATATATAATAATAAAGAAAAGAAGATAAAATAAGAAAATATTTTTGTTTTTTATAAATTTTATCTATTTTTTTGGATTTTTAAATATATATATACATAAATACGTAAAATAAACTTTCAAAGCGAAAGGAACTTCAAGTCACTAACTAAAAACACAACGCAAACATCGCTACACACATTCCCCGGCAGAGGCGCCATTTGATTGTGTCGTTTTCGTACACCCGAAAGGTAATCGTAGTTCCGGCGAAGTGTGAATGGAAATCCGCGTTTATGTCTCAAGTTTGATGCTCGAATAAAAGAGTTTTGATTTTAGTATATTGAAACTACTAAAATTAATAACAAAATATTAAACGAGAAAAGCAACAATTATATTATGAATATTAAGCTACAAATATCAACTAACAATAATAAGGATGCTAAACTAAACAAGCATAAATACAAATACTCTAATCACGATATTAAAGCTAAACATCAAAAAGGCAACAATAATATCATATTTAAGATAACGACGATAAGGAAAGAGATAAGAGATAATAACCCATATGACGAACCGAAGACGATAAAATATCCACCCGATCAAATAACTAAATTAAATCCAAAGTTTATTCTTTCAAAGTTTTTATCAAATAATTAGTGGATAAAGTTGTCAGTTTTATCAACTAACCATCGAGATAAAAGCAAATCAAGCTTTTAACATCAAATGCAAAGTTAGCTAAAACACCCATAAAGCTCCTTGCCAAAAGATGAAACGGGTTCACCGAGATCAAAAGACATCAAACGGTTAACGGCATATAAACTAATCGATATTTTAAAAACTTTATAAAAACTACTTTATTATAAAATCTAAACTTTATAAAATACTTAAAAGGACCAAATTTATTTAAACAATATAAACTAATTCAATTACAAAAGAAAACTTCTTATCAAATTTTAAGAAACAAGTTTGTGAAAACACTTTACTAAAAACTAACTAGTTAAATTATTTTCATGAAGTAAACTATGAACTGTTAAGAGTGAAAAGGAAACAAAATGGAAAAATGACTTAAATATATGTAACTAAAGTGACTAAACCAAATGTAAAGGCAAGAAAATTAGATTAAATAAAGCAAACAAAGTTTCCATTTACTATTATACTACTAGTAACAAAACTAGTAAATGAAGCAATTCATTTGCTGATGATGAACAAACCCCAATATGTGGGGTACATCAGTCGATTGATGGATACCAACGATAACATAAATAGACAATCTGAATTAAAAATCAACATCAACGTAACCCGAAATAATCACTATCATTAATAGTAACACCGAATCAAAATATTCACAACCAAATCTAAAGCTTCATCAATCATAACTATGTTTAACCGAATCCTAACACAACCTTCAAACATAATTAAAAACGAAATTTGGAATAACATCTACCGAAACTTCGAACCAAATCTGTAACCTTTGAAATAATCTCCGAATCAAAACAAATGACAATCAAATTCAAAGCAACTTAAAACTAAAACTAAATCTTCATAAAACCGAAACCGCAAGTTTCATCAACATAAATTATGTTCACTAATAGAACTAAGAATAAGAACAATAGAATTTAAAACCTACAACTAAATCTTACCCTACTCCTATCTAATGAATACCGAATGTAAACAGAGAAAAGAAAAAGATATAAAGTAGTCTCTCAAAACTAGATCTCGATCTAATCTTTTAAAGTAGATAATTTTTTTTCCAGTGGGCTTGTGGCTTGTGGGCTTTTAAAAATGAAATTGGGCCTTCCATCTTTACTGGGCTGTAGTTGTTTGATATATTAATGAGTCGGTTCGACCAATTTAAATGGTGTCGGGCCGGCCCAATAAAACATGAATGCACCGTCAAACTCGATTTTTCGTGCTCTTTCCATATCTTGTGCTTGTTTATGGCTCTTTGTCTTCGTTTTTGCTCTTTTTCTTCATATTCGTACCTACAATAATAAATAACACATTTTAAACGATATATGCACTAAAAGTACACTTTTGCTATTTATTATGCCATGAACAAAGGGAGATTAGCTCTAAAAACACGAATAATTACGTGATCAACAATAATCTAGTTGGACTA
The DNA here is from genome assembly GCA_025667525.1 of Glebionis coronaria. NCBI lineage: Eukaryota > Viridiplantae > Streptophyta > Magnoliopsida > Asterales > Asteraceae > Glebionis > Glebionis coronaria. Next base: position 188,503,345 of record CM046880.1, read on the forward strand.
CGGTTTTTAATACAAACCGTGTGGGGAATAACTTAGCATCTACCAAGAAGTAATGGTCGTACCAGTTTTTTAGAGAACCTAAGGCCTTGCTATAGCATATGGGCGTATTGCCTGGGAGTTTCTTAAATGATAACCAACCATTGACCATTCGTGGTATCTAAAAGACCCTAAAAAGACTTATGGTGGGGGCTACATCACACGTATGGCATGTGATCTCATATTGGTTGATCTTACACGCCCCTATAAATGCAGTTGGGTTATGTGAAAATCATAATATGTTAGGATGTATACAAGAAACCTAGACAAAGGGATACGATAGTTGGCCGAGTCAAATAGGCGTGTATATACACCTATTTTCCCAGCCGGAGCATCTGTGATAGCTTCACCATCACCCGGATAGGTGGGCTATATGCTTTCAGAAATATAATAATCAGAACATGAATCCATAAATTTCTCCGCAGATAATACATTGAGTACGGTCGTGATTGTGGGGTTATCTTTCACCATGATTTATAAATATATGGAGAAGGGAGCGGTAATTTAACCTGATACAACGGATATCCGTGGAAAGAAAGTTGAAGTAATGAAGGAGAATGCAACAATGGTGGTAGAAAGTATGAACTGTGTGTGTGCACAGTCATTCACACAGGGTTTTATAGGGTTGCCTCAGTTTATTAGGTGACCTGGATGACTGCCACGTGTAATCCACTACGCCCATCCAATGGGTGGGATTACTGACACAGTTGAAACGTCAGAGGGGGACCCACGGGTTACCTCATAGAAGTTTTTGTGTGGCTCAAAGGTGGGCCCACGTGGTGCAATTTTGTAGAGAAACATCCGAATAGTCATCCTGACCTTGCCTACCATTAATGCATTCATTAATGTTGTCCCGGTCAACACTTTTTTGTGTGCGGCCATTTTCGTAAAGAGAGCATAAGGGACATAGGATAGTCTAGAGGTTATGCCTACGACTGTACTAACTAGAATGGGGGGACATGATGACGTATAGTCCCCAGCTGGGTCATAAACCCAGCCCACGGGTACTAACCGTATCCGGCCCATCATGGATGGGTTGGATTAGTGTTATTTGAGTTTATGAGCTTCGAATGAACAATGGCCGCATAGGTTATGTGCGACCCATGGCCCGGCACAGCCGGTACAGGGTTAGACAGAATCACAACCCAATTAAGATTGTGATTTACCTTAAAGTATATGATATACACTAACCATAATTAGAAGATAATAATCAAGCTAATTATGGTACTTATCCTTTGCTTGGGGCCGAAGCGTCGGTGAATACCCACTAGGGTTTTACCGCCTATATAAGGAACCCCCAAGGGTTCCACAAAGGTATCATATTCTTCACACTCTCATACCACATCCGATTTCTAACTCTAAACCAATTACTTACTCTCACGCCAGAGTCTAACCGTGGGATACCTCCTAAACATATATCCTAAACATATATTCTAAATAGATGAAAGATAAGTATCATGGGTCATATCCATCACAAATCAAGGGTGTATCATTCCTCACTCCTTCGAATTCACCTTGCCCTTAATGTGACATATTGAAAAGCTCGTGATTCCGAGATCTCATAATCCTCTTTGAATCATACCACACTCCAGTCCTGCAGTCCCGCAGCTTTCCACCCATATAATTCTCCAGCCTAGATAGTTCTCCAACACATGCACGTAACATGAACTTTTACACATTTCCTATAACACAAAACTTCAAAAACACTCCTCCCAATAATATTATTATAACAAACCGTAAAAAACACATGAACCCGTCGTTATGGCCATAGCTTGATGCCTATAAGACACCTATAACGCATCTGACGGGACAGTTATAGCGACGTTACAAGCACCAAATTGTACGTATGACATATTGCATCAAGCACTCTAAGGCTGAAGGGAGTTTCATTAAACCCACAAGCCACTTTAACAAGTCGCGTGCGACTTGACAACCCCTCAAAAACTCAGTCACACGCGACTTGGTTGCTGTGACAAAAAACCATAGGTAAACTCACCTAACACTAGTTTATACATGTGAGTCCCACGATTTTATTTTTTGGGTTAGGTTTATTTTGAGTGTTTTTTGTGAGTGGTGTGTGTTTAAATAATAAAAAAATATGTATGAAAGGTGAGTATGAGTGAGTTTGAGTGAGTGTCATTATCCTCGTGAGTGAGTTGTAGTGAGTTTGTTAAAAGTTGATGTGGCGCTAACGTGAAGGTGAGTGAGTTTGCCCTCATTCCCCCTAGTCTAATATTATGAGGACAATATGTTACTCATTTCTTTAATAAGCATAGTCTGAAAATATAACAATTGAGATGACCCCTTTTATTTATTTTGCATAACAACAAATAATGGGAGTCCACAAAATAACTACTCATAATTGATCACTTGGAGGGTCCATTTTCTAATTGAGATATTGGATTACTACTTTTAATCCCGTGACGCACAAAACTTAAACATAAAAGATAGAGGGAAATGCAGAAATGCTCCCTATGGTTTTCTCAAAATGCAGGCGACCTCCTCATTTTTGCGAAAGTGCAGGCAAACTCCCCAACGTTAAGGAAAAGTCAACAGGCCGCCTCCCCAACATTAACGTTGACTCGTTATCTAATTTGGACTAAGGGCATGACCGTCTTTTCAATATTAAACTATTAATAAACCCATTTTAGCTAAACCCGTACCAATTTAACCGGGTATAAAAACTTTCTGAATAAATCCCCCTTTCTTCCCCAAACAGAAAAAACGTTTCATTCACCTTTCTCTTCCCCCATGGATAAAACCTTCGTTCAAGATTATGAGTGACCCAAATAACCATTTTCAAAGGAATGAAATGTTCCAAAACTTTTCAATTAGGCCAGAAGGAGAGGATTTCGATATTGCATTATATGATAAATCGTAATCCTTTTCTATTTTTTGTGATTTTATTTCAATTGACTAATTCAAGCTTTGTATTACGTTTTGTAGATACCGACAAGAGTTTATTTTCTGTTAGCCTCAAAAAATATTGAGTCCAACAAGAATGTTCGGTCATAGGTTTATATTGTAATATTTATTAGAACGTTGTAATAGTTAGTTAAAATAGTCGTGACATTACGGGCTTGATGGTTAGCTTAAAAGGCCTCTTTCAAGGTACTAAGCATTTATTCAAGCCCGACCCAAAACATATATAGTCCATTAGAGAGCCCTCATGTGGGTGGACTATATAAGCACCCTCCTAGCATGTTAGGAGGGTGAAAGCTTTCATTTCTTAATCTAATTTCACATACTTAATCACCTCTCTCTCTCTACTTTTTCTCACTACTTTCTCTCTCTAGAAATTCATATATTTTCCATCTCCTTTCTTTAATCTATCATCATATATTTAGGACAACAATTGGTATCAATCGCCATGGGGTAGATTCGTGTTTAGTTTGTGGTTAACATTTTTGATTCGTGTGATTTTCATCTTTAAATCATCTCGTATCAAAAACTTTTTGTGTTTTCGAGCTCAAAATCTTCATACAAATTGCCTACAAAGTTGTGGTACGAATTTATGTTAGTCATTTGTTGATTTTCACGAAAAAATTGGGAGTATTGGCTTGATTATTGGGTAAAAATTCGTCATCTTGAATCTTTTGGTTTGATAACTATTCGGAATAACGGGGTTTGATAAGTCGGGAAACAAGGGTTTAGGTTATTCCGAATAGTTATGAGTTGGTTTATTCCGGATTACGACCAGCAAGGTTATTCTGAATAGTTGTGAGTTGGCTTATTCCGGATTAAGATCAGCAAGGTTATTCCGAATAGTAGTGAGAACGTTTATTCCGGATTAAGATCGGCAAGGTTTATTCCTGTGAGACCCGTGAAAGTGCCGTAAGATGCAAAGTTATTGTCTCAAGAGCTGTTCAGTATGAGCATCTCTCTTAAGTTGTGACTCACTTGTGGATGTGATATCCCGAGCCCAACGTTATTTATTTAATCATATTTTACGGATATTTTTGAAATTTTTAAGAAATTTCGTTTGCTATATATTTGACGGTTTAAGTTGAAACCAACGTTTACGGTCGTAATTTTAACGTTTGACGATTTAAGAAGGACGATGACGAATACGATTCCGATGGATGCCCAAATTTCTAAAATTATTGACGTTTTATCGATAATGTAATTTTTCGAGAATTTTACTTACGGTTCGTGTTAAGTCGAGTCGGGTGGGTTTTATTTCTTTCCGAGTACATTTAAAGTATCCCAAAAGCATTTTGGAGTGTTTAGGATGATTCCCGACTCCCGTAAAATTTTCTAAAATGACTAGTGAGTCAATCCCGCAAAGTTTTAGAGTCGTTTTTGCTTAAGGCCAAAAGAATGCTTAAATTGCACCATAAGTCCCTCCAATTTTACAAAAAGGGGAAACAAATCACACACAACACAAAATCTTGCCAAAAATTTTCTCAATCTCTCTCTCTTTTCTCTCTTAGGCCGCCGGCCTCCATCACCATACCACCACCACCCTTCAATTTTTTTTAGGTTTTTGAAGAATCTAATCAAATACCACCTTTTCTAATTACTTGGTAAGTGTTTTTCCAAGGTTCAATCCAACATGCATCCATTGATTTTTCTTCCAAAAATTTGTGATTTTTCAAAAACGGATTTTGATCTAATTAAACCATACACATGTTTAATTCATGTGTATATAATGTTAATTCACCTATAAAACAAGATGGGGTTTATGAGTTTTGTGTTCCACAGCCCCTAAAGCCACGAAATGTGGGGGGGGGGTGTTGGGTGTGTTCAAGGTGTTTGATGAAATGTGTTGTGGGGTTGTGTTTAAAATGGTGTTTCTAGTGTTTTTGAATTGTTTAAACATATTGCATGTTTGTTTTTATGATTGGGTTTTATGAGGATATTTATTAATAGGGGTTTAGGACTGAAAATGATGTTTGGATATGCTTAGGAGTACTTAGGATGATGTCTAATGTCGATAAAATGGATTGAAAATAAGTTTTGGAATGATTTTGAATGAGTCGTTTTCAAACAGATTGTTTAGGGCTATTTTCGTGGTTTTAATTTTTGGTCCAGGTTGTGATTATGGGATATAGTTGTAGTGGTCGTCGAGACGCTCGTTTCGGTATAAGATAGAGCTTTTAACTCCAAACGAGTCAAAAGTTATGATACTTTGAAAATACGTGTACCGGGAGATGAGAATCAACACAATCCGAATTTGTGTTTGGTTTTGGGTCAAATCCCGGGGACCATAGATAGAGTTTGGTAAATTTTTGAAAGTTGATTTTTGGTCTCAAACCTGTGTATGTGAGTCTATTATTAGACTTAGGTGTCGTAGAGGTCAATGGTATATTTTAAATGGGTCAAATGAGTTCGACTTGGTCAAAGTACAATTTCAGTCCGAAAAACGTAGTTTTGGAAAAGTGTTGAGGAACGGGTCATAGAAGTGAAAACTTTTGTTGGGATTGAATATGTGAATTATACAGGTCTTAAAGTATTTTTGAGAATTTTATCAAATTTTATAAAAATGGTTAAGTATAGTAAAACAGTCCGTACTTTTGGTAAGTATCGGCGAAACCGTAAAATGGATAGTAACTTTAATAACATTGATAAATGATATAAGTCTAGTAACAACTACTTGTTTGATTTTGGCGTGAGTTTTCATAAGAGTTGAGTGTGTTTGCATATGCGTGTGTTTAGTACAATAATGTACGCGGAGTATTGATCTGGTTTTCGTACCTTGATTTTTAGGTCAAGTGTTTGATTTTCCCGGGCATCCACGTCGTCGGTGACATTTCTCGTTACGTCTTCGCTAGAACCACTACTACTACGCAAGGTGAGTCTATAGCCTCGCTCTTTACTTATTTCAAATGTTTTTACCCGCGAGGGGGATACATGCTATTTAAATGAAAATGAACATAAGTCATGAATGATTGTTGGACCCGAATGTTGCCTCGAAATTATGTTGAGTACCTAGTTGCAAAAGGCCCTAATTTCATGAACTATTAACTATTGTCTTGCCCTTGTGTGGGTTAGAAATAGCCGCTTATACAATTTGTAGTACTACGGGGTTAACGACCCAATGCTAGCCGAGAAGCTGTACATTGAGTAAGTTCTGCAGTAGATTATCTTGTATGAGAGATAAGGTATAATTGCAACTAATGCCTTAGTAGGGGCACTGGTTTCATCTGAATCACGCCGGTAATTATTACGCGGGTGATTGAGTTAACAGTTTAGTGTCATGAGCTTAAACACAATTGTCATATCCCTGAATAATAGATTGTATGGCCACAATGCTATTGAATGATCATGATTGGTTTTTAACACTTATGTTCAACTGATGTTATGATAAACCTATAGATTCGCTCAACCTTTGTGTTGACGATTTTAAGCATGTGTTTCAGGTAATTAAGGTTGATAGCAGTGGAGCATGCGAGGATGGAAGTTGTTGTGGCTTGGCGGTCTACTTTGTTTTTCCTCCCTTTTGGCACTTAAATACCTTATATTATGTCATGTGAACGAAAATTGTATTTTGGGTTGAGATTCAGTGGGGACCAAAACGCAAACTCTGTTTTATATTATTTTTGGGGTTTGGAAAACAGTAGACTTTGTTGTTTTAAACAATCTTTAATTTATGTTTAATTTCTACGTCTCTTTGAGTCGTTCGAAATAGCTTGTGTGTGATGATTACTGTATAGCACCCAAATGTTGTAGTTCTGCTGCGCATAGCATTTGGTGGGGGTGTTATAATTCCGAATTGCAAGAAGAAGTATTCCGGATTAGAAGTAGAAGACGTATTCCGGATTAGCCAAAGTTTTATTCCGAATTGCAAGAAGAAGTATTCTGGATTAGGTCTCGAAGTCTTCATATTCCGGATAAGGTCTGGTTATATTATTCCGGATAAGGTCATATATTTTGGTTATATTCCGGATTACGTTTGGAAACAATATTCCGAATAAGGCAAGGTATTTTTTCATTATTCCAAATTAGGTGGTTCTTAGTATTCCGGATTAGGTCAAGTAGTTTGATTCCGGATAAGGTGTGGAATTTTATTCCGAATAAGGTTCAAATCAACAATTCCGGATTAGGTCAAGAATATTGATTCCGAATAAGGTTCAAATCAACTATTCCGGATTAGGTTGAGTTCATTGGATTCCGAATTGATCTTTGAAGAGTTATTCGATTTGTTGACTTATAAAATTTTTAAAAACGAGATTTTGAAAATTTTAAACAATCTTGTGATATTTCGTCTAAGAATTTTTGGTTTCTTACGAAGACACTGTTTCGGGTTTTTCACAACATTTCTTAAAGTCTCAACTACAAGCTACTCACAACAACATCTACTTAAGATCCTATTCACTTCATTCTTCAGATGGATTCTACTACTGAATATCGTGTTACTAATAACAACATCATGGTGGCGGGTAACAAAGAGAGACCACCAATGTTTGTGACTGGTCGATATGCACAATGGCAATCACGATTCCTTCGATATCTTGACACCAAACCCAATGGTGATGTTCTTCGACGTTGCATCAAAGAAGGACCCTATACTCTCACTACAATAACCATTCCTGCAATTCCAGCAACCGAATCGACGACTTGTTCCGATGAGCAAACAATTGAGGAAACATATGAGAACACTTCGAAAGAGAAACGTGCTTGGATTGATGCAGAGAAAGAAGCAATCTATTTGATTCTCAGTGGGATTGGGGATGATATTTACTCAACGGTTGATGCATGCTCTACTACAAAAGAAATGTGGGTTGCCATTGAACGCTTGCAACAAGGAGAATCACTTAACAAGCAAGATGTCAAAACTAACTTGTTCGGGAACTTTGGCAAGTTTACTTCATTGGATGGGGAATCAATTGATTCATACTACTCAAGGTTCTATAAGATGATGAGTGACATGACAAGAAACAATTTGCAAGTCTCCGCTATGCAAGTCAATGTGCAATTTCTACAGCAACTTCAACCAGAGTGGACACGGTTCGTAACTTTGGTGAAACAACAGAGTAAGTTAGACGAGGTCAACTATCACACGCTCTTTGACATTTTGAGACAATTTCAAAATGAGGCAAATGAACTTCGAGCTGAAAGGATAGCAAAGACTGCTAATCCACTTGCTTTGGTGTCTACCACTCAACACGTCCAAGATCATTGCTCTCGTGCTCCAAAGTCAAACTCCACTACATCCTCATCATCAAGATACTCCACTTCATCTAAGTATTCAGTTCCCACAAGATCACGAGACAAAGAACCAAGAGCACCATCACCATCACCTAAGCCATCATCTTAAGAGGACAGTGATGAAGAACTAGCTTAGAAGGATAGGGAGATGAAGCAACAAATTGCTTTTATTATGAAGACCTACAAGAAAATCTTCAAACCCACCACAAAAATCTTCGAACATCATCAAATACAAGGAACAAATATGTTGAGAGTCCTCGAAGCTATGACACACGTCAACGTGATGAAAGTCCTCCTAGGTATGATCGACGTAATCCAACACATGTTGAGGGTTCTGCACGGTATGATTGACAAAATGCTAAGTATGATACTCAAAGGATTGATACTGCTGTTGGGAATAGGGAAACAATTGGTACTCAAGTGGTTCAGCAAAGTGGGATTCAGTGCTTTAATTTTCAAGGCTATGGGCATATGGCAAAGGAATGTAGGAAGCCGAAACTGGTTAGGGAGTCTGGCTATCATAAGGAAAAGATGCTGCTATGCAAGAAGATGGAAGCTGGGGTTAAATTGTCAGCTGAGGAAGGAGCAATTCTTGATGATACTGATGATGAAGCCTCCGTTCAAGAACTTGAAGCACATTACTCGTACATGGAAAAGGTTGAAGAAGTTCTCAATGTCACTAAAGATGACAACGGTCTTATCTTTGATACTGAGCCAATCGATAAGGTACACACTGAAGAGGAATATAATGTGTTTGGTAATACTCATGAGCATTCTGAGCTACCCAAAGCCATTAATGACACATGTATGATGGAAACGGTTGATAGCAATACCACACCCGATTCATCAGACATGTGCAATAATGAGTCTGAGGATGATCAACATGCAAATGAGTATGATGATGATGAGGAGCGTATTGCGCTTGCTAACTTAATTGCTTCTTTACAAAAAGATGTCAAAGAAACTAGAAAGAGTCAAAAGTAATTAAAGAAGGCAAACGCTACGCTCACTCAAAATTGTGAAGAATGCAAAGCTGCTCTAATAAAATCTAGTGAGACCATTGATAGCGATAGACATCAACTTCTTCAAAAGACCAATGAGATTGAGGGGTACAAAGGGTGTTTAATTAACGTCAAAAAGGATGATTATCAACATAAATATAACGAAAATCTTAAGCTTCTAGAACAAGAGATAAAACTAAACTTGTTAATGAAAAGAAAGATGTGGTTGAAAAGATAGAAAAGGATTTCAAAACTAAACAAGCGAATGACATCGAAAAAATGGTGGAACTTGAAACTCAAATTGATTTTTACAAGAAAATTGTTTACAAAACTAATCAATTAATTCAAACCATGAGAATGTTGTCACCTCGGTCGTCTTTCAAGGATAGACCTAGTTTTTCAAATCCTAAGTACCTTGAGCAAGCTCAATCTAAGAATCAACACTTATATCTTGATGAGTCCCAGTGGACCGATCTTGATTGTCTTGTTGTTAGGCCCGATAGTGAAGAGACAAACGATTTGGAAGAAGAGAGTAGACCAAAAGTTAATAAAGAATTTATTAAACCATATAATTATTCTTATAAAAATAGTCTTTATGGTCTTTTCAAACCGAAAACACAAAAAACTCGTGAGCAAATATTTTTCGAATATGAACAATTAAGAATTAAATAGAGACAAGCTTTTGCCACTAATAAAACTAATGTTTCAAATGTTTTTGAGTACTTGCCATATAAAGCTTCTATAAGCAAGAGTAAGCAAGCACTTAGTATTCTCTAGAGTAACATTGAAAATTTCAAAAAAGGTTGTTGATGATGACTGGAAAAAACGTGAACTTTCGAAAGGAGACAAAGAAATTCCTCACGATATAACTGTGCTTGTGAAAAGTATTTTGATTCCGCTTGCGGAAAGAACGCAAAAACATATTTTGGAATTTGAAACATTAATTAAGCAATAAATGTTTGATGATTTGAAATATGTGGAATCTCTTGAACAAGAAATGAATGACCATAAACCTGAAAGAGACGACTTTTCTACAGCATATGATCTACTCTTACACGAATGTCTCTCAAAAGATATTATGTGTGTTTATGTTACATCTTGTGCTGATATTGATGAATATTCTGATGTTGCATACAAATATCTTGATCAAGTTAAAGAAGGTGAATGTCTTGAAACTGAGCTTTCGAATAAAGTTGACCAAAAAGAGTTTTCGTTACTTAAACATAGATATGATTATCTTCAAAAACATTGTCACTCACTTGAACTTGCTTTGCAAAAGAAAGTTGGCAGCTTTTCAAATGATACACCTTTGGAAGTAAAATTATCTGAGTCATGTCGATTACTAAACGAAAAAAGTCTTGATATTTCAGATTTGAAAGCTCAGTTACTAGAAAAAGACATAGCAATAGTAGAGTTGAAGAAACTCGTTGCTAAGATGGGTGGGAAAGTTATGGAACCTAGCGTTAAGAAACCTGTTGTTAGACAACCCAATGCCTCAAAGTGAATAGATCCTCTATCTTGGGAAAACCATCTGCTTTCTCAAATTCTTCGTTTGCAAAACATGTGTTTGCCCCCAAGATGGATGGAAAGGAAAGGTTACCACATACTCAACCCATAAGGAATATTGTAGCACCAAGCGTTAAGCACAATAATATGATCAAACCAGGGATGTATAGAATGACCACTAAACCCACAAACAAAGTTAGTCACTCGCCTCAGACTTCTAGAAACACTAATATTCGTGTGTCTTCTACTATAGGAGTAGTCTCCACTGATAGTGTTAGCCGACCTCAGCTTAAGAGCACTCAAGTGAATGATAAGGTCTGGAAACACAAGAGTCAACAGAAGATGAAGGAAGTAGAAGAACACCCTAGGAATTTGAATGTTTTTAAGAATTAAAAGTCTGTAATCACGTGTAATGACGATTTGAATGCTTTGAACGATTTGAATGCTTTGAATTTTAAATTTGTTTGTGTCAAATGTGGAAATTGTGCTAATGCTAATCATTCTATGTGTGCTATGAATAATGTCAAAGGCGTAGATACTAGAACTAAGAAGCAAGTTGCGATGCCTATTAGTGCTAGTAAACCCAAATGCAAAATGAACCATTCTGGTGCAACCCCCACTAAGAAAAGTAATGCATCAGAATCCACCACTAAGAACCCTAGAAGCAGAATTACGGAATTATATGAGTCTGCTAGCAAGTCTTGGAAATGGTGGTTTGCTAATCAATGTCCTCCAGGATATAAATGGATTCCGAAAGTTAGGACATAAAACGTGACAACGAGTGTTAGTATGCCTTTAAATGTTGCTAAGGACACTAATGATTCTACAATCACAACTACTGTGGTATCCAACTTAGAAAATGCTCCATCGTGTTCTAACTCGTCTGCAGGTGATACAAATAATTCTCTTCATACTGGATTCCGGATGCACGAAGCACATGACGGGGAATCTCAAGCTTCTAATTAACTTCGTGGAGAAGTTTCTGGGTACGGTCCGATTCGGAAATGATCAATTTGCACCGATCCTATGTCGAAGGGCTCAATCACAATCTTTTCTCGGTTGGTCAATTCTGTGATGCAGATTTGGAGGTTGCTTTTAGAAAGAAGACATGTTCTATTTGTGATTATGATGGGAATGACTTACTTACCGGTACACGGGGTACTGATCTCTACAATATTTCACTTCAAGATACAACTTCATCAACTCCAATTTGCTTCATGGCTAAAGCTTCAACGACTCAGGCATGGTTATGGCATCAACGTTTATCTCATCTTAATTTTGATACCATCAACTTGCTTTCCAAGAAAGATATTGTGAGAGGCCTTCCAAGCTTGAAATTCATCAAAGATCATCTTTGTACTTCTTGTGAGCTTTGTAAAGCTAAACAAAGTAGCTTCAAAACAAAGACTACACCAAGCTCAAAAGGACGGTTAGATCTTCTTCATATAGATTTGTGTGGTCCCATGCGTGTTCATAATATCAATGGAAAGAAATATGTTATGGTAATTGTCGATGATTACTCAAGGTACACATGGACTCACTTCTTGAGGTCCAAGGATGAAACACCCGAAGTTCTCATCAACTTCCTAAAACTGATACAACATGGTCTTCAAGCTCAAATTAAAGTGGTTCGTACTGACAGAGGCACATATTTTTTGAATTCAACTCTGAGAAACTATTTAGAAGCTGAAGGAATTGAACATGAAACATCTATTGCTCGAACACCCGAAAAAAACGGCATTGTAGAAAGATGAAACCGTATTTTCGTTGAGGCTGCTCGAACATTATTATCCGCTTCAAAACTACCATTATACTTTTGGGCCGAATCTATGTCAACTGCATGCTACACACAAAACCGATCCTTAATTATACCAAGACACAAAAAGACACCATATCACATAATTCATGATCGAAAACCTTCACTCAAACACCTTCATGTTTTTGGATGTACGTGTTACATTATTCAGGATGGTGAAAATTTGGATAAGATGAAAGAGAAAGGTGATGCATGTATTCTAGTGGGATATGCAACTCAGTCTAAGGGATATAGAGTGTAGTAACAAGAGAACAAATTTGATAGTCGAGACTATTCACATCCGATTTGATGAATTACAAGAAATGTCACTTGAACAAAACAGTTTAAGTCCCGATCCAAAACAACAAACGACTTCCATTCGCAACCGCAGGAAACTCTGAACTCAAGACCACAACAATGAACCATCAAGTTCAAAGCTGGTTCAAGGAAATGTTCCAAGATCAGATATGACAGTCAACACGACAATTGAAGAGTTGGAAATGTTATATGGCCCAATGTATGATGAATATTTCATGGGGGAGAAACATGTTGTATCGAAGTCTTCCGCTGTCACTCATGACAAGAATGATGATACTGATCATCGTCAACAAAAGGAGACAACTTTATCTACTTCAACACGGGTTGCTGCAGATTTACCTCCTCATAATATCACATCAACAACCGCTCCTACAACATCCACAACTACTGTCATTGCACTAGAGAACACAAATCAAGCAGACAATGCATTAAATGACGAAGACGAATTTATCAACCCATTCGGTACACCGGTACACGAAACTGGAGAGTCTTCTACTCTTCATGTTGATCCGTCAAATATGCATACGTTCTATCAACGACATCCTTCAACACATCATTGGACCCGAGATTATCCTTTGGTGCACGTAATTGGAAACCCTTCACAGCCCGTTCGTACAAGACGACAGCTTGAAACCGATGGCGATGTTTGTATGTTAGCACTCGCCGTGAGTACAGCTGAACTGAAAAACATCAAAGAAGCCATGGCTGATCATGCTTGGATTGAATCGATGCAAGATGAACTTCTTCAATTTGAAAGACTTAAAGTCTGGGAACTTGTTGACAGACCATACGATGTAATTCCATTAAATCTTCGCTGGGTCTGGAAAAACAAGATGGATGAAGAAAACACAATCAGCAAGAACAAAGCTAGGCTAGTGGCTAAAGGGTATGGCCAGAAAGAGGGTATTGATTTTGAAGAATCATTTACACCAGTAGCTCGTATGGAAGCGGTCATGATTTTTCTTGCTTATGCTGCACATAAGGGATTCATCGTTTATCAAATGGACGTAAAGACGGCGTTTCTTAACGGTCCATTGAAGGAAGAAGTCTATGTCACATAGACTGAAGGATTCGTCAATCCTCATTATCCTGACTAGGTGTATCGTCTCCACAAAGCACTTTATGGACTCAAGCAAGCTCCAAGGGCGTGGAACGACGAGCTCTCAAAATTTCTGTTCTCCAAAGGTTTCTCAAAAGGTTCCATTGATCTAACTTTGTTCACTTATAAATATGGGGATGACATTTTGCTTGTGCAGATTTATGTTGATGACATTATTTTCGGGTCTACAAACCCAAAACTTTCAAAATGGTTTGAAAAAGTAATGCACAACAGATTTGAAATGTCAATGATGGGCGAACTAAGATTCTTTCTAGGAATTCAAGTTCACTAATCCGCAAGTGGTATCTTTATCAAGCAAGCTAAGTATTGTCAAGAGATAATCAAAAAGCATGGTATGACCTCATGTGACCCCGTTGGGACACCATTATTAACCACATCCCTAGATGCTGATTTGGAGGAAGATGCCATAGATCAAACAAGATATCGTTCCATGATCGGCTCCCTCATGTACTTAACAGCAAGCCGACTAGATATATCACATGATACGTGTTATTCTGCACGATATCAAGCATGACCCACTGAAAAGCACCTCAAGAAGGTTAAACGGATCTTTCGGTACCTTAAAAATACCATTCAGATGGGACTCTGGTATCCGAGGAAACCAGTTTCTTTCTAACGGCCTATTCAGATTCTGATCATGCAGGATGTCTTCATACACGAAAAAGTACTTCTAGTGGTGCACAATTTCTAGGTCAAGATAAGCTTGTGGGATGGTCTTCCAAGAAGCAGGATTGCACGTCATTGTCATCAGCCGAAGCGGAGTATGTGTCTCTATCTGCGTGTTGTGCTCAAGTTCTATGGATGAGAACACAACTCACGGATTATGGCTTCCACTTTGATAAAGTACCTATGTACTATGACTCAAAGTCCGCCATAGCCATCTCCTGCAATCCGGTACAACATTCCCGTATGAAGCACATTGATGTCAGATATCACTTCATTAAGGAACAAGTTGAAAGGGGTATCGTTGAACTATACTTTGTTGGAACTGATTATCAATTAGCTGACTTGTTTACAAAAGCTCTTTCGAAAGAGAGGTTTGTGTATCTTGTTAGGCAAATTGGTATGAGATGTTTGACTCCAGCAGAACTGGAGATTCTGGCAAAGAAGCCTGCTTGATTCATCTATCAAACATCTACATGTATATATTATTAAAAAAGAAAAATACAAAATTAAAAATCTTTGAAAATCCAAAAATATTCTTCTCGACATATCTTTCAGTATTGATAATATGGACGTACCTAGAAATGTCGCTCAATAACGACACGGCTGTGTACATAAAGCTCGAATGAAAGTTGTACATATTTTTCAAAACATGTCATTTCTATTTTTATAAAGGAAAATGTCTATTTTGGATAATTATTCAAACAATGGGTAGATCAAACTATCTTGGGTTGAGCTTGTCACAAAACATTCAACGTTTTGAGCTCAACACAATTGCTTGTAATCACTTTGAGATTGCAACCCAGATCTATATTCACGGGAGAGTGTACGCTTTTGTGCCCTTACCCACAGCAAAAGAAGAGAAATCTTCTTACACTTGAGTGGATTCGTCAAGACATTTAAAAGTCTATGAACTCAAGTTAATGCTTTAGAAAAACCACTCCACCAAAAAGAATTGATTTTTCAAAAAGCGTTGAACACAATTTTTTTTTCAAGAATTTTTCAATGATATTCAAAATCTTTCAAAAATTGTGCGTTCAACAGCTCCCACCCTCAAAAGTTTAATGTGGATTATATCCTCGTAATGACAATTCAATTGGATCAATTTTTGAGGGGGAGCGTTCCAAATTCATGCTAAGTTTGACACATTTTCTCCCGAAAGTTTTTCAAGACTATTTTTCAAAATATATTTTAATCAAATTTGGTATCTCTAATATCAAATTTTTTTATATATTAGAGATAGGGGGATAAAATGTGATTAAAATTAATCTAAAGACTCAAGCACTTATGGTTTCGATCAGATATCCACAACATCCTTAATTCACGACGTTATTGGTGTCAAAAGGGTGGTTAGGTTTAAGTCCTATGATCCAACCAGAACCAGAGGGATCTTCCTAGGGACAATCCAATAGATTATTAGAAGTCCTTAGGAAAGATGGAGTAGAATGTGAATGTAGCTGAATGCAGACTAAGTACTAAAGCTAGCACTGGAACAATCAGAACAAGGTGTTAGTAATGATGTCTTGGTAAGCATTGAAGGGGTTGAAGAATGAAAAAGAAATGTAAGGATAAAGGGTGTAAACAAAGAAGCCTTCCATAAAACTTAGGTAGAAACCGGGTCAACACATTAGGAAGACAACGCATCATGGACCCAATGATGTAATGAACAACCCCTCCCCAGCTACTCAGGCTTCTTTTAAAAGAAGTTTGTTTTATTTTCACGGAGATCAACACGACTTCTATTGACTTTCTCACTCCGAGATAGTTGATATTGAATAGGTGACATCTACTCCAGCCTCCGACCACTAAAAGTGCACAAAATCGAGTCTAGAGCCAAGAGATCAATCAAATCTCATTAGGACACACGGATGACGATCAAAAGAGTCCCACGCTATATCCTTGCGATATTGCCAGAACACTCAGAGTGATACTACCTAGTATTCACAATGATGAGTGGAAATCCTTCCAGCGTTAACTTCAAACAACACTTCGGTAGGTCATGTGTAAGATTCTTTATGAATTGAACATATGTAAAACTGAAAAGCAACAGTGGTTTGTCTCTTTATCGATTCAAACTCGTTTCAGGTTTCTATGCAATATCTTTATGGTCTTGACAGAACATTCAAAGTGATATTTATTAATATTTACAGTGACGAATAGAAATGCTTCTAGCGTCAACATTAAACAGCGCTACAGTAGGTAACTTGCGAGATTCTTATGAATCAAGGCTTGTGTCAATTGGAAAGCAACAATGGTAAGATTCTTAATGAATCAAACTTGTTCCAGGAATTTGAATTGACGACTTTAATCAAGCGGATATTTATCCAACTGATTCACTCTTTATGATCGCATTCTTGCTTTGAGACGGTCGAATAAAGAGAACGTATAGTACAGCCGCGAAACCCTATCAAGGATGTTCTTAATTGAATCTACCTAATCACAAGTACGATATTTAAATATCGTGTAACGGTCTTCACCGACCGGAGGTAAAACGCTATTGATTAAGGACGAATGTCAAAGCCATTCAGTCCGTGTCTATGTTTTGTCTCAAGAAGGTGACGTTACGGTGTACTCAGCAAAGTCAAAGATCCGAAACCACATACTCATGCCCAAAGACATATTCAACAATCAAGAAAGCTAAAGACTTCCACAACTCTGATGATCAAAATCTTCTTTGTCAATTAAGTAAAGGAATGACCTCTCTTCAAAGGAGATTGTTAGCAAGCTTTCAAGATAGTGTAAAGTATGAGAATGTGGATAAAGACACAAGATCGCAAAATGGCAAAGTCAAGTCATGGATAATTTGAAGATCTCAAAATAAAAGACAAAGTCGAAAGACAACGACAAAGGCTCAAAGATCACATCATGAAGGAACAAGACTACTATTACACGTTCAAGACTCATTTATGACGAAATTCGTAATTTTCATTGATCTCCAAATATCGAAGAGGAATGACCTCACATTGGGGGACATTGTTAGCCTCAAAAAATATTGAGTCAAACAAGAATGTTCGGTCATAGGTTTATATTGTAATATTTATTAGAACGTTGTAATAGTTAGTTAAAATAGTCGTGACATTACGGGCTTGATGGTTAGCTTAAAAGGCCTCTTTCAAGGTACTAAGCATTTATTCAAGCCCGACCCAAAACATATATAGTCCATTAGAGAGCCCGCATGTGGGTGGACTATATAAGCACCCTCCTAGCATGTTAGGAGGGTGAAAGCTTTCATTTCTTAATCTAATTTCACATAGTTAATCACCCCTCTCTCTATCTACTTTCTCTCACTACTTTCTCTCTCTATAAATTCATATCTTTTCCATCTCCTTTCTTTAATCTATCATCATGTATTTGGGATAACATTTCCTTTGAAGGTGCATTAGTACGGGAAGTTCATTGATTCTCCTCATAAGAAGTATGTTGACGGTAAGGTATGTATCGTCGACATGGTCGAGGTTTCTACATTCAAGATTGATATATTGCATTCCGTGTTGAATAGTCTAGGTTATGAAATGCAAAATGAGGTGCATTTTTTTACAAGCTACCATTGAAAAACTTAGATATAGGCATTAAATCTTTGATCAATGATAAAGACTTTAGAAACCTATTAAGTTATATGAATATGCATAAGATAATGTATGTGTATGTTGAGATTGTTGAAAAAGAAGATAGTATCTCTGAGGATGATTTTTGAGTCTAAAACTGAGAGTGATGATGAGCTAGATGGATCACATAGTTGATGAGGTTGAAGTTAATATGGATATTCTTAGGTTTCAAATAGAAGATGATGTGAATGTGTAACACCCCCAAATTTATACAACTCAATACAGCGGAAGACTAGTTGGTGTTACGGGATAACACATTACTCACATCATAGACAACGCATAAAAATCGCGTCGTTTTATAATAAAAGCATTTCCATTCATAAATATCAAAGTTACATCGGTCCCAAGTCATTACATTTTATACAAAAGTTTTACAAGTGTTTGAATGGAAAAATATTGTTTAAGTGCGGGCCATGAATTCTTGTCGTCTTCCCGAGAATTACCTTCAAGTACCTGAGATAAGACATGTTAAAATAAATGGTCAGCGATAACGCCGAGTGAATTCATAGAGTTTAATAAAATCCATCAATATAATATCAGTATAAGATTTTTACTGAAAATCATTTTTATAGGCCATAGAATAGCCAAAGTCATTTTATACAAATCCTTTATCGAAAAATCATAATATAGGCATTTGCCTTAAAAATCATTATACGAATCATTGTCGTTAAAAACACCATACAATACATTTTGCAACGTTGTATAGATTAAATAAAATCGTTATATGAATATGGTTATAAAAAAGCCTTAAAAATCATTATACGAGCCAATGTCGTAAAAACGTCATACAATACGTCTTACGACGTTGTATGAAAATAAAAACCGTTATATGAGTATGGTTATGAAAACCAAAACACAAACATAATATCAATAGTATGACCCAGTATTGCTAGTCAGGCAATACATCGTAATTCTGAGCGTCTAGTATTATTTCGTTAGTTTTTGGATTATTATAAGCCGCATGACATTGTTACCTTACTAAACCAAAACGGGTAGCTAACCCGATACCAATTTTTCCCATCTAAAATAGCGTGTCGTCACAAAGGTCACGCTATGGAAATCTTCTCATACATAAATTCGCTTACCAATCAATGTGGCACGACGGGGATCAACCGTCAAGGCGCGAACTGGGGTGATCGTCCCCAAATAGTACTATTAAATGCATAAGCATCTACCAACTCCCGGTAGTTCACAATTCATGCTAATGGGACTTTTAGTGACATACCTAACTTTAATAATCCATTTTATTTCATCTATCGGGTCCGTTAATCATTTATCGGGTCATACAATCGGGTCATTCAATCATTCGGGTCCAAAATCAATAAACAAACAATCGGGACAAATGGTGTCCTATTTTATAAAAACTAACATGTTATCTCCCTCGCGGGTTTATAAAAAATTTATAAAAACATTTAAAAGAGTGCGAGGCTATGAACTCACGTTGATGTGGGAAGACGATTATCGGCGATTTGGATGTACGGTACGTGCTTCAATCATGGAAACCTAGAAAAATAACAATCGGTCTTAGACGTTTGTCCAATGACTTTATAAAAATAACAATTATGTATACATATGATGATTATATATATATGATGATCAAGTGGGTTTACATATTCTCGTTTACTCATTTTAGTGTTATATGTCGATAACTTTTATACTAGTTTACTAGTTTTACCCATTTACGTGTTTTATGCCCAATAAACTTATTATAAGTTCCTTAACTTGTTTTAATCCTTGTATACTTATTTTATCAGTATGTATACTTTCCATGTTGGGACCAAATGGGTTAAGCCCAATAATTTCTTTTTACAAGTTTATATCTTATTCAGTCCAATTATTAGTCCAAGTATTAGTCCAATATGTTTACTTAGCTCGTTAATGTCCGTATGCCCTAAAGTTCGGGTTTTATCGGTTTTTACTTGTTATACATGTCTATATATCAGTATATAAGTTTTATAAAGTTTTCATTAGACGGGTCCAACCATCTAAGTTTTATTTAACAAAAACGTTAATTTTACGGCAATAGCCGAAAAAGTCGTAAAAATCATGTTTATAGTTTTATATCTTATAAAACATAACAAGTTACCATTTTTATAAAATGTACAGTTATTTAACCTTTTACATATTTATATAAATAGAATTCATGAGTTAGTGGGTTTTAATTTATATTTTATACTATTAAAATTTGAGTGCTTATATGATAGTATTATTCTTTAATTTCCAAAATCTGATTTTTATCTTCACTTTCACCAAAATTGCAATATCTTGAGTTCTATATGGAGATAGAAGCTCAAATTTTTATCACATAAACTACATGATATGTGTTACATTTAACTCTCCTATAGCTACTGTTGAATCATCTTCTAAATATTTTCTAAAAATCTTCCAAAACAGTAACCTCAGATTTATACCTTAAACTTGTTTTGATCATATCTCACTCATTACAATGATTCCATTGCATGACCAACTCTCACATGTGTACAAGACATTTAGCTTACTGTAAATGGATTCTACTTCATCATTTCATCAGTTCATAACATGTTTCTTTACTGTTTTATACAGCCATGTAAATTAATCAAGATTTTAACCTTGTTTCTTATAGTTTTTCACCTTTTTAATCATATTTATCAACACCAAATCCCCACATAACATTTTTATCATCATATAATCATCATATACATATACAATAGGAAATAAAATACATGTTTACATAATCAAAATAACAAGAAGATGAGGAGGACAATCTTTATACCACCATGATGATGTAGGTTGATCAAAACATGGATTTTTGATGGAGAAACTTGTGATGCACCAAGACCATCTTCATGACCACCAATCTTCCTAATCTCCTTGTGGAAAATCAGCCCCAAGACACCATGAATACTCCTCCATGGATGTTATAATCACCACCATTCAAGAGAGCTTCAAGAGGGCTTCAACATATGTGTAAATAACACATGATTTTGTGGTTGGAATTGATCAAGTGAAGGTGTTTTGTGGTGATATGGTGGACGGCAAACATGGAGTCAAGAGAGAGAGAGAAGTGGTTTTGCATGGATGGAAATGAGGAGAGTGGTATGAGTTGTAGCTAGTTTTGTGTAGTGGAATGCTTACAATGTAAGCTAAGCCATGTGTTTAGCTAAATTGTTAAGGTTATGACACATCATAGATGTGTTGTAGCAACATGTTGGCCGGTTTTGGGGGTGGGACAAGTGTCCCACTTGTCTCATCCCCATTTATTTACGGGTACTCCTAGATTCTAGTTTCCTCGATTTGCGTGCCCTCGGGTCGTTTTACGAAAAACGTTTTTATAAATTATTCAACGTCACAAAACGAATCCAATAGAAATTGTCTCATCAAAAACGGAGTTCGAAAACGTAAATACGTAATCCTAAGGTTTCCGGTTTAGTCGTAAAGGACGTTAAAATAAAATTGCAAGTCCTAGTCTCTTCTCGTAAATTTGTGAGTTTATGAACCAACACAAATTTAAAACTCCAAAATAATATTCACAGATAAATTTATTTTCTGAAATGTCGGACTGTCACCAAAGACGGTGTATGTAAACATAAGCACGTAACGTAGAATCCTCCGGTTTAAACGTAGTCGATGCTACTTCAAGACGTAAATCCAAATTTCTTCCCAAAAATAAGTGAGTTCATATTGTAACATTAAAATAATATTTTCAAATAATATTTGAGAATAAAATATCAATCGTAAATTGACGGATTGTCACAGCATTTACCCCTAAACAGGATCTTTGTCCTCAAAGATCATCTTACCTTACTACTCGCTTCTTATAGAGTTAAAGCCATGTGGGTATTTCCTCCACATTCGGTCTTTTCTCACAAGTGCAATTCATTACAATGCGCGAGTTTCATCAAACATAACTACGGGAATAAGATCAGGCTAAATGTTGACTTACTTTCTCTATCCATGATGTTCACGGGTTTCTGATGAATGCAACTTTTCGCCGATCTAAGCTCTACTAAGAATAATCAGAATTTCACTTGATAGATATTCCATCAAGTTCGATTTACGAAACATAATTCACGCGGTTCTTGAAGTCCTAGGGTAGATCCAGCTTATATGCCTTTCAATCCCAACTTTTACATCATTTCAATGGTCCCATACAACAGGGACTTATATCCCATGATTTGTCAGATCATGAATTCATTTTTCCAAGGTTAAAAATTGTGGCATAACTTCGCTACCCATTTGGCACTCTAAGATCTACATTTCATATTCACATAACCTCTTGCCCACTACCGGCAGTCAATAATCAAATCCTAATTTCAATAATCATTTCAGATCTCGCGGGTCGGATATTTTGTAATTTTAGGTTTGCCATCATAGGGAACCTTAAATCTAAAAGACATGTCCAACTCACAATGGGTGTTTGTCGGGTGTCTTCATATCAACTCCTGCTTACAGATGCTCTAAGATTTAGATCCTAACAAGATTCGATCTCAATCCTAACACGATGATTATCAATGATAATCTTTCCAATGGAAAACGATTATACGGTCTATTACCAAAGGTCATTCATTCAAACATAAAATAGCACTTATATTACTTTGTATCGTTACTTTACCTCGTCCCTTCGATTGGGGTGGTACATAGTACTCTCATCAAGGTTCGTTCTCAATGATTTCTGAGCAAATCTCTAGAAATTCGATGCGAAGTGAGGATCTTGATATAGATGTTCGATACAGGCACACTATGTTTACATAACTCTTTTGCATTTATCATTAACGGGAATGATATTAGCAGATTTGGTCAGTCTGTCGACGATGACCCAAATCGAATCCAATTCAGATGATGACCTTTGCAATAGCTAAACGTTTACTAATGTATGAGGCGATGTATGCCTTCATAATTTTTCATTAGTACAACTTCTTCAGACAAAGATACTTTTAGTCATAAATGACATAAATAGAATACTTATACTTACAAATTCCAACATAACTCTATCTCACAATCTCCATATTTAGGCAACCACAAGTGGCCTTTAAAATATTTAACGCTATTGGCTCCTTTATTTTAATGGTTCACATTAGACGCGAACCCCATTTATTATCTATATTATCTCTTTTTACAATCGTCGGCTATTTTTATATTGTTCGGCAATTTATTTTGCACCTTCATTATTATGGAGCATGTCCTAATTGGTTCTTTATCCTTTTTATATAATATGTCAGTATCTATATTCACTTCTCATGATGATGTAATTATCATGTCCACAATTCACTCAGATATTCTTTCTATATTATGCGTCAGTAATTACGTTCACTTTCTCCTGATGAAATAATTATCATAACTGTATTTATTCAAAATTCTTTCTTCATATCTTTTATGTTTCAGTTTCGTCTCAACTATCAATTTTTATCAGTTTTTCTCAATCCGGCGTCTAAAGCGTCGATAATTATTATAATTAATTAAATAATTATTAGTTAATTTTTATGAAGCGTAAACGTAAAAGTTTTAAATTTCTTAGTTTGTCCAAGTATATTAAAATGTTCAAAATAAATTTGAATTTAATTAACAAAATTTTCAGTTGATTTATCGAAAATAATTAATAAGATTCGTAAATGTTCGAGAAACCTTTGTTTATATTTTGGTCAAAATTTTCTTAGTTGAAAAGTAAAATGTATCGTTTCAAATTTCAAGTCATGGTTTAAATGATTTTCTCAATCCTTCTTAAGTTGTCTTGAGGTATACACAAACATTTACCCCTAAACAGAAGTTTAGTTAAATGGTTTGTGTATAAGGGAATAATCCCTTAAAATCCTTTGTTAAAACATTTGTCAAAACATATTTCCATTTCGTTTTGGTAAAATCCCAAGTCTTAAAAGGGCTCTTAATTTTTGAAGAGTCAATTTATATTCCATTATCTATTAATCACATGGTTAAATCATGTAAAGGATTTAGTCTTTAATCTCCTGTTAATTATTCAAGGTACATGTTTTCATTGTTTAGCCAATTCAGGGCAATTTATAACTAATTATTAACTCATTATTATTCTTATATACAAACAATTAGTCCTTAATGATCGCAAGCATGAATTTATCAAATTACAGCCTACACACGTGATTCACAAAATTTATGAATGCTACATGTGTATTAGTCAATCCAAATGACATCACGTGAAACTCATAATGTTCATTACAAGCACCGGATGTAGTGATTGGAATAGATAATCTCTTTCGCAGATGCGAAGTTGATGATAACCATGCTATGGATCAAATCTTTAAAACATACGCTAAAACCTTGTAAATGATCAAACAAATCTTCCATTTCGAGTTATGGATATCGTTTTCGATTGTCAATTTACTCAATTCACAATAATCTATAAATATAAGGAATGATAACACCATAGCTCTTCAGGATGACAGGCTTGGTATAATAAAATCTTTCTCCGACAACTCTCTCAGTTGTACGGTAATTCCTTTAATTTAGATGGTGCTGACGTACAGTGCACACGCCACAGGTGCAGCACCGGGAATATAATCAATACTAATTTCAACTTGCCTAAATGACAAAGGTCTAGGTAATTCATCAACAAATACTTCCTAAGGTTTCAGATAACAGAAACATCTTTTAATAAATTCATATTAAGTTCCTTCTAGATTATAATATCTATGACTAATTTACAACCATTCACAGTATAATTTCCAAGTCTAAATACAGGATATGGTCATCCATCAAGAATTATTTAGTTCACTTTTGATAATCAACATCTTATCATTTAGGGGAATTCTACTCGAGTTCCCATCAATTAGGACAATGTCGTCATGTCATAATCAATCAATCCGTTCTACTGGCACTACCAACTTTTCAGTTTCATTGCCGTAGATAAGATGTGAACTTCTCAAAAGACTACTAATAATTCATAATCCTTCACAAATTCAGGGATATATGGAGACACAACTACTATTAAAAGAGCAAGGTCAACGCATAATCTACGCGATAGAATTTCAAATCAGATACAAACGAAAACATTTAACGAATATGAATATATCCCATGTTTTCAGAATTTGAGTACACATTCGAAAGCTCCTCGGATCGTTACCCAGGTCATTCAAATGAAATCAAATCATAAGGAATGATAAGAACGTCAATACATCCAGTCGGGTATCAACACTCGGTAATCAGATACTTTTCCTAAGAATCTCACTACGGGAGAATTGGACAAGAAAGAATTGTCAATTGTCAAATAAGACAATTTCCACAGATGAGTAAATTTAACTCAGAAGAATAGATGATACAGGCACATATGTAGGTGTCCCTAACACTATGTCCTTATTTTTCACTTCTTGCTGATCTCATAAATTTTAATCCTTCACAATCTTCAAAGAAAATTTAGTGTTTATTAACCAGTTTTATGGTGACTACTAATCATCCTTGCATAGTCCATTTCAAATTGTATGTAGGCGCGCAACTATATACAATTTCAAGATTAACGATACAATACTCAGTTCGTCAAAATTTTATCATCATGTTTATAATAAAAACATTTTCATGCTTAATTCTTAAATAAGAATCAAAATAAATTTTCAAAGATTTCCTTTGTTATGAAAAACAGATAAGTTTTCTAAGGTGTTTTATAAACAACTTCATTTTTATAACAATCACTTATAAATCTTACTTTGAATAATCCTTATAGTGATGAAAATTCAATTTCCTCAAAGGATACCGTTTTAACTTTATAAAAATAATATGTGATCTGCAAAAGAGTGATGAAGAGTTGTTCACCGAGAACTAACTACAATATGATAAGAAATGAGCTTAGCCAATTAATCATGAGGTTCATGACCTCGATGGCACTCAGGAATACAAAGAGAATAATCCACAACGTAACTCAATTTGAGATGAGTACTTGTTCAATGGTTGCATCACTAATGTGAAAATTAGGACGAAGCAATAATAGGATAGATAACATCGATACATGTAGAATTTAGCAATCAAAGGTAATCTTTTTATTAATCACAAACAAGTCAAAATTGTACTGTAACACATTACGTGTCACTATGTCATACAATTCTCGGAACTCATCCTACCAACTGATATCTCAGTTAAGTTAGGGATTTTTAAAAGATACCACAATGAATACTAATCTACAAGAGTCATTAGGTGTCCTGCCTGTCCCGGAAGATCCATCGGTCCCAATTCAGAAGAAGATTTCTTCAATTTATTTCTTGGACACTGGGCATCCTCGTCATTGGACAATGGCTTAGGAACAACCCTTAACACGAATCAACAGTCAATTAAAACCTTATAATTCAATCACAGAACTTAACGACTTCCTCTTAACAATCTCATATTCCATACAAGTTAAATTTCACTTTATTCAAGTTTTAACCAATTTTATACTCAATCCGATATCCTATCTCATTTTCCAATACTTTCAACCTTATTCTTCGGCCTTGTAAAGGCAATACAATCTCAATATAAATCAACACTTAATTTCCAATCCTTTTAGCTCTTATAACAACGATTATCAAATGAGTCATTAATATGAAATGACTTGATCATTCAACTAGACTTCTCAGAAAGGTATTAGTGGCATGAGGCTTTTGGGTAATGGTTCCAATGACAGCCTCAAGTGCAACATTCACCCTTTCGATTTCAAATTTAAGAATTGGATGACAACGAACCAGATGACATCTTTCTAGGTGGTAACGTTTTGTCAAACTCCGCTCTATAAGAAAAGATCGTCATGACATCGATATCAGATTTAATCTCGCCAATCCTTTTTCAATATCACAATCAACTAATATCTACATTTCTACGAATATCAACCATTTGTTGGGATCATAAATATCCACAACTTGGTTTAGATCTAGGATAGCTAGAATTCCTACGAGAATAGCTTCGATTAATTTACTAGGGGATTTAGGGTACATTGTGACAATCTACGTCGTATAAATACCTCGTATAAATATCAAAATAATCATCAAACAATCATGTAATAAAACTACATCATATATATATAATCTAAGTTATATATATTAAAATAACACTTCTCAGTCTGGCCTTGTCGATAACTCGGGAATTCTTCGGCACCGTTATAGTCAAAAGATTTTTAGACATTTTTAGAAAAATGTTTATAATTAAAAAGATTTTGAAATGTTTTATTCAAAACCTTGGTTTTAA
Organism: Glebionis coronaria; assembly: GCA_025667525.1. Classification (NCBI taxonomy): domain Eukaryota; kingdom Viridiplantae; phylum Streptophyta; class Magnoliopsida; order Asterales; family Asteraceae; genus Glebionis; species Glebionis coronaria. The sequence continues at coordinate 188,530,693 of CM046880.1, forward strand.
GAATCTTTCGTTCTCTATAACGAGAGCTCTGGTACCAAACTGTAACACCCCCAAATTTATACAACTCAATACAGCAGAAGACTAGTTGGTGTTACGGGATAGCACATTACTCACATCATAGACAACGCATAAAAATCACGTCGTTTTATAAAAAAAGCATTTCCATTCATAAATATCAAAGTTACATCGGTCCCAAGTCATTACATTTTATACAAAAGTTTTACAAGTGTTTGAATGGAAAAATATTGTTTAAGTGCGGGCCATGAATTCTTGTCGTCTTCCCGAGAATTACCTTCAAGTACCTGAGATAAGACATGTTAAAATAAAAGGTCAGCGATAACGCCGAGTGAATTCATAGAGTTTAATAAAATCCATCAATATAATATCAGTATAAGATTTTTACTGAAAATCATTTTTATAGGCCATAGAATAGCCAAAGTCATTTTATACAAATCCTTTATCGAAAAATCATAATATAGGCATTTGCCTTAAAAATCATTATACGAATCATTGTCGTTAAAAACACCATACAATACATTATGCAACGTTGTATAGATTAAATAAAATCGTTATATGAATATGGTTATAAAAAAGCCTTAAAAATCATTATACGAGCCAATGTCGTAAAACGTCATACAATACGTCTTACGACGTTGTATGAAAATAAAAACCGTTATATGAGTATGGTTATGAAAACCAAAACACAAACATAATATCAATAGTATGACCCAGTATTGCTAGTCAGGCAATACATCGTAATTCTGAGCGTCTAGTATTATTTCGTTAGTTTTTGGATTATTATAAGCCGCATGACATTGTTACCTTACTAAACTAAAACGGGTAGCTAAACCGATACCAATTTTGCCCATCTAAAGTAGCGTGTCGTCACAAAGGTCACGCTATGGAAATCTTCTCATACATAAATTCGCTTACCAATCAATGTGGCACGACGGGGATCAACCGTCAAGGCGCGAACTGGGGTGATCGTCCCCAAATAGTACTATTAAATGCATAAGCGTCTACCAACTCCCGGTAGTTCACAATTCATGCTAATGGGACTTTTAGTGACATAACCTAACTTTAATAATCCATTTTATTTCATCTATCGGGTCCGTTAATCATTTATCGGGTCATACAATCGGGTCATTCAATCATTCGGGTCCAAAATCAATAAACAAACAATCGGGACAAATGGTGTCCTATTTTATAAAAACTAACATGTTATCTCCCTAGCGGGTTTATAAAACATTTATAAAAACATTTAAAAGTGTGCGAGGCTATGAACTCACGTTGATGTGGGAAGACGATTATCGGCGATTTGGATGTACGGTACGTGCTTCAATCACGGAAACCTAGACAAATAACAATCGGTCTTAGACGTTTGTCCAATGACTTTATAAAAATAACAATTATGTATACATATGATGATTATATATATATGAAGATCAAGTGGGTTTACATATTCTCGTTTACTCATTTTAGTGTTATATGTCGATAACTTTTATACTAGTTTACTAGTTTTACCCATTTACGTGTTTTATGCCTAATAAACTTATTATAAGTTCCTTAACTTGTTTTAATCCTTGTTATACTTATTTTATCAGTATGTATACTTTCCATGTTGGGCCCAAATGGGTTAAGCCCAATAATTTCTTTTTACAAGTTTATATCTTATTTAGTCCAATTATTAGTCCAAGTATTAGTCCAATATGTTTACTTAGCTCGTTAATGTCCGTATGCCCTAAAGTTCGGGTTTTATCGGTTTTTACTTGTTATACATGTCTATATATCAGTATATAAGTTTTATAAAGTTTTCATTAGACGGGTCCAACCATCTAAGTTTTATTTAACAAAAACGTTAATTTTACGGCAATAGCCGAAAAAGTCGTAAAAATCATGTTTATAGTTTTATATCTTATAAAACATAACAAGTTACCATTTTTATAAAATGTACACTTATTTAACCTTTTACATATTTATATAAATAGAATTCATGAGTTAGTGGGTTTTAATTTATATTTTATACTATTAAAATTTGAGTGCTTATATAATAGTATTATTCTTTAATTTCCAAAATCTGATTTTTATCTTCACTTTCACCAAAATTGCCATATCTTGAGTTATGTATAAAGATAGAAGCTCAAATTTTTATCACATAAACTACATGATATGTGTTACATTTAACTATTCTATAGCTACTGTTGAATCATCTTCTAATTATTTTCTAAAAATAGTCCAAAACAGTAACCTCAGATTTATACCTTAAACTTGTTTTGATCATATCTCACTCATTACAATGATTCCATTGCATGGCCAACTCTCACATGTGTACAAGACATTTAGCTTACTGTAAATGGATTCTACTTCATCATTTCATCAGTTCATAACATGTTTCTTTACTGCTTTATACAGCCATGTAAATTAATCATATTTATCAACACCAAATCTCCACATAACATTTTTATCATCATATAATCATCATATACATATACAATAGGAAATAAAATACATGTTTACATAATCAAAATAACAAGAAGATGAGGAGGACAATCTTTATACCACCATGATGATGTAGGTTGATCAAAACATGGATTTTTGATGGAGAAACTTGTGATGCACCAAGACCATCTTCATGACCACCAATCTTCCTAATCTCCTTGTGGAAAATCAGCCCCAAGACACCATGAATACTCCTCCATGGATGTTATAATCACCACCATTCAAGAGAGCTTCAAGAGGGCTTCAACATATGTGTAAATAACACATGATTTTGTGGTTGGAATTGATCAAGTGAAGGTGTTTTGTAATGATATGGTGGACGGCAAACATGGAGTCAAGAGAGAGAGAGATGTGGTTTTGCATGGATGGAAATGAGGAGAGTGGTATGAGTTGTAGCTAGTTTTGTGTAGTGGAATTCTTACAATGTAAGCTAAGCCATGTGTTTAGCTAAATTGTTAAGGTTATGACACATCATAGATGTGTTGTAGCAACATGTTGGCCGGTTTTGGGGGTGGGACAAGTGTCCCACTTGTCTCATCCCCATTTATTTACGGGTACTCCTCGATTCTAGTTTCCTCGATTTGCGTGCCCTCGGGTCGTTTTACGAAAAACGTTTTTATAAATTATGAATCAACGTCACAAAATGAATCCAATAAAAATTGTCTCATCAAAAACGGAGTTCGAAAACGTAAATACGTAATCCTAAGGTTTCCGGTTTAGTCGTAAAGGACGTTAAAATAAAATTGCAAGTCCTAGTCTCTTCTCGTAAATTTTTGAGTTTATGAACCAACACAAATTTAAAACTCCAAAATAATATTCACAGATAAATTTATTTTCTGAAATGTCGGACTGTCACCAAAGATGGTGTATGTAAACGTAAGCACGTAACGTAGAATCCTCCGGTTTAAACGTAGTCGATGCTACTTCAAGACGTAAATCCAAATTTCTTCCCAAAAATAAGTGAGTTCATATTGTAACATTAAAATAATATTTTCAAATAATATTTGAGAATAAAATATCAATCGTAAATTGACGGATTGTCACAGAATGAGTCTGTTGATCCAATTCAACCTAATGTCAGTGTCACAAAGGATGCTTTAGAAGTGTTAGACTTTGATGAATTAGATAGTGATTTAGAGGATGATATACCAGAAAATGCACTTAGTTTAGGACTTAGAAACATAAAGAAGAAACACAAGTCCTCCGGTTCTAAGATTAACTTTTATGTTGGGAAGGAATATCCAAATAGGGATATAGCAAAACACTTGATTAAAACACATGCAGCTGAGACAAGGAGGAATCTCCATTTTCTTAGTGCAGAAGAAGACAAAAATTGCTGCCTATGGTTATTATATTTCTCTGTTGGTCATAAAGGGAAATAGGTGGTCAAAACTTTCCATGAAGAACACAAAAGTCTTCAATCGAGAAAGAATAAATTCTGCACATCCACTTTCCTTTCCAAACATATCACAGATCTACTATCCATGAATCCAAAAATGTCTGCAAAGCCATTCAAGAACAAATGCATAAGAAATTTCATGTTACTATTTCAAAAGATAAGGCTTTTAGAGTAAAGTCAAGGGCACAAGTTTATTTGAAAGGAGATGTCCAGGTTCAATACTCTTTGCTGAGAGATTATTGTAATGAGCTACAAAGATGTAACCTAGGTACCATAGTCAAAATAGATGTTTATGGAGAAGAAAATCCTGAGGTTAGCACTAGGATGTTTAGAAGAATATATGTCTGCTTGGGGCTATTGAAAAGGGGTCTTAGAGAAAGTGGTAGGGAACTTCTTGGACTAGATGGAGCTTTTTTGAGGGGGCATTATCCTGGACAATTGCTAACATCTATTAGGGTGGATGCCAATAATGGTATTTACCCTTTGGCATATGGGATTGTAGAATCAGAAAACCAATACTCATGGACTTGGTTTTTAAAGTGTTTAGGTGATGATTTGGAACTCTACATCAATTCAAATTTCACTTTCATTTCAGACAGGCAAAAGGTAACTAATTAATTACATTCATTGTATTTATTCTGTCCAAAGTAGTAGTTCTAATCCAATGTATGTATTCTATATGTATGTAGGGATTATTACCAGCACATGCTAAGCTTTTTCCAGCTGCTGAGCACATATATTGTATGAGGCACATCATTGAGAACATGAACCAAACCTGGAAAGGAGTTGAGTACAAAGAAATGCTTTGGAAGTGTGCAACATCAACAACAATTGTTAGGTTTGAAAAGAATAAGGATGAGTTGAAAAAATACAACAAGAACTGTTGTGAATGGTTAAACAAGATAGCAAATGAACATAGGTACAGAGCATACTTTTTAGGTATTCACATCTCTAAATATTAACACTATACATTTTGTCCATTGACTGATTTCTAAAACTCATCATATGAACATCTGTTTAGGAATAGCACACTGTGATGTCTTAATAAACAATGTATGTGAAGTCTGCAATAGGCAATTGCTAGATGCTAGGGATAGTCCCATCATAACTGCCCTAGAGTATGTAAGAGAATACTTAATGAAGAAAACTGTCATTGTACAAAAGGTGATTGAGAAGTCTGATGGTCCACTTACTCCAGCTATAACTAAGATTTTTGATAAGATTAAGTTGGCTGCCACACAGTGTTCTGTTGATTGGAATGGATCAGAGTTGTATCAGGTTAAGGGTCCAGTCACAGGTCCAAATCAAGAGCAATATGTAGTAAACTTGGTCCAAAAGACTTGTAGCTGTAGGAGGTGGGACATTTCTGGAATCCCTTGTAAGCATGCCATTGTTTCCATTCATTATATGACACACAATGGTTATGAAGTTGGTATACCTGAAGATTAGGTACATGAATCCTATAAGCTTCAAACCTGGTTGAATGTATACTCTCACAAGATAAATCCAGTTAATGGAAGGGATATGTGGGCTAAGTTTGACTGTCCAACAACATTTCTACCACCCAAAGTGCATCCACAAATTGGAAGGCCACCAAAATCAAGAAAGAAGAGCAAAGGTGAAATTGAAATGGTCAAAGGAGGTAAGCTCACTAGAAAAGGCAAAACTGTTACTTGTAGCAATTGTCTTGGTACATGTCACAATTAAAAGGGATGCAAAAGTACTTCAAGTAATGTAGGGAAAAGTGCACAAGCTGCTGGAGGTCAAAGTTCACAAGCTGCTGGAGGTCAAAGTACACTAGCTGCGGGAGGTCAAAGTTCACAAGCTGCTGGAGGTCAAAGTACACCAGCTGCTAGAGGTCAAAGTTCACAACCTGCTACTGAAGGAAAAAGTTCACAACCTGGTACTCAAGGACAAAGTTCACAACCTGCTACTCAAGGAAAAAGTTCACAACCTGCTACTCAAGGACAAAGTTCACAAGCTGCTACTCAAGGAAAAAGAAACAAAAGAACTTCAACTGCTGCTACTCAAAGTTCATATCCACCTACTCCAAGGGGAAAAAGGACTAAAATGGCCGCAAGAAGAATTAAATGAATATGTTTGTTTTGTGTAATGTTTCTAAGGATAATGGTTTGTGTACTATGACTGTTTTAGATCACAACATGCTACTATGCTACTATGTTTGGTTCAAACACTTGTGTTTCAATGTTTCAGTTGTTGACTTTTGTTATACTGTTATGAATGGTTGCTTTCTTTATGACTTTTAGTTCACAGCCTTTTTCTCACAACAATCTGTACAAAGTTTCTTCATGACTTTTAGTTCACAGTCCGTACTCAGTCACAACAATTCATGCTTGGATTGCTATTTCTTTCATTTTGACCCATTGTAAATTATGTCAACATTGTTCTTACCATCTTGTTTGACCCATTTATAATACTGACTAAGTAGTTGAAGAGATGGATTAAAGTCTCACAATTACTTTCCCACTTACCACACAAGTTAAATAGGACTGACTAGCCAATTGTTTAGTCACTTCCTTTCATAACACCTTTTCTATTAATGGAAAACCTTCCACCTTTTGGATTTAAGGATGTCAATGTTTCAGATGAGTTGCTGGCTTGGTATGGATATGTGGATTACTTTGAGTATCTGGATGATGATTACTGGTATGAACTCTCTATTGATGCTAGTGAATCCAGTGAAGAAAGCTTAGAAGATACTGACAATCAAGGCCAATCATCAAAGCCAATCACACCTACTAGCAAATCCAGTCAAGCTGCTAAGTACATACCTGTATGCAAAAGTACCTCCTCAAAGGCAATCACCAAAATCCCTATAGACATAACTGGGGTCGTGCTTGGACTTGCCAGTCAAAGAACTTGGTCTTCCATTGAAGACAAACTAAGGAAGAGGCCTGTGACAATAAAAAAGGATGAAAAGGACAAGGGAAAGGGCAAAATCTAAAGTTTTATGATGAATTTATGTGCTTTTAATAGTATCTTTATGCTTATGTTTTTCTATTATGTATGCTAATGTTTTCTGTTTTGGGACTTCATGTAATGGTTTTTTATGAATGAATGAATGCATTAGCTAATATTATGAACAAGAAAATAGAACTTTAATAGAAATTCATTCAAATCTGGAAAAATAACTGACCATTACATAATTATGTGGCCAGTAAGAAGTTCAATAACATTACTTGGCCAATTATATTGAAACTAAAAACCAAACCAAAAAAAATTACCAACTACACACAAGCAATTTCTTGAGTCTTCTGTTTGTAGCAAACCGCCTCCATATTTGCTTCCATTGTGTTTCTAGCTTTTAGTAATCCAGGGATGATAGAAACTACACGAGCACACATTGGAGGATCCACCCAAGAGAAAAAAGGTTAATGAGATGTTGAACAAGATCAAAATCGACGTCCTGGGTTTGTATCAGTCCAGGACGTACGGACAATGCTTTGATTACCACAAAAACAATTCATTCTTGGTGAATCGATTCTTGGTGTTATTGATAAAATAGGGTTTGCAATTTGGGGGATTCTGGAAAAAGCTTTGTGGATCGACTGTACTTATAGGAAAGAAGGGGAGAAGTGTTTATTAATTTATTAATATAGAAAAGATGGTCTTGTCCTTATATAACGAGTCAAAGTTAATAGCGTTAAATGTTGGGGAGGCCGCCTGCCCACTTATACCAAATGTTGGGGAGGTTGCCTGCACTTTCGCAAAAGTGGGGAGGCCGCCTGCATTTGAAGAAACAATAGAGAGCATTTCTGCATTTCCCTCTAAAAGATAAATTAAGTTATAATTTCGTTAATACGATTTTATGTTAAGGATATTTAATGTTTATATGTTTGATTATTTTATTGTTTTACTGTGTATCGTGTAAACTAATATAAACTCACTTCTATTTTAATTTTTCCAATTTCATACTCTTTTTACTTTCGATATTTATTCTAAATAGTTATATCTTTATTATTAATCAACAAACCATTTACATCAATCTTACACGTACACGATTTATAAATTCATGATTTTATTATTCTATAAAATAATATTAATTTTTTAATACTTAAAGAGGTACGATGCTCATGGACTCACGCGTTTTACATGATTTTTATTATGTGATAATACTTAGTTGATATTTTGTATGAATATTTGTTGCATAAAGGATTTGATTTTGTTTAAATTAATTGTTAGCTCTCCTCTTTCTAGACATTGTGTGTTTAGTAAAATATAACGACCTTGAACCTTGAAAAAATATATGTTGATCGAATATGTAGAATCTCGTCTACTTATTTTCATCTCACACTGATGTCTAAGGTCCGAAATTCATTTTGATATTTATGTGCATGTTAATAATAATTTACGTAGATTGCATTACTTGACTTTGTTAAGTGTAAAAATATATTTACACAATAATTTTTGTTTTTATTTAAATATTTATAATCATGTGATTTGTTAATTTTTTAATATAACATATATATTTTATTTTTAAAATATAAAGTTTAGAGGGTATAAAGTTTAAGGGGATATTTTGTTTATTTTTTAAATTTACTAAAACAAAATATGGAAATTATATGTTTATACATAAATCTATTTAATTTATTTAGATTCAACTACTAAAGTTTTATTAATCCCCTTCCTCTTTTTAAGTTTTTATTTTCATAAATGTGATATATATATATATATATATATATATATATATATATATATATATATATATATATATATATATATATATATATATATATATATATATATATATATATATATATATATATATATATATATACATATATATATATATATATATATATATATATATATATATATATATATATATATATATATATATATATATATATATATATATATATATATATATATATATATATATATATATATATATATATATATATATATATATATATATATATATATATATATATATATATATATATATATATATATATATATATCTTTGTGTGTTTTCATCAAATCCTCCACCAAAATTTTTAATTTTGACTAAATTAAATTTAATTTTGTCTTTTCCCCAACTAATCACATTGCTCGTTTTTGCTTATGTGTCAAAATCAAACTATTTGATTGGTCCAATTGATTTTTCTACAACCTCCACTTTTTACTAAAATTCTCAAATAATCTAATTCTTTTATTATATAAAAGATTAACTATCACAACATTTTTTATATATTAGCATGATACCCGCGTATTGCAACGATAGATTTTCGGTAGATACTTTTTTTAAACAAATGTTACATTTTTGCCATTAAGTTTGTATTAAAATTAAAGTTAAAATTATAAGAAAAATTAAATCAATACAAAATAAACTCAATAAAAATTAAAAAGCAAAATTTTAATAAAAATTATATAAAAAAAGATGTTGAATTAAAGAGTACGAAATTTTAAAAAATATGGTAAAATTAGATTATGAAAAAAATTCATAGATAGAAAAGATATTTCAATTTTAAAATTATTGATATAAAAGTTGGATGGATTATGTCTGACCTGAATTAGCGGTAATTCGGGTATAAGGGATTGCGGTTATTACACCAAATGAACTTATAGTAAGACCATGCACACTGAAGAAAGAGCACCGTTAGGTTTACCATGGGATTATCTCTCACGATTAGACTCCAACGTGAGAGTAAGTAATCAGTTTATTGAGTAATCGGTGAGGGTTTAGAGATTGTGTAAGTTGTACCTTTGTGGAACTGAAGGATTCCTTTTATCGATCTTACGACCTAAGTAAAGGATATTTGTCATATACATCGAGATCCTTATCATCTATATAAGGAGAGTGTATATCCCTTTGTCTTAGGAGAATCACAATCCTAATTAAACTATAATTCTGATTGACTCCTACAGCGTGCGGTCAGAGTTAGGATTTTATGAAGCCGCATGCGACGATGGCCTAATGGGCCTCGTAAGCCCTAGGTGTTGTCTGTTTAGCCCATACGTGATGGATTGGATAGGGGTAGTACCCATAGATCAGGCTCATGGTTCGACTTAGGACTATACGTCATCATGTTCCCCCAGTCTAGTAGTCCAGGTCATACCATGACTACTAGACTATAAAAGAAATCAGTCGCATGTTGAAAGAAGTCAACCACACTTGAAACTGAGCAGGTAACAATTGGGAGCGTACTCAGGAAGTTTCAAAAGTTTCTCGCTCAAAACTTGTACCAACTTCCCTCCCACTCAGTAAATGTGAAAAGCGTGTGACACGCCATCTTATCGATTCATCTTCCATCGTTTGATTAGGGAAGTGGATGACACGTGACGTCCATCTAAGAATGTGAACAGTAAAACCTAGATCTATATATACTACCAGCCCTTTTCACTGTGTTTTACACACTGAAAACTCTATCCGCCATTAACAAACCTTCGGATCTAGCACGACCAGCCTCTAAAGAAGGTATTCACACCGCGGCTTTACACTTTTCTTTCATATTCACACTGGTTAGACAATTGTCTGAGATCACATTATTGCTTACCCACCAAGAACTCTTAGAATTGACATCAGAATATCATATTCCGTACCAGATTCACATTGGCATATAGGGAATTTCCCTGTTAGCAAAGTAGGGGTATACACTAAGTTTTTTTTTATTTTGTAAATAAGCGTATACCCTTATCGCGGTTTCTGGTGAACATTCCCACTTACCACCGTATCCACATATCTCAGCTGCAATACATAGGCGCAACGAAGATATCAAACTTCGAAATAAATTGCCATCTGCAGGCCGTAGAACCCCTTGTTAATCTTTTTCGTGCTTTTTATAACCCAACATGGACCAATGGGTGGATCTCATTCTCCAAGCACACAAGACGCTTACAGTGCTACTCAGAAAAGCTTGATTCGTTAAAGCACTGGAACGAAAAGTTTTCTGGATTGATGATGTTGTGTTCCCTTTGACTTTGACATCATGACACCCAAGGCGATGATGAGAGATGAGCGCCCTGACCCTGTCACATACAATGAAGGGGATGTTGAGGTAATAAATACCAATCAAATTCCCATAAGACCGTACCCTAAAGCATTCTTGTACATGATGAGGTTAAGTCATCACTCTACAATGTGCGAGATTGAAGTTCCTCAGTTCTATGATGATGATGGCTAGGTTCAGTGATCGTCCTTGTCCGTCTCTTTTTTCCGCTTTGCAAGTATTCCAAATCCTTTATACTAACCTGGCCCGTATTCACTTCTTTTACAAAAATGGATTTGTTTCGGCTTATGAGGGACCCTCAACCAAAAACTATCCAGATGGAACCGCGTCCCTACTACCCAGAGAACAACCGGCGGGCGCCATCGTAGCTGGGCGCACCATGGACATTGAAGTTCAAGATGTTAGCCTTATATTTTATATAGTCGAACAACAATGTAATAGGTCATCTTAGTCATAATAGGTCTTTTATAGTAATAGGCTAGTCGAGATAACCGGGCTTGGACTTTAAGCTAATATTGTCTAAGTTAGGGGCATTAAGCCTAAGACAAGGCCAAGCTCGGCCCATGACAAAGCCCACGTCCACTATATGTTGTGTGGCATATAAATACCTCTCTTATCTTGTTAGGAGAGGTTGTTGGTTTCATTTGTTTCTTTCTCTAAATATTTAACCTTCCACCATTCTCTTTTTTTTCTTTCTCTAACTTCTCTCTACTCTCTAATCTTTCTCTCTCTAGTTTCTTATTTAAATCTTGTGTTATGTTTGAAAGTAGGATAACGTTTGATATCAAGAGCCTAAGTAGATAGGTGATTGAGGCTTATTGTCGTTGCTTATATTATTTTCGTGGCTTACTTAATAAGCAAAGGATTCTCGAAAAAAAATTTTAGTTTTGATTTGAAAAAGTTTGTTACATTCTTGTTTATTAACCTTTTAATAAACTAGAAGTACAAGAAAATATTGGTTCTTCATTCAAAATCATCCTCTTTTTATCATCTTTTGTTCAAAAATGAATTTTTTTGTACTTTTTCTTGATTTAAAATTTTTTGTTTTAAAAATAAAAAAGTTTTGATTTTAAGGTTATTATTGGCTTAAAATATCCGGATGTGTTATTTTTGGTGAAAAGTTGAAAATCTAGTGTTTTTTGCGTTTCTCAAAAATTCGTACCGAAAAAATCAAAACCATGATTGACCGAGTGAACCGGGATAGTGAACCGAGATAGTGAACCGATATAGTGAACCGATATAGCAAACCGGGATAGTGAACCGAGATAGCGAACCAGGATAAGTATTGGAACCGGGATAAGTGTTGAAACCGGGATAAGTATTGGAATCGGGATAAGTATTGGAACCAGGATAAAGTATTGGAACCGGGATAACATCAATACCGAGATAGAAGTTTTGCCAAGTTATTGTATCTCAACTGTTGAGACTTAGCCACCCTCACACCTGATCTCGAAGCACTATTTCCAAAAAGAGTAAAAAATTTTAGGTCAACTTACATCAAATTTTTTCCCTAGTTTATTAGGCTATTTCTGCTTTGATTTCAATTTTTGGCTAAACAAATTTTTTTGGCCCAAAATTTCAAATTTGTCGGCTTTGGAGGAAATTTTGAGGATTTAAATTTATAACCACAATTCATCACAACACATCTACTTAGATCCGTAATCCATTCACAATAATCGACAATGTCAAACAACAACATCGTTGCTTATAACCAAGTTCATTTGGAACAAGGTGGAAATGGAAATCCACTAGTGCTGACAACCGATAGCTATATTCAGTGGGGATCTCAATTCTTAGATTCCTTGACACGAAACATAACCGAACCGCTCTTCGTCATTGCATTGAAAATGCACCTCCTATATTTGAATTCAAACCCATTACCACAACAACTGAGGATGGTACTTCAATTACTAAAAGAGCCATGGAAACTTTCGACACATGCTCTCCTGAGAAAAAGAAACTTCTTCAAGATGAAGCAGAGGCAGTGAATTACATACTCTGGAATCGATAACGATATCTATTCCACGGTTGATGCATGTGCCAATGCTAAAGAAATATAGACTGCAATTCACAGGTTAAAACAAGGTGAATCGATCAATGTTCAAGCTCTTGAGACTAATCTACTTTAAGAGTTTGAAAAATTCACTTAACAAGATGGTGAATTAGTTGACTCATAATACTCGAGATTCGAAAAATGGATTATTGAGCTCGTCAAAATTCAGTGCACCATCTCCAATCATCATGCAAATGTTTAGTTTTTACTTCAACTCAAGCCGGAATGGCAAAGGATTGTGACTTTAGTTAAGCATAGGGAAGATTTGAAGATTGTCTCACATCACAAACTTTATGTGAAACAACATCAGAATGAAGTTAATGACATTAGAGCTGAAAAAGCAGAACGGTCTGCTAACTCAATTGCATTTGTTGCTGCAACTTCACCACATCCCATTTATCGTCAACAAGCACATTCTCATTCTCCAAGATCATCAAGCTCATCAAGTAGACCACTAGCTACCGCCAGAAACAAAGGAAAAGAAGCTGTTCCGTCCCCACTCTAAAGTATGACACTGAGTCAGATGAAGACAATGATGAAGAACAATCTTCAAGGGACAAGAGAATTGAGAAACTCATGTCTTTACTCACCACAACATACAAGAAGAAATACAAACCTACCATAATTATAATGACCCACTTTGACCAGTAGACCGTTATGTCACATTTATGACGTGTCATCAAAGCATAATAAAGGCATAATGTCATAAAGACATAAAAGACCAACATGAAAGCTGAAATCAAACATCGGCTCTCCACTTAAACTCGACACAAATAATAATAAAGAAGGCTAAAGGACAAAACATATGTCCAACTGAAGCATAAGTATTAAAATGCATAAGGGAAGAAAACTAAGGTAGCTCTCATCCTAAGCACATACTCGCGATGCCCGATATCGTCCTTCGGTACTTGTCGTATGAGACATGAAAAAAAAGATACGACTGAGCAATACGCTCAGTGAACGGATATATTGGCATGACAAGAATAACTGAAAATGAGTAATAAACAATGAACGCAACAGAAATGAATATCTATGTCCTGAGGAAAACTTGGGAGATAATTTATAAAAAAAATGAATATTTTGAAAAGTCTTAAGTTTATGCATGCAATATAGTTAAATGCCCACGAGCTCATATAAGTCACAACATATTATCAACGTGCATGAATACATAAAGGGGTGACCTCATCATGCTATTAGAGGGGTGACCTCTAATAAATACTAATGTGGGTGGAGGGATCAACTCCATTGTGATGGATGTAGAGCACACACCAACAATCAACTTGTACTTGCAAACATGTAACTAGGATGCACCCATACGCCCCAAAATAATCATAATAATGGCCCATGTAAACTGAAGGGACGCCGCGAGAAATCACTCTCGTTGCGGGAGATTCATGACATAGGTGCCTCATGTGTCATGGTTATGGTACCTCCATAACTAGGTGGTCTTGTAAGTCATGGTCATGCATATATATATAGCTCGGGTAATTTAAAATGATAGCATGGCAAACAATGAAAATATTTTATGATTTGAAAACTGGGGAAATAGATGGCATAGAAAACGTGGAATCCTAAGCATGCATAGAAAATATGTCCTTACTGAAGGACGAAATACCCGTACCTTATGTCCAGTAATCGGCAAAAGAGATGAACAGCGGAAAACATACTACTCTGACTTTACGTAAGCTACATGATAAAGGACGTGTATGAGTTGCTTGTTCATGTATAAATTACTTGTTCATGTTTTATCTTGTATTTCTTAATATTGTTGATCCCAAACTTAGATCGATTAGCTTTGTGTATACGAGATTAGATCAAGTATAACACGTAGAGAAACCTTTGTTATATGCTTTGTGAATCTAAGTGTTATGCGGAATTTAACACTTAAACAAGAACACAAGATGTAAACAAAACTTTCACTTTGATTATGAATGTCGAACTTTCTTACAATGAAAGATGTTTACGAATAAAAACTTATATAAAACTTGTTACTAAACATTAACCTAAAGGCCTTCTTTTATATACTAAGAAGCCTTGTACAATAAGCTACGTATCAATTATTCTAGGTAAAGATAAACATAGAAAATACATTGTCGTTTCTATCCTTACTAGAAGTATTCTAGAACATAATAAACGTGTAGCTTATATCTTCCATCAGTGCTTGTCTTCAATCTATCAACGCTTGACTTTAACTTGTCAACGCTTGAGCTGTCAGCGCTCAATTTGTTCTTGTCAACGCTTGAGTTGTTCTTGTCAGCGCTCAAGTGTTCTGGCCTTAATTTATTCCCAACAATCCTCCCCTAAACTTGATATCCACTCTTATGATCAAGTTTCTGAATAAGCATTAAGAACTTGGAGGAGTCTGACAAACCTTATCATATTGGTAATAAATAAATCTGATCAAATTTTTTGCCATGTCACTTGTATAATCTATCTCCAGCTGAGTGTCCTTCATCTTTTCCAAAACAGCCTTGGATATGAAATATTGAGCATCTACAAGTAGATACTCAGCAAACTTTGTAGAACTCAAATGGTATACACCAGCAGCTGAATATAACCTCCATTGAAGACCACTGAGGTCATCTTCAAGATCCTTCCATATTTCAGGATCTTCCTCATTTGTCCCACACATTCTTTTAAATGTGGTCCAAAGTTTTATTCCATTAGCTGAAGTTGGTGCTTCAGCCTCATACTTGGTCTCCAGCAACCTCCAAAGGTCCACCAAGTCTTCTCTATCACAACTTGCAAATAAAGATATGAGAGTGGTAAAAGTGTGTACCTCCTTGCCATATCTTCCAATCTTCCAGAATCCACATTCATCCTCATCATAACTCACAATTGGATTCCTGGAATCTAATGGTAACACTTGCACCATATCTGAAGCTTCCAATGGGGAGAGCTTAAGGCTCTTTCTGATAATTGCTTCACTTGGATATAGTTGATTCATATCTTTTGGAAACTCAAGTGTAAATCCCTTCTTCACTGGCCTGGGAACTATCATAGCTTTCTTGATTTCCATCTCTTCTGCAAGTTGCTCCTTTCTTTCATTTGAAAGAAGTCTGAAAGTGTTTTCTTCCTGCACTTTCACCCAAATAGGATAAGCCCTATGTTCCAACTCATCAAATGTCAAAGCCTTCAACTTCTGATGTGTCCATCCAACTCCATGACATCTGAGCAACATAAAGTAGAGCTTCCTTCTATCCCTTTTCAACTCAGAGAGAATGTTGCTTGCCTTGTGCTTCAAAATCACCTTACAATCCTTCTGAACTCTAAGAAGAAGCTCCAAACCCCATATTTGATCTGAAATGGTCAAGTCTGGATTATCCATGCAGCTTTCTTCCCAAGAATTGTACATCTGAACCACCTCTGGCATGTCAAAGTCAATCTGCAACTTTAAATCTCTCAACTTTTCCCTAGCAAGCTCATCACCATACTCAAGCCTTTCTGGTTCAATAATCATCACACTTGAGTCTGAGCTAGCTCCATCACTTTCTTTTTCAGAAGTCACAACAAATGGTGACTTTTCCTTTTCACCTTGTTCCATCATTTGCTCAGCCAATCTTCTATCAAATTCAACTTGGGCTGCATTCTTTGGAACAATTTCTTCTACCAATTTACCCTTACCCTTATCTGATGGTGCAATGGTTGGTAAGGTAGATGGTAATACCTGAGTAGGAACTTCCTTGATGACAGATGATGACTGGAATACATCCCCTTCATGTGCAGATCTGTCAACGCCCAAATTTCCTCTATCAGTGCCCAAAATACTTCTATCAGCGTCCAAATTTGTCTTGTCAACGCTCAAATATTTTCCCTCAGCGCCTTGTGTAACCTCTCTCAACATAGCTGTAAATGATAAATTTAGATTGGTTGGAGAGATTAAGGACGTATCAAAACCTGTTTGTTCCTTCAAAGTAGTAAGAGCTTCAGCAACATCCATTGATCGACCATCTTGACTGCTCTTATCACTCAGATTTCTTTGATCTTCCTCCCCTTTGGAAGACTCCTCCATACCCCTCCTAGCATGATCACTCTCCAAAACAACAATCCTCTCCCTCAATTCCTTGAGTTCAAGGCCTTGTGAGCTGACAATGTGTACTAAGTCTGCATTTTACTTTTGCAAGCTAATGCAGACAGCCGTCAATTCCAAAAGAGTCATTGGTTCCAGTCTGCCCTCTTCTAAAATGGGGATTTGACCTCCCAAATCAGATTCATTGGGCATGGATGAGGACTTAAGTATGGTGGGACTGCCTTGGCCAGCTTCTAAGCCAGAACCAATAGTCCCAGCCTCATCCAAGTCACCAGCCACACTTGTGGTGGTGGTTCTCTCTGCTTCATGGCTAGGACCACCAGAGGAGAACACTCCAATAGTCCTTTGGCGTTTGATCAACCTATATTCAGGTGGTGTGGAAGATAGTGTGGAAGAATGGGTAGATGTGGGTTGGTTAAGGGGTGTTTGGGATTGTGATGGTTGGGTGTCAGCGTTGGAAATAGGCACATCAACGCCAACATTTGATGTGTCAGCGTCAATGGGTTCTTGGTCTATTTGCATTTGTTCAGGTGAGGGTAAAGGTTCAGGAATAGGTTCAAGTTGTGGTTGAAGGTCAATTTGAGGTTGGGGGTCTGGTTGGGGTTGTGCTGCTGCAATAACAGCAAGCATGGCTGGGGTTAAAGGCAAGTCTCTATGAGGTGGTGAATTCATCTTTGTAAAAATAGCTTTCTTTTGTTCAGGGATTTTATAAAAATCATTGTGATCCCTTGAACAATATCTTTGATCATCAAAAATCATTTGCAGAAAACGGGGATAAGCCAAAGTCATTTTTGTCCCCTTGTTTTTACACATCCCTTCAAAAATCATTTTAGAATAGTTATATTTTTGCCCTGTTGCAATGCACACAATAGCAGTTGCAATGGATCTATTGATCTCATTGTGTGCAGTACACTTGGGACTCAAACATTGAAGGAGAATGTGAATGAGGTACTTCCAGGCTGGGGGAATTCCTGCTTATGGCACTTATTAAGAGTACCTTCATCAGGAATTGGATATCCCAAAGCCCTAAGCCCTTGTTCTATTTCAGTTATGGGAAGAATGGTTACACCATCAGCATCATCAAGATGCAAGGCTTGGCGTACCAAGGCCTCAGTAACCACCCAAGATCTCCCATGAACAATAGAAGTTAATGTGGTCACTCCATTAACTGTTGAGGAACTGACAGTGTTCCAAAACTGTTTAATGTGTGTGACTGGAATGAGTGGTGCATGAGAAAGAGCATACCTTAAGGGGGATGCGTTCAAATACGCCACCATTTGTGTGTATTGAGGGAACAAATCATTATCAGCAACAAGATAAGCAATCATGTTGTGTTGAGACTTGAACCCCAAATCCAATTCTGCTGAGT
This sequence comes from Glebionis coronaria, assembly GCA_025667525.1. NCBI lineage: Eukaryota > Viridiplantae > Streptophyta > Magnoliopsida > Asterales > Asteraceae > Glebionis > Glebionis coronaria. The sequence continues at coordinate 188,549,017 of CM046880.1, forward strand.
TAAATCTTGGTGCCATTGATGAAAGCTGTTAATTTGAAGTGTAGAAGATGAAGGTTGATAAGAGAAAAGTGTTAGACAAGAATTATAGATACCCCGTTTAAAAATAGGAGCCAAATTTATAGGAGATAAAGAATGCATGTGATTGGCCCAAAAATAGGCAAAGATTTTCAAAAACTAATCATGAAAATATTGAAAAAGTTATAAGTTATCTCATGCATTTAATGAAAGTAACAACTCCTAAAATTACGGCTTGAAAATATGTCAAAAAGTAACAACTGGGTAGGACCCATTGAGTGTCAACGGTCAAATATAACCTATCAACGCCCAACGGCTATAATCTTGTCAACGTTCGCCTAAAGCCATGTCAGCGTCCAATTTGGTCACAACAACGCTTGGAAATTTATTGTCAGCGTCCAAAAATAAAATTGTTTTAAAAAGTGAAAAATGACCTTAACAAGCAATTTATCCTAGAGAAGATAACCAAAAGCTGATAATTATTATAGGGCGGCAAGCACTGTCCAGTTATGCACACTTGCATAAGCAAGATAGACATAACAGTCCTCTAGTGTCCCTTGCTAACCAAAAGTCTTAACAACCAAGGTACCTTATAAAATCCTTGTTACTCCCAGGTAAATCCCATATCAAAATCATTCCCAAGTCTCCCAACAGACCACAACCAATTCTAGGCCAAAAATGTCTTGGCAGCATGCAAAGTTGATATACTATGCATGCTACAGTGCCTCATGGTTTAGTAAAACTAACCCATACTCACCTGTGGACACAATCTAGAATTGTGATAAGATTATCATATGGATACCCAAAAATCCTAAAGGTTCCTAAAACCTCCCCTTAAACTATGATACAAAAAGTTTGCTAAAATCATGCATGAACGTAAAAAATTTATGTCAAGATAGGAATGAAACATTCCAACCATCATCCATAAATAAAAACGTGTCCAAATGCTTCTCCTTTGATCCATAAGCAACTCTGTATCCAATGGTATACTGCTAACACCATCTGCACATTTAGATTAAAAACCACAAAACTAACATTGTTGCTGACAACGCCCCGATAACACACAACAGCGTTGAAGGAAGCTTTGTCAGCGTTAGACAATTATATTGCTGACAACGTTGCAAAAACACTTATCAGTGTTCAAACAACCTTTGTCAGTGTTAGAAAAATATAGTGGAAAATCTAAATTATCAATAAGACCAATAATAATAATGCATCATCCTTTACATACTGTTACAAAAAGAATCCAAAACACATATTTAAGTGAGATTAACCATTCCAATACTTGTTACCAAGTATTGAAATCTTCCAGTATCAAAAGGTTTAGTTAATAAATCTGACACATTTTCCTCAGTGTCAACCCTATCTGGTTGTATTAAACCTTTCTCAAAGCAATCTCTTATAAAATGGTGTCTAATTTTATGTGTTTAGTTTTAGAATGATGCACATGATTCTTAATGATGCATAAAGTACTATTATTGTCAACAAATATCTTAGTATGCATGAAATTATACCCATAATCCAACAGCTGGTTCTGAATCCACAACACTTGACCACAACATGCTGCTGCAGCCACATACTCTGCTTCAGTTGTAGAATTAGCCACCACTGTTTGTTTCTTGCATTGCCAAGATATTAATCTGCTCCCAAGAAACTGACATCCACCAGTTGTGGATTTCCTATCAAACTTATCACCTCCATAATCACTATCTAAAGATCCTCTTCACAGCATAAAGGTGACATTCTTTGGGAGTCACTTGATGACGTGCACAAGCACATACAACAAACATGATATCAGGTCTGGAAGCAGTAAGATACATCAAGGATCCAATCATGGATCTATAATGCCTGACATCAACATCTTTCCCATCTCCAATCTTTCCCCAAGGGTGTTCTCTATCCATAGGAGTAGAAGCCCTCTTTTCATGTGGAGAAAAGCCAAACTTCTTCAAGATTTCAGCAACATATTTGTCCTGGGAGATGAAGATACCATCTTCTTTCTGCTGAACTTGTAAACCAAGAAAGAAGTTCATCTCCCCCATAGCACTCATCTTGAATTTGTCTGTCATAAGCTTGGAGAAATCCTCACTCATCTTTGGATCAGTAGACCCAAAAATGATATCATCAACATAGACCTGCACAAGCAACACATCTTTGCCTTTCTTCTTTGTAAATAGTGTCTGATCTATGGTACCCCTTTTAAATCCATTGTCCACCAAATAAGTGGAAAAAGTACCATACCATGCTCTAGGGGCTTGATGAAGGCCATACATAGCCTTTTTGACTCTATACACTTTATCTGGATGCTCAGGATCCTCAAAACCAGGAGGTTGCATGACATAAACTTCCTCAACAATGGTGCCATACAAGAATGCACTCTTCACATCCATTTGATAGACTGTGAAGCCCATGCAAGATGCATAGGCTAGAAAAATCCTAATAGCTTCAATCCTTGCAACTGGTGCAAAGACTTCCTCATAGTCTATCCCCTCCTCTTGTGTATAACCTTGAGCCACTAACCTTGCCTTGTTTCTGACCACAATACCCCTTTCATCTCTTTTGTTCCTGAGAACCCATCTTGTTCCTATAGGTCTGACATATCTAGGACAATCAACCAGCTCCCAAACATCCTGAATTGCAAATTGGTGAAGCTCATCCTGCATTGCTTCTACCCAACTTGGTTCTTTGAGAGCATCAAATATCTTCTTGGTTTCTTCTTGTGACAGAAAACATGCAAACAAACATGCTTGCACAAGAGGGGTATCAACCTTCTTGTGTATATTGGCAATAAATCCACCAAGACCTTGATGGGATCTTCTTGTCTGAACTGAAGTCATAACATCACCAATGATCTGAGATGGGGGGTGATTCTTCATTGTGGAGGTTAGAACCCCTCCTTCAAAAAGTCTGGTGTCCTCAACCTCATGCTCCATGTTGCTAATGTCTTCTTCATCAGACTCTCTTTGATCAACAGGAATCTCTTCATAAATCCTGGAAGGTCCTCCTTGTTCAAAAGTGGAAGAGAAAAGATGTGCAAAGGTGTTGTCAACGTCTGAACCTTGTTTGTCAGCGTTTGGGCTAACAACGCTTGAACTGTTGTTGTCAACGTCTGAGCCATCAACGTCTGAATTGGTCTTGTCAGCGCTAGATTTGCCTTTGTCAGCGCCTGAAGAACCATGCATGTTTGTATCTGGTGGTATTTGGAGACCACCATTATCTTGTCCAGCAGCAGCAACAGCAGCAAAAGCATCTGTCCAAATGGGAATTGTGACATATTCAAATGTAGGAGATGCCTTTTCTGCTTGTGATCCAACCTTCTCATGAACCTGTGTACCTGAAACATTAACAACTTGTTCCTCCACAACATTTGAAGTTACCTTCACAATGTCTGGATTAGTGACAGGCATATAATTTAAAGTTCTAGATAAGGGTTCCAAATCAAACAACCAATTAGGACCACTCTCAGGATCACTAGGTTTATTCTCTAAGAACCTAACATGTACTCTTTTAACAATACGTTTGTCCTCCTTAAGATAAACCCTATAACCCTTGCTCTGCACTGAATACCCCATGAAGTAACCTTCATCACCTTTTGCACTAAATTTCCCTAAGGCATCACTAGTGTTTAAGACTACTACATGACATCCAAAAGGTCTGAGAAAACCAATATTAGGTTTTCTTCCCCAAAGTAACTCATAAGGTGTCTTGTTCTGAATTTTGTTAACCAATGCTCTATTTTGCACATAGCATGCTGTATTAACAGCCTCAACCCAAAAGGCTATGGGAAAGTGAGCATCAGCCAACATTGTTCTGGCTGCTTCAATTAGGGTTCTATTTTTCTTTTCAGCAACCCCATTTTGTTGTGGGGTCCTAGCAATACTGAATTGCCTAGTAATTCCCTTCCTGGCACAAAAATCATCAAGCTTCTTGTTCCTAAATTCTCCACCATTATCACTCCTAAGCATCTTAACCTCATTGCCAGACCTTTTCTCAATTTGAGTGATAAATTCAATAAGAACATCAGCTGTGTCACTCTTCATAGCTAGAAAGAATGTCCAAGTAAACCTAGAAAAGTCATCAGTGACAACAAAACAATATGACTTGCCATTCAAACTTTCTATATTAGTTGGACCAAAGAGGTCCATGTGAAGCATATGAAGAGGTCTGGAACTAGTATGCACCTGTTTGGACTTGAATGAGACCTTGTGCTGCTTGCCTTTAAGACATGCAACACAAGAGTGGTCATTGTGGAAAGCCTTCTCAGGCAAACCATCAACTAAACCAAGCCTCACAAGTCTATTTATATTTTTAAAATTTATGTGCCCTAGTCTCCTGTGCCACAAATTACTTTCATCTACTAAGGCCTTAGCATAAAAACAAGACATATTTGCATTCACTTTAATCCCATTTAAATTCACATTGTATATGTCCTTATGACTAGGTGTTCTATACTCAATATACTTCTCATCAGGGATCTTAAAATCCTTGCTTAACACTAAACACTCAGTATCAGTGAAAAGAACCTTATTTTTGTTATCACACACTTGTGATACACTAAACAGATTATAATCCAGTTCTTTTACCAGGAAGACATTTTCAAAACGTAGATTATTGGTGAGAAGGGTTCCTTTGCCTGTGATGGTGCCGTAGCCCCCTCCAAAGTATACCTTATCACCATCTTTAATAGGAGTGAAGTTTGTCAGATAGTCTTCCTTTCCTGTCATGTGCCTTGAGCATCCACTATCCCAATATCCATAATCATTGATCTGTCTCTGAATGCCCTGCACATAAAGAAAACAAATTAGTTTTCTTTGGGAACCCAAGTCTCAGAAGACTTGGATTCAACTGGTTGTTCAATAAGAACAGACTTAGTTCTCACAACAACCCCATTATCATCCCTTTTAGGATGAAAAACCCAGTTAACCCCAATTGGTTTTGTAATGACCTTTGAAATGTAATTAAACCTATTGCAAGTTATTGAAATTCCATTATTATTAGGGTTTTGATCTTTCTTGGGTCTCCATGTTAAGCTTGAAGAAGCTTTTGACCCCTTACGTTGTGGCTGCAAATACTTAGGTCTGGTCACGTTTCCGTCAGCGTTGGATTTTGTCCTATCAACGCTGAAATTACCCTTGTCAGTGTTGAACCTAGGGTTTGCTACAGAAACCCATTGCCTATTTGACCAGGTGTTTGTCTTTTGAAAAGGTCTTTGTCCATGAGTATTAGACCTTCTAGAGAAGAATGGGGCAGGTCTAATCACTTGTGGACTTTGCTGCACACAAGGTCTGGGTCTGACAACGTTTGACTTCCTAACAACGTTGACTTTCTTCTTATCAGCGCTGAAATTGTTCCTATCAGCGCTGGCTTTGGGAGCATTGACACACTTGTATGCCAAATGTGAAAAGCTACCACAAGTATAACAGGCTTTCTTAGACACACTCTTAGGTCTAGAAGCGAAGAAACCTGTTCCATGATTGTTAACTTGGCTCTTGGGTGACCTGTTATTTCTATACATCTCTGCATATTTAATGGTAGGTCTTCTAACAGTGTTTGAGCCTAGGTCAACAGCTTTACCAGTAACTGGGTGAGTAACCTTAATGGGTGGTGATTCATTGGGACTTTCACATAGCAAACCTCCCTTAACAAATAAAGTAGGGTTAGCTTTCTTCCACTCATTTAGGTCAGTCAGTTTTTGTTGATACTCTTCCACTGGAGTGACAACTCTTGGTGGAGGAATGAATTCCTCTTCTTGGCATTCTGGTATACCAGTCCAAGATAAATCCTTTCTAAGGACACCATAGAAGTCACCAGCTGGTGGTGGAACCAGAGAGTAATCATTCATCCCAATCCCAGTCATGTCCTTAGGATCCCTTTGTTTAGCTACACAGTCTCCTAGGGCTTGGGTGGCTTTATCAAATCTTTAAATCTTGAGGTCAACATTATCTTTATTCTTAATGGCCTCATCTAACTTAGCCTGTAGGTCTCTATTGAACTTTGTCATGATATTTCTAATATCCATACTACTCTCTAGCTCATGTTTTAAGATATTTATCTTATCTTTTAAATCAAATTCCATTTTCTTGTATTCAGAAACAGTTTTCTCAGTTTCAGTAAGAGCTAGTTGGTAATTGGACAATTTACACCTTTCAGTGCTCATATCATCTTTTAGTTTTAACACCTCTTTGTTAAGTCTATCAGTGTTTAACCTACAACCTTTGCTACAAAAAGCATCATCATATACCTCATTATCAGATGAAGAGGAGGAGTGTGCCATGAGAGCATATTCAACATGTTCTTCTTCTTCAATATCAGCAATCAAAGCTTTGTCCTCTTCAGCATCCTTAGCCAGATAGCTCCAATCCCATCCAGTACCATCAATTCCTTGAACTGCAACCATGGCTTTGGAGTCTTGAGCTTTAACAACCTGACTTGAGGGTTTACCAGCATCAGATCTTCTAGGAGATCTGCATTCCCTCATGAAGTGCCCCATGCGATGACAGTTGTAGCACTCAACTTTGGATTTATCAAATCCAGCAGTGTCTTTAGCATTGAAGGTCATCTTCTTCTTGAACCTTCTATTCCACCTATTTGCTCTTATACTAGCAAGAGCCATGTTCCACTTGATGTCTATCTCTTCCAAGTGTTCATCACTTATCTGCTCAAGGTCCTCATATGTAATCACTGAACCATTGGGCAAAGAAGCAATGTAAGCACACACAGTATCCAAATCCAAACCAGCAGGTTTAACTCTTGGGGAGTCATTCATGAATGTGTCAGCGTCTGAGAAGGAGACGTTGACAGGACTTGTTCCAACGCTGAAAAATGATGATCCAGTAACTGGATGCATAAAAGAGTCCTTCTGATTGAATTGACCTTCACTATGAGAGAAGAAGGCCATGTTGCTGGTGCTAGCTTTGCTTCCATGTGCTGAAAGAGTTTCATCTTCCAACAGTCTTAGTTTGTTGTAGATGTCATCAAACGAGGAGCTCTTGTAAGTATTATTGGCAAGAATAGATCTTGCCTCAATCTTCCATGCCTCACCAAGACTTTTCAGAAAGGTAGCATTGGTGTCAACATCACCAACTTGTGTCCCCATGAAGGACAACTTGCTTGTGATGTCAAGCAATCTGCTTCTCACGCTACTCAGTTTCTCATTGGGCTGAGCTTTGAAGACAGCATAATCATGCAGAAGTTGCTTTTTCTTTTCTTCCTTAGTGTCTGCATTACCACCATATGCAACTTCAATTGCTTCCCAAAGATCCTTAGCAGATTCATAGCCTCTATATTTGTGCTGATTTTCTTGTCCCAAAGAGACTTTCAGAATATTTAGGGCTTTCATGTCAACCCTTTTCTTTGCAATATCTTCAGCACCTACAGCTCTACCATCTCCAGGTTTTTCTTTCTTATCTTCATCAGGACATCCTTCAACAGCTGATCTTGCCGTAATGGCATCCTGAATCTTTTGAGCCTTTTTGAATGAGTTTCCATATTCAATAATCTCCCAGAGTGTGTAATCAAAGATCCCCAGATATTGTTCAAAGTTGAACTTCCATAAGTCAAAGTTGGTTGCATCAAGCATGGGAATCTTGATGTTTGGTAATGGTGAGGAGGAGGAGGTTATTGCTTCAGACATGATGTTTTTAGGGTTTTGAGAAAATTAGGGTTTTGGTGTTCGTGTATCGTTCTGGTGTTCTTCAAAGATCAAAAGTTCCTCAACAAGCTCTGATACCACTTGTTGATCCCAAACTTAGATCGATTAGCTTTGTGTATACGAGATTAGACCAAGTATAACACGTAGAGAAACCTTTGTTATATGCTTTGTGAATCTAAGTGTTATGCGGAATTTAACACTTAAACAAGAACACAAGATGTAAACAAAACTTTCACTTTGATTATGAATGTCGAACTTGCTTACAATGAAAGATGTTTACGAATAAAAACTTATATAAAACTTGATACTAAACATTAACCTAAAGGCCTTCTTTTATAGACTAAGAAGCCTTGTACAATAAGCTACGTATCAATTATTCTAGGTAAAGATAAACATAGAAAATACATTGTCGTTTCTATCCTTACTAGAAGTATTCTAGAACATAATAAACGTGTAGCTTATATCTTCCATCAGTTCTTGTCTTCAATCTATCAACGCTTGACTTTAACTTGTCAACGCTTGAGCTGTCAGCGCTCAATTTGTTCTTGTCAACGCTTGAGTTGTTCTTGTCAGCGCTCAAGTGATCTGGCCTTAATTTATTCCCAACAAATATTATACGTTCATGTGTTCTTGATTAATGTATTCTATGTTTCTTGTGTTATTATACTTGATATTTCTATTATTAGTAACTTTCCATAAATAGCTGGTTTCCATATATAGTAACTTTCCAAAAATAGCAGGTTTCCATATATAGTAGCTTTCCAAAAATAACAGGTTTCCATATATAGTAACTTTCCAAAATAGTAGGTTTCTATAAATAATGAGTTTTCATATTTAGTAAGTTTCCATAATTAGTCACGAGACCATTGGGTCTCGGCTGCCAAGCAGAACCAAGGCACGCTAACCCTTGTGGCTCTCGGCTGGCTGCGGGCGAACACAAAACCCGACCAAAACTCCCCCGATGTTTCACTTCTTGTTTTAATCCATAACCACGTGTTCATTCATTTATATAGATTAAATTCATGATTATTAAATGATACTAAAAGAACTAGGATTTGATGGTTACCAATATATGAACGATCTAGGAGATGAAACACGAACACCTTAATAATGAAAGATCAAAAACACATTTCTTCCTCCTTCTCTTCTCTTTTGGCCGGCGGCTACAAGGAACAAGGTAAATAATATTTAGTTTATACATGAACAAGCAAATCATATGGTATCAGAGTATGGTCTAATAATTATGTTGAGCTTATGTTGTATTTTCTTTTGTCTTTTCGGTTTCCCCGCAGATGGTCATTAATAACTATTTCTTTTGTATATGAATTATAATTAACTATAAATAAATTATAATTAGTTTATACATGACCATGTATTAAAACCCGCATAAAATACATGAAAATACCTATTAATTAAAACTTTATAATTAATTAATGCACGACAAGTATTACGTATATTAAATGAATAACGACAGGTATCTAAATATATTAAATAATACATGACAAGATTTAAAAAGGAATTAAAATACGAACTACGATACACGGGAATTCAATAAAATCGAAAACATATATATAGGGGTGTTTGGCTGTCGGTTTCAAAAGGAACAAATGGGGCCCAAAGCCCGACCCGTTAACAACTTAATTAGCCAAAAACTCTTTCCAGTATATTCATTTATCAAGTTTACAAAAAATTAAGAAAACCCTAGGGAGAACTAAGGGTGCCGCCGGCCAAGAAAACAAAAACAAAGGGAGGGAAGCAATTTTGATCTTTGATTAATCATAAGGGTGTGTTCGTGTTTAATTTTCCTAAATCATTACACATTCGGTAATCCTAAATCTTTCTTTTCCTTTTAGGAATCATGGTTTTTATTTAATAAAAGTATGAACAAGTATTAATATAAATTAATCAAGAAGTTAGATCGGGTTTTGTTTAGGTTTGGACACGAAAACCAAGAACCCCTTCCAAGGGGTGCTCTCTGCGAGTTTTATGGCCAACAGCCGCCGGCCTATAGGCTCGGTGGCTGGTTTCTTTGTCAGACACAATGCAGCAGGGCCCTGATGGGGTGTTTGTTTCAACCAGTGGCAACCAAGACCTTTATGGTTTCGGTGGGAATCATGGGCAGCCGGTGGGAAAACCACACCAGCAGTGGGAATCCCGGCTTAACAGTGGCAAAAGACCACAACCGGTGGGTGTGCTGTTTGCGTTTGGTTCGTGCAACCGAGACCTCGTGGTCTCGGTGGGCTTGTTTTGGGGCTCGACTAAATTGAAACACCAATGGGGTGTTTGGTTATTATTTTTGGTTAAATTTTTTTGATTTAAAATATTAATTTATTAGTTATCGTGAAATTAAACATGGCATAATTAAATTAAATTAATTAAAGACTTAGCCTATTAAATTAATTATACTTTTAACCATGGCCTAATTAATCTAATTGTTGCTTTTAATTTAATTATACAACATAAAAAGCTTATGGTAAAGTATTATTAAAATATATCATGCCTTATTATTAATTAATAATCAATTAAAAGATCATGTTACATTATTAATTAATAATTATTTATAAGATTATGACGTGTTTATGTTATTCATTAAAATACTTTACTAATACATTATTTAATAATCATGAGTTATAAGAATATGTTCATTAAGCTTCGGCTTATATTATATACTTATTTAACAAGCTTATTTCTATTTATGAAAACTTACTATTTTTGAAAACTTACTATTTATGGAAACTTTCTATTTTTGAAAACTTACTATATATGTAAACTTACTATTTTTGGAAACTTACTATTTATGGAAACTTTCTATTTTTAGGAACTTACTATATATAGAAACCTGCTATTTTGGAAAGTTACTAAATATGGATATATCAAGTATAATAACACATGAATCATGAAATACATTAATCAAGAACACATGAAACGTATAACAGTAAGGAAAGACATAATAAGACATGAATAAGTAAAACAAGTCAAGAACAAGTAAATTAAACTAAGAATTAGAAATTTATACATGAACAAACAACTCATACACGTCCTTTATTATGTAGCATTCGTGAAGTCGTAGTAGTACTTTCCGCCTTTCATCTTTCATCGTTTACTGAACATAAGGTAAAGATATTCCGTCCTTCAGTAAGGACATCTCTTTCAATGCATGATTAGGATTCTCCATTTGCTGCCATTTGTTTTCCCCAGTTCTCATATCATAAAAAATTTCATTGTTTGCCATGCTATCATTTTAAATTGCCTGATCTATATACATGCATGACCATGACCACCTACTTATGGAGGTACCATAACCATGACACTTGAGGCACCGGTGTCATGACTCTTCCGCGACGCGAGTGATTTCTCGTGGCGTCTCTTCAGTTTACATAGGATATTATTATGATTATATTGGGGCGTATGGGTGCATCATAGTTCATGTTTTTGTAGGTTTACAGGGTGATTGGTTTAGTGTGTGCTCTACACTCCATCACATTGGAGCTGATCCCTCCACCCAGACTTATATTATTTAGAGGTCACCCCTCTAATTGCATGACGAGGTCACCCCTCTATATATTCATGCACGTTGATAATATGGTATGACTTATATGAGCTCATTGGCATTTAAATTATATTGCATGCATAAAACTTAAGACTTTCCAGTTATGCTTTGTTTATAAAACATCTTCCAGGTTTTCTAGGACATATACATATTCCGTTGCATTTCATATCCTTTACTTATATTTCAGTTATTCTTATCATGTCATTATATCTATTCACTGAGCATATTACTCAGTCGTATTTTCTTTCCATGTCCCATACGGCAGGTACCCAAGGAAAAACTTGAGCATTGTGAGTACATGCATAGGATGGAGGCTACCTTAGACTTCTTTCCTTTTTGCATTTTAAATACTTATGCTTGGTTGGACAATGTTTAGTCCTTTTTTACATTCTTTACTTTATGCATGTTTTGGCTTATGTTTGGGGGCCGATGTTTGATTCCGGCTTTCTTATTGGTCATTTATGTTTTTAAGACATATTACCTTGTTATGCTTTGATGACACACCATAATTATGACATAATGGCCACCTTGTCGAAGTGGGTCGTTACAACCTCAGATCATCATCCAATGCGAGATATAAGGAAGTTGACAATACTTCAAGGTATGGTCAAAAAGCAAGTTATGATAGAGATGCAAGGTATGATAATTAGAGGATGGCAAATCCAGTTGGGGATAGAGAAAATGTAGGCACTCCGGTTGTGCAAAAGACTAAGATTCAATGTTTCAATTGCAAAGAATTTGGGCACATGGCTAGAGAATGTAAGAAGCAAAAAAGGGTTAAGGAATATGCATATCACAAGGAAAAGATATTGATGTGTAATAAAGAAGATACGGGGATTTAGCTGACTGCAAATAAAGTTGATCGGTGTGACGATACTAATGATGAACTCGATCAAAAGTTAGAAGCACATTACATGTACATGACAAAGATTCAAGAAGTGATTCCAGAAACTGCTGACAATTCTGGACTTATGTTTGATGCTAAGCCATTTGAAAAGGTACATTCAAACGATAACTATAATGTGTTTGCTAATGAATAAAATCATCCTGAGTAACCCAAAAGCATCAATGACACATATTTAATGGAGAAGGGTGATAGCAATATCACTTCTGATTCACCATATATGCGTAATGATGAAGGTAATGTTGACCAGGATACTGAATCGGATGAGGACCATGCTTTGCTTGCGTCTATTGTTGATAATTTGAAAAGTGAAATTGTTGAAAACAAAGCGACCAATAAACGTTTAAGGCAAGCAAACATATCCTTATAGCTTATGAGATCGACATACTTACAGAGTGTCATTATGTGAAAGAAGCTGATCGTCGAGTTGACATAGCTAATGCTTTGGCTTATGACCGAAAGGTGCTCAACAAACAATATTGTATAGAAGCAGCACATCAAGTTCATGAGACAAAACAAAAGGTATCGGAACTTGAGGAACAACTGATGTTAAAAAAACAACAAATTTCTCATCTTTAGTCGATTAACAAAGAACAAACTCAGCTTTATAATACTCGTGAAGAAAGGGAAATTTGAAAAGTTGTTAATTTGGAAAAATCAGGTAAAAACTTTAAATGACATTGTTTATAAAATGGGTGAATCCATTTAAACAATGAACATGCTCAATAGAAATATGAAAACGAGTTTTGTTAAGCCTGAGTATCTCAAGAAAGCTCAAAGTATTCAACCTGATCTTCATGATATCGGTTGTTACAATGATAATCTTGCTCTTATGTGTTGGAAATATGTTTTACGTTTTAAATGCAAATATCGCACTAAAACAATATTTATGTTTTAAGCATACTTAACGTTTTGTTAATGAAAAACATCGAACATATTTTTAAGTTTGGATTACAAGCAACATATAAGTCTTTTAAATCCATGACTTATATTCCAAACTTTCTATAAAATTTTACACAACATATATGACTTAAGTGAAAAAATAGAATTGGACAAATTGTTGACTTCTACCTCTTTCCATAAGACATATAAAGTCAACCAAGGCTACATACATTGTTTTCTTGTGATCTTGGACACACATTTATGAGGCAACAAAAGTCAGACATGGCGGAACCGAGCGGACCCCTGGGTAAGGGGATTGATGGGTTCCGTATCTTTTTGATGTTGTGCCTATATGTACCAAGCTTTGTCCAAGCTTAAGACTCACCCCTCTTCTATCTTTTCTCTAAAAAATCCCTCTTTATTTCTCAAAGGATCAGTAATAGGTAGGGATGACATGATTTGAACCCGTGACATTTTTTACCCAAAACAAACGCGCTACCAAGCTGCGCTACATCCCTTCCATTGGTCTACAGTGTCATTGTAGACAATTCATGTCATGTTTTCCACATCAATCTCTCTACATATATCTAACTCTCTAACCTCACTCTTGTCTATTCTCTTGTCTCTTGTGATTTAGATCTGTGTGCATTTCAAGATCGGTTACGAGAAATCTCTATTCTAAGCTTTGATCCTTTAAGGCTTCACTTTGTGTGAATGTGTTAAGCGTTACCTACACAATCACCATTGTTGTACCCATTCTTCCACCTACTCGTGTAATATTGTGGTTGGTGTTGTAAACCACAAGTATATAGTGTATAAGGCATGAATGTGCCTTTGTAAAGAACACGACATCTTAGCTGAGGTGTCGTTAAAGATTGTAAGTTTAAGTGTGAAGGTTTCTCCACAGGTGTAAAGGAGATTCGTTTACTAGTGATGTAGAACTCTCGAGTGCATACTCGAGGAGTGGAAGTAGGGGCAAGATAAGTGAGATCTTGCTATGTCGAAGCACTATAAATCATTGTGTATTGTGGTTTGTTTCTTTCTTACTTCACGTCTATTACTTTCCTAGTCACACTTCATCTATATCTATTAATAATCACGAAAAAGTTTCAAAGTAATTAAAACTAATCGATAAAAACTATGTAACCACCTTCTAGTTTTCTATAATTGGAATCAAGAGCTACGTACTCAAGATCTTTAAAGTATATTGTACTTTAAAACTTTAATCGATCCATGGATTCTCAAAATTACAAAGAAGGGTAATCTATTGATGAGACTGCTTTTATACATAGTCTCATCGTCCAAAACGGGCTTTAAATGCATTAAATATCATCAAAAAGGCCAAATATATGCTTGTGTTTGTTACATGTGTATTTTAGGTACGGATATTGAGAAAATGACAAAAGATCACAAGAAACAAGCAAAACCGAACACGGGAAACGAAGCCGCACAATGAACCAAGCCCTATAGTCGATTTTCCAAGAATAACCCTTGAAGATTTGAAGATTGTACAAGAAGGGTCCTCCAATATTGAAGAATTGACATTTTAAACCCTTGTTTATTCATAATTACAAGATTGGTCCTTAAATTTTGTCAAATTTACAAAAAGGGCCCTCCACTTTGAAGAATTGGCAAGAATGGTCCCTCATAAATCAAGACTGATCAATATTAGTCCTACAAAAAGTCAATCATACAAGTCAAGACCATAATCTTTGAAGAAAATGCCAAAACAGCCATTCAAGAATCAACAAATGGCAAGAAATACCCCTGAAAATACTTTGGAAAAGTATTTGGGGCAAAAGTGTGAAAAGTAAAACTTTTCTATAAATGGAAATTCAGTTTTTTCCAAATAAATATGAATTGAAAGGATTATAAAAGATGGGGGGTTAAATCTGGGCGACAAGAAAGTTACATAGTCCAGTGAGGGGGTGACACGTTCCCCACTCACCCTTTCCACCAATGGGAGCTCATCTTTTTGCCATGTCACCCTCCACTCACAACAGCTTTTAAACTAATCTGAATTAGTTTATTAATTCGCGCTAAACACCACATATAAACACAAAAAAAGATCAAATGGTTGTTCTTCATGTTCATAATCAAAATTGGGTATTCCTTCATTACTTGCAATTAACCCTTAATCTTTTCCAGATTTAAGATTAAGGTGGTGCTAAACTAAACCCCACCCATAAACCTTGTGCCACATCATCCTACAGCTCACATGTATCACCCTACTATACCAATTTTAAGAAGAAACCTTGCCATCCATCCAACGCCCAAGAAAGCAGCTTCATATCTAAGCTTAATATGAACCTTTGATGCAATTCCAACAGCTCACATGTCCACAAACAGCCAAAAGAAGTTCACATGAGTTCAATATTTTCAAAAGTTCAAGGGGCATTTCAGGGACTTCACACCATTAGGGTTTATGTTTTTATGCATTCTAGTTCATCTTTGTAGCCTATATAAAGGCATTTAGGCTTTACATTTTCAGTTGCTCTTGGTTTTTCCTTTGTTCAAAGTTCTGTAAATCCTCCTTCATTTTTAATGAGAAGTGTTTGAATGTTTAAAGAAAACCCAAGTGCCAATCTTATTATCTGCTTGTTATTGATATATGTTTGCTATGTTGAATCTTAAAACCTGTTTTCAAACTTTTTGCAAGAAATTGCTCAAAGTTCAAAATCTTGATATTTTGCTAAGTTCTTTGGTACACCTTTGGAGTTTTTGGGCTATAAGTTGATCATATCATCCTGATAAAGAGTTATGAAGGTGTTGTGAGGCTTGTGGTTTGGGGATAATCAAAGAGTAGGTACAAAGGTTGCATTAATCAAGCCTTTTTCTACTTTCTGTTTTTCATATTTTAGTTCTAACCTTGTTGAATCTTAGCAGCTTTGTTGTGGAAGCTTGTACCTTGTTTTTCTAGGCACATCAGCTCAAAAATTCGTGAGTGTGGATGTACATTCATGAGGTTTGAGTTCTTGAACCCAAAAAATCTGTCAAAATACTTGAATTTTGTGATTTTGAGTTCTACTATTGTTCTTGTTGTTTTTTTGGCTTAATCTTGCTTGATACTGCATAATATACTTGTTATTGTGTTTGATTGGGCTTGGGTGACACTAAATCACACTTATACTTTGTTAAATTTGGATTTGAAAAAGATAAGGGGTGTTTGGGTTAACCTGTTTAAGATCACAAGTTGTTTTTGAGTTATTGGAAGGTGTTGTTTAGTGTTTGTATCTGCTTAATACTTGGTTGTGTGCTAAAATCTGCAAGTTTTCATCTTTAAAACATCAAATCTAAGATTATGCTATAACTCACTTGATTTTGCTTATTTTGACCTAAGATTTTGGAAACACCTAGAGTGTATGCATGTTTAGGGCTAACAAGTGTTAAATCAAAGTTTATGTAACCTGTTAAGAAGATTTGAGTGTTTGAAATTGGATTTGTGGTCAAGTATATCAGCAAAGTATCATAACTGCTTGTTCTTGTTCATCAGTAACTTTCATTTGCTTGAATCTGGATCTAGAATTTGAATCAATACATGAAACCTGTTTATATTTGTTCATTTGAATTATTTAAAGCTTGCGTATGCATTTTGTGAAGTTTGGCTAGCTTATTCTTGCTAAAAGTGCTTATTGAGTGAAAACTGCTTATTATTTATATCTGGTACAAGTCTGGTGATCTTTTGAATTAATTGTATTGATTGGCTGATTGAATTTGTATTTTTGTTGTTGATATTGACTCCTTGTGATTAACTGATCACTTGGGTGCCTTTGCTTAACCTGAATCCACAAAAAAGTCACAAAAGATAAAAAGTCAAAAAGGTCAAGCAGTGGAAACTTTTCTCACTACTGAACCTCCAAAACTAGCCCCTGCTAGTGTAATACATCAAACAGCTTATTCATAAGCCATTTTGGCTTATCCAGACTTGCAACAACTTATTTTTGTGATAGATCTTCCTTATTTGACCCATTGATTTGATCTGGAGCTTATTAGGGTTTGACTAGAAAACTCATCAAGTTGACTTTTACTTAAGTGCTTAATTGCTTATTCTATCTTATTGCTTGTGCTTGTTGGAAATTTTTTTGATTATTTTTCTTAATTAAGTCATTTAAAACCTTTTGAAACTTGAATCAGCACTTGAGGTGGTCTAGAACTCAAAAACGACTATTTTGTCGTTTTGTGATGAGAGTCTTGGCTTATTTCAGGCTTATTTCTTGTGCTTTTTCAAATTTTCTTTTCATAGATCTCTTTGGTAACTCAAAAGAAGCTTGTGTGTCAAATCTTAGCTTATTGCATCAACTTATAGCTTAATGGGCCAAAAAGCCCATTAAGAATAAGCTGCTTTGAAATAAGCTAGCTTAAACACATTTTCAGCTTTTGGGCCTTCAGAGTTATGTTCTTAAAATCAAATTTTAAGTCAGACTGGAAGTTTTGGGCTTATTTGGTTGACTTTTTCTTATTGGGCCAAATTCTAAGCCCATTAAGGGACTGTTTTGTCATTTAGCCCATTTTAAGGCCCAATAGGGGTATTTTGGTTATTTCAAGTGCATTTCTGATTTTTTTTGTTTTTTTGTTTTTTTGGTATACCTAGGTTTCCGACTCGACATTGCGAGCCGACTAATCCCAGGGCGACTACCCTTTTGGATAGCCCGGAGTCGTCGCAGGTGAACCTCCGTGGCCACCCCCAAGTGTACACACCTAGTGAGGTTTGAACCCTTGACCTCTCCTTTGAGAGTCAAGGACCTTACCACTAGGCCACTTGATGGGGTTACATTTCTGTTTTATTTAGGTTAAAATAAACTAGTTTGTAACTTTTTAGAATTCTTTATAAATTTTGTATTTTTATTAATATTTTATTATTATTTTATTATTAAACATTAAAATTTATATTTTTACAAATTTTTCAGTTTTCCTAGTTCAAATACATTAAGTTAGGAATTTTACATTTTTTAGATTAATATTATTGTCATTAGATTAATTTTTAGAATTATTTTAAGTTTTAATAGTTTTTAATTGTTTTTAAATAGTTTTAATTAATTTTAAAATTTGCAAAAATAGTTTTAAATTTAGTTAAGTCATTTTAGAGGTTTACAAGTTAAAAAATCTCATTTTGGGATTTATGTTAATTAAATTGATTTTTTGGGCTTTAATTAGCATTAAAAAATTAATATTTAATTAAATAAAAGGTTTGAGTGTTTTTTGATTTTTTGTAAACACTAATTACATTTTGTAGGATTTATTGCAATTTTCTAGGAATTTTTAGGGTAATTTTTAAATTTGGTGACATTTTACGGTTTTACGTGCACGACTTATCGTCTTAGTTTAATTCATAATCGTAACCGTCATTCTCTTCTAATCTCTTTTCTATTTTCCTTTTTTCATAAATCATAATCACATCATTAATCATTTCTTACACAACACACTAGCCTCCTTGAGAACGATCCCCACTTTGGGTCATTTGTGCACGGTCTTCCTAAACCGTCGTACTTACCCTAATTACGTTCTTTTTCCTAAAAGACGTGTTTTACAACTATCATTTTGGCGCCGCTGCCGGGGAGGCTTGTTGTATTTTGATTTGAACAATTTTTGTTTTTATACTAACCATAATATCTATTTGTATTAGTAGCACTCTACTAATACATATTATTGGTTTTCGTTTTTTGTGTGAATACTAATACTATATTGTATACATAGAACAATAAATTCACAAGTACTCCAAAATTGTGAAAACACAACCTTGATTGGGAGGTCATTACTCAATCATTGTTTTCGAATCTCAAACAAGAAAGAAAAGGCAAAATAGATAAATACTTTCGTGAAGCTTAATTTTGAAAAACACAAACTATAAGGTGGGTATAAGGCGGGTATTATAAAATATACCCTAAGGAAAAAGGCTCTTAAGTGCTTCACGCCGCCACGTTTCCCCGCTTGCTTGTGCATGTTTAGATAAAAAGGGCTAATCGAGGGTTTGCCAACCAAAGTATTATCTAAGTATCATATATATTTTCTTGGTTTCATTTGATTAAACCCTCTTGAACGTTTTAGTGTTCCACCAATGTTCTAAAGTCATTGAAGGCGTTCACTTCATGTGATCGTTTTCATTCCTTGAGGCTTCTTTAATCAAGAGATTTGATTAAGGAGCAGATTTGTAGATTTTTGTCTACTTAATACATTCACCAAAATCCAAAAAAGGTAAAAACAATCAAAAATCACAAAAAAAATTGGAAAAATTAAAAATACCAAAAAGAATCTTCTTTGATCATCTCCACGTTGTACATGATGTTTATGCTTACTCGTAATCAAGCAAGACGTGCACGTAAACGAAAACACCGAAAGGAGTCCACACCTACTCCTAATCTTTCTAGTGAGGAGTCTCCTATTGACGAACCTATCATAGAAGAAGAACCAACCATGGCGAATCGAACTATGATGGAGTTACTACAAGCACCCACCAAGGGTTATGGAGAGGCTATTGTTATTCCCGCTATCCTTGCGGAGAATTTTGAAGTGAAAACGGGTTTGTTGTCGATGATCCAAAACAACAAATTTCATGGTGATGAAAAGGACAACCCGCCCAACCATATCCGCCAATTCAATCGTCTTATCGCCACTAGCAAATTTAAGGATGTTGCTAATGATTCGATTAAGATGATGATTTTTCCGTATTCCTTAGCGGGGCCCGCTAAAATTTTGTTAGAGAAAGAGCCACCCAATTCTATATTGACGTGGAAGGATCTCGTTTCTAAGTTTGTAAACCAATTTTTCCCGCCCTCTAAGACTATGCATTTGAAAAACGATATTTCAAAATTTTCACAAGAATTTAATGAGAGTTTTTAACGTCTTGGAATAGGTTTAAGGAAATGTTACATGAGTGTCCTCATCACAGTTTTTACGACTTTCATAAAATTGACACGTTTTACAATGGTTTAAATGATCATGAAAGAGATTATCTAAATGCCGTCGCGGGTGGTAATTTTTTGTGTAAAACGGTTGAGGAAGCGTTGTTGATAATTGAGAATAGATCTAACGTGTATAGTCCTCGTAACACATCGAGTGTTCGTAAGGCTTCGTCTTCGGCTTCACCTTCTTTGTCCAATACCATCGATGCTTGCCAAATTGAGGCGAACTTGGAAAACAAAATATTTGATAAGCTTAAAGGACTTTTAATTGAATTGAAAGTTGGTGAACGAAGTGCTCCCGCTACGGCTAAAGCGGTTGAGGTTTCATGTATGTATTGTGGTGGAGGTCATGATTTCTCCCAGTGCATTACCAACGGTGGTAACACTTCGAGTGCCTACGCAGCCACGGGAACTTACAAACAAAACGGTCAAGTTACCCGCTCTAATCAATTGACTCCACCGGGTTTTGCTCCCAATCAAAATGCTAACAACAACTATCGAAACAATCAAGTTGGTTTCAAAACAAAATACAAAGGAAACAACTATGGGAATCAAGGGGCTAATAACAATCAAGTTTCAAACAAAAATCAAATCAATGATTTTCAAAACAACAACAAGGGTATGCAAACTTTGAAAGATCTTCCAAATGAATTTGTTGAATACACAAATGGAAACGATGCTAGGTTTGATAATATTCAAAGAGAGATCATTAGCCTAAGATCCGAGTTCAAGAATGACTTGAAAAAGGAGTTGAAAAACGAGTTAGCAAATGAGCTTAAGATCCATACAAACAAAATGGAGGGAAATGTAACTAGGTTACTACAAAACCAACAAAAAATGGAAACAGGGCAACATGAAATAAAACAAGAAATGATTAAGGCCGAGAAGAGGCAATCTATGTTTGAGGATAAAATTTCATCCATGTTTGAGGCTATAATGTGTAAACCCTCTTCGAGTAGTCTTCCTAGTAATACCATATCTAACCCTAAGGGAGAGATGAAAGTAATTACCACACGAAGTGGTAAGACACTTAAGGAACCGACTCCTCAACCAATTGCTTTTACGGAGGAAGCAATTGAGGAAGAACCCTGAGGTGATGGTTGAAAAGGAGCATGTTCCAATCCCACGAAGTACCGCTCATGCCACACCTACGGTTGACCCATTACCACATTTGGAACTCGAGATTCCAAAGGCTATGCCTATGCCTCAACCCACACCACCTTTACCCTATCCATCGAGACTTAGAAAGGAGAAACGTCAAGAGCGCGACAATTACCAATTTGAGATTTTTATGAAAATGTTTCGTGACGTTCATTTTAATGTGAGTTTTGCTGATGCTTTGGTCATGATGCCTCGATTTGCCGCTAACTTTAAGAGTATGTTGAACAACAAGGAGAAATTGCAACAATTGTCTAGTTGTTCATCGGTTTATCTTAACCGCATACCTCAAAAAGTCGATGATCCCGGTAAATTCTTAATTCCATGTGCAATCCAAGATATGGAAGAATGCTATGCCTTGGCCGATCTTGGTGCTAGTATTAACTTGATGCCACTTGCACTCTTCAAGTCGCTCAATCTTCCTAATCTTACTCCTTCACTAATGTCTATCGAGTTGGCCGATCATTCCACGATTCCCGCATGTGGATTGGCCGAAGACGTTTTTGTGAAAGTGGGAAAGTTCTATTATCCGGTAGACTTTATCGTTGTCGATATTCCCACAGATCCTCAAGTTCCTCTTATTTTAGGTCGTTCGTTTTTAGATACGTCTGTGGCTTTAATTGATTTGCATGCTAGAAAGATCACCTTACGTTTCAACGACGAGGAACTTGTTATAAACGTAACTCAAAATTCTCCAATTTCTCATGTTTATTCCGTTGCGACCATAAACCTCGTTGATATGATCGACGCTGTTTGCGAGGAATTTTCACAAGAAGTTTTAGGTTTTGGTGATGATGAAAATAGTGGCAATCCCACTATGCTTGATCCCATTCTTGATAATTCGACACCAACCTTCACTCCATTTGAAGGCGGTGGTTTTACGTTGGAAGAATTCAATGTTCCACGTACTTGTGACGAAGACCTCGACAACGATGAGGACTTCTCGATTATCAAGGATTTTCTTAACGATTTCCCATTTCCTACACCCGAGGAGGTTATGAGTATCTAGCCCAAATCTTCAATTGAGGAACCACCTATCCTCGAGTTGAAAGATTTACCTCCTCATCTTGAATATGTATTTTTGGAGGGGGACGACTAGTTGCCGGTTATTATTGCGAAAGATCTTTCGAATGATGAAAAAACCGCACTTGTCGATGTTCTAAAGAATCACAAAGGGGCAGTTGCGTGGAAATGTTGGGTCCACTAGATGTGGATCTTGCAGCCTGTTAAGAACAGTGAACGACTTCTGTAATCACAAGTCTATTCACAGAGAGACTTTGGATAAATCACACTATATAAGTGCGGAATACAAATATTATGAACAAGAAGAACAGAATAACTATAACAACTTGATCCTTTTCTAAGGATTTCTAATATTAATATAAACTAGAATAATGTTTGATGAAGGTGTGTTGAACCCTTCTGCCTAAGGTTCCTTTTATACTATAAGGAAACCCTATTACATCATTAAACCAAAACGTGTAAAACTGATATGCATATCCTTTCCTAACATATCTCATGCATATCCTAACAGAATACTTGTAAATAATAAAGTTTGACTTTCTATAAGACCAGGGGCACGTCTTGCTCCTACTACTACTAGGACCAGGAGGAACTACATACCTCCTAGTCTACCTATTACAAATAACTATTCCAAAGGTCCTAACAATCCTCCCCTAAACTTGAATTTGACCTGTTGAGTTCAAGTTTCCTGGTAAATCGTGCAACATAGCTTGAGGATTGGAACAACAAATGAAACAGCAACATCATAACCATCAGCATAAAGAACATAAAGACTGCTGTAACAAAGAACATCTAGAAGCTTCTTGAAAGCTTGAAACAAATCTACATCCTGTTGAATCTTCACAGCAACATGAGCAGATTTTATGAGCCTTTCCCAAGTAGCTGCTCGCTCTTGGGCTAGCCAGTCTTTATGGTGGAAGAAGCATCACCCTGGGAGACCAGAACCCAGCCCAACTCTTAGAACGTGAGTCAATGGTGAGTGGGGGTACCCTGATGATTTTAGGCAAACCATCACAGCCGTCAACGGATTTGATATGTCTTTACCAGAAGCCGTACCCTTCTGGACTCGCCAACTCTCAGCAATTAAGCATCGGTGAGCTAAAAACCCTATAGCTTTGAGCAAGCTATTATAGCTATCAACGGATTTGATAAAATCTTTATCAAGAGCCGTACCCCCTTAGATTAGCCACTTTTCAGTCTAGGACCATGGCAAGTGAAAACCATCCAGTTTTGGGTAACCTGGAAACCATCAACGGATTTGACTATCACACCAGAGTTGTACCCTCATGGTGAATCAACTCTTTCTTGTCTGTGAGACATGGTGAGTTGAGCACCATTTGTTGTGTAGACCAGGTCCAACACCAGAAGTAACTCCAAACCAGCACAAGTGTGAAATAGTCAAATGAAAACCAATTTATGATGGAAAAGTATAAGCAGATATTATGTTAAAAAGTATTTTTTAACTATAATGCAAGTAACCAATCACTGTACAGATTGGTGAAAAGAATGTCAGTATAATCAAACAGAAAAACATACCCATCACATACCAGACGCTGCAACCTTGTCAGCTTGCAACCGGGCTTGGATCCCTTCACCAAAGTAGTAGCCATGGAAGACTCATTCCCGGAAGGGTCATTAGATATCTGCAAATAACATTCCAGCATGGCCTCTATAGTAGCAATCGTCAAAGGATATTCCATATCTGTAAGCATGAACACTATGGCACCAGACTCCAACTCCAATATATGAACCCCACAACCAGCATAAAGCTTCCATCATTTGATCACCCAGCGAGACTGATCTCTCCAGACACCAGAATGAGGAGCATCAGGAGGAGAGTCAAGCATCATCTTCAAGTCACCCCACATTGTCAACCCAGGCCAGTTGGCCACCTCACTCGGAGAGGTAGGAATACCAGCATCCACAAACCCATACAATGACATAAGATCCCGACGATCCACCCATGTCAAAACACTTTGCAAACCCGAGACATAACTAACATAACCATCACTGGTTGAAATCCTATGTGTGGATGTACCAGCAGCAATCGGGGATGGCTTAACTGACCAAGCAACAATGTAACTCGTACCCATTGGCAACTCTGTCTCACTATCTGAAGCTGCATCAATAAGATTTTCAGGAGCACGCTTCTCAAAAGGAAAAGACTTACCACGTCTAGCCTTCTTCTTTCGAATGGAACAACGAGGTGCAGGAACACCAGAAGAAGATTAAACCTTTACCTTCCCAGCAGCAGTAGTATCAGCATGAGTAGAGTCAAAACCTTGACCAACCAAAGGATCAAAGTCGGCTGCACCAGTAGAAGGGGTAGGGTGTGGTTCAGTCATCGATGGTGAGGATTGCTCCATTGCAGGAGTAGCAGGGGTGGTAGTAGTAGCATTTGTGGTGGTGGTAGGAATCGAAGATGAAGTAGGATGAACAACCAAAGGCGTGGTTGTAGGACCAGAAGTAGAAGTGTCAGCAACTGATGGAATACTAGTAGAAAAAGGAGGAACACCAGATGGAGAACCATGAGCAACAGCAGGTTGAGAAGTGGGAGCCACATGTTGAGGAGGGCGATAGATGAAGCGCTCAGGAACCGGTGTGTTTTGACGCTTTATCATCCTCTGGTACAGATCCTTAAGCTTGTCAAAAGACAATCCCCTAACCCGTTCCCAAGTCCAGCTAACATTAAAGTAAGCAGCCGACTGATATTTGACATACCACTGCATTAACTTCCTCTCCTCGGTTCTTGACAAAGGTCTGTTACGACGCCTTACACGGAGTTGAGCAACAAGAGACAATTGTTGTTTGTGCATTAAGGCCATTGCCCGTGGGATACAATTATGTTCATTCACATCAACGCCCAAAACATCAGTAAACTGCGAGTAATCAGATGTAAGAATAGTAAGTACCCGCATCCAATCATTATCATCCCAATGCATGGCATCATGCCTCAACTGTTCACACCTCTGCTGTTGAAAGGCTTCTTCCTCAACCCTAGTAGCTTGATCAATCTCTGCCTGCAATCGTTGTGCAGCCTCCTCCCCTAACCGTTCTTCCTCAAGTTGTCTACGACTACGCTTCCTTGGAGGTGAGGGTGCATCAGTCATAGGGGCTTTCCCCTTAGAATCATGAGACGGCCCAATAGATGGACCAGCAGTAGCACCAATAGAAGAACCAGCAATATCCTCCATTGGTCTAGGACTAGCAGCAGCAGTAGGGATACTTGATGGAGTAGGAGGAACAGGAAAATCAACATACGGCTTATCAGCAAAAGCAGCCTTCGCCAACAAAGTCAACCCATCCTCTGTAAGATCCTCAAAATCTGCATCAGAATCAGAAAGAACAACATGCTTCTTTCGCCTCCTCTGCTGTGTCTCCAAAGCCTTAATCCTGTCCGCTATTGGAAGGACAAATTCCCTGGTAAGCTTACGATGCTAATTCAGATCTGTCTCCAAAGAAACAATCCTTGCATAATACCTGTGCATGACATCAAGCAAAGAAGTTAGTGAAGCAGGTTCCTCCACTTCCCCACCAAGTTGACTCGGATGGGGGAAAGCATCATTGGAACTAGAAGCAACAAAGGGGTCAACATTATGAGCACGAGAACTAGACGGCTTCTCAGCAGAATGTGGTGCTGGACTAGAAGGGGGAGTATCCACAAATGGGGACTTATGTGGCAGAGAAGAGGGGGCAGCCTTGGAAGTGGATGGCATTTCAACCACCACTTTCTTAGCTGGCTCCTCCACCACCACATGAGGCTCACCACTAGCAGGATGCTCCTCCTCCATAGGATCATCCCCTAATGGAAGTTCCTCCTCGGCTTCAGCAGCCGGAGGAATAACATTAGGAGGACCTTAGGCAAGGCCCAGTATAACATCAGTAAGAGGCCTCCTAGCTCACTTAAAACCAAGTGCCATATTTGAATAAACTTTAGAACTAAGCTTGGGGGTTTCATACTCCTCCCTATCTCTAGGTATGCACATAAGAATCTGCTGCAAGAACCTAGGGTACATTAAAAACTTCTTCCTAGATCCAGTACTACTAAGATTGCAAACCATCCCATCAAACAAGTAGCGAGAAAAATTAAACACATGACCCTGTGCTATGCAGATCAAACCAGTAGCCAAAGGAATGGGAAATGCATCCCAACTCCCAGACTTTGGGCTTAAGCAATGAATCAAAAAGTGCACTAGAAGCTTCCATTGGGGGGTAAACCTATTTTTCTTGAAGTTAAACTTCCCCCCATGATTATAACCAAGATCAGCCATCCCATCCAATACCTCAGAATTGGGGATGGAGACAACAGCACCTTCATCCTGAAGATGAAGAGCAGTCCTAATAAAAGCTTCAGACACCACATATGAACATCCATCTATGGTAGCATGGAGTTCAAGTGGGCGTCATAAAACATCCACAAGGTGGGCAGTGGCCCAAAACTGGCGAATGACACTACCATAGACAGTCGGGGAAACCATAAAAGCATACCTGAGGTTAGAAGCCTCAATAAATTCGATGATGTCTGTGAACTCGTCACATTGGACCATCTCCCAGATAATCTACCTTATTATGATCGGGTTTGTATAGCAGAGCAGCCATGGATGATGATTGGAAGTGATGGAAGATGATTGATTGGAAATTGAAAGAGTAGGAGCGTATGTGTGTGTTATTGTTGGGATGAATTAGTCAAGTGTGGGATTTGATCATAAATAATGGTCTTGTAACTGTTCATTGACCCCTAATAACGTGGGTTGCCCTTTCAAATTAAGAAGTTAATGCAAAAGTAACTACTTGCCCCATTTAACTTTATTTGCAAATCCCAATTACCAAATTTAAATAATAGGATATATACCAGAAGTAACTTGCGTTGACTAAAAGTCAAAACACGTAAGGGTCAACACTAGAAGCACAATGTGGTCAATGAAAGTCAACAAAGTGAACAGTGACCCAAACCAAGACTAGAAGCCAACCATCAATGAGAATGAAGGATTTATTTCCACTAGAAGCTGAAAACTACCACCAGAAGTGACCAAAATCCTCCACTAGAAGTAGCACACACAACAAATACCCATGATATCAGTTGTTAGAAACTACCAATATGTTAGTCTGTGCAAGTAAATATGTACTCTAAGCCTCCCCTCAATCCTAGGTCTCAAGGATTGACCATTCCAGTGTGAACCACCAAGTGGTTGAACCGAGGACCATCAAAGGCTTTAGTCAATAAATCAGCAACATTATCATCCGTATGAACCTTAAGAACCTGTATCAACTTCTTCTCATTGGCATCCCTGATAAAGTGGTGCCTAATTTCAATATGTTTTGTACGTTGATGAAAAACAGGCTTCTTCACAATGCAGATAGTGCTTTGATTATCAATGAAAATTTTGGTGTTCATAAAGTTGAACCCATAATCTAGCATCTGATTTTGTATCCACAAGACTTGTCCACAACAACTAGCAGCAGCTACGTATTCAACTTCTGTTGAAGAAATAGCTACTATCGTCTGTTTCTTACATTGCCATGAGATAAGTCTTCGACCCAAAAACTGACAACCACCAGTAGTAGACTTTCTGTGATTATTAGCACCTGCATAGTCACTATCACTATAGGCTTCAAGAACACAAGGTGATTCTCTAGGATACCACAAGTCTAGCTTGGGTTGAGCCTTGATGTACTTGAAAATTTTCTTGACTGCATTCAAGTTAGGAACAGTTGGAGCCACGTGATTTCTAGAACAAGCACTTACTGCAAACATAATATCCGGACGTGATGCAGTCAAATACATGAGTGAGCCAATCATTGACCTGTACATGTGAACATTTACCGGAGGATCTGGCTCATTATTGAGTTTGACTTTAGTTACTTCATAAGGTGTTCCTGCAGGTCGAAGAGGATCCATATCAAACTTCTGAAGGATCTCATGAACATATTTGTCTTGACTTATGAAGATTCCATCCGACTGTTGCTTGACTTGAAGACCAAGGAAAAATGTAAGCTCTCCCATAGCACTCATCTGAAATTCGCCCTTCATCAGTTGTTCAAACTCATCACACCATTCCTTTTTAGTAGAACTAAAGATAATATCGTCCACATATACTTGAACTAGGATAATGTCCTTGGTATTCCTCTTAAGAAATAGTGTTTTGTCAATCGTGCCTCTTCTATAGCCATGTTTCAACAAGAAAGTGGAAAGACGCTCATACCAAGCTCTAGGAGCCTGATGAAGGCCATATAGAGCTTTGACCACCTTGTAAACTTTCTTGGGATGAAGTGGATCCACAAAGCCCTTAGGTTGAGTGACATAAACTTCTTCATCAATCTTGTCATAGAGAAATGAACTCTTGACATCCATCTGAAAAACCGTAAAGCTAACATAAGAAGCAAAAGCCAAAAACAGACGAATGGCCTCAATCCCTGCAACAAGAGAAAAAACTTCAGTATAGTCAATGCCCTCAAGTTGTGTGTGACCTTGTGCAACCAACCTAGCCTTATTTCTCACCACAATATCCCTTGCATCTTTCTTGTTTTTGAGAATCCATTTGGTACCAATTGTTGTCTTTCTATATGGCAAGTCAACTAGGATCCAAACATTCTGAAACAAGAACTGCTGCATCTCCTCCTGCATAGCCTCCACCCAACTTTGATCCTCAGGAGAATGAGAGACTGATCCAGGTTCCACCTGTGAAAGAAAACAAGCAAACAAACAGTGTTGAAAGTACGTATGATTATTACTCTTTTGGTCCTCAATATAGCTGATGAGACTGCTTTTATACATGGTCTCATCATCCAAATCGGGCTTAAAATGCATAAAATATCATTAAAAATACCAAATATATGCTCGTGTTTGTTACTTGTGTATTTTTAGGTACGGATATTGAGGAAATGGCAAAAGATCACAAGAATCATTCAAAAACGAACACAGGAAACGAAGCCACACAATGAACCGGGCCCAAGTTTAGAATTTTACAAAAATGCCCATGAAGAATTGAAGATTGGCAACTTTAGTCCCTCATCTTTGAAGAACTTGTCACAAATGACCCTCCAATAGTTATTTGTACAAGTATGGTCCTCCATGTTTGAAGATTGTACAAGAAAAGCCCTTTGAAAATGAAGAATATGCATTAAAGGTCCTTATTACAAGCTTGAAAACAATATGTGCCAAAAATGTAAATCTACCAAAGTTGTTATCAAAGGAAAATGAAGAAATTGCTATTTATTACAAAGTGGAAGAAAGAGAGAAACTTGGGGACTCAAACTGCCAAACAGACAAACCTCCTCACCCACTCACACTTTGACACGTCACAATACCCACCCATATACCCACTACCCTACCCAAACCCGTAGCCCATTAACCCAACCCGGTTTTAATTAAATACTGGGTCAAACCCCAGTCAACACTTACCCATTTATTCCCTCCCAAACACATTTTTTAAACTTAACCCCACCCAAAATAGATTAAACCAGTTCCTAATCACCCTATAAACCCTAATCCTACCCAGCTCCAATTCACCTCAAACCAAAGGGGTTTTACCCCAAATGCTCCAGATGGGTAATTCACAACACCCTCACCCAATCCCACACCAAAGACGTGACCCTAGACAACCCCATGTGAGGGTAGGACCCTCCCCTGCCCATCACTTTCACCTCAAAACCCTAAAACCGACCAAACCAACATCCCAGATTCTCCCCTTGGTCCCCAAGTTCAAATGGACGTTCAAGATTAAAAGTACAAGCTGGCACATCACTCTCATTCACATGGAGCGATTTTGACTGATTTTGAAGACCTCAACCAAGGGCTTTTTAGGAATTCCACATACTAGGGTTTAATAGTTCTAGTAGTTTCTCTTTAGTTGTATAAATAGAGACGCATGTGTCTCAATTCATTTTGTTCCAGTTTTTCTAGCAAATTGTGTAATCCCTTTTTGATTTAATATAAAGTTGGTGTTTTGTTTAAAAAGTAATTCCTTTTATTATTATTTAAAAGTTGGTAATTGTTTGGCTAGAAATTCTGAGTTCCATCTTGATATTGCAAAACTTTTTTTGAGTTTTGAAAAGTCAGAAACAAGGTTTCTGAAATTGGGAAAATTTGTTGTGTGAATCTTGATTCAGGATTGGTTTTTTAGGAATCAAAGATTAATTTGTCAAGTGTTTTTGAAAGGGAAATTGTTTGGAAAGTTTTTAAGAAAGATTTTAAGAAGAAAGAAGAAATTTTCAGAAAGTTGGTATATTGTTTTATGCATTTGTTCTTAGCAGCTTGTGGAGATTGATTTGCCCAAGTGTTCAGCACAGGTCCGGACCTGTATGGAGATGGCTATGCAGCCATTGTGGGACCTGGATGTGGGTCCCACAAGGTAATCTCTTTTTCCTTGGTTTGAATTTTCCAAGTTTTTCATTTGTTTGTGAATTGGTATGAAATGTGTGAAAAGATGTTTAAATGACTGTTATTGGTTGGTTTATGAGTATTTGATGCTTGCATACTTGTTAGAGGTGATCTAGATTAGATTTGTGTAGATAAGAATAGCTTTGCTTTGTTAAATTTTTGGTTTTCAATTTTAAAGGGGTGTTTAGATTAGGGCTTTAATTAAGTTTAATGACTTGAATCTTGGTTAAAACGTGTTAGATACATTCCTTAGGTTAGTGTTAGGTGATAAGTGTGTTTGGTTTTCAGATTGGTAGGATATTGAAGCAAGTTGCATGCTTAAAAGTTTGAGAATTATAGCATAATCAGAAATCTGCCATTTGTAACTATTTTTGTGAAATTTTTGCCTCAAACTTTGTAACCTGTTAGAAATAGGGTCTAAGCAGGATTGTGTGCTTCTTGTATGCTGTTTGGTTGAGTATTATGCTAGTCATTGGCCATTAAAATTCACTTGAGTGCATAATGAACCAGTAACTGCTCATCAGACACCACATAGGCTTATTTAGAAACTTTTGTGCCTATTTGAGCTTGGTTGTGTGAAGTACTTGCTTGTTTTTCTTGTTTAAATGACTTCCCACAACCCAACTGGTTGTGGGAGTGCCATTTGTCCAATCAAAAATCAAGCATAAGCTTTCCTAAGCTCATTTGGTCTCCTGACCAAGAATTAACACTAGCAGTGGGAACATCATTCCCCCTGCTTGTGCATTTGTTTCCCCTGCTAAGCAAAAGGACAAAAGTCCAGCAACATGTCACTATCAGATTTGTTTTTTTTGTCTTTTGTGGGTAAAAAGTTGAATTAGACCTTCAAACTTGTTTTGTTATTTTTCTTATTTATTTTAGGATTTTTCTGATTAATTAGATTTTTTATTACTGTTCATTTTCTATTTTTTAGTTTTATTAGCATTTTTAATTAACTTTAATATTTCTGTTTTTGTCTTTTAGTGCCAAAAAGTAATATTTTTCAGTTTAATCAATTTTCCTAGACTTAGAATATTATTTTAAGATTTTTGGTTAAAATAAGATTTTACTGTTCATCTTTTTATTATTTTTTTAGAATTAATTTAACTTAATTAGGGTTTTAATTAAACTAGTTTTGTCTTTAGTGGTAAATTTTATATTTTTCAATCTTTTTCAATTTTCTACTGTCCATTAGAGTAAAATAGGATTTTTAAAATTGGTAAATTATTTTTAGCATTATTTTATTATTTTTTATAATTATTTTAGTTTTAAAATAGTTTTAGTAATTTAAAAATAGAAAAATAGTTTTTAAAATTAGGAAAAATACTTTTTAGTCTTTAGATAATATAAGTAAGTTATTTGTTCAATAAAATCATATTTTGGACATTTTGATTAATTATATTTAATTTTAGGGCTTTAATTAGCATTTAAAATTGAATATTTAATTAATAAAAGGTTTTAAAACATTTTTATTGGACTTTATTTCTTATTTATATTATTTTGGACTTGTTTTAGCTTTTAATTAATTTTTAGTTTTTAAATTTTACTTTTTGTAGTTTTACGGTTTTACGTGAACGCGTTTTCATCTTAGCTCGATCCGTCTTCGTAACAGTCTTTTCTTTCCTTTCTCATTTCTATTCTCTTTTCTTCTTGTTAATAATCACAAACATAGATCAACTCATTACACAACACACGTGCCTCCTCGAGAGAACGATCCCCATTTGGGTCATAAGTGTCTACGTTTTCCTAAACGTACACTTAATACTTACCGCTTTTACCTCGTTTTCCTAAACGAGTGTAATTTTACAACTATCAATTTTGGCGCCGCTGCCGGGGAGGCGTGTTGTGTTTTGATTGAACCATTGTTTTTTTATATTAGCCATAATTAGTATTTGTATTAGTAGCACTCTACTAATACGTATTATCGTTTTTTGGTTTTTGTGTGAATACTATTACTATATTGTATACGTAGAACAATAAATTTACAAGTACTCCAAATACGTGAGAAATCACAACCTTGACTCGGGATTTCATCACTCGATCATTGTATTCGAATCTCAAACCAAAGAAAAAGGCAAAAATAGATAAATACTTTCGTGAAGCTCGATTTTGATAATACAAACTATAAGGTGGGTATAAGGCGGTTGTATTTCACGACCTAAAGGAAAAAGGCTCTTAAGTGCTTCGCTCCGCCTCGTTTCCTCCGCTTGCTTGTGCGTATTTGATTTTGAGAGTGAATCGAGGGTTTTTCCGCCCAAAGTATTATTACATATCATATATATTTTCTTGGTTTCTATTGATTAAACCCTCTTGAACGATTTGGTGTTCCACCATCGTTCTAAAGTCATCGAAGGCGTTCACTCCACGTGATCGTTTTCATTCCTTGAGGCTTCTTTAATCAAGAGATTTGATTAAGGAGGAGATTTGTAGATTGTTGTCTACTTAATACATTCACCAATTTCCAAAAAAGGTTAATACAATCAAAAACCACAAAAAAAATAAAAAATTGAAAAACACAAAATACCAAAAAGAATCTTCTTTGCTCGTCTCCACGTTGTACGTGACGTTTATGCTCACTCGTAATCAAGCAAAACGTGCACGTAGACGAAAGAACAAAACTCCCACTCCAACTCATTCTAGTGAGGAGTCTCCTATTGACGAACCCATTGTACGAGAAGCACTTACCATGGCGAATCGAACTATGATGGAGTTACTTCAAGCACCCACCGAGGGTTATGGAGAAGCTATTGTGATTCCCGCAATCCTTGCGGAGAATTTTGAGGTGAAAACGGGTTTGTTGCCGATGATCCAAAACAACAAATTCCGTGGTGATGAGAAGGACAATCCCCACAACCATATCCGCCAATTCAATCGTCTTACCGCCACGTGCAAATTTAAGGATGTCTCGAATGACTCGATTAAGATGATGTTTTTTCCGTATTCCTTAGCGGGGCCCGCTAAAATTTGGTTAGAGAAAGAGCCACCCAATTCTATATTGACGTGGAAGGATCTCGTTTCAAAGTTTGTGAACCAATTTTTTCCGCCCTCTAAGACTACGCATTTGAAAAATGAGATTTCTAAATTTTCACAAGAATCAAATGAAAGTTTTTCTACGGCTTGGAATAGGTTTAAGGAAATGTTACATGAATGTCCTCATCACGGTTTTTCCGACTTGCACCAAATCGACACGTTTTACAATGGACTTAATGATCATGAAAGAGATTATTTAAATGCCGCCGCGGGTGGTAATTTTTTGTGTTAAACGGTTGAAGAAGCTTTGGTCATAATTGAGAATAGGTCTAAGGTTTATAGCCCTCGTCACACACCGAGTGTTGCCAAATTGGGCTCATCATCGTCTCGTTCCATTAATGCCTTACAAGATGAAGCTAATGAGGAGAATCGTTTATTCGATAGGTTTTCGACTCTTATGTCCCATTGGAAAGCTCAAGAAGCTTCGAATTCCGCTTCGGTTAAAGCGGTTTCTAAGAGTTGTTTGTCGTGTGGTGGAGCTCATGATCTTTCCGAGTGCATTACCGCGGATGGTAACACTTCGAGTGCTTTTGTAGCCACGGGAACTTATAACCAAATCGGTCAAGGTTCCTGCCAAAATCAAGCTCCACCAAATCAAAATGCTAATAATTATCGAAACAACAACCAAGGTGGAAATTACCAAGGAAATCAAAGGAATTATAACAAAGGTAATTACCAAAGTGGAAATTGGCAAATTTCAAACCAAAACCAAAACCGTGATTTTCAAACTAATGCTCAAGGTTTTCAAAATGATCACACCAAAAATCTTCAAGGAGAATTTTTGAATTATGCGAAGGCTAATGATGCTAAGTTTGATAATATGCAACGTGAGATGGTTAGCTTAAGGTCCGAGTTGAAAAACGAGCTTAAAAACGAACTTGCTAATGAACTTAAAACTCATGCTAATAAAATGGAAGGAAATGTCACACGTCTCCAACAAAATCAACAAAAAATGGAGCAAGGTCAACATGAGATTAAGCAAGAGTTGTTAAAAGCGGATGCTAGGCAATCAAAATTTGAGGACCGTATGGCTAAGATGTTTGAAGCTATCATGTGTAAGCCCTCTTCTTCGGGTGGTCTTCCTAGTGATACCATCGTAAACCCGAAAGGAGAATTGAAGGTTATTACTACTCGTAGTGGTAAAACTTTCAAAGAACCCATTTCTCGTCCAAGTACTTCTATGGAGAAGGAAAAAGAGAAAGAACCCGAGGTTGTGGTAGAAAAGGAGCACATTACAAGCCCACGAAGTACCGCTCAAACCACACCTATGGTTGAACCCACACCAATCATGGAACCCGAGATTCCAAGGCCGATGCCTATGCCTACTTTGACCCAACCCACACCACCTTTACCCTACCCTTCAAGAC
The DNA here is from genome assembly GCA_025667525.1 of Glebionis coronaria. Taxonomy (NCBI): domain Eukaryota; kingdom Viridiplantae; phylum Streptophyta; class Magnoliopsida; order Asterales; family Asteraceae; genus Glebionis; species Glebionis coronaria. The sequence goes on from CM046880.1 coordinate 188,583,873, forward strand.
GAGACAAGGAAAAGGCACAAGAACGAAATAATTATCAATTTGAACTCTTTATGAAAATGTTTCGTGACTTGCATTTTAATATAAGTTTTGCCGACGCCTTAGTCATGATGCCTCGATTTGTCGCGAACTTCAAAAGTATGTTGAATAACAAAGAGAAATTGCAAAAATCGTCTAGTTGTTCTTCGGTTTTTCTAAGCCACATACCTCAAAAAGTCGGTGATCCTGGAAAGTTTTTAATCCCATGTGCTATCCAAGACATGGAAGAATGCTACGCCTTGGCCGATCTTGGTGCTAGTATTAATTTGATGCCTCTCGAGATTTTTAAATCGCTCAATCTTCCAAATCTCACTCCTTCAAGAATGTCAATCGAAATGGCCGATCATTCTACGATTCTAGCTTGTGGAGTTGCCGAGGACGTCTTTGTGAAAGTTGGAAAGTTCTACTATCCTGTAGACTTTATTGTTGTTGACATTCCCATCGATCCTAAAGTTCCGTTAATTTTAGGTCGATCTTTTTTGGATACCTCGAGAGCACTTATCGATGTGCATGCAAGAAAAATCACTCTTTGTTTCAATGAGGAAGAACTCGTCATTAATGCAACCCAAAACTCCACTCTTTCTCATGTGTATTCTATCACATCTTTGTACAATGTCAGTCCCATCAAAAACATTTGCAAAAAGATTTCAAATAGAGTTGTAGGAGTTGTTGAGAAAAATGAAGTTCCGTCCCCTCCGCCGGTGGAGGTTAAGAGTGTTAAGCCTACGATTCCAATCTCGAGTGAATCTTCGGATGATGAATACGTTGATCCCGATGGGGAGGTTTTCTTTGTTGACAAAAGATTTGAAAATTTACCACCACCCAAACCAAAAAGATTTCAAAATGTGAGAATTTTTAGTGTGACTAACATTGCTTTAGATACACCAAATATTTTTGACATAATCAAATCAGGTTTTCACAAAGAGAGTTTAAAAGATGAAAAAGGAAAAGATTTTAACTTGAATTTAAAAGATTTTTCTACAACTCTAACTCCGTCATCACCGCGTGAATTGAGTACTACAAGTTCGTCTTCTCCTTTTGACGATGCTTTGTGTGGACTTAGTGTGGGGGAATCCCCTTATGTTCCCTCCCCTTTCTCCACCGAGGACGAGATATTTGATCCTGGAATTGCTTATAAAGGGAAATCTCGGTCTTCCACCGATGCAATAAATGGAAAATCTTTTCATTTGATTGGTGCGAGTCTACCTCGAGTAGCTCAATGTTTGTATGACTTACCCATTGTCCCACCCTTCTACTTCTTCTCTCCTATTTTCTTGAAACTCTTTGAGTTTTTGTTGACCATTGATGAAGTGGCGTTGATTTGTTTTTCCAATGAAAACGAGAACGCCATCTTCGATCCCGGTATTTTGCATCATCAAAGGACTTAGTCCTTTATACCGGTTGTTTTTGGGCCTTGTTTATCATGTAAGCCCCACCAAAAATTGACCACACTATGATTATCCCTAAATGATCACATTTATGGGGATTCGATTCGAGCTTTTGACTCGGTTATCAAAAACAAGGTGCCTCGTGGGGGAGACCCATGCTTATCCATGTACATATTATTGCTTTCTAATTAGTTAATGTGAGGGGATTTGTTCCCTTCCAACCTTTGTTCCGTGGTTGTTTGTGCATCGTGGTTCTTAGATCATGATCTTCATGATTGGAGCCTCTCGTGTTCGTTTTATGGGAGCACTCGATCGTTTGTTTTGAAGACTTTCTCAATATCCAAATGATATATCCTTTTATGTTCTAACCTTAGGTTTTTAGCACACTTCATAAACGGCTATTAATTTATTGGTTACACCCTTTCCATGCTAGATTAGGCATTCGACTACGTCTCTAGTATGGGGGTGTGTGCACCCCTAGACTCGAAACATTGAGGACAATGTTTAACTTTAGTATGGGGGGTGAATAGATACTTACCTTGCCAAACCTTCACGCTTTCCAAAGTTTATCGTTTTGTTTATCGTTTTGTTGCAAAATAAGGATAAAAATGGCCAAATTTTAAAATTTTTCTCATGATTTATAAGTGTTTAAGACACGAATGTAGGTTTTCCGATGGCGAGAATAAGAGTAATTTTTGACTCGACCGTGCGTGTTGAGCACTTAGCTTTGATTCCTTAACTACACATTAGGCTAAGTCTCTTAAATGAGGACGAGAAATGATAGGGTTAATTATAAGTTACTATGCTAAACGTAGAGTACTCGTACTCTTTCAAAAACTCATGTGTTCTCGTTGTTTGCTTATTTATCCCTTCGCATGTAAATATTTTTTGCTTAATAAATATTGACTTAGCGGTTTAGTTAGGATTGTTGGGTTTCTAGTCTTTTCTAGTAGCTTCCATGTAATTAAATTGGGAAGACATTAAGGTATCACCAGCGTCACGGTTTTGAAGTATTGGCACCCGAATAATCGAAAGCTTCACCCAATAATAAGATTTCAAGTGCTCACCTAAATCTAGCAAACAATTTGAAGCCCCACAAGGCCGAAAAATCTATGCAAAATTGAAAGTGAATCAAGCCTTAATCTTTGAAGCTTTAAAGATCCAAAATTCGCTTTAGCGTGAGGATATACGTCTTTGGCTAATAAAACCACCGATGAGGCGGATAATAAAAGGCAAGGCAAGACCGAAGTCATAATAAAAGCTTCATGGCGAAGTTGAATAAAAGATGGAGGTAAACCAAAGATAATAAGGCCCTTCCGTTAGGGGGCGTATAAAAGTCTTGGTAATAAGTCTCATGTTCAAAACCGTTATAAAACCGTGTTTATCGATTCTTCTTGTCAACTTAATTTTTTGACATCGTTGTCTATTAGGAGGGGTTATTGATTTGATGGTCTTAGTTACACCGTTAGGACTCTATTTTTAGACCTAAATCTCTATTATCGCATAAGTCAACAATGTATCCTCGTGAAACATTAAGACATAATAAAATATAAGAGATACAACTTAGGAATAATGGGAGAATAAGTACGTGATTAGGGCATATGAGTAGTGTTAGCATTACTAACTTATAATGACAATGATCTCGTTGTACGCTTAGCATGGAATCAAGTGAAAATCGAGGACGATGAAATTATTTCTAACGAAGCATTCACGTGTTCTTATTCTATGATCCTAAACGTCCCATTTTGCGATGAAAATCATACATTATATCTAAAACACAAGTAGTAGCAATAGTAGTAGTGTAGCTAGTTTATCATTCCAATAAAGTCAATAAAAATGAATTTTGGAGGTGCTACGATACTTTATTCTAGCATTGCGTGAGGGCACAGCAATGGTTTAGTATGGGGGAGTGATGAGACTGCTTTTATACATGGTCTCATCGTCCAAATCGGGCTTAAAATGCATAAAATATCATTAAAAATACCAAATATATGCTCGTGTTTGTTACTTGTGTATTTTTAGGTACGGATATTGAGGAAATGGCAAAAGATCACAAGAATCATTCAAAAACAAACACGGGAAAGGAAGCCGCACAATGAACCGGGCCCAAGTTTGGAATTTTACAAAAATGCCCTTGAAGAATTGAAGATTGGCAACTTTAGTCCCTCATCTTTGAAGAACTTGTCACAAATGACCCTCTAATAGTTATTTGTTCAAGTATGGTCCTCCATGTTTGAAGATTGTACAAGAAAAGCCCTTGGAAAATGAAGAATATGCATTAAAGGTCCTTATTACAAGCTTGAAAACAATATGTGCCAAAAATGTAAATCTGCCAAAGTTGTTATCATCAGAAAATGAAGAAATTGCTATTTATTACAAAGTGGAAGAAAGAGAGAAACTTGGGGACTCAAACTGCCAAACAGACAAACCTCCTCACCCACTCACACTTTGACACGTCACAATACCCACCCATATACCCACTACCCTACCCAAACCCGTAGCCCATTAACCCAACCCGGTTTTAATTAAATACTGGGTCAAACCCCAGTCAACACTTACCCATTTATTCCCTCCCAAACACATTTTTTAAACTTAACCCCACCCAAAATAGATTAAACCAGTTCCTAATCACCCTATAAACCCTAATCCTACCCAGCTCCAATTCACCTCAAACCAAAGGGGTTTTACCCCAAATGCTCCAGATGGGTAATTCACAACACCCTCACCCAATCCCACACCAAAGACGTGACCCTAGACAACCCCATGTGAGGGTAGGACCCTCCCCTGCCCATCACTTTCACCTCAAAACCCTAAACCCGACCAAACCAACATCCCAGATTCTCCCCTTGGTCCCCAAGTTCAAATGGACGTTCAAGATTAAAAGTACAAGCTGGCACATCACTCTCATTCACATGGAGCGATTTTGACTGATTTTGAAGACCTCAACCAAGGGCTTTTTAGGAATTCCACATACTAGGGTTTAGTAGTTCTAGTAGTTTCTCTTTAGTTGTATAAATAGAGACGCATGTGTCTCTATTCATTTTGTTCCAGTTTTTCTAGCAAATTGTGTAATCCCTTTTTGATTTAATATAAAGTTGGTGTTTTGTTTAAAAAGTAATTCGTTTTATTCTTATTTAAAAGTTGGTAATTGTTTGGCTAGAAATTCTGAGTTCCATCTTGATATTGCAAAACTTTTTTTGAGTTTTGAAAAGTCAGAAACAAGGTTTCTGAAATTGGGAAAATTTGTTGTGTGAATCTTGATTCAGGATTGGTTTTTCAGGAATCAAAGATTAATTTGTCAAGTGTTTTTGAAAGGGAAATTGTTTGGAAAGTTTTTAAGAAAGATTTTAAGAAGAAAGAAGAAATTTTCAGAAAGTTGGTATATTGTTTTGTGCATTTGTTCTTAGCAGCTTGTGGAGATTGATTTGCCCAAGTGTTCAGCACAGGTCCGGACCTGTATGGAGATGGCTATGCAGCCATTGTGGGACCTGGATGTGGGTCCCACAAGGTAATCTCTTTTTCCTTGGTTTGAATTTTCCAAGTTTTTCATTTGTTTGTGAATTGGTATGAAATGTGTGAAAAGATGTTTAAATGACTGTTATTGGTTGGTTTATGAGTATTTGATGCTTGCATACTTGTTAGAGGTGATCTAGATTAGATTTGTGTAGATAAGAATAGCTTTGCTTTATTAAATTTTTGGTTTTCAATTTTAAAGGGGTGTTTGGATTAGGGCTTTAATTAAGTTTAATGACTTGAATCTTGGTTAAAACGTGTTAGATACATTCCTTAGGTTAGTGTTAGGTGATAAGTGTGTTTGGTTTTCAGATTGGTAGGATATTGAAGCAAGTTGCATGCTTAAAAGTTTGAGAATTATAGCATAATCAGAAATTTGCCATTTGTAACTATTTTTGTGAAATTTTTGCCTCAAACTTTGTAACCTGTTAGAAGTAGGGTCTAAGCAGGATTGTGTGCTTCTTGTATGCTGTTTGGTTGAGTATTATGCTAGTCATTGGCCATTAAAATTCACTTGAGTGCATAATGAACTAGTAACTGCTCATCAGACACCACATAGGCTTATTCAGAAACTTTTGTGCCTATTTGAGCTTGATTGTGTGAAGTACTTGCCTGTTTTTCTTGGTTAACTGACTTCCCACAACCCAACTGGTTGTGGGAGTGCCATTTGTCCAATCAAAAATCAAGCATAAGCTTTCCTAAGCTCATTTGGTCTCCTGACCAAGAATTAACACTAGCAGTGGGAACATCATTCCCCCTGCTTGTGCATTTGTTTCCCCTGCTAAGCAAAAGGACAAAAGTCCAGCAACATGTCACTATCAGATTTGTTTTTTTTGTCTTTTGTGCGTAAAAAGTTGAATTAGACCTTCAAACTTGTTTTGTTATTTTTCTTATTTATTTTAGGATTTTTCTGATTAATTAGATTTTTTATTACTGTTCAATTTCTATTTTTTAGTTTTATTAGCATTTTTAATTAACTTTTATATTTCTGTTTTTGTCTTTTAGTGCCAAAAAGTAATATTTTTCAGTTTAATCAATTTTCCTAGACTTAGAATATTATTTTAAGATTTTTGGTTAAAAAAATATTTTACTGTTCATCTTATTATTATTTTTTTAGAATTAATTTAACTTAATTAGGGTTTTAATTAAACTAGTTTTGTATTTTAGTGGTAAATTTTATATTTTTCAATCTTTTTCAATTTTCTACTGTCCATTAGAGTAAAATAGGATTTTTAAAATTGGTAAATTATTTTTAGCATTATTTTATTATTTTTTATAATTATTTTAGTTTTAAAATAGTTTTAGTAATTTAAAAATAGAAAAATAGTTTTTAAAATTAGGAAAAATACTTTTTAGTCTTTAGATAATATAAGTAAGTTATTTGTTCAATAAAATCATATTTTGGACATTTTGATTAATTATATTTAATTTTAGGGCTTTAATTAGCATTTAAAATTGAATATTTAATTAATAAAATGTTTTAAAATATTTGTATTGGATTTTATTTCTTATTTATATTATTTTGGACTTGTTTTAGCTTTTAAATAATTTTTAGTTTTTAAATTTTACTTTTTATAGTTTTACGGTTTTACGTGAACGCGTTTTCATCTTAGCTCGATCCGTCTTCGTAACCGTCTTTTCTTTCCTTTCTCATTTCTATTCTCTTTTCTTCTTGTTAATAATCACAAACATAGATCAACTCATTACACAACACACGTGCCTCCTCGAGAGAACGATCCCCATTTGGGTCATAAGTGTCTACGTTTTCCTAAACGTACACTTAATACTTACCGCTTTTACCTCGTTTTCCTAAACGAGTGTAATTTTACAACTATCAATAGCTCACACGAGCATGATGATTAGACGTTGCTTTCTTATGCATTCTGCGAGTCTTGACAGTAGAACCAGGATCTCCAATTATTTGAGTAGTAGGATGGTCTTTAAGCGACTACAAAACTTGATTAGAAGCTACATCCACTTCTGGTGCCAAGTTATTAAGATCCCCAACAAAGTCATCATCATATGAAGCAGAGTCGAAAATGCCATCTGTTGGTTGCTTATGAATATCATCCAGCTTAGTAGAAGACTTCTTTTGATAGTTTCCCAGGTCAGAAGGACCAGAGAATCTATTAGAGGAAGTGGGATCACTATCCGGACTACCAATAGGTGTTAAACTAGCACTAGGAGTAACATTTGGAGTACTAGGAGTAGCTTTGTTAGCAGATGTACTCAAAGGAAACTCAAAACCACCTTGAGCAGCTGCTGTAGTAGCATCTTGTTGTTGCTTGAGCAATGTGTCAAGAGCTCCTTGTGAGTCCAAAATGTCTGATGGAGTAGCATCACTAGGAGTAGTATTGGCATTAGGAGAGACTGTGGTGGAATAGGATGAAACAACAAAAATATCATCCTCTTCATCTGAGTCTGAAAAACTAGAATGAGCATGTGCACTAGAAGTTGCAAACACTTGTGGACCTGCATCATGGTTAGTTTTGAAACGAAAATATCCCAATGAATCACTAAGATAATCAAGATCAAAATACCATTCAGGACCCTTGCCTTGTATGTTTGACTTCTCCTCAAAATAGCTGAGATTAATAGTTTCAATTACTCGCTTGGCTTGGAGATTGTAGACACGATAAGCCCGAGAGTGAGCTGAATATCCCACTATGTATCCTTCATATGCCTTGCCATCAAATTTCCCCAAAATAGTCACTAGTATTCAGAATGGTGACAGGACACCCAAATGGCTTCAAATGAGCAATGCTAGGAACTTTAGCTGTGAGTAGCTCATAGGGAGTCTTCTTGTGAGGATTGGTAATAGAAACTCTATTCAAAACATAACTTTCAGTATTGACAGCTTCTGTCCAAAACATGGTTGGAAGCTTGGAATCGGCAAGCATTGTTCTCGCAGCTTCTATTAGAGTCCTGTTTTTCTTTTCTGCAACACCATTCTATTGACGAGTTCTTGCTGCACTATAATCTCGTTTGATACCTTTAGAATTACAAAGTGCTATGAGGTCTGCATTTTTGAATTCTGTTCCATTATCACATCGGATACCTTTAACCTTCTTGGACAGCTGATTCTCAATTAGTGTAAGAAAGTCCTTGAGTATTGAGTAGGTCTCACTCTTGGCAGCCATGAAGAAAACCCACGTGAACCTGCTATACCCATCAGTTACCATAAGACAGTATTGTTTGTGGTCAATGCTCCTAATGGAGGTAGGACCAAATAAATCCATGTGTAGTAGCTGCAATGGTTCAGTTATAAGGCTGGGAGCAGTAATGGCCTTGAAGGATGCTTTATGTTGTTTGCCTTTGCTGCATGCAAGGCAATTGATGTCATTTCTGAAAGTTTTGGGAGGTAAACTAGAGACCAAGTTCATATTTGCTAATTTGTGAATGGTATTGAAGTTCACATGTCCCATCCTTCTGTGCCATTTAGTGGCTTCATCTTCTGAGGCTTTAGCAACCAAACATGCTAGTTGACCAGTAGGATTGACTCCATTCAGCTTGATACTATAGAGGTTGTGTCTTCTAGGGATTTTGAGTAGAACTTGTGAGTCATCCGGGAATTTAAAGTCTTTGGATAACACTAGTGCATCAGTATCCGTAAAGAGGACAAACTGATTCTTGTCACAAATCTGAGAGACAGAGATCAAGTTGAAGTGTTGAAGTGCTTCCACATAGTAGACCTGCTCAATGTTAAGATTAGGCGTCTGAATCGTTCCTTTGCCGGTGATCCTTCCTTCACCACCTCCAAAATAGACCTTTCCGCCTTGAAATGGTACAAAGTTAGATAGAAGACTTTTATTTCCTGTCATGCTCCTAGAGCATCCACTATCAACTATCCCTAGAGTAGGATCTTGGTATTGAGTAACCTACAACAACAAGAAAAGATATATGCAAAAGTTAGTGTCTTAAGGGGACCCAAACCTTTTCAGGTTTGAGCCTGCCTTATGGATCTTTAGTAGATAGCCAAGTAGATTGATGAGATCCACTGTTGTTCTTAGGTTGCCTATTTATCATATGGGTGTTATTGTTTGACCAAGAACAACCTGCTGAGGGCTTAACAACAGCACCCAAATTTCCCAACCCAAAATACATTTGGCCTGAATTAAATGCATAATTCTGATTAAAGTTCTGAAAGTAGTTGCTGGTTGGTCTATTAGGGATTAAGCCATTGTTTCTCCAATGATCAGAAGCTAAAGGAGAGGTCCTTCTAGAAGAAAAAGATTGGGCACATGGGTTAAGTCTTCTAGAAGAATATGGAGCAACTCCTGGTGGACCAGGAGCAGGATATGCTTGATAAATAGAAAGATATTGATCATAAAAGTCACAATATTTAATCAAATGAAATGTACTGCCACAAACAAAACATCTTTTATTCAAATGACCTTGTGTCATGCTGCTAACTTTATTACACACAACTCTAGGAGAAACATTATTCCTAGGACCCAATAAACCAGAACTAGACACAGTTGAAGTAGAAGCAACTCTCTCTTCACTCTTCCTAGCACTAGTAGCAGCATGGTTATTCGTGTTGGAGCTTGTAGGTCTCGACTCTTCACTTGAACCACATGATGCAGAGTCACTGGCTTTGTCACTGAAAGTACAAGAGACAAAGTCATTAGTATTAGTAGAACTTTTTGGGGACTCATGCATCTGTGATCCATCCAAGTCATTATGCCTAGAAGTGGGCATAAAAGTTCCTGTAAGAGGTGGAGGGACAACATGCATTGCTGCAGCTGGTTGAAACCTATCGTAGTAAGGTTTTCCCTCTTCCTCCTTGTCAGAATCAAATACACTTGAAAAAGATAAATCAAACACATGTTCTAAATCAATATATTTATCCTAACCCTGTTTTAGTCCTACCAGACATGCTACTATCAATTAACTTTGAAAGATTCTTAGGTGCATTTTGCCATTTTGCCAACAATCATTGCAAACACGTCAGTAGAAGGTTCAACTGTTTCCAGGGTAGCATTCTAATGATCACTCTAGTTGATCATAGAGTCAACAGACACCAAAGCCTTCTTGTCATCCTTCACCTCCTGAATCTTGAAAGCTGAATACCTCCTCTTCTCCTAGTCATTCTTGTTAGGGCATTCCCTAGCAAAGTGACCTTGCTGCTAGCAGTTATAGCATCTAACCTTGCTTCTATCAAACCTTGCTGGCTCTCTTGGGTTGTAGTTAAACTTTCGACCGACTTTCTTCTCAAACTTGTGAACCCGAAGAGTGAGCATGACCATCTGCCATTTGAGATCCATTTCATCCAGGTCAAGTTTATCAACCTTTTTGAAGTCATCGAAAGCAAGTTATTGTTGTGGATTAACATCAGCAACAAAAGAGTGAAGAGCAGCTTCTACCATGCTACCAGACTTGGCTTTCGGTTCAGGAGTAGAAGTATGCTGAGAAGTATACTGAGAAGACACAGTATAGCTTGGGATACTAGCATAAGACATGGGACTAGATCCCATCGAACTCACAAAGGCAGAGTTAGCAAGAGTAGGAAAAGAATCACTTGAGTATCCCCTCACATGTGGCTCAAAGGTTTTGAGCTTATGAAACAGATCCTCAAAATTAAGATAGTCAAGGCCAAATTTTGCTTTAAGAGAGATTACTACCTGATTTCATGAGTAGGGTAAGGCTCTAAGAAACCTTGAATTGATATCTCCATTGTAAGGTTTCAACCTGAGTTGATTCAACTGGCTCAGTATCTTTTGGAACCTGTCATACCCTTGATGAATACCTTCAGTTTCTGAGATCTTGAAATCTGTGAATTCATCTCTCAATATGGATCTGCGCATTTTCTTTGACTCCTCATTCCCACCAAACCTTGCTTTTATCCCGTTCCATATTTCTCTAGCATCATCCAGGTGATAAAAGTCACCCATGTGATCATCAGGAAGAGACTGAAGCAAAATAGTTTTTTCTTTGATCTCCTTCTGAACAGCTATGATTTCTTCATGAGTTTTAGGGTCAAGAAGAATAATATTACCATTATTGTCTCTTCCAGTAAACCTCTTGCGGTTTCCATTTAGAATAATCTTCTATAGATCTTGATCAGTGTTGGTGATCCAACATTCCATCTTCATTGCCCAGCTATCATACTCATCCTTTTTCAGAAGAGGAAACTTACCATTTGTGTTGGAAACCGTAGCAATGATCTGCTGAGGTTGTTGTGTTTTAGGTGTGTTGTCTTCTCCTGTTTGAGTAGAACTTGAGGCAGACATGATTAAACAAAGATGTTAGTAATAAGAAAAATTGATTCTTCTTGTACAGAGACTCTCCCAGACTCTGATACCACTTGTTGGGTCTAATGGATGTGGATCTTGCAGCCTGTTAAGAACGGTGAACGACTTCTGTAATCACAAGTCTATTCACAGAGAGACTCTGGATAAATCACACAATATAAGTGCGGAATACAAATATTATGAACAAGAAGAACAGAATAACTATAACGACTTGATCCTTTTCTATGGATTTCTAATATTAATATAAACTAGAATAATGTTTGATGAAGGTGTGTTGAACCCTTCGGCCTAAGGTTCCTTTTATAATATAATGAAACCCTAATACATCATTAAACCAAAACGTGTAAAACTGATATGCATATCCTTTCCTAACATATCTCATGCATATCCTAACAGAATACTCGTAAAAAATAAAGTTTAACTTTCTATAAGACCAGGAGCACGTCTTGCTCCTACTACTACTAGGACCAGGAGGAACTACATACCTCCTAGTCTACCTATTACAAATAACTATTCCAAAGATCCTAACAGGAAATTATCCGAAATTAAGGGGATCGATCCCAAATTTTGTACCCATAAAATCTTAACGAAAAAAGATTACAAACCCGCAATCCAATGTCAAAGGAGGGTGAACCCCAAAATTCACGACGTCATCAAAAAGGAAGTCCTAAAACTCCTTGACGCGGGAATGATTTACCCTATTTCCGATAGCCCTTGGGTGATTTAACACCTCCAAATTACATTGCGCAGCGGAAATACACATTTGGGTGCTAAACACAAACATCGTTATACAATTCACAAAACACTTAAAACAATCTCAAAAATTATACATTTGAAATATAAAAGAATATAATTTTAACCAATGTCTAAAAATTTCAATCCCAAGTAAAACAATTTTGAAAATATCAGAGTCACATTTAGGTCCCCCAAAGATTTCATCCAATCAACAAATAATTTACCAAAGTACATGACCGTACAATTATTTTTATGACAAAAAGGGAAAGAAATTATGTTTAGACCAATCACCACAAAAGCAATCCGCATTCCTTCTCCAGCAAGCTCCGCAATTCTTCAACTTCAATCACCTGAAATACATGCTTAAAATCATCAACACAACGGTTGAGCGAGTCTATAGGTTTTCCAAATCAACCTTTGAACACAAGAGAAAAATGAATCAAGATTATTTAATAGAATTTTCGTACACACAATCTATTAGTCAAGCATTCTGGTATATAGCAATAGCTATTGAATTGTATTAAGCTCATGACACCGACCCCTTAACTTAGTCACCCATGCCTAAAGCCGGCATGACTAGATGAAATTTCAGTGCCCCTACTAGGGTATCATTTGCAAGAATACTAATTCTCATTCTCGTAAAATTATCCTTCCCAGTGGGTTACTCAGCGTAAAGCCCTGGTCTCAAATAGGGTCGTCAGCCCAATAGTACTATTATTAGAATAAGCGGCTATTCACAACTCACAACATCAAGTCAGAAGATAGTTAACGGCTCATGAATTTAGGGACTTTTTCAAATTAGGTACTTATACAATTAAAATCAACAAAGGCAACATTCGGGTCCAAACAATCAATCATGACTTGTGTTCATTTTACTTTCAAATAGCATGTATCCCCCTCGCGGGTTTTAAAATCATTCAAAACAATTACAAAAACGATGCTATAGACTCACCTGGAGTAATAGCAGTAGTAAGACGATCTTCGACGATAGTTGATGCCCGATAAACACAAAAACCGCAACTTATCAAATAAGACGCATTCATCAATAATAAACTCGATTAAAATCCATACTTAGTAACATCAAACTCAAAATAATAAAATCACAACCAACCCAAAATGAAAACAATACAAGTGACATGTTACTCCCTTCTATATGTTTACTTTATTAATCAATTCTTTCGATAAAAATCTGCCGGTATACACCAAATGTACGGGCTCGTTTACCCCACTTAAACACATCAAATACTTATGATACTAATCAGAAATGTCACTTACTATATATAGAAAGACCTGTTAAAAGTCCATCAAAATATTTACCAATAAAGTTCCCTGCCCGACACATCTTTGAACTACAAAAACCGGACAGTTTTACGTTTACAACTCATATAGTCCTTTTAACTTATTTATTTTTCCCCGTTTATAAAATCGACACTCAACTTTGAAAATAACTCAACATCCTCATACTTATCATTCAAAATCAGTACTTGACACATTTCAAAATCCTTTTTATAGTCCCCAGGATTCGATCCAAATATCGACAACAATTATATATTGTGATGATACTCGTCTCCTGGTACACGAATAATCAAAACATCATAACTTCGCGCTCGTTTGGAGCTAGAAGCTCTATATTGTATCAAATCGAAGCTAAAAGAATTCTCTACAACAATATCTAGTTAGTTCATCTCAAACTCATAGTTTCAGAAAATTAAGTTTAATAATCTGTTTAAAAATATACATTTAAAAATCATTCAAAATTAATTTTTCACCACATTTTAATCATTCTCATATGCCTAATATCACTCTAATATCATTACCAACAACTTAACTAACCCATAACACCCTTGAATGATCATACAAAAATTTACCCACTCAAAATTTCAAACATACAATAATTAATATATATATAAAACAACACTAACAACAACATACAAGCATAAAAATGGATCAAACCTTCATAGATCATCATCAAAAAAAAATGAAAGTTCTTGCATGTTGAAGAAAATTACACCATTAGAATCACCATCAAATTTGCAACATGAGATATTAATTAGTTTTTATGGATTCAAAGTAAATTTTGAAAATCAAATGGATTTTGGTGATGGTGGTGTACGGTTTGTAGAGAGAGAGGAGAAGAGAGATGAAAATTTTGCATGGATGTGTTTTTAGGTGAGAGAATTTACCTTTTATATGGTGGTGGAGGGGCTAGTTTTGCCAATTTGTGATAGTTTTGGTTCAAAATGCAATTAAATAGTTCTAAGGGTAGAAAATGTAAATTGTGATTTTTGAAAATATTTAGGAGGCTCGATTTTCGTAAAAATACTTTTCAAAAGTTAAAACGCACTCAAAATATGATGATAATATGATCCCGGTTCGACTTAATACGAACTTAAAATAAAAACGTCAAAAATATAAACCTCGAGACAACAAATGATAAAACATAAAATCTCGGGCATTCGTCGATATCGTGGTCACTAATAATCCTCGCTATTAGTAGAAAGATAAAAATAAGACTTCCAACGTCGGTTTTATATAAAACCATCAATCTTCATTTCATTCAACTCATCAAAAATTTCAAAATCATTCGTAAAAATAATATTATATAATATTAAATAAATGACCTCGGTTTTGGGTTGTCACATCCTACCCTCCTAAAAGAGAGCGACGTCCCGGCGCTCGGTCCCTCTTTAGACTCACATCCCATAACTCCAGAACAAAAGAGAACTCTTTTCCTTAAAGAAATTCTCATGCTTCTTTCACCATTTCAAATCCATTCCTATAACTCTTGTATCTTCACAATATAATCCTTACTACGTTTCGACCTCATAAGAACTCTTCACAGTTCTTTCTTTGAAAAGCAACTTATCTTCAAGTTGAATTCCTTCCTTGTTGTTCTCAAAACAAATTTCACTCTCCATAACAACACCTTAAGCATAACCACGTTTCCCAATTTCAAACCCCATCGATTTCCTTCGATTACCAACATAACTCTTCTGACAACTTCTTGTTACTAATAAACGGTTCTTAACCCATACAATCTTATCAATATTGTCAATATCACTTCTAGTTAAGTCATTTAATTCCACCTACAAGTCTGCAATACCCCGAAAACCTAACTTACGTCCATAACTCACGATCTTTAACCTTCACAAATTGAAGTTCTTTATGTACCATAAATAGTACAACCTTACTACTAGCATGATAATCATCGTCATATAAAAATTCCAACAATTTCTATGTCAATCACACACGCACAAGCATACCGTTCAATGTTCGAATCGTCCTTTCACTCTATCCATCATTCTCTGTATAACACACGGTACTCAACTCAACTTTAATCTTTACCCAAACCAAAACGTATTGATTACTTTACTTGTGAGATTCCTTCATCACTAAGTCTCACTCTCTCAACTTAGATATGTTAGGAGTGCTCAATATACCATACGTAACTTGGCGTTACAACAAAATCCTTTCCATAAGTTCGATAAAATGTTGAAATCACTTATCTTGACCTCCTTCTCAAATCAGACCACTAACTTAAAATTTCATATCCTTGCTATCTAACCCACACTTCTTGTCATTACCAAAACTTAAATCTTAAAATATTTTCCCCTTTTTATCCCTGATATGCATTAGCTACCACATTCGCCTTTCCCGGATGGTAGCGAATCTCGTAGTCATAATCACTCATAGTCATAATTATCAACATACTCAAATACTCAAAATATATAATTGGTAATCCTCTACTCTTTTCCTTTATCATCCCAGGAAATTAATTATGAAGCAACTTCTATGATCCTTTATCACCACACACTTGATTCCATACAAGTAATATTTCTACCATCTCAAAGCAAACACCACAACTACATAACCCTTACGAAACACATCACGACAAACTAGAAACTATAAATTAGATTAAGATGATGCTTTTTCCGTATTCCTTAGCGGGGCCCGCTAAAATTTGGTTAGAGAAAGACCCACCCAATTCTATATTGACGTGGAAGGATCTCGTTTGTAAGTTTGTAAACCAATTTTTCCCGCCCTCTAAGACTACGCATTTGAAAAACGAGATTTCAAAATTTTCACAAGAATTTAATGAGAGTTTTTCAACGGCTTGGAATAGGTTTAAGTAAATGCTACATGAGTGTCCTCATCACGGTTTTTCCGACTTGCATCAAATTGACACGTTTTACAATGGTTTAAATGATCATGAAAGAGATTATCTAAATGACATCGCGGGTGGTAATTTTTTTGTGTAAAACGGTTGAGGGAGCGTTGTTGATAATTGAGAATAGATCTCTCGTAACACATCGAGTGTTCGTAAGGCTTCGTCTTCGGCTTCACCTTCTTTGTCTAATACCATCGATTCTTGCCAAATTGAGGGGAACTTGGAAAACAAAATCTTTGATAAGCTTAAAGGACTTTTAATTGAATTCAAAGTTGGTGAACGAAGGGCTCCCGCTACGGCTAAAGCGGTTGAGGTTTCATGTATGTATTGTGGTGGAGGTCATGATTTCTCCCAGTGCATTACCAACGGTGGTAACAATTCGAGTGCCTACGCAGCCACGAGAACTTACAACCAAATCGGTCAAGTTACCTGCTCTAATCAATTGACTCCACCGCGTTTTGCTCCCAATCAAAATGCTAACAACAACTATCGAAACAATCAAGTTGGTTTAAAAAACAATTACAAAGGAAAAAACTATGGGAATCAAGGGGCTAATAACAATCAAGTTTCAAACAAAAATCAAAACAATGATTTTCAAAACAACAACAAGGGTATGCAAACTTTGAAAGATCTTCCAAATGAATTTTTTGAATACGCAAATGGAAACGATGCTAGGTTTGATAATATTCAAAAAGAGATCATCAGCCTAAGATCTGAGTTCAAGAATGACTTGAAAAAGGAGTTGAAAAACGAGTTAGCAAATGAGCTTAAGATCCATACAAACAAAATGGAGGGAAATGTAACTAGGTTACAAAAAACCAACAAAAAATGGAACAAGGGCAACATGAAATAAAACAAGAAATGATTAAGGCCGAGAAGAGGCAATCTATGTTTGAGGATAAAATTTCATCCATGTTTGAGGCTATAATGTGTAAACCGTCTTCGAGTAGTCTTTAGAGTAATACCATATCTAACCCTAAGGGAGAGATGAAAGTGATTACCACACGAAGTGGTAAGACACTTAAGGAACCGACTCCTCAACCAATTGCTTCTACGGAGGAAGCAATTGAGGAAGAACCCGAGGTGATGGTCGAAAAGGAGCATGTCCCAATCCCACGAAGTACCGCTCATGCCACACCTACGGTTAACCCATTACCACATTTGGAACCCGAGATTCCAAAGGCTATGCCTATGCCTCAAACCACACCACCTTTGCCCTATCCATCGAGACTTAGAAAGGAGAAACGTCAAGAGCGCGACAATTACCAATTTGATATTTTTATGAAAATGTTTCGTGACGTTCATTTTAATGTGAGTTTTGCCGATGCTTTGGTCATGATGCCTTGATTTGCCGCTAACTTTAAGAGTATGTTGAACAACAAGGAGAAATTGTAACAATTGTCTAGTTTTTCATCGGTTTATCTTAACCACATACCTCAAAAAGTTGGTGATCCTGGTAAATTCTTGATTCCATGTGCAATCCAAGATATGGAAGAATGCTATGCCTTGGCCGATCTTGGTGCTAGTATTAACTTGATGCCACTTGCACTCTTCAAGTCGCTCAATCTTCCTAATCTTACTCCTTCACTAATGTCTATCGAGTTGGCTGATCATTCAACGATTCCCGCATGTGGATTGGCCGAAGACGTTTTTGTGAAAGTGGGAAAGTTCTATTATCCGGTAGACTTTATCGTTGTCGATATTCCCACAGATCCTCATGTTCCTCTTATTTTAGGTCTATGGCTTTAATTGATGTGCATGCTAGAAAGATCACCTTACGTTTCAACGACGAGGAACTTGTTATAAACGAAACTCAAAATTCTCCAATTTCTCATGTTTATTCCGTCGCGACCATAAACCTCGTTGATATGATCGACATTGTTTGCGAGGAATTTTCACAAGAAGTTTTAGGTTTTGGTGACGATGAAAATAGTGGCAATCCCACTATGCTTGATCCCATTCTTGACAATTCGACACCAACCTTCACTCCATTTGAAGGCGGTGGTTTTACGTTGGAAGAATTCAATGTTCCACGTACTTGTGACGAAGAACTCGACAACGATGATGACTTCTCCATTATCAAGGATTTTCTTAACGATTTCCCATTTCCTCCACCCGAGGAGGTTATGAGTATCAAGCCCAAATCTTCAATTGAGGAACCACCTATCCTCGAGTTGAAAGATTTACCTCCTCATCTTGAATATGTATTTTTGGAGGGGGACGACTAGTTGCCGGTTATTATTGCGAAAGATCTTTCGAATGATGAAAAAACCGCACTTGTCGATGTTCTAAAGGATCACAAAGGGGAAATTGCGTGGAAATGTTGGGTCCACTAGATGTGGATCTTGCAGCATGTTAAGAACGGTGAACGACTTCTGTAATCACAAGTCTATTCATAGAGAGTCTCTGGATAAATCACACAATATAAGTGCGGAATACAAATATTATGAACAAGAAGAACAAAATAACTATAACGACTTGATCCTTTTCTAAGGTTTTCTAATATTAATATAAACTAGAATAATGTTTGATGAAGGTGTGTTGAACCCTTCTGCCTAAGGTTCCTTTTATACTATAAGGAAACCCTAATACATCATTAAACCAAAACGTGTAAAACTGATATGCATATCCTTTCCTAACATATCTCATGCATATCCTAACAGAATACTCGTAAATAATAAAGTTTGACTTTCTATAAGACCAGGAGCACGTCTTGCTCCTACTACTACTAGGACCAGGAGGAACTACATACCTCCTAGTCTACCTATTACAAATAACTATTCAAAAGGTCCTAACAATCCTCCCCTAAACTTGAATTTAACCTGTTGAGTTCAAGTTTCCTGGTAAATCGTGCAACATAGCTTGAGGATTGGAACAACAAATGAAACAGCAGCATCATAACCATCAGCGTAAGAACATAAAGACTGCTATAACAAAGAACATCTAGAAGCTTCTTGAAAGCTTGAAACAAATCTGCATCCTGTTGAATCTTCATAGCAACATGAGCAGATTTTATGAGCCTTTACCAAGTAGTTGCTCGCTCTTGGGCTAGCCAGTCTTTATGGTGGAAGAACCATCACCCTAGGAGACCAGAACCCAACCCAACTCTTAGAACGTGAGTCAATGGTGAGTGGGGGGTACCCTGATGATTTTAGGCAAACCATCACAGCCGTCAACGGATTTGATATGTCTTTACCAGAAGCCGTACCCTTCTGGACTCGCCAACTCTTAGCAATTAAGCATCGGTGAGATGAAAACCCTATAGCTTTGAGCAAGCTATTATAGCTATCAATGGATTTGATAAAATCTTTACCAAGAGCCGTACCCCCTTGGATTAGCCACTTTCAGTCCAGGACCATGGCAAGTGAAAACCATCCAGTTCTGGGTAACCTGACAACCATCAACGGGTTTGACTATCACACCAGAGTTGTACCCTCATGGTGAATCAACTCTTTCTTGTCCGTGAGACATGGTGAGTTGAGCACCATTTGTTGTGTAGACCAGGTCCAACACCAGAAGTAACTCCAAACCATCACAAGTGTGAAACAGTCAAATGAAAACCAATTTATGATGGAAAAGTATAAGCAGATATTATATTAAAAAGTATTTTTAACTATAATGCAAGTCGCCAATCACTGTACATATTGGTGAAAAGAATGTCAGTATAATCAAACAGAAAAACATACCCATCACATACCAGACGCTGCAACCTTGTCAGCTTGCAACCGGGCTTGGATCCCTTCCACCAAAGTAGTAGCCATGGAAGACTCATTCCCGGAAGGGGCATTAGATATCTGCAAATGACATTCCAGCATGGCCTCCATAGTAGCAATCGTCAAAGGATATTCCATATCCATAAGCATGAACACTATGGCACTAGACTCCAACTCCAATATATGAACCCAACAACCAGCATAAAGCTTCCATCGTTTGATCACCCAGCGAGGCTGATCTCTCCAGACACCAGAATAAGGAGCATCAGGAGGAGAGTCAAGCATCATCTTCAAGTCACCCCACATTGTCAACCCAGGCCAGTTGGCCACCTCACTCGGAGAGGTAGGAATACCAGCATCCACAAACCCATACAATGACATAAGATCCCAACGATCCGCCCATGTCAAAACACTTTGCAAACCCGAGACATAACGAACATAACCATCACTGGTTGAAATCCTATGTGTGGATGTACCAGCAGCAATCGGGGATGGCTTAACCGACCAAGCAACAATGTAACCCATACCCATTGGCAACTCTGTCTCACTATCCGAAGCTACATCAATAAGATTTTCAGGAGCACGCTTCTCAAAAGGAACAGACTTACCACGTCTAGCCTTCTTCTTTCGAATGGAACGACGAGTTGCAGTAACACTAGAAGAAGATTAAACCTTTACCTTCCCAGCAGCAGTAGTATCAGCATGAGTAGAGTCAAAACCTTGACCAACCAAAGGATCAAAGTCGGCTGCACCAGTAGAAGGGGTAGGGTGTGGTTCAGTCACCGGTGGTGAGGATTGCTCCATTGCAAGAGTAGCAAGGGTGGTAGTAGTAGAATTTGAGGTGGTGGTAGGAATCGAAGATGAAGTAGGATGAACAACCAAAGGCATGGTTGTAGGACCAGAAGTAGAAGTGTCAGCAACAGATGGAATACCAGTAGAAACAGGAGGAACACCAGATGGAGAACCATGAGCAACAGTAGGTTGAGAAGTGGGAGCCACGCGTGGAGGAGGGCGATAGATGAAACGCTCAGGAACCGGTGTGTTTTGACGCTTTATCATCATGTGGTACATATTCTTAAGCTTGTAAAAAGACAATCCCCTAACCCGTTCCCAAGTCCAACCAACATTAAAGTAAGCAACCGACTGATATTTGACATACCGCTGCATTAACTTCCTCTCCTTGGTTCTTGACAAAGGTCTGTTACGACGCCTTTCACGGAGTTGAGAAGCAAGATACAATTGTTGTTTGCGCATTAAGGCCATCGCCCGTGGGATACAATTATGTTCATTCACATCAGCGCCCAAAAGATCAGTAAACTGTGAGTAATCAGATGTAAGAATAGTAAGTACCCGCATCCAATCATTATCATCCCAATGCATGGCATCATGCCTCAACTGTTCACACCTCTGCTATTGAAAGGCTTCTTCCTCAGCCCTAGCAGCTTGATCATTCTCTGCCTACAATCGTTGTGCAGCCTCCTCCCCTAACCGTTCTTCCTCAAGTTATCTGCGAGTACGCTTCCTTGGAGGTGAGGGTGCATCAGTCATAGGGGCTTTCCCCTTATAATCATGAGACGGCACAGCAGATGGACCAGCAGTAGCACCAGCAGAAGAACCAACAATATCCTCCATTGGTCTAGGACTAGCAGCAGTAGTAGGGATGCTTGATGGACTAGGAGGAACAGGCAAATCAGCATACGGCTTATAAGCAAAAGCAGCCTTCGCCAACAAAGTCAACCTATCCTCTGCAAGATCCTCAAAATCTGCATCAAAATCAGAAAGAACAACATGCTTCTTTCGCCTCCTCTGCTGCGTCTCCAAAGCCTTAATCCTGTCCGCCATTGGAAGAACAAATTCCCTGGTAAGCTTTCGATGCTAATTCAGATCTGTCTCCAAAGAAACAATCCTTGCATAATACCTGTGTATGAGATCAAGCAAAGAAGTTAGTGAAGCAGGTTCCTCCGCTTCCCCACCAAGTGGACTCGGATCGGGGAAAGCATCATTGGAACTAGAAGCAACAAAGGGGTCAGCATTATGAGCACGAGAACTAGACGGTTTCTCAGCAGAATGTGGTGTTGGACTAGAAGGGGGAGTATCCACAAATGGGGACTTATGTGGCAGAGAAGAGGGGGCAGCCTTGGAAGTGGATGGCATTTCAACCACCACTTCCTTAGCTGGCTCCTCCACCACCACATGAGGCTCACCACTAGCAGGATGCTCCTCCTCCATAGGATCATCCCCTAATGGAAGTTCCTACTTGGCTTCAGAAGCCGGAGGAATAACATTAGGACGACCTTGGGCAAGGCCTAACATAACATTAGTAAGAGGCCTCCTAGCTCCCATAGGACCAAGTGCCATATTTGAATAAACTTTAGAACTAAGCTTGGGGGTCTCATACTCCTCCCTATCTCTAGGTATGCACATAAGAATCTGCTGCAAGAACCTAGGGTACATTAAAAACTTCTTCCTAGATCCAGTATTACTAAGATTGCAAATCATCCCATCAAACAAGTAGCAAGAAAAATTAAACACATGACCCTGTGCTATGCAGATCAAACCAGTAGCCAAAGGAATGGGAAATGCATCCCAACTCCCAGACTTTGGGCTTAAGCAATGAATCAAAAAGTGCACTAGAAGCTTCCATTGGGGGGTAAACCTATTTTTCTGGAAGTTAAACTTCCCCTCATGATTATAATCAAGATCAGCCATGCCATCCAATACCTCGGAATTGGGGATGGAGACAACACCAACTTCATCCTGAAGATGAAGAGCAGTACTAATAGAAGCTTCAGACACCACATATGAACGTCCATCTATGATAGCATGGAGTTCAAGTGGGCATCCCAAAACATCCACAAGGAGGGCAGTGGCCCAAAACTGGCGAATGACACTATCATAGAGAGTCGGGGAAACCATAAAAGCATACCTGAGGTTAGAAGCCTCAATAAATTCGATGATGTCTGTGAACTCGTCACATTTAGGACCATCTCCCAGATAATCCACCTTATTATGAGCAGGTTTGTATAGCAGAGCAGCCATGGATGATGATTGGAAGTGATGGAAGATGATTGATTGGAGATTGAAAGAGTAGGAGCGTATGTGTGTGTTATTGTTGGGATGAATTAGTCAAGTGTGGGATTTGATCATAAATAATGGTCTTGTAACTGTTCATTGACTTTATTTACAAATCCCAGTTACCAAAGTTAAATAATAGGATATATACCAGAAGTAACTTGCGTTGACTAAAAGTCAAAACGTGTAAGGGTCAACACTAGAAGCACAACGTGGTCAATGAAAGTCAACGAAGTGAACAGTGACCCAAACCAAGACTAGAAGCCAACCATCAATGACAATGAAGGATTTATTTCCACTAGAAGCTGAAAACTACCACCAGAAGTGACCAAAATCCTCCACTATAAGTAGCACACACCGCAAATACCCATGAAATCAGTTGTTAGAAACTACCAATATGTTAGTCTGTGCAAGTAAATATGTACACTAAGCCTCCCCTCAATCCTAGGTCTCAAGGATTGACCATTCCAATGTGAACCACCAAGTGGTTGAACCGAGGACCATCAAAGGCTTTAGTCAATAAATCAGCAACATTATCATCCGTATGAACCTTAAGAACCTGTATCAACTTCTTCTCATTGGCATCCCTGATAAAGTGGTGCCTAATTTCAATATGTTTTGTACGTTGATGAAAAACATGATTCTTTACAATGTAGATAGTGCTTTGATTATCAATGAAAATTTTGGTGTTCATAGAGTTGAACCCATAATCTAACATCTGATTTTGTATCCACAAGACTTGTCCACAACAACTAGCAGCAGCTACGTATTCAGCTTCTGTTGAAGAAGTAGCTACTATCTTCTGTTTCTTACATTGCCATGAGATAAGTCTTCGACCCAAAAACTGACAACCACCAGTAGTAGACTTTATATCATTATTAGCACCTGCATAGTCACTATCACTATAGGCTTCAAGAACACAAGGTGATTCTCTAGGATAACACAAGTCTAGCTTGGGTTGAGCCTTGATGTACTTGAAAATTTTCTTGACTGCATTCAAGTTAGAAACAGTTGGAGCCACCTGATGTCTAGAACAAGCACTTACTGCAAACATAATATCCAGACGTGATGTAGTCAAATACATGAGTGAGCCAATCATTAACCTGTACATGTGAGCATTTATCAGAGGATCTGGCTCATTCTTGAGTTTGACTTTAGTTACTTCATAAGGTGTTGCTGCAGGTCGAAGAGGATCCATATCAAACTTCTTAAAGATCTCATGAACATATTTGTCTTGACTTATGAAGATTCCATCCGACTGTTGCTTGACTTGAAGACCATGGAAAAATGTAAGCTCTCCAATAGCACTCATCTGAAATTCGCCCTTCATCAGTTGTTCAAACTCATCACACCATTCATTTTTAGTAGAACTAAAGATAATATCGTCCACATATACTTGAACTAGGATAATGTCCTTGGTATTCCTCTTAAGAAATAGTGTTTTGTCAATCGTGCCTCTTCTATAGCCATGTTTCAACAAGAAAGTGGAAAGACGCTCATACCAAGCTCTAGGAGCCTGATGAAGGCCATATAGAGCTTTAACCACCTTATAAACTTTCTTGGGATGAAGTGGATCCACAAAGCCCTTAGGTTGAGTGACATAAACTTCTTCATCAATCTTGCAATAGAGAAATGCACTCTTGACATCCATCTGAAAAACCGTAAAGCTAACATAAGAAGCAAAAGCTAAAAACAAACGAATGACCTCAATCCTAGCAACAAGAGCAAAAACTTCAGTATAGTCAATGCCCTCAAGTTGTGTGTGACCTTGTGCAACCAACCTAGCCTTATTTCTCACCACAATACCCCTTGCATCTTTCTTGTTTTTGAGAATCCATTTGGTACCAATTGCTGTCTTTCCATCTGGAAAGTTAACTAGGATCCAAACATTCTGAAACAAGAACTGTTGCATCTCCTCCTGCATAGCCTCCACCCAACTTTGATCCTCAAGAGAATGAGAGACCGATCCAGGTTCCACATGTGAAAGAAAATAAGCAAACAAACAGTGTTGAAAGTCCGTATGATTATTACGCTTTTGGTCCTTAATATAGCTCACAAGAGCATGATGATCAGACGTTGCTTTCTTATGCATTCTGCGAGTCTTGACAGTAGAACCAGGATCTCCAATTATTTGAGTAGTAGGATGGTCTTTATGCGACTACAGAACTTGATTAGAAGCTACATCCACTTCTGGTGTCAAGTTATTAAGATCCCCAACAAAGTCATCATCATATGAAGCAGTCGAATATGCCATCTATTGGTTGCTTATGAATATCATCCAGCTTAGTAGAAGACTTCTTTTGATAGTTTCCCAGGTCAGAAGGACCAGAGAATCTATTAGAGGAAGTGGGATCACTATCCGGACTACCAATAGGTGTTAAACTAGCACTAGGAGTAACATTTGGAGTACTAGGAGTATCTTTGTCAGCAGAAGTACTCAAAGGAAAATCAAAACCACCTTGAGCAGCTGCTGTAGTAGCATCTTGTTGTTGCTTGAGCAATGTGTCAAGAGCTCCTTGTGAGTCCAAAATGTTTGATGGAGTAGCATCACTAGGAGTAGTATTAGCATTAGGAGAGACTGTGGTGGAATAGGATGGAACAACAAAAATATCATCCTCTTCATCTGAGTCTAAAAGACTAGAATGAGCACCTGCACTAGAAGTTGCAAACACTTGTGGACCTGCATCATGGTTAGTTTTGAAACAAAAATATCCCAATGAATCACTAAGATAATCAAGATCAAAATACCATTCAGGACCCTTGCCTTGTATGTTTGACTTCTCCTCAAAATACCTGAGATTAATTGTTTCAATTACTCGCTTGGCTTGGAGATTGTAGACACAATAAGCCCGAGAGTGAGCTGAATATCCCACTATATATCCTTCATCTGCCTTGCCATCAAATTTCCCCAAAAAGTCACTAGTATTCAGAATGGTGACAGGACACCCAAATGGCTTCAAATGAGCAATTCTAGGAACTTTAGCTGTGAGTAGCTCATAGGGAGTCTTCTTGTGAGGATTGGTAATAGAAACTCTATTCAAAACATAACTTTTAGTATGGACAGCTTCTGTCCAAAACATGGTTGGAAGCTTGGAATCGGCAAGCATTGTTCTCGCAGCTTCTATTAGAGTCCTGTTTTTCCTTTCTGCAACACCATTCTGCTGACGAGTTCTTGCTGCACTATAATCTCGTTTGATACCTTTAGAATTACAAAGTGCTATGAGGTCTGCATTTTTGAATTCTAATCCATTATCACATCGGATACCTTTAACCTTCTTGGACAGCTGATTCTCAATTAGTGTAAGAAAGTCCTTGAGTATTGAGTAGGTCTCACTCTTGGCAGCCATGAAGAAAACCCACGTGAACCTTCTATACCCATCAGTTACCATAAGACAGTATTGTTTGTGGTCAATGCTCCTAATTGAGGTAGGACCAAATAAATCCATGTGTAGTAGCTGCAATGGTTCAGTTATAAGGCTGAGAGCAGTAAAGGCCTTGAAGGATGCTTTATGTTGTTTTCCTTTGCTGCATGCAAGGCAATTGATGTCATTTCTGAAAGTTTTGGGAGGTAAACTAGAGACCAAGTTCATATTTGCTAATTTGTGAATGGTCTTGAAGTTCACATGTCCCATCCTTCTGTGCCATTTAGTGGCTTCATGTTCTGAGGCTTTAACAACCAAACATGCTAGTTGACCAGTAGGATTGACTTCATTCAGCTTGATACTATAGAGGTTGTGTCTTCTAGGGATTCTGAGTAGAACTTGTGAGTCATCCGGGAGTTTAAAGTCTTTGGATAACACTAGTGCATCAATATCCGTAAAGAGGACAAACTGCTTCTTGTCACAAATCTGAGAGACAGAGATCAAGTTGAAGTGTTGAAGTGCTTCCACATAGTAGACCTGCTCAATGTTAAGGTTAGGCGTCTGGATCGTTCCTTTGCCGGTGATCCTTCCTTTACCACCTCCAAAATAGACCTTTCCGCCTTGAAATGGTACAAAGTTAGATAGAAGACTTTTATTTCCTGTCATGCTCCTAGAGCATCCACTATCAACTATCCCTAGAGTAGGATCTTGGTATTGAGTAACCTACAACAACAAGAAAAGATATATGCAAACGTTAGTGTCTTAAGGGGACCTAAACCTTTTCAGGTTTGAGCCTGCCTTACGGATCTTTAGTAGATAGCCAAGAATATTGATGAGATCCACTGTTGTTCTTAGGTTGCCTATTTATCATATGGGTGTTATTATTTGACCAAGAACAACCTGCCGAGGGCTTAACAGCAGCACCCAAATTTCCCAACCCAAAATACATTTGGCCTGAATTAAATGCATAACTCTGATTAAAGTTCTGAAAGTAGTTACTGGTTGGTCTATTAGGGATTAAGCCATTGTTTCTCCAATGACCAGAAGCTAAAGGAGAGGTCCTTCTAGAAGAAAAAGATTGGGCACATGGGTTAAGTCTTCTAGAAGAATATGGAGCAACTCTTGGTGGACCAGGAGCAGGATATGATTGATAAACAGAAATATGTTGATCATAAAAGTCACAATCTTTAATCAAATAAAATGTACTGCCACAAACAAAACATCTTTTATTCAAATGACCTTGTCTCATGCTGCTAACTTTATTACACATAACTCTAGGAGAAACATTATTCCTAGGACTCAATAAACCAGAACTAGACAAAGTTGAAGTAGAAGGAACTCTCTCTTCACTCTTCCTAGCACTAGTAGCAGCATGGTCATTCGTTTTGGAGCTTGTAGGTCTCGACTCTTCACTTGAACCACATGATGCAGAGTCACTGGCTTTGTCACTGAAAGTACAAGAGACAAAGTCATTAGTATTAGTAGAACTTTTTGGGGACTCATGCATCTGGGATCCATCTAAGTCATTATGCCTAGAAGTGGGCATAAACGTTCATGTAAGAGGTGGAGGGACAACATGCATTGCTGCAGCTGGTTGAAACCTATCGTAGTAAGGTTTTCCCTCTTCCTCCTTGTCAGAATCAAAGACACTTGAAAAAGATAAATCAAACACATGTTCTAAATCAATATATTTATCCTAACCCTGTTTTAGTCCTACCAGACATGCTACTATCAATTAACTTTGAAAGATTCTTAGGTGCATTTTGCCATTTTTCAAATCTTAACAGTGTAGCATCCAATTTTGCCTTCATGTCCTGCTTATCCTTGATACTGTCATCTTTTACCTTTTCAGTGTATTTAAGCATATTTGTTGTGTTTTCTAAATCAAAATTCAGAATTATAATTTTATCTTCATATTCACGTTGTGTGTCTTAAAGCCACCTTTTTTGTTGTTCCAATGTTTTTAAAGAATTCTTATATGCTTGAACCTCTAAAAAATACTTATCGTTTTGTTCATTTGAGTCGTTATATTAAGACAACAATTCTGAATATTTATCATGACAACCAAGAGGACAATGTTGTACCTGAGGTGAGATGCCCATAAGAGCAAACTCTTCTACTTCCTCGGCATCAGATAGATTCCCAGCAATCGTTTCAAACACGTCAGTAGAAGGTTCAACTATTTCCAGGGCAGCATTCTAATGATCACTCCAGTTGATCATAGAGTCAACAGACACCAAAGCCTTCTTGTCATCCTTCACCTCCTGAATCTTGAAAGCTGAATACCTGCTCTTCTCCTGGTCATTCTTGTTAGGGCATTCCCTAGCAAAGTGACCTTGCTGCTGGCAGT
The DNA here is from genome assembly GCA_025667525.1 of Glebionis coronaria. Taxonomy (NCBI): domain Eukaryota; kingdom Viridiplantae; phylum Streptophyta; class Magnoliopsida; order Asterales; family Asteraceae; genus Glebionis; species Glebionis coronaria. Next base: position 188,612,464 of record CM046880.1, read on the forward strand.
TATAGCATCTAACCTTGCTTCTATCAAACCTTGCTGGCTCTCTTGGGTTGTAGTTAAACTTTTGACCGGTTTTCTTCTCAAACTTATGAACCCGAAGAGTGAGCATGACCATCTGCCATTTGAGATCCATTTCATCCAGGTCAAGTTTATCAACCTGTTTGAAGTCATAAAAAGCAAGTTGCTGTTGTGGATCAACATCAACAACAAAAGAGTGAAGAACAACTTCTACCATGCTACCAGACTTGGCTTTCGGTTCAGGAGTAGAAGTATGCTGAGAAGTATACTGAGAAGACACAGTATAGCTTGGGCTACTAGCGTAAGACATGGGACTAGATCCCATGGAACTCACAAAGGCAGAGTTAGCAAGAGTAGGAAAAGAATCACTTGAGTATCCCCTCACATGTGGCTCAAAGGTTTTGAGCTTATGAAACAGATCCTCAAAATTAAGATAGTCAAGGCCACCTTTTGCTTTAAGAGAGATTACTAACTGATTCCATGAGTAGGGTAAGGCTCTAAGAAACCTTGCATTGATATATCCATTTTCAGGTTTCGACCTGAGTTGATTCAACTGGCTCAGTATCTTTTGGAACCTGTCATACCCTTGATGAATACCCTCAGTTTCTGAGATCTTGAAATCTATGAATTCATCTATCAGTATGGATCTGCGCATTTTCTTTGACTCCTCATTCCTACCAAACCTTGCTTTTATCCCGTTCCAGATTTCTCTAGCATCATCCAGGTGATAAAAGTCACCCATGTGATCATCAGGAAGAGAATGAAGCAAAATAGTTTTTTCTTTGATCTCCTTCTGAACAACTATGATTTCTTCATGAGTTTTAGGGTCAAGAAGAATAATATTACCATTATTGTCTCTTCCAGTAAACCTCTTGCTGTTTCCATTTAGAATAATCTTCCAGAGATCTTGATCAGTGTTGGTGATCCAACATTCCATCTTCATTGCCCAGCTATCATACTCATCCTTTTTCAGAAGAGGAAACTTACCATTTGTGTTGGAAACCGTAGCAATGATCTGCTGAGGTTGTTGTGTTTTAGGTGTGTTGTCTTCTCCTGTTTGAGTAGAACTTGAGGCAGACATGATTAAACAAAGATGTTAGTAATAAGAAAAATTGATTCTTCTTGTACAGAGACTCTCCCAGGCTCTGATACCACTTGTTGGGTACACTAGATGTGGATCTTGTTAAGAAAGGTGAACGACTTCTGTAATCACAAGTCTATTCACAGAGAGACTCTGGATAAATCACACAATATAAGTGCGGAATACAAATATTATGAACAAGAAGAACAGAATAACTATAACGACACTATCCTTTTCTATGGATTTCTAATATTATTATAAACTAGAATAATGTTTGATGAAGGTGTGTTGAACCCTTCTGCCTAAGGTTCCTTTTATACTATAAGGAAACCTTAATACATCATTAAACCAAAATGTGTAAAACTGATATGCATATCCTTTCCAAACATATCTCATGCATATCCTAACAGAATACTCGTAAAAAATAAAGTTTGACTTTCTATAAGACCAGGAGCACGTCTTGCTCCTACTACTACTAGGACCAGGAGGAACTACATACCTCCTAGTCTACCTATTACAAATAACTATTCCAAAGGTCCTAACAAGAAATTATCCGACATTAAGGGGATCGATCCCAAATTTTGTACACATAAAATCTTAATGGAAAAAGATTACAAACCCGCAATCCAATGTCAAAGGAGGGTGAACCCCAAAATTCACGACGTCATAAAAAAGGAAGTCCTAAAACTCCTTGACGCGGGAATGATTTACCATATTTCCGATAGCTCTTGGGTGATTTAACACCCCCAAATTACATTGCGCAGCGGAAATACACATTTAGGTGCTAAACACAAACATCGTTATACAATTCACAAAACACTTTAAACAATCTCAAAAATGATACATTTGAAATATAAAAGAATATAATTTTAACCAATGTCTAAAACTTTCAATCCCAAGTAAACAATTTACCAAAGTACATGACCGTATAATTATTTTTATGACAAAAAGGGAAACAAATTATGTTTAGACCAATCACCACAAAAGCAATCTGCATTCCTTCTCCAGCAAGCTTCGCAATTCTTCAACTTCAATCACCTGAAATACATGCTTAAAATCATCAACACAACGGTTGAGCGAGTCTATAGGTTTTCCAAATCAACCTTTGAACACAAGAGAAAAATCAATCAAGATTATTTAATAGAATTGTCGTACACACAATCTATTAGTCAGGCATTCTGGTATATAGCAATAGCTATTGAATTGTATTAAGCTCATGACACCGACCCCTTAACATAGTCACCCACGCCTAAAGCCGGCATGACTAGATGAAATTTCAGTGCCCCTACTAGGGTATCATTTGCAAGAATACCAATTCTCATACTCGTAAAATTATCCTTCCCAGCGGGTTACTCAGCGTAAAGCCCTGGTCTCAGATAGGGTCGTCAGCCCAATAGTACTAGTATTAGAATAATCGGCTATTCCCAACTCACAACATCAAGTCAGAAGATAGTTAACGGCTCATGAATTTAGGGACTTTTTCAAATTAGGTACTTATACAATTCAAATCAACAAAGGCAACAAAGGAAACATTCGGGTCCAAACAATCAATCATGACTTGTGTTCATCTTACTTTCAAATAGCATGTATCCCCCTCGCGGGTTTTAAAATCATTCAAAACAATTACAAAAGCGATGCTATAGACTCACCTGGAGTAATAGCAGTAGTAAGACGATCTTCGACGATAGTTGATGCCCGATAAACATAAAAACCGCAACTTATCAAATAAGGCGCGTTCATCAATAATAAACTCGATTAAAATCCATACTTAGTAACATAAAACTCAAAATAATAAAATAACAACCAACCCAAAATGAAAACAATACAAGTGACATGTTACTCCCTTCTATATGTTTACTTTATTAATCAATTCTTTCGATAAAAATCTGCCGGTATACACCAAATGTACGGGCTCGTTTACCCCACTTAAACACATCAAATACTTATGATACTAATCAGAAATGTCACTTACTATATATAGAAAGACCTGTTAAAAGTCCATCAAAAGATTTTACTTTTAAAGTTTCCTACCCGACATATCTTTGAACTACAAAAACCGGACAGTTTTACCTTAACAACTCATATAGTCTTTTTAACTTATTTATTTTTCTCCGTTTATAAAACCGACACTCGACTTTGAAAATAACTCAACATCCTCATACTTATCATTCAAAATCAGTACTTGAAACATTTCAAAATCCTTTTTATAGTCCCCGGGATTCGATCTAAATATCGACAACAATTATATATTGTGACGATACTCGTCTCCCGGTACACTAATAATCAAAACATCATAACTTCGCGCTCGTTTGGAGCTAGAAGCTCTATCTTATATCAAATCGAAGCTAAAAGAATTCTCTACAACAATATCTAGTTAGTTCATCTTAAACTCAAACTCATATTTTTATAAAATTAAGTTTAATAATCTGTTTAAAAATACACATTTAAAAATCATTCAAAATTAATTTTTTACCACATTTTAATCATTCTCATATGCCTAATATCACTCTAATATCATTACCAACAACTTAACTAACCCATAACACCCTTGAATGATCATACAAAAATTTACCCACTCAAAATTTCAAACATGCAATAATTAATATATATATAAAACAACACTAACAACAACATACAAGCATAAAAATAGATCAAACCTTCATGGATCATCATCAAAAAAAATGAAAGTTCTTGCATGTTGAATAAAATTACACCATTAGAATCACCATCAAATTTGCAACATGGGATATTAATTAGTTTTTATAGATTCAAAGTAAATTTTGAAAATCAAATGGATTTTGGTGATGGTGGTGTAAGGTTTGTAGAGAGAGAGGAGAAGAGAGATGAAAATTTTGTATGGATGTGTTTTTATGTGAGAGAATTTACCTTTTATATGGTGGTGGAGGGGCTAGTTTTTCCAATTTGTGATAGTTTTGGTTCAAAATGCAATTAAATAGTTCTAAGGGTAGAAAATGTAAAATGTCATTTTTGAAAATATTTACGAGGCTCGATTTTCGTAAAAATACTTTTCAAAAGTTAAAACGCACTCAAAATATGATGATAATATGTTAGCCTCAAAATATTGAGTCAAACAAGAATGTTCGGTCATAGGTTTCTATTGTAATATTTATTAGAACGTTGTAATAAGTAGGTATTTAGTCGTGATTCACGGGCTTGGATTTAAACTAATTAAAGTCCAAAAGACAAGCCCGGCCCAATATATAGTCCATTAAAGCCCGCATGTGGGTGGACTATATATACTACCCTCCTAGCATGTTAGGAGGGTGGATGGTCATTTGTAACTTCTTTTCTTAATCTAATCTCACCAAGTTAATTATCTCCTCTCTACTTTCTCTCACTACTTTCTCTCTCTAGGAATTCATCTCTTCTTCATCTATTTTCTCTCTTTCTTCATTGCTTAATCATCACAAATACATGGGACAACATTTGGTATCAATCGCCACGGGGTAGATTTGTGATTGGTTGGTGTTATTATATTTGATTCGAATGATTTAATCTATAAATCATCTCGGATTCAAATTTTTTTGTGTTTTCCGTGCTTTGCTTAATCATCTACATCTTATACATAGTTGTAGTAGTGATTTGGTATATTTACTTTGGCCAAAAACACAAAATTTTTGGGTTTTTTGATCATTTTTTGGCTTAAAATCACTTATTGGTTGAGTTTTGTCCGAGAAAAGGGGGATACATTCCGATTGCTGCAATCTGAAAAGGGTTTATAGATTCCGATTGGGATTCAGATCAACATTCCGATTGGACTTCCAACATACATTCCGATTGGTGTATTCCGATTCGTCATTCCGATCATACATTCCAATCATACATTCCGATTGGTTCATTCCGATATCATTCCGATTGGTGTATTCAGATAACATTCCGATTGGTGTATTCAGATAACATTCCGATTGGTGTATTCAGATAACATTCCGATTGGTGTATTCAGATAACATTCCGATTGATGAATTCCGATATCATTCCGATTGGTTATTCCGATGATGTGTTTTTGCTAAATTTTGTTTCGGTATTTTTTAGACTTAGCCACTATCTAGACTAGTTTCAGAATATCGTTTCCACGAAGATCAAAAAAAAAAAAAAACAAAAAAAAAAAAAAAAAAAAAAAAAAAAAAAAAAAAAGAGTTAAAAATTTTTCGTCAAGTAAATTCAAATTTTTTCCATACTAGTTTTAGGACATTTCTAGCTCGATTTCAAATTTTGGCGATTACAAAATTTTTGGACTACCGTTTTAGTCGGACTGGAGAATTTATTGTCGGCCTGGAGAAAAATTGCAATTTTCGGAATTTAAACCACAACAACAATCACAACAAATCTACTTAAGATCCATATTCACTTCATCATTTCAGAGAATATTGAGATGGATTCTACTGCCGAATATCGTGTGACGAACAACAACATAATGGTGGCGGGTAACAAAGAGAGACCACCAATGCTTGTATCTGGTCGGTATGCTCAATGGCAATCACGTTTCATACGATATCTTGATACAAGACCTAATGGTGATGCCTTGAGGAAATGTATTACTCATGGACCATATATATTTAAGAAGATCTCAGTTCCTCCAAGAGCAGCCACATATACTACTGATCCAATACCTGCAAGTGAACGTGATGAAACAAGAGCTGATCTCACACCTGAAAATTGTGCTTGGCATGATGCGGAGAAGGAAGCCATCTATATGGTTTTAAGTGGGATTGGAGATGATATTTACTCCACGGTTGATGCATGCCCGACAGCACATGAAATGTGGACTGCTATTGAACGCTTGCAACAAGGAGAATCACTCAACAAACAAGATGTCAAAACAAACTTGTTCTGGAATTTTGGCAAGTTTACTTCAAGGGATGGAGAATCAATTGACTCTTACTACTCCAGGTTTTATAAGATGATGAATGACATGACAAGAAATAACCTGCAAGTCTCCACCATGCAAGTGAATGTTCAATTTCTTCAACAACTTCAACCCGAGTGGACACGATTCGTCACTTTGGTGAAACAACAAGAAAAGTTAGACGACGTCTCATATCATCGACTCTTTGACATCTTGAAGCAATTTCAGAATGAAGCAAATGAGATTCGAGCTGAACGTGTTGCCAAGACGGCTAATCCACTTGCTTTACTGACTACCACTCAACATGTTCAAGATCCTCACTCTCGTGCTCCTAAGCCATACTCCAATACATCATCTTCACCACGATATTCCACATCATCTAAGTCTTCATTTTCCACAAAATCCCGAGGTAAAGCGCCAAGAGCACCATCACCACCATCTGAGTCCTCATCTGAAGAAGATAGTGATGAAGACCAAGCTCAAAAGAACCGAGAGATGAAACAACAAATTGCTTACATAATGAAGACTTACAAGAAAATCTACAAACCCACCAACAACAATCTTCGCACATCATCTAACACTAAGAACCGATATGTTGAGAGTCCTCCAAGGTATGACACACGTCGACGTGGTGAAAGTCCTTCAAGGTATGATCGACATAATCCAACACATGTTGAGGGTTCTGCAAGATATGATCGACAAACTGCAAAGTATGATACTCAGAGGATTGCTGCTGCTACTGGGAATAGGGAAACGGTTGGAAGTCAAGTGGTTCAGCAGAGTGGGATTCAATGTTTTAATTGCCAAGGTTTTGGGCATATGGCAAAGGAATGCAGGAAGCCGAAAAGGGTTAGAGACTCCAGCTATCACAAGGAAAAGATGTTGCTATGCAAAAAGATGGAAGCAGGGGTTAAATTGTCAGCTGAGGAAGGAGCCATGCTTGATGATACTGATGATGAAGATTCTGATCAAGAGCTCGATGCACATTACTCGTACATGGCAAAGGTTGAAGAAGTTCTCAAAGTCACTGAAGATGACAATGGCCCTATCTTTGACACTGAGCCAATCGATAAGGTACACACTACTGATGAATATAATGTGTTTGGTGATATTCCTGAGCATAGTGATCTACCCAATGCCATTAATGACACGTGTATGATGGAAACGGTTGATAGCAATACCACACCCGATTCATCAGACATGTGCAATAATGAGTCTGAGGATGATCAACATGCAAATGAATATGATGAAGAGGAACGTATTGCGCTTGCTAATTTAATTGCTACTTTACAAAAAGATGTCACTGAAAATAAAAAGAGTCAAAAGCAATTAAAGAAGGCAAACGCTACGCTCACTCAAAGCTTTGAAGAATGCAAAGCTGCTCTTATCAAATCTACTGAGATTACTGAAAGCTATAGAGATGAACTCCTTCAGAAAACCAAAGAGCTTGAGGGGTACAAGGGAAGTGCGTTAAAAAATCAAAAGGACGATTTTGAAAACAAATATAATACCACTCTTGAGTTATTAGCTAAAGAGAAACGTCAATATAATGTTTTCTTAATGGATGAACGTCAAAAAACGTACCTTGCCAATACCAAAGTTAATGAACTTGAACAAAAGCTCTCTATGACCACTACTGATTCTGCTAAAATTCTAGAGGATAAGAAAAAAGAGGTAGATGCGTTAAAACAAGACTTCAAAAGTAGATATGATAAAGAAACCGAAACAGTTACGAAACTAGAAGCACAAGTCCACTTTTTGAAGAACGTTGTTTATAAAACGCATGATTCTATTCAATCCGTAAGAATGCTAGCACCTCCATCGATGTTTAGGGGTCAAGCTAGCTTTGCAAGTCCTGAGTACCTTGCCAAAGCTCAAGCTGCGAACCCGTGTCTCTATCTTGATGAGACTGAAAGGACAGATCTTGATTGCATGCCTGTTAGTGTCAATAGTGAAGAGACTGCCCTTTGGGATGCTGATAGTCAACCACTTGTTAATAAGGAGTTTGTTAAACCATATAATTATGCTTATGAGAATAGTCTTTATGGCCTGTTCAACAAACAAACTCAGAAAACTCGTGAGGAAGTGTTCTTAGAATGCAAACAAAAGAGAATTCAATGGAAGAAAGCATTTTCACCTAAGAAATCTAATGTTTACAAATACATCAACTACCTCCCTCTAGATGAATCTAAAAGCAAGAGTAGGAAAACATTAGGTATTCTTAAACATCACATAGATAATGTTAAATCTATTGTTGAACGAGATTGGGCAAAACGTGAAAATGCTGAATGGACACGTCCGATTCCTCAAGATATTACCTTGCTTGTCAAAGAACTCTTAATTCCAAACACGGCGTTGATTAAAGAAACTGTTCTTCAACTTGAGGAGTTCATTCGGACTGAAATGTTTGATGATTTAAAATATGTTGAATCTATTGAGAAACACATTGATGATCTTCAAATGGAGAAGTCTGATTTCTCAGATGAGTATGATTTACTCTTGCAAGAATGCGTTTCTAAAGATGTTATGTGTGCTTATTTTACATCTTGTGCTGATATTGATGAATATTCTGAAGTTGCATGCCAATATCTTGATAAGATCAAAGAATGTGAACGTCTTGAAATTGAGCTTTCGAAACGTAAAGAAAATGTTGACAAAAAGGCTTTTGAGTTACTTCAACACAAAACTGATTTCCTTCAAAAACATTGTCATTCACTTGAACTTGCTTTGCAAAAAGATGTTGGTCGTTTTCCACATGATAATAAATTGCAAGAAAAACTTTCCCAAACATTTCGAGAAATGAATGAACAAAATTTGGAAATTAAAGGGTTGAAAGCTCAATTACAAGACAAGGACAGAGCGATAGCTGAGTTGCAGAAACTCATTGCTAAAATGGGTGGGAAAATTGTGGACCCTAGCATTAACAAAAATGTTGTTAGACAACCCAATGCCTCTAAAGAGAATAGATCCTCTATCTTGGGAAAACCATCTGCTTTATCTAATTCCTCGTTTGCTAAACCTGTGTTTGCCCCCAAGATGGATGGAAAGGAAAGGTTACCACAAGCTCAACCTATAAGGAATCCTATAGCACCAAGCGTTAAGCACAATAATGTGATTAAACCAGGGATGTATAGAATGTCCACGAAGCCCACAAACAAAGATACTCACTCGCCTCAGACTTCTAGAAACACTAATATTCATGTGTCTTCTACTACAGGAATAGTCTCCACTACTAGTGTTAGCCGGCCTCAGCTTAAGAGCACTCAAGAGAATGATAAGGTCTGGAAACACAAGAATCAAGGGAAGATGAAGCAAGTAGAAGAACACCCTAGGAATTTGAATGTTTTTAAGAATAAAAAGTCTGTTATCGCATGTAATGACGATCTGAATGCTGTGAATGATTTGACTGCTATGAATGTGAATTTTGTTTGTGTCAAATGTGGCAAGTGTGCTAATGCTAATCATTCTATGTGTGCTATAAATAAAGTCAAAGGCGTAGATACTAGAACTAAGAAGCAATTTGCAATGCCTATTAGAGCTAGTAAACCCAAACGCAAAGTGAACCATTCTGGTGCAACCCCCACTAAGAAAAGTAATGCATCAGACTCCACCACTAAGAATCCTAGAAGCAAAATTAAGGAATTATATGAGTCTGCCAGTAAGTCTTGGAAATTGTGGTTTGCTAATCAATGTCCTCCCGGATATAAATGGATGCCTAAAGTTAGGACAGAAAATGTGAAAACGAGTGTTAGTTTGTCTTTAAATGTTGATAAGGACACTAATGATTCTACTATCACAACTACTGTGGTATCCAATTTAGCAAATGCTCCATCGTGTTCTAACTCTTCTGCAGGTGATACAAATAATTCTCTTCATAATGGACTCTGGATGCACGAAGCACATGACGGGGAATCTCAAGCTTCTAATTAACTTCGTGGAGAAGTTCCTGGGTACGGTCCGATTCGGAAATGATCAATTTGCACCGATCCTAGGATATGGAGATTTGGTTCAGGGGAATATCACGATTAAAAGGGTATACTACGTCGAAGGGCTTAATCACAATCTTTTCTCGGTTGGTCAATTCTGTGATGCGGATTTGGAAGTTGCTTTCAGAAAGAAGACATGTACACGGGGTACTGATCTTTACACAATTTCACTTCAAGACACAACTTCATCAACTCCAATTTGCTTCATGGCTAAAGCTTCAACGACTCAGGCATGGTTATGGCATCAACGTCTTTCTCATCTCAATTTTGATACCATTAACTTGCTTTCCAAGAAAGATATTGTGAGAGGCCTTCCAAGCTTGAAATTCATCAAAGATCATCTTTGTTCTTCTTGTGAACTTTGTAAAGCTAAACGAAGTAGCTTCAAAACAAAGACCACACCAAGCTCTAAAGGACGGTTAGATCTTCTTCACATGGATCTGTGTGGTCCCATGCGTGTTCAGAGTATCAATGGAAAGAAATATATTCTGGTAATTGTCGATGATTACTCAAGGTACACATGGACTCACTTCTTGAGGTCTAAGGATGAAACACCCGACGTTCTCATCAGCTTCCTAAAATTGATACAACGTGGTCTTCAAGATCAAGTTAAAGTGGTTCGTACTGACAGAGGTACAGAATTTTTGAATTCTAATCTGAGAAAGTATTTTGAAGCCGAAGGGATTGAACATGAAACATCTATTGCTCGAACACCCGAACAAAACGGCGTTGTTGAAAGACGAAACCGTACTTTGGTTGAAGCTGCTCGAACATTATTATCCGCTTCAAAGCTTCCACTATACTTTTGGGCCGAAGCCGTGTCAACCGCATGCTACACACAAAACCGATCCTTAATTATCCCAAGACACGAAAAGACACCATATCACATAATTCATGATCGAAAACCTTCACTCAAACACCTTCATGTTTTTGGATGTACTTGCTACATTATTCGAGATGGTGAAAATTTGGATAAAATGAAAGAGAAAGGTGATGCATGTATTCTTGTGGGATATGCAACTCAGTCTAAGGGATATAGAGTGTTCAACAAAAGAACAAAATTGATTGTCGAGACAATTCACATCCGATTTGATGAATCTCAAGAAATGGCACTTGAACAAAACAGTTTAAGTCCCGACCCACAACGACAAACGACTTCCGTTCACAACCGCACGGAACTCGAAACTCAAGACCACAACAATGAACCGTCAAGTTCAACGCTGGTTCCAGAAAATGTTCCTAGAGCTGATATGACAATCAACACGACCATTGAAGAGTTGGAAATGTTATATGGACCAATGTATGATGAATATTTCACGGGGGAGAAACAAGTTGTATCGAAGTCTTCCGCTGTTACTCATGATAAGAATGATGATACCGATCATCGTCAACAAATGGATACAACTTCATCTACTTCAACACGGGTTGTTGCAGATTTACCTCCTCAGAATATCACTTCAACAATCGATCCTACAACATCCACAACTACTGTCATTGCTCCAGAGAACACAAATCAAGCAGACAATGCATTATCTGACGAAGATGAATTTATCAACCCATTCGGTACACCGGTACACGAAACTGGAGAGTCTTCTACTCGCCATGTTGATCCGTCAAATATGCATACTTTCTATCAACGACATCCTTCAACACATCATTGGACCCGAGATCATCCTTTGGTTCACGTAATTGGAAACCCTTCACAGCCTGTTCGTACAAGACGACAACTAGCAACCGATGGCGATGTTTGTATGTTCGCACTCACCGTGAGTACTGTTGAACCGAAAAACATCAAAGAAGCCATGGCTGATCATGCTTGGATTGAATCGATGACGGATGAACTTCAACAATTTGAAAGACTTAAAGTCTGGGAACTTGTTGACAGACCATACGATGTAACACCATTAAATCTTCGATGGATCTGGAAAAACAAGATGGATGAAGAGAACACGATCATCAAGAATAAATCTAGGCTAGTGGCTAAAGGGTATGGACAGAAAGAGGGTATTGATTTCGAAGAATCATTTGCACCAGTAGCTCGAATGGAAGCGGTCAGGATTTTCCTTGCTTATGCTGCACATAAGGGATTCATCGTTTATCAAATGGACGTAAAGACGGTGTTTCTTAACGGTCCTTTGAAGGAAGAAGTTTATGTCACGCAACCGGAAGGATTCGTCAATCCTCATTATCCTGACAAGGTGTATCGTCTCCACAAAGCATTATATGGACTCAAGCAAGCTCCAAGGGCGTGGTACGACGAGCTCTCGAAATTTCTGGTCTCTAAAGGTTTCTCAAAAGGTTCCATTGATTTAACTTTGTTCACTTATAAATATGGGGATGACATTCTGCTTGTGCAAATTTATGTTGATGACATTATTTTCGGGTCTACAAACCCAAAACTTTCAAAATGGTTTGAAAAAGTAATGCACAGCAGATTTGAAATGTCTATGATGGGCGAACTAAAATTCTTTCTCGGAATTCAAGTTCACCAATCCCCAAGTGGTATCTTCATTAACCAAGCTAAGTATTGTCAAGAGATAATCAAAAAGCATGGTATGACATCATGTGACCCCGTTGGGACACCATTATCAACCACATCCCTAGATGCTGATTTGGAAGGATTACCCATAGATCAAACGAGATATCGTTCCATGATCGGGTCCCTCATGTACTTGATAGCAAGCAGACCTGATATTCACCATGCTACGTGTTATTGTGCACGATATCAAGCACGACCCACTGAAAAGCACCTCAAGGAGGTTAAACGGATCTTTCGGTACCTTAAGAATACCATTCACATGGGACTCTGGTATCCGAGGGAAACCGGTTTCTTTCTAACGGCCTATTCAGATTCTGATCATGCAGGGTGTCTTGATACACGTAAAAGTACTTCTGGTGGTGCACAATTTCTAGGTCAAGACAAGCTTGTGGGATGGTCTTCCAAGAAGCAGGATTGTACGTCACTTTCATCAGCCGAAGCGGAGTATGTGTCTCTATCTGCGTGTTGTGCTCAAGTCCTTTGGATGAGAACACAACTCACGGATTATGGCTTCCATTTTGATAAAGTACCTATGTACTGTGACTCAAAGTCGGCCATAGCCATCTCCTACAATCCGGTTCAGCATTCCCGCACGAAGCACATTGATGTCCGATATCACTTCATTAAGGAACAAGTTGAAAGAGGTATCGTTGAACTATACTTTGTTGGAACGGATTACCAATTAGCTGACTTGTTTACAAAAGCTCTTTCGAAAGAGAGGTTTGCGTATCTAGTTAGGCAAATTGGTATGAGATGTTTGACTCCAGCAGAACTGGAGGTTCTGGCAAAGAAGCCTGCTTGATTCATCTATCAAACATCTACCTGTAAATATTAATCAAAAAGCAAAATACAAAAGTAAAAAAATCTTTGATAATCCAAAAATATTCTTCTCGACATGTCTTTCAGTATCGATAATATGGACGTACCTAGAAATGTCGCTCAATAACGACACGGGTGTGTACATAAAGCTCGAATGAAAGTTGTAAATATTTTTCAAAACATGTCATTTCTATCTTTTCAAAAGGAAATTGTCTATTTTGGACAATATTTCCAACAACGGGTAGAGCAATCTATCTTGGGTTGAGCTTGTCACAAAACATTCAACGTTTTGAGCTCAACACAATGGCTTGTAATCACTTTCAGATTGCAACCCGGATCTAAATTCACGGGGGAGTGTACGCTTTTGTACTCTTACCCTTAGCAAAAGAAGTTAAATCTTCTTACACTTGAGTGGATTCGTCAAGACATTCAAAGTCTATGAACTCAAGTTTATGCTTTAGAAAAACCTTTTTCGTCAAAAAGAATTGATTTTTCAAAAAGCGTTAAACACAATTTTTTCAAGAATTTCTCAATGATATTCAAAATCTTTCAAAAATTGTGTGTTCAACAACTCCTATCCTCAAAAGTTTAATGTGGATCAAATCCTCGTAATGACAATTCCATTGGATCAATTTTTGAGGGGGAGCAATTCAACTTCATGCAAAAGATTAACACATCTTTCTCCCGAAGATTTTCAAGACTATTTTTCAAAATATATTTTAATCAAATTTGGTATCTCTAATATCAAAAGATTTTATATATTAGAGATAGGGGGAGAAAATGTGATTAAAATGTGATCTATAAGACTCAAGCACTTTAACTCTTACCCACATGTGCGAAACACTTTCGATTATCGATGCACATGTGAAGGGGGAGCATTTCTGAAACGACAAAACTAGCAAGGTGTTAAATGTTTTTCAAACACTTTGTTAGAATTTAAAGTGGTTTTCATGGTTACGATCAAATACCCACAACATCTTTAATTCACGACGTTATTGGTGTCAAAAGGGTGGTTAGGTTTAAGTCCTATGATCCAACCAGAACCGGAGGGATCTTCCCAGGGACAATCAAATAGATTATTAGAAGTCCTTAGGAAAGATGGAGTAGAATGTGAACGTAGCTGAATGCCGACTAAGTACTGATGATAGCACTGGAACAATCACAACAAGGTGCTATTAATGATGTCTTGGTAAGCATTGAAGGGGTTGAAGAATGAAAAAGAAATGTAAGGATAAAGGGTCTAAAGAAAGAAGCCCCCCCATACAACTTAGGCAGAAACCGGGTCAACTCATTATGAAGACAAACTCATCATAGACCCAGTGATGTGAAGCACAACCCTTTCCTAGCTACTCAGACTTTTCTCAAAAGAAGTTTGTTTTATTGTCACGGAGATCAACACGACTTCTATTGACTTTCTCACTCCGAGATAGTTGATATTGAATAGGTGGCATCTGCTCCAGCCTCCGACCACTAAAAGTGCACAAATCGAGTCTAGAGCCAAGAGATCAATCAAATCTCGTTAGGACACACGGATGAAGATCAAGAGAGTCCTACGCTATATCCTTGTAATATTGCTAGAACACTCAGAGTGATACTACTCAGTATTTACAATGATGAGTGGAAATCCTTCCAGTGTTAACATCAAACAGCACTGCGGTAGGTCATATGCAAGATTCTTTATGAATTGAACATATGTAAAACTGAAAAGCAACAGTGGTTTGATTCTGAATTGATTCAAACTCGTTTCAGGTTTCTACGCAATATCTTTATGGTCTTGCCAGAACATTCAGAGTGATATTTATTAATATTCACAGTGACGAATGGAAATCCTTCTAGCGTCAACATCAAACAGCGCTACGGTAGGTGACTTGTGAGATTCTTATGAATCAAACTTGTGTCAACTGGAAAGCAACAATGGTAAGATTCTTAATGAATCAAACTTGTTCCAGGAATTTGAATTGACGACTTTAATCAAGCGGATATTTATCCAATTGATTCACTCTTTATGTTCGCAGTCTTGCTTTGAGACGGTCGAGTAAAGAGAACGGCTAGTACTGCCGCGAAACCCTGTCAAGGAGATTCTTAATTGAATCTACCTGATCACAGGTACGATATTTAATATCGTATAACGGTCTTCACCGACCGGAGGTAAAACGCTACCGATCTAGGACGAATGTTAAAGCCATTCAGTCCGTGTCTATGTTTTGTCTCGAGAAGGTGGCGTCACGGTGTACTCAGCAAAGTCAAAGATTCACAACCACATATTCATGCCCAAAGACTTATCCAACAATTGATAGTGTGAGCATGTGGATAAAGACACAAGATCACAAGATGGCAAAGACAAGTCAAGAATGATTTGAAGATCTCAAGACTTAAAGACAAAGTCGAAAGACAACGACAAAGGCTCAAAGATCACAGCATGAAGGAACAAAACTACTGTTACACGTTCAAGACTCATTTATGACGAAATTCATAAATCTCCATTGGAATCCAAATATCAAAGAGGAATGACCTCACATTGGGGGAGATTGTTAGCCTCAAAATATTGAGTCAAACAAGAATGTTCGGTCATAGGTTTCTATTGTAATATTTATTAGAACGTTGTAATAAGTAGGTATTAAGTCGTGATTCACGGGCTTGGATTTAAACTAATTAAAGTCCAAAAGACAAGCCCGGCCCAATATATAGTCCATTAAAGCCCGCATGTGGGTGGACTATATATACTACCCTCCTAGCATGTTAGGAGGGTGGATGGTCATTTGTAACTTCTTTTCTTAATCTAATCTCACCAAGTTAATTATCTCCTCTCTACTTTCTCTCACTACTTTCTCTCTCTAGGAATTCATCTCTTCTTCATCTATTTTCTCTCTTTCTTCATTGCTTAATCATCACAAATACATGGGACAACATAATATGATCCCGGTTCGACTTAATACGAACTTAAAATAAAAACGTCAAAAATATAAACATCGAGACAACAAATGATAAAACATAAAATCTCCGGCATCCGTCGATATCGTGGTCACTAATAATCCTCGCTATTAGTAGAAAGATAAAAATAAGACTTCCAACATCGGTTTTAAATAAAACCATCAATCGTCATTTCATTCAACTCATCAAAAATTTCAAAATCATTCGTAAAAATAATATTATATAATATTAAATAAATGACCTCGGTTTTGGGTTGTCACATCCTACCCTCCTAAAAGAGAGCGACGTCCTGGTACTCGGGCCCTCTTCAGACTCACATCCCATAACTCCAGAAAAAAGAGAACTCTTTTCCTTAAAGAAATTCTCATGCTTCTTTCACCATTTCAAATCCATTCCTATAACTCTTGTATATTCACAATATAATCCTTACTATGTTTCGACCTCATAAGAACTCTTCCCAGTTCTTTCTTTGAAAAGCAACTTATCTTCAAGTTGAATTCCTTCCTTGTTGTTCTCAAAACAAATTTCACTCTCCATAACAACACCTTAAGCATAACCACGTTTCCCAATTTCAAACCCCATCGATTTCCTTCGATTGCCGACATAACTCTTCTGACAACTTCTTGCTACTAATAAACGGTTCTTAACCCATAAAATCTTATCAATATTGTCAATATCACTTCTAGTTCAGTCATTTAATTCCATCTACATTTCTGCAATACCCCGAAAACCTAACTTACGTCCATAACTCACGATCTTTAACCTTCACAAATTGAAGTTCTTTATGTACCATCAATAGTACATCCTTACTACTAGCATGATAATCATCGTCATATAAAAATTCCAACAATTTCTATGTCAATCACACACGCACAAGCATACCGTTCAATGTTCGAATCGTCCTTTCACTCTATCCATCATTCTCTGTATAACACACAGTACTCAACTCAACTTTCATCTTTACCCAAACCAAAACGTATTGATTACTTGACTTGTGAGATTCCTTCATCACTAAGTCTCACTCTCTCAACTTAGATATGTTATGAGTGCTCAATATACCATACTTAACTTGGCGTTACAACAAAATCCTTTCCATAAGTTCGATAAAATGTTGAAATAACTTATCTTGACCTCCTTCTCAAAACAGACCACTAACTTAAAATTTCATATCCTTGCTATCAAGCCCACACTTCTTGTCATTACCAAAACTTAAATCTTAAAAGATGATCCCCGTTTTATCCCTGATAAGTGCATTAGCTACCACATTCGCCTTTCCCGGATGGTAGTGAATCTTGTAGTCATAATCACTCATAGTCATAATTATCAACATACTCAAATACTCGAAATATATAACTGGTAATCCTCTACTCTTTTCCTTTATCATCCCAGGAAATTAATTATGAAGCAACTTCTATGATCCTTTATCACTACACACTTGATTCCATACAAGTAATATTTCTACCATCTCAAAGCAAACACCAAAACTACATAACCCTTACGAAACACATCACGGCAAACTAGAAACTATAAATACTTCAGATCCTTTCAACAATGACAACATCGGTGTAGAACACAACCTACTCTTCAGTGTTCAGAATACAGCTTCCTCATCTGATGGGGATCAGATTTCGAAACTTACAATTTAGATGTATAAGTGGGACTCACACATCCAATTCTTCTTAGTCAGCTTAATCAATGATTTAACATTCAGTGAAAACCTCTCGACAAACCTCCAATTATTCCCAGCTTAGACCAAGGAATTAATAGATTTTCGTCGGCGTCGTTGGAACCGGCCAATCCTTAATCGTTTCAATCTTGGAAAGATCTTCACGAATACCTTTGTTGTCAATCAACTTCCTTAAATTGCAATTATTTCAACTAACATTCACACATAGGAAACTTTACATACAGTTTCTCTTTTTCCAACCATCCCAAAAATTATCTTCATATGCTACTTATGTTCCTCCTTTCCTCTTGGATTAAAATAGAATATCTTCAATAGATATAATGACTAATTCATCCTAGCACATCTTACACACAAGATTCACCCAGTCCATTAATACGGCAGACACGTTCGTCAATACCAAAAACATCACTTGCTACTTAAAGTACCCACATCATGTACGAAGAACAACTATAGGAATATCTTCCTTCCTAACTCTCAGTTAATGATAACCAGAACTCAAAGCGATCTTTGAGTACACACTGGATACAGAAAAATTGCAAAGATCACGCGAATCATCAATCCTCGGTAATGGATACCGATTCTTAGTAATTAATTGGTTAAGCTCTCGATAATCAATACACATCCGAAACAATCCATCCTTCTTTGACAAACAACACAGACGATCATCACTGTAACGAAACTTTATCTAATACATCCTTTATCCATCACTTCACGCAGTTGACCAGATAACTCATTCCAATCTGACGGTGCCAAATGATAAGGCATATAAATACTACTCAACAGAACGCTGCAGCACTACACAACGAAAGGCAGAAGCACTACACCTATTGTTTACAACACTCAATCGACACGAACTCCACTTCATGAGGCGGCAACAACTCTGCAAAACTTCAGGAAAACTTCATAATACTCTCGAATCATTAACAGATTTCCAAACTTCTCCTTAACTACCCTATCACTAATTACCTGAGCTAGGAATACATCATATCCCTCTTTTGCATACTTCCTTGTTTCCAAACAAGACACACTTCCCAAATGGAAAGTTCACACATCACCTTCCACAGTCAACACTCAGCTTCGCATCAAAATCTAAAACAGCAGCTATCAGTTTATAGTGAAGATTAGTTCAATCTCAAGCATCAGCACTTCGCACCACTAACCAATTCATACCAATAATCCACATCCAAAGATCCCAACTCTATGAGCATCAAGTCGATACTAAACACCTACCTTCCTAAATTCTAGGAACACGCTCTTAGTGTAAAATTAACACTAGCAACCTTTCCACCGGTTACCTCCACGTCATAGTTAATCGTCAATCTTATTGACTCTCCGTTTATAAAACAACTGAATCTTTACATTTCTACAGTTTCTACCCGATCTGAAACCAAACAACATACTGACATAAAGAATCTCAAGTAAGAATATACCATTTACAACATTCAGACCTTAAGGTTTGTCAGCATCACTCAAACGTAAACTGGAGCGGCAACATTCCTATCTTGTCAATTTCCTTTTCTTGGACAATTCCTTTGTTTGTGTCCTTTCTTGCCACGGCTAAAACATATCACTACTCCAAGGGTACAAATTCCAATAACTAATCCTCTTATCCTACACTTCACAGCTTTATGACTAGGTTGTCCTAACTCTAGTCGCAATTTTGGAAAATTACCTACATGATATAGAGTACAGCAAACACCCTAAGATTTATCTTGTTACTTCCAGACACAGTGGCAGTACGAAATTCCTCATTCCTTCCATAGTTTAAATACTGGTTTAGGTTCTGTCTTTAGTTATTGTTATTACTGTAATCCTCACAATTCTGACCTTGATTCTGGTTGCACTGAGCAGATTCCCACTTTCTCTTATTGTTTTCAACAATACTATATTTCCTATCTTGCACCTTCACGTCCATTAAATCATGTGCCATCTGAATAGCTTCATCGAAAGATTTATGTCTTGAAGAAGTAGTCTCATCCTTGATATTACTAAACAATCCTCTAATGTACTGCTTCCTTGCCTTACAGTCATTTACAAAATATCAGGACATAGCAAATATAGCTCAGAAAATTTCCCAGTAAGCAGTAGTATCATCGTCCCTTAGCACTAATTATCTTAATTCGGGTTCCAACTGTCATAGTTCCTTCCTAGGACAAATCCTAGCAGTCAATAGTCCTTTCATCACGGTCCGTGCCTTACTATTAGTCACAACCAATCCTAAAGTAGTCACTTGGTATTCTACAATCTTAGTGTACCATCCTGAAATATAGCAGCAGCAAATTTCACCTTATTAATTTCTGAGCACCCAATAATCTCAAAGTACTCTCTTTCTTAGCAATCCACCTATGCAGTTCTAATGCACTACTACTACCACAAAACTACGTAGAACCACACTTCTGAAAACTAACATAAGTACATTCTTTCGAACTTGCAGAACAGCAGCAACACTATCATCTGGATCAACAACATCATCATTATTCTCAGCAGCATCATCATTATTCTCAGCAGCATCATCATTATTCTGAGCAGCATCATCATTATTCTCCGCAACATCAAATGCAGTACCATTATCTCCAATACAACTAACTCCATCATCTTTTAATTCCTGGCAGCACGATCAGCTCCAAATGCTCTAGCAATAACTTGTTCGATTATAGTGTTCTTAGTAGCAGTTGTTAGTTTTGGCAACATATTTCAAGAAACTTAGTCACGTAGCGATCTACTAATGACAGAAATATGCTTCCCTTACTCCTTCTTCCATCATCACAGAAGAAAGAAACATGATAAGTATACATATCAAGATAAAAGAAGGATTTATTTATCAGGACATCTCATGGATACTACATGCACAAACAACACAAGCTACAATGGTTCATCAACCAAAACTCAAAAGAGTTAATAAAGGCACATCATAGATCATGAGGGTAATTCAGATTGCGTTGAGGATTCAACAAGATAGTGGCAGTGTCTGTCACTACAATCATCTACCGAACAAACTTAAAAGATAACAAGTTCCATCACAATGCTACGACACAAGGTTTTAAATAAGTTCGATCACAAAAAGAAAGTAAGATACAAAGAAATCCGTTACGCGATTAGTTCCTTAGACAGAAGCTCCTCATCCTCCTTAACATTGTAGTCAGCTTCTTCACACTCGTCTATTTCCCTTTTTACACTTCAAAGTCAAATCCATAACCTGATGGCAGCTTGATAAGTGTGAAAACACTCATCAATAATGATCCATAAACCACTCAAAACGCAGTCAAATACATAATATTTAATTGAAAATATCAGAATTACGTTGGTATTTGTGTTTCATGTGTTTTCAGGTAAACAATATACATTTTTAAGCAAAGACGCATTTTCGAGGATTTATTTGACGAAAAGACGAAGAAAAGGACGAAAGAGCTTTCAAGGACCTTACTTGCCATCATTTACCAAGATCGAGGGTTTAAGTTGAAATCTTTATCAAGACAAAGGATGAAAAAAAGATTTGCTTAAAAGCTTTTATATACAATTGACAAAGAAATGATAAGTGAGGGACTAAAACAAAAACATTGGGAAAAGATTACTTTTACTCGGTCAAATTTGCTTATCCATGTTACTGGGTCAATGGACCGAAACATAACACGTCTCTTTCATCTCTTCAAACGTGAAGAGAGAGAAAGTATTACTGTTTCAGACAGTTATTCATCTCTTCTCACCACCGAAACCTGCGAATCATTATCACGAAAGCTACATGAAGATTCGGGCTAAGGCTAAAGAAGGAAAAACGATCCTTGTCATCTCCTCTACATAATGATACAAGTTGATTAGATCAAGAAGAAGGAATGAAGAAACGCCCAATTTAGAGATGAGGAAGAACCCTAGTCTGATCATCGTATTTAACACGTGGCATCAAGGGATTGGATAGCACACGTCATCAACACCTTTTCTCCTCTCTCAAACGCCTATAAATACAAGACGAAGAGCTCATTTTCAGCGGTTAGCTTAGGTGTAGAGTCAAACATAGTTAGTTAGTTAGGAATAGTTAGTTTAATTTTCTCCATAGCTCATTGATTTTCAGTTAAGATTTCAGATTAAAGTTTGTTTAGAAATCAGTTGAGATTAGTTAATTTTCTTGTAACCGAATATTGTTTTCACCATTAATGAATTCTTCAATTTCTTTATTCTCTTCTATTTTTCTTGAAGCTTTAACTGTTTTCCGTTATGCTTACTGTTCACCGAGTATTAATATAATTGATTGATTGTTCATCAGTTTTTGCAATCTTATGTTTTGATCCTGATATGAATTCTAGAGCTTTGATCTTCTAAGCTAGTTGGTTTTGTTTTTGAATAGTAGGAATAGAATTCATTAGCAGTGTTTGGATTTGCTAGTTTGATAGCAGGTAGGTAATGGTAATTAGCACAGTGTGGCTCGAGATCAGTGCATAGTTAGTTTGATAGCAGTTAGTTTAAGAAATTAGTCATAAGTTTGTTAAGATTTCAGTCATTTTGTTATCAGTTTTAGAGCTAGATTTAGATTCTATTGATGAGTTGTTGTTTTTAGCTATAGGTTTCATAGATGACCATGATTCAGTATAAAGTACTGATTAGATGATACCTGTAGTGTAGTAAAATAGGAAAGCTGATAGCAGTTTAACAAGTAAGATAGTTGAGAGTAATGGTATGAACTGTTTATAGAAATCATTCGATTTAGATCAGTACTGCAGGTTTCCGAATCGAAGGATCTGTTTGGTTGTTTTTTGTGTTTGTTTCAATTTTGCAGCTTTACAGATTTACGGTTTACAAGTTCAGTGATGAAAGAGCTAGTAATCTTGTGGTAGTAGAAGGGTCTCGATTTGTTTCGGCTAGCATAATCGGTCAATAGTTGCAGTTTACAAGGTAATCAGTAGAGGAAGTTGAAGGCGTTGATTGATAAAAGCGAGCTCAGCGCTCCGCTTCAACTCAGTGGACTAAACTTCGGATGCATAGGTTAAGCTCATATTTCAATTTTTTGTAAATGCTAGTGAAAGCTGTTAGATGTTAAGTGTAGTTAATTTTGAGTGATTCTTGTTTGTCTTGCCTTTATGAATGATGTTAGATGTCTGTGATAGCTTATTGTATTGACTTTAGTGAGATTGACTTTCAGAATTTCCATATTAGGCTGTATATGTGTGTTTGGTTCTAAGTAGTTCATCAAGATCAGAATATACTGTTACTTTTATAAAGTTAGAATAGATGCTATAGATAGACTAGTTTACAAAGTTAATTGAATATTAAGTCCATAAAAGTCTTTTAGAGAATTTAGAAAGTAGAGAAATGTGTAAGTAGAATTAGAGCATAGTCTATGATTTCAATTAGTTACTGTATAAGTTTGGTTAAAGTACAACTTTAGACCTCGACTTCCCATACACTTGTTGCACTCACAGTCCCTGTTGGTCACACTGTTTGTCTGTTACCCTTTTCCTGTTAGAGTCATTGCATTTTAGGTCCTTCTGGTTTAATAGATATTGTAATCCACTAGCTAGGTAGTTAATGGGCTGCAGAAATGTTTTGGGCCTGATTTGTTATACGGTTTTAGACTAGCTGGTTCAATAGATAGTAATACGAATTTAGACTTGATTTGCTTTAAGTTAGAATTGCTGATTTGTTTTTATGTTTTCGTTAGAATATTATACTTTTAATTCCCTCGTTTTACGTGCATTTATAGTTTACATTTTATACTTTGTTAAATTGTTCTTTGTGAAATGATTGTAGTACGTGCAATTTATTTTAGTATAGTACATATAAGTAGTATTAGATATTATTTTCATTGTTTACATGCTTTATCTGTCAAAGTAGCTTAAATACCAATCAAGCTTTTACCACCAAAAACAATTAAGTCAAACTTGGAAAGTTATATCAATTTGATTAGACCGAGAGACAACTATACTAAAAACGAAATATTAAATGGCGCCGCTATCACAAGGCAAATCTCAGTACGACTTTCAACATTCCTAAACTTCCAAACTCTAATCAGAATTGATCTCACATGAGACTCCCACTCACTTATCCTTTCAAAGCTTACCTACTTCTCTTTAAACCTTTCAATTCAAGCCTACAAATGCATCACAATCGACCCACGGCTAGCAATCTCATACATCTTCTAAGTCCTAACAACTCAATTCTCCACATACCAAATACAACCTTTAAAACAACTTTTCTTTCACATCAACCTTCTAATCACACCAATTTCAACCACATATCTATCATACATCAACTAATCAAACTTGCTCATACCCGATATAAGTCACAAGAAATCAGTTGTAAAATCGTTCAACATCTGGTCTACTGTTCTAGACCCTCGACGGTATATAAGGTAATTATTTAAAATTATGTACATATGAATTACATAAAGAAAATTACGATAACAAGTACTCAACGTACTTTCAACAACATCAATACATCATCAATACATCATCATAGTATTTACTTAATAAATACTCTAAAATCATTTCAATTTTAAGGGATACATCAATCAATAAAACAATACAAGACAAATAATCTTACCGGAGCCTTGCGGAGAAGTTGCGTTGCTTTTGTAAAATATTTTCGACACCAAAGTTATAGTTTAGGACATTTTTCAAAAATCGACCTAATTCGCTATAACTAAAAAGCTCTGATTACCAATCTTTAACACCCCCAAATTACATTGCGCAGCGGAAATAGACATTTGGGTGCTAAACACAAACATCGTTATACAATTCACAAAACACTTTAAACAATCTCAAAAATGATACATTTGAAATATAAAAGAATATAATTTTAACCAATGTCTAAAACTTTCAGTCCCAAGTAAAACAATTTTAAAAATATCAGAGTCACATTTAGGTCCCCCAAAGATTTCATCCAATCAACAAACAATTTACCAAAGTACATGACCGTACAATTATTTTTATGACAAAAAGGGAAATAAATTATGTTTAGACCAATCACCACAAAAGCAATCTGCATTTCTTCTCTAGCAAGCTCAGCAATTCTTCAACTTCAGTCACCTGAAATACATGCTTAAAATCATCAACACAACGGTTGAGCGAGTCTATAGGTTTTCCAAATCAACCTTTGAACACAAGAGAAAAATCAATCAAGATTATTTAATAGAATCGTCGTACACACAATCTATTAGTCAGGCATTCTGGTATATAGCAATAGCTATTGAATTGTATTAAGCTCATGAAACCGACCCCTTAACTTAGTCACCCACGCCTAAAGCCGGTATGACTAGATGAAATTTCAGTGCCCCTACTAGGGTATCATTTGCAAGAATACCAATTCTCATTCTCGTAAAATTATCCTTCCCAGCGGGTTACTCAGCATAAAGCCCTGGTCTCAGATAGGGACGTCAGCCCAATAGTACTATTATTAGAATAAGCGGCTATTCCCAACTCACAACATCAAGTCAGAAGATAGTTAACGGCTCATGAATTTAGGGACTTTTACAAATTAGGTACTTATACAATTCAAATCAACAAAGGCAACAAAGGCAACATTCGGGTCCAAACAATCAATCATGACTTGTGTTCTGTTGGAGCATAGTTTGGCTAGGCCGGTTCGACGACTCTCCAGGGCCGTTAATCGTCTTCTCCGGTCCTGAGTAATGCTGCAAACAAAGTTAAACCAGTTAGACGTGGACCCGAGGCTGGAGCCCCGGGGTCCACCTCTGACGGTCAAGTTAGTATCTGGTTATATATTGTATAAGAGGTGTAGTTGTGAGAGAAAACCTGATTATAATGAGACCCCTACCCCTGTTTATATAGGCTTAGGGTTTCTTGTAGGATAAGTAAGGTATGTGTGGGTCGTGGGCATGTCGGGCCGAGCCCACTACCGACTGTACGTCGACATGTCCCCCAGTCTAGTATGATATGGTCCATGATCAGGTTATGCTAGACTCATTCGTGTATCATGCTCACTAAACAACCGCGTGCGGTTTGCTGCTAGGACATCCTCGTGGGTCGTCCGTAATATATGGCTCCACTCATAATGGGCTACCTTTAGCGAAAAGATGATGGTTTGAGGTTACGAATAGTGAGCGTAGCCACTATACGCCATCATGTCCTCCCAGTCTAGTATGCGAGGTTGTCACTAAGGTTACTAGACTTTACACCATATCCGCTACCTGTAAGCATATCCACGTCGAAAGAAGCGTGAAAACACGTATATGTAAGGTTTCCCGTGATTAGATGGTAAGGACCCCGTAAGAGGAAAACTTGTTCTATAGCCGGGGTAACACTGGCATTGGCAAGGTGTCATTCATATTCATCTCTAACGTGAGGAAGATAAGAAGGTTTTGTGAAGGTGGAGGTGGAACCCGTATGCTGCATCGTGAACATTTGAAGGCGTACTTCTTATACCCACTAATGATGTAGCATAGCGCGAATATTTCATTCGTCTTAAGGCCAACAGAATACATACTTTTGTGGCATGTTTATGCGGATATTATATCCGTCTTGCGGCCACAACATTTGGAAAAAACACTCAAATGGTCGGGCAAAGAAATTCGTCGCGGAAGGCGTACTTCCACAGCAAATATATGAGCCAACGGAATACGTACTTCCGTGACATGAATAACGAGCCGGCGAAAGACGTACTTACGCGGCGAAGACAGCGAGCCAACAGAAGGAGTACCTCCGTGACGAATGATAATGAGCCAGTGGAAGGAGTACTTCCACGACAAAGATAATGAGCCAACGGAATGAGTACTTCCGTTGCGAAAAGAATGCGCCAGTGGAAGGAGTACTTCCACGGCAAAGGATAATGAGCACGTGGAAGGAATACTTCTACGGCGAGGACAATAAGCCAGTGGAAGGAATACTTCCACGGTGAAGGATAATGAGCACGAGGAAGAGATACTTCCATGGCAAAGATAATACGCCAGTGGATGAATTACTTCCACGCCGAAGATAATAAGCACGTGGAAGAGATACTTCCACGGAGAAGGATAATGAGCACGTGGAAGAGATAATTCCACGAAGAAGATAATAAGCACGTGGAAGAGTACTTCCACGACGCATGAATAAGCCAGCGGAAGAGATACTCCCGTGGCAAAGGCATAAGCCAATGGAAGGAATACTTCCATGGCGCAGAAACAAGCGCGCGAAAGGAGTACTTCCGCGGCGAAGGAATAAGCCAATGGAAGAGATACTTCCATGGCAAAGGAGTAAGCGCGCAGAAGGAAACTTCCGCAGCGAAGGAATAAGCCAAAGGGAAGAGATACTTCCACGGCACAGAAACAAGCGCGTGGAAGGAGAACTTCCGCGGCAAAGGAAAAATCCAATGGAAGAGATACTTCCATGGAAAAGGAATAAGCGCGCGGAAGGAGTACTTCCGCGGCGAAGGAATAAGCCAATGGAAGAGATACTTCCATGGCAAAGGAATAAGCGCGCAGAAGGAGTACTTCCGCGGCGAAAGAATAAGCCAATAGAAGAGATACTTACACGGCGCAGAAAAAAGCGCGTGGAAGGAGTACTTCCGCGGCAAAGGAAAAGGCCAATGGAATAGATACTTCCATGGCAAAAGAATAAGCGCGCGGAAGGAGTACCTCCGCGGCGAAGGAATAAGCCAATGAAAGAGATACTTCCATGGCGTAGAAACAAGCGCGCGGAAGGAGTACTTCCGCGGCGAAGGAATAAGCCAATGGAAGAGATACTTCCATGGCAAAGGAATAAGCGCGCGGAATGAGTACTTCCGCGGCGAAGGAATAAGCCAATGGAAGAGATACTTCCATGGTACAAAAACAAGCGCGCGGAAGGAGTACTTCCGCGGCGAAGGAATAAGCCAATAGAAGAGATACTTCCATGGCGAAGGAATAAGCGCGCAGAAGGAGTACTTCCGCGGCAAAGGAAAAAGCCATTGGAAGAGATACATCCATGGCAAAGGAATAAGCGCGCGGAAGGAGTACTTCCGCAGCGAAGGAATAAGCCAATGGAAGAGATACTTCCACGGCGCAGAAACAAGCGCGTGGAAGGAGTACTTCCGCGGCAAAGGAAAAAGCCAATGGAAGAGATACTTCCATGGCAAAGAAATAAGCGCAAGAAAGGCGTACTTCCGCGGCGAAGAAATAAGCCAATGGAAGAGATACTTCCATGGCAAAGGAATAAGCGTGCAGAAGGAGTAATTCTGCGGCGAAAGAATAAGCCAATGGAAGAGATACGTCCACGGCGCAGTAACAAGCGCGTGGAAGGAGTACTTCCGCGGCAAAGGAAAAAGCCATTGGAATAGATACTTCCATGGCAAAGGAATAAGCGCACGAAAGGAGTACTTCCGCGGCGAAGGAATAAGCCAATGGAAGAGATACTTCCATGGCACAGAAACAAGCACGCAGAAGGAGTATTTCCGCGGTGAAGGAATAAGCCAATGGAAGAGATACTTCAATGGCAAAGGAATAAGCGGGCGGAAGGAGTACTTCCACGGCGAAGGAATAAGCCAATGGAAGAGATACTTCCATGGTAATGGAATAAGCGCGCGGAAGGAGTACTTCCGCGGCGAAGGAATAAGCCAATGGAAGAGATACTTCCATGGCGTAGAAACAAGCACGCGGAAGGAGTACTTCCGCGTCGAAGGAATAAGCCAATGGAAGAGATACTTCCATGGCATAGAAACAAGCGCGCGGAAGGAGTACTTCCACGCCGAAGGAATAATCCAATGGAAGAGATACTTCCATGGCAAAGGAATAAGCGCGCGGAAGGAGTACTTCTGCGGTGAAGGAATAAGACAATGGAAGAGATACTTCCATGGCAAAGGAATAAGCGCGCAGAAGGAGTACTTCCGCGGCAAAGGAATAAGCCAATGGAAGAGATACTTCCATAGCGTAGAAACAAGCGCGCGGAAGGAGTACTTCCGCGGCAAAGGAATAAGCCAATAGAAGAGATACTTCCATGGCAAAGGAATAAGCGCGCGGATGGAGTACTTCCGCAGCGAAGGAATAAGCCAATGGAAGAGATACTTCCATGGCAAATGAATAAGCGCGCGGAAGGAGTACTTCCGTGGCGAAGGAATAAGCCAATGGAATAGATACTTCCATGGCACAGAAACAAGTACGCGGAAGGCGTACTTCCGCGGCGAAGGAATAAGCCAATGGAAGAGATACTTCCATGGCAAAGGAATAAGCGTGCGGAAGGACTACTTCCGCGGCGAAGGAATAAGCCAATGGAAGAGATACTTACATGGCACAGAAACAAGCTCGCGGAAGGAGTACTTCCGCGGCGAAGAAATAAGCCAATGGAAGAGATACTTCCATGGCAAAGGAATAAGCGGGCAGAAGGAGTACTTCCGCGGCGAAGGAATAAGCCAATGGAAGAGATAGTTCCATGGCAATGGAATAAGCGCCCGGCAGGAGTACTTCCGCGGCGAAGGAATAAGCCAATGGAAGAGATACTTCCATGGCGTAGAAACAAGCGCGCGGAAGGAGTACTTCCGCGCCGAAGGAATAAGCCAATGGAAGAGATACTTCCATGGCAAAGGAATAAGCACGCAGAAGGAGTACTTCCGCGGCGAAGGAATAAGCCAATGGAAGAGATACTTCCATGGCACAGAAACAAGCGCGCGGAAGGAGTACTTCCGCGGTGAAGGAATAAGCCAATGGAAGAGATACTTCCATGGCAAAGGAATAAGCGCGCGAAAGGAGTACTTCCGCGGCGAAGGAATAAGCCAATGGAAGAGATACTTCCATGACAAAGGAATAAGCGCTCAGAAGGAGTACTTCCGTGGCAAAGGAAAAAGCCAATGGAAGAGATACTTCCATAGCGTAGAAACAAGCGCACAGAAGGAGTACTTCCGTGGCGAAGGAATAAGCCAACAGAAGAGATACTTCCATGGCAAAGGAAGAAGCCCGCGGAAGGAGTACTTCCGTGGCGAAGGAATAAGCCAATGGAAGAGATACTTCCATGGCACAAAAACAAGCGCGCGGAAGGAGTACTTCCGCGGCGAAGGAATAAGCCAATGGAAGAGATACTTCCATGGCAAAGGAATAAGCGCGCAGAAGGAGTACTTCCGCGGAAAAGGAAAAAGCCAATGGAAGAGATACTTCCATAGCGTAGAAACAAGCGCGCGGAAGGAGTACTTCCGCGGCGAAGGAATAAGCCAATAGAAGAGATACTTCCATGGCAAAGGAATAAGCGCGCGGAAGGAGTACTTCCGCGGCGAAGGAATAAGCCAATGGAAGAGATAATTCCATGGCAAAAAAATAAATGCGCGGAAGGAGTACTTCCGCGGCGAAGGAATAAGCCAATGGAATAGATACTTCCATGGCACAGAAACAAGTACGCGGAAGGCGTACTTTCGCGGCGAAGGAATAAGCCAATGGAAGAGATACTTCCATGGCAAAGGAATAAGCGCGCGGAAGGAATCCTTCCGCGACAAAGGAATAAGCCAATGGAAGAGATACTTCCATGGCACAGAAACAAGCTCGCGGAAGGAGTTATTCCGCGGCGAAGGAATAAGCCAACGGAAGAGATACTTCCATGGCAAAGGAATAAGCGGGCGGAAGGAGTACTTACGCGGCGAAGGAATAAGCCAATGGAAGAGATACTTCCATGGCAATGGAATAAGCGCGCGGAAGGAGTACTTCCGCGGTGAAGGAATAAGCCAATGGAAGAGATACTTCCATGGCGTAGAAACAAGCGCGCGGAAGGAGTACTTCCGCGCCGAAGGAATAAGCCAATGGAAGAGATACTTCCATGGCAAAGGATTAAGCGCGTAGAAGGAGTACTTCCGCGGCGAAGGAATACGCCAATGGAAGAGATACTTCCATGGAAAAGAAACAAGCGCCCAGAAGGAGTACTTCCGCGGCGAAGGAATAAGCCAATGGAAGAGATACTTCCATGGCAAAGGAATAAGCGCGCGGAAGGAGTACTTCTGCGGCGAAGGAATAAGCCAATGGAAGAGATACTTCCATGGCAAAGGAATAAGCGCTCAGAAGGAGTACTTCCGCGGCAAAGGAAAAAGCCAATGGAAGAGATACTTCCATGGCGTAGAAACAAGCGCGCGGAAGGAGTACTTACGCGGCGAAGGAATAAGCCAACAGAAGAGATACTTCCATGGCAAAGGAATAAGCGCGCGGAAGGAGTACTTCCACGGCGAAGGAATAAGCCAATGGGAGAGATACTTCCATGGCACAAAAACAAACGCGCGGAAGGAGTACTTCCGCGGCGAAGGAATAAGCCAATGGAAGAGATATTTCCATGGGAAAGGAATAAGCCCGCGGAAGGAGTACTTCCGCGGCGAAGGAATAAGCCAATGGAATAGATACTTCCATGGCACAGAAACAAGTGCGCGGAGGGCGTACTTCCACGGCGAAGTAATAAGCCAATGGAAGAGATACTTCCATGGCAAAGGAATAAGCGCGCGGAAGGACTACTTCCGCGGAGAAGGAATAAGCCAATGGAAGAGATAGTTCCATGGCAAAGGAATAAACCAGCAGAAGGCGGACTTCTACGGTAAAGGAATATATCCAAAGATATTTGTGTGACGTGCACATAAACAGTGGTATTATTATACCCTAGTAACCCCCCAAGTTTAATGGTGCTACACTCGATTCGTATTATTAAACTTAATCAAGGATTCAAAAAATTACGGTCGTGTAGACCAACGCGAATGGATGTACCATAGCCGCGTACGAAAGATATAAATTGGGTTCAAACGTGCGAAGCAACGCGGATGGGTCTTGCCATAACCGCGAATTGTCACATAGTATAAGACGTATCTTAACTAACTTATTGGATGAGCCATTACGTGCGACGTACCGCTACTACCATAAGGAGTACCTCCACGGCGAAGGAATAAGCCAATGAAAGAGATACTTCCATGGCGTAGAAACAAGCGCGCGGAAGGATTACTCCCGCGGCGAAGGAATAAGCCAATGGAATAGATACTTGGGTAAAAGTTATACAATAACATCGTACTTATCAAAATGTACCGACTTTAAACACTTACAATTTAATCGCTAGACATTACCAATGAACTTTCAAATTTGTTTCGTCTTTACCAATATGACTATGAAATGACTGTTTTACCCTAATCTTTTTTAACATTTTACATTATATAAAAAAATCAGATCCAGAATTTGATCCATTGGCTCTCAATTATTTACACATACAAGACTGTAACTACATAATTTGACCTTGGTTGATATGCTAGATCGACTAAGGATGTAATCACTTTACACTATAAGGGTAGACACTCTTGTTTTAATTGCTATTGTCGAAATTGATTGATTCCATTTTAACGGGTTATGACCTATTAAATGATTACTCATTCATGTAACCCATTTGGACCCGAACCAACCCAAACAAACCCAGTCCATCCATCTTCTTGCCCTTGAATAATATTTTTCGTTAGTCCTTTGGTCAGATAATCAATAAATAAATAATTGTTTGTAATGTGCATACTAAAGGAGAAGCAAAAATCAAGTGATATGGAATATGAATATGGAGACACGGATTTGGAATTTTAAAAAGACGATGAAGATGAATATGATGCCATATATATGGAACTTGAACAAGAAGAAAGGATTGTCAATATTATAAATAAATAAGACTTTGAACAAGTTGAGAAGTTAAAGCCACTTCGTTCTCAAGCTGGACTGATCCTAAAAGTGGTGAAACAAGGCATGGGATACAAGTAGTGGCCAGAAAAGATGATGCTCAAGTTGATTTTGATGATTACACTAATCTTTCTCTTGCAGCACATACGAACCTTGATGTTTGTTCTATATGTTATGAATTTTGGACTAGTCACGGGAACCATCAATTTTGTATTAATCTCTTTTTCACTCTTTACTTTTATTTATTTATTATAACACACAGATATAACCCATTGTAGAAGCTTTGTTAAAACGAACCATTCAAGGTCAAATTATGTAGTTACAGTGTTGTATGTGTAAATAATTGAGAACCAAGTGAATGAAATTTTGGATCTGAGTTTTCTTTATTTAATATAATATATTAAAGAAGACAAGGGGTAATACAGTCATTTCATGGTAATATTGGTAAAGACGAAACAAATTTGAAAGTTTATTGGTAATGCCTAGCGATTAAATTGTAAATGTTTAAAGTCAGTATACTTTGATAAGTATGATGGTATTGTATAGTTTTTACCCTAGATACTTCAATGGCAAAGGAATAAGCGCGCGGAAGGAGTACTTCCGCGGCGAAGGAATAAGCCAATGAAAGAGATACTTCCATGGCACAAAAACAAGCGCGCGGAAGGAGTACTTCCGCGGCGAAGGAATAAGCCAATGAAAGAGATACTTCCATGGTGAAGGAATAAGCGCGCAGAAGGAGTACTTCCGCGGCAAAGGAAAAAGCCAATGGAAGAGATACTTCCATGGCAAAGGAATAAGCGCGCGGAAGGAGTACTTCCGCGGCGAAGGAATAAGCCAATGGAAGAGATACTTCTACGGCGCAGAAAAAAGCGCGTGGAAGGAGTACTTCCGTGGCAAAGGAAAAAGCCAATGGAAGAGATACTTCCGTGGCAAAGAAATAAGCGCACGGAAGGAGTACTTCCGCGGCGAAGAAATAAGCCAATGGAAGAGATACTTCCATGGCAAAGGAATAAGCGTGCAGAAGGAGTAATTCCGCGCCGAAGGAATAAGCCAATGGAAGAGATACTTCCACGGCGCAGTAACAAGCGCGTGGAAGGAGTACTTCCGCGGCAAAGGAAAAAGCCAATGGAAGAGATACTTCCATGGCAAAGGAATAAGCGCGCGGAAGGAGTACCTCCGCGGCAAAGGAATAAGCCAATGGAAGAGATACTTCCATGGCGTAAAGACAAGCGCGCGGAAGGAGTACTTCCGCGGCGAATGAATAAGACAATGGAAGAGATAATTCCATGGCAAAGGAATAAGCGCGCGGAAGGAGTACTTCCGCGGCGAAGGAATAAGCCAATGGAAGAGATACTTCCATGGCACAGAAAAAAGCGCGCGGAAGGAGTATTTCCGCGGCGAAGGAATAAGCCAATGGAAGATATACTTCCATGGCAAAGGAATAAGCGGGCGGAAGGAGTACTTCCGTGGAGAAGGAATAAGCCAATGGAAGAGATACTTCCATGGCAAGGGAATAAGCGCGCGGAAGGTGTACTTCCGCGGCGAAGGAATAAGCCAATGGAAGAGATACTTCCATGGCTTAGAAACAAGCGCGCGGAAGGAGTACTTCCGCGTCGATGGAATAAGCCAATGGAAGAGATACTTCTATGGCAAAGGAATAAGCGCGCGGAAAGAGTACTTCCGCGGCGAAGGAATAAGCCAATGGAAGAGATACTTCCATGGCACAGAAACAAGCGCGCGGAAGGAGTACTTCCGCGGAGAAGGAAAAAGGCAATGGAAGAGATACTTCCATGGCAAAGGAATAAGCGCGCAGAAGGAGTACTTCCGCGGCGAAGGAATAAGACAATGGAAGAGATACTTCCATGGCAATGGAATAAGCGCACAGAAGGAGTACTTCCGCGGCAAAGGAAAAAGCGCGCAAAAGGAGTACTTCCGCGGCGAAGGAATAAGACAATGGAAGAGATACTTCCATGGCAATGGAATAAGCGCGCAGAAGGAGTACTTCCGCGGCAAAGGAAAAAGCCAATGGAAGAGATACTTCCGTAGCGTAGAAACAAGCGCGCGGACGGAGTACTTCCGCGACGAAGGAATAAGCCAATAGAAGAGATACTTCCATGGCAAAGGAATAAGCGCGCGGAAGGAGTACTTCCGCGGCGACGGAATAAGCCAATGGAAGAGATACTTCCATGGCACAAAAACAAGCGCGCGGAAGGAGTACTTCCGTGGCGAAGGAATAAGCCAATGGAAGAGATACTTCCATGGCAAAAAAATAAGCGCGCGGAATGAGTACTTCCGCGGCGAAGGAATAAGCCAATGGAATAGATACTTCCATGGCACAGAAACAAGTACGCGGAAGGCGTACTTCCGCGGCGAAGGAATAAGCTAATGGAAGAGATACTTCCATGGCAAAGGAATAAGCGCGCGGAAGGACTACTTCCGCGGAGAAGGAATAAGCCAATGGAAGAGATACTTCCATGGCACATAAACAAGGTCGCGGAAGGAGTATTTCCGCGGCGAAGGAATAAGCCAATGGAACAGATACTTCCATGGCAAAGGAATAAGCGGGCGGAAGGAGTACTTCCGCGGCGAAGGAATAAGCCAATGGAAGAGATACTTCCATGGCAATGGAATAAGCTCGCGGAAGGAGTACTTCCGCGGCGAAGGAATAAGCCAATGGAATAGATACTTCCATGGCGTAGAAACAAGCGCGCGGAAGGAGTACTTCCGCGCCGAAGGAATAAGCCAATGGAAGAGATACTTCCATGGCAAAGGAATAAGCGCGCGGAAGGAGTACTTCCGCGGCGAAGGAATAAGCCAATGGAAGAGATACTTCCATGGCACAGAAACAAGCGCGCGGAAGGAGTACTTCCGCGGCGAAGGAATAAGCCAATGGAAGAGATACTTCCATGGCAAAGAAATAAGCGCGCGGAAAGAGTACTTCCGCGGCGAAGGAATAAGCCAATGGAAGAGATACTTCCATGGCAAAGGAATAAGCGCGCGGAAGGAGTACTTCCGCGGCGAAGGAATAAGCCAATGGAAGAGATACTTCCATGGCACAAAAACAAGCACGCGGAAGGAGTACTTCCGCGGCGAAGGAATAAGCCAATGGAAGAGATACTTCCATGATGAAGGAATAAGCGCGCAGAAGGAGTACTTCCGCGGCAAAGGAAAAAGCCAATAGAAGAGATACTTCCATGGCAAAGGAATAAGAGCGCGGAAGGAGTACTTCCGCGGCGAAGGAATAAGCCAATGGAAGAGATACTTCCACGGCGCAGAAAAAAGCGCGTGGAAGGAGTACTTTCGCGGCAAAGGAAAAAGCCAATGGAAGAGATACTTCCGTGGTAAAGAAATAAGCGCACGGAAGGAGTACTTCCGCGGCGAAGAAATAAGCCAATGGAAGAGATACTTCCATGGCAAAGGAATAAGCGTGCAGAAGGAGTAATTCCACGCCGAAGGAATAAGCCAATGGAAGAGATACTTCCACGGCGCAGTAACAAGCGCGTGGATGGAGTACTTCCGCGGCAAAGGAAAAAGCCAATGGAAGAGATACTTCCATGGCAAAGGAATAAGCGCGCGGAAGGAGTACCTCCGCGGCGAAGGAATAAGCCAATGGAAGAGATACTTCAATGGCGTAAAAACAAGCGCGCGAAAGGAGTACTTCCGCGGCGAATGAATAAGACAATGGAAGAGATACTTCCATTGCAAAGGAATAAGCGCGCGGAAGGAGTACTTCCGCGGCGAAGGAATAAGCCAATGGAAGAGATACTTCCATGGCACAGAAACAAGCGCGCGGAAGGAGTATTTCCGCGGCGAAGGAATAAGCCAATGGAAGAGATACTTCCATGGCAAAGGAATAAGCGGGCGGAAGGAGTACTTCCGCGGCGAAGGAATAAGCCAATGGAAGAGATACTTCCATGGCAATGGAATAAGCGCGCGGAAGGTGTACTTCCGCGGCGAAGGAATAAGCCAATGGAAGAGATACTTCCATAGCTTAGAAACAAGCGCGCGGAAGGAGTACTTCCGCGTCGATGGAATAAGCCAATGGAAGAGATACTTCTATGGCAAAGGAATAAGCGCGCGGAAGGAGTACTTCCGCGGCGAAGGAATAAGCCAATGGAAGAGATACTTCCATGGCACAGAAACAA
Source organism: Glebionis coronaria (assembly GCA_025667525.1). Taxonomy (NCBI): domain Eukaryota; kingdom Viridiplantae; phylum Streptophyta; class Magnoliopsida; order Asterales; family Asteraceae; genus Glebionis; species Glebionis coronaria. The sequence continues at coordinate 188,649,094 of CM046880.1, forward strand.
GCGCGCGGAAGGAGTACTTCCGCGGCAAAGGAAAAAGCCAATGGAAGAGATACTTCCATGGCAAAGGAATAAGCGTGCAGAAGGAGTACTTCCGCGGCGAAGGAATAAGACAATGGAAGAGATACTTCCATGGCAAAGGAATAAGCGCATAGAAGGAGTACTTCCGCGGCAAAGGAAAAAGCCAATGGAAGAGATACTTCCGTAGCGTAGAAACAAGCGCGCGGAGGGAGTACTTCCGCGGCGAAGGAATAAGCCAATAGAAGAGATACTTCCATGGCAAAGGAATAAGCGCGCGGAAGGAGTACTTCCGCGGCGAAGGAATAAGCCAATGGAAGAGATACTTCCATGGCACAAAAACAAGCGCGCAGAAGGAGTACTTCCGCGGCGAAGGAATAAGCCAATGGAAGAGATACTTCCATGGCAAAGGAATAAGCGCGCGGAAGGAGTACTTCCGCGGCGAAGAAATAAGCCAATGGAATAGATACTTCCATGGCACAGAAACAAGTACGCGAAAGGCGTACTTCCGCGGCGAAGGAATAAGCTAATGGAAGAGATACTTCCATGGCAAAGGAATAAGCGCGCGGAAGGACTACTTCCGTGGCGAAGGAATAAGCCAATGGAAGAGATACTTCCATGGCACATAAACAAGGTCGCGGAAGGAGTATTTCCGCGGCGAAGGAATAAGCCAATGGAACAGATACTTCCATGGCAAAGGAATAAGCGGGCGGAAGGAGTACTTCCGCGGTGAAGGAATAAGCCAATGGAAGAGATACTTCCATGGCAATGGAATAAGCTCGCGGAAGGAGTACTTCCGCGGTGAAGGAATAAGCCAATGGAAGAGATACTTCCATGGCGTAGAAACAAGCGCGCTGAAGGAGTACTTCCGCGCCGAAGGAATAAGCCAATGGAAGAGATACTTCCATGGCAAAGGAATAAGCGCGCAGAAGGAGTACTTCCGCGGCGAAGGAATAAGCCAATGGAAGAGATACTTCCATGGCACAGAAACAAGCGCGCGGAAGGAGTACTTCCGCGGCGAAGGAATAAGCCAATGGAAGAGATACTTCCATGGCAAAGAAATAAGCGCGCGGAAGGAGTACTTTCGTGGCGAAGGAATAAGCCAATGGAAGAGATACTTCCATGGAAAAGGAATAAGCGCGCAAAAGGAGTACTTCCGCGGAAAAGGAAAAAGCCAATGGAAGAGATACTTCCATGGCGTAGAAACAAGCGCGCGGAAGGAGTACTTCCGCGGCGAAGGAATAAGCCAACAGAAGAGATACTTCCATGGCAAAGGAATAAGCGCGCGGAAGGAGTACATCCGCGGCGAAGGAATAAGCCAATGGAAGAGATACTTCCATGGCACAGAAACATGCGTGCGGAAGGAGTACTTCCGCGGCGAAGGAATAAGCCAATGGAAGAGATACTTCCATGGCAAAGGAATAAGCGCGCGGAAGGAGTACTTCCGCGGCGAAGGAATAAGCCAATGGAATAGATACTTCCATGGCACAGAAACAAGTGCGCGGAAGTAATAAGTCAATGGAAGAGATACTTCCATGGCAAAGGAATAAGTGCGCGGAAGGACTACTTCCGCGACGAAGGAATAAGCCAATGGAAGAGATAGTTCCATGGCAAAGGAATAAACCGGCAGAAGGCGGACTTCTGTGGTAAAAGAATATATCCAAAGATATTTGTGTGACGTGCACATAAACAGTGGTATTATTATATCCTAGTAGCCCCCCAAGTTTAATGGTGCTACACTCGATTCGTAGTATTAAACTTAATCAAGTATTCAAAAAATTACGGTTGTGTAGACCAACGTGAATGGATGTACCATAGCCGCGTACGAAAGATAGAAATTGGGTTCAAACGTGCGAAGCAACGCGGACGGGTCTTGCCATAACAGCGAATTGTCACATAGTATAAGACGTATCTTAACTAACTTATTAGATGAGCCATTACGTGCGACGTACCGCTACTACCATAAGGACGGTCAAAGTTTTGACAAAATGTTGTTAGACGTGCACAGTGTGTCTTTTGCAAGTCCATCATGAGTCATGTGGTTTGCGTAACTTACTACAACGTCTTGATAGCAAGGTGTCTAACAAGGATACATGATCCGTGGTCGTTGGGTTTGCAACCCTCTTACACGACAAGTTGAATTATTAGGTTCACTCAATCCTCTTATTCCGCTTGGGAACGATAAGTACATGTACGCCCGTAGGCAGAAGATATCCGAGTTTAGGGACTAGCACGGATGGACGTACCATGACCGTGAATGAAAAACATATTATTTAAAAAATATATGTAATATATCTTACTGATTTAAAAGATATACATATTAAAAAAAATATCGGAATATATCCTAAAGAAATTTAAAAGATAAATAATATCTTGTTCTAGTTTAAATGATATGTGTAATATCCTTTATTAATATAAAGAATATATCCGAATATGTGGATTAATACGGAAGACGCGGCTCATGACCGCAGTGAAAATAAAATAAAATATGACCGAACATATAGATAAGCACGGCTGGACATACCATGGCGACAGATAAAATAGAAAAAAAAATTGTTGAATGTGCAGACTAATGCGGATGGCGACATATTGGATAATCGATCGAACGGAAAATAAAAGTTCAACAGTGTTGTCCCTAATATGTGATGATTCTATACTATTAATGAAGAAAGAAAGGTAAAAATGAGATGAATTTTAGAGAGAGAAACTAGAGACAGAAAAGAGAGAGAAGTGTGTGAATTTGTGAAATATTAGATTAAGGAGAAAATGAAATGACCAACACCCTTCCTAACATGCTAGGAAGGGTTTATATAGCCTATGCTTACATGTAGCTTAATGGGCTATATGATCATGGGTCGGGCTTTCCTTTTGGGCTTTGGTTACTTATTAATGAACCTTAGCTTAAAGTTAAGCCCGTAATAACACGACTAATATACTACCTATTACAACGTTCTAAAATACGATACATAATAAACATATGACCGAGCATTCTTGTTTGGCTCAATATTTTGAGGCTAACAATCTCCCCCAATGAGAGGTCATAAACCTTTGTCATTTAGGAAATTTGTAGAGATTACTTATCTCGCCATAAATGAGTCTTGAACGTATAATAGTAGTCTTGAGCCTTTGTCATTGCCTTTCGACTTTGTCTTTAAGCTTGAGATCTTCAAATCATCCTTGACTTGTCTTTGCCATCTTGCAATCTTGTGTCTTCATCCACATGCTCACACTATTAGTTGATGAATATGTCTTTAGGCATGAGTATGTGGTTTCTGAATTATTGACATTGCTGTGTACACCGTGACGCCACCTTCTCGAGACAAAACATAGACACGGACTGAATGGCTTTGACATTCGTCCTAAATCGGTAGCGTTTTACCTCTGGTCGGTGAAGACCGTTATACGATATTAAATATCGTACCTGTGATCAGGTAGATTCAATTAAGAATCTCCTTGACAGGGTTTCGCGGCTGTACTAGCCGTTCTCTTTACTCGACCGTCTCAAAGCAAGACTGCGAACATAAAGAGTGAATCAATTGGATAGATATCCGCTTGATTAGAGTCGTCAATTCAAATTCCTGGAACAAGTTTGATTCTTAACGAATCTTACCATTGTTGCTTTCCAGTTGACACAAGTTTGATTCCTAAGAATCTCACAAGTCACCTACCGTAGCGCTGTTTGAGGTTGACGCTAGAAGGATTTCCATTCGTCACTGTGAATATTAATGAATATCACTCTGAATGTTCTGGCAAGACCATAAAGATATTGCGTAGAAACCTGAAACGAGTTTGAATCAATTCAGAATCAAACCACTGTTGCTTTTCAGTTTTTCACATGTTCAATTCATAAAGAATCTTGCATATGACCTACCGCAGTGCTGTTTGATGTTAACACTGGAAGGATTTCCACTCATCATTGTGAATACTAAGTTGTATCACTCTGAGTGTTCTAGAAATATCACAAGGATATAGCGTAGGACTCTATTGATCTTCATCCGTGTGTCCTAACGAGATTTGATTGATCTCTTGGCTCTAGACTCGATTTGTGCACTTTTAGTGGTCGGAGGCTGGAGCAGATGCCACCTATTCAATATCAACTATCTCGAAGTGAGAAATTCAATAGTAGTCATGTTGTTCTCTGTGACAATAAAACAAACTTCTTTTGAGAGAAGCCTGAGTAGCTAGGAAAGGGTTGTGCATACATCACTGGGTCCATGATGAGTTTGTCTTCATGATGAGTTGACCCGGTTTCTGCCTAAGTTGTATGGAGGGCTTCTTTCTTTACACCCTTTATCCTTACATTTCTTTTTCATTCTTCAACCCCTTCAATGCTTACCAAGACATCATTACTAGCACCTTGTTGTGATTGTTCCAGTGCTAGCATCAGTATTCAGCTACGTTCACATTCTACTCCATCTTTCCTAAGGACTTCTAATAATCTATTGGATTGTCCCTAGGAAGATCCCTCCGGTTCTGGTTGGATCATAAGACTTAAACCTAACCACCCTATTGACACCAATAACGTCGTGAATTAAAGATGTTGTGGGTATTTGATCGTAACCATGAAAACCACTTTAAATTCTAACAAAGTGTTTGAAAAACATTTAACACCTTGCTAGTTTTGTCGTTTCAGAAATGCTCCCCCTTCACATGTGCATCGATAATCGAAAGTGTTTCGCACATGTAGGTAAGAGTTAAAGTGCTTGAGTCTTATATTAGATCACATTTTAATCACATTTTCTCCCCTATCTCTAATATATAAAATCTTTTGATATTAGAGATACCAAATTTGATTAAAATATATTTTGAAAAATAGTCTTGGAATCTCCAGGAGAAAGATGTGTTAATCTTTTGCATGAAGTTAAAATGCTCCTCCTCAAAAATTGATCCAATTGAATTGTCATTGTGAGGATATGATCCACATTTCGCTTTTTGAGGATGGGAGTTGTTGAACACACAATTTTTGAAAGATTTTGAATATCATTGAAAAATTCTTGAAAAAATTGTGTTCAACGCTTTTTGAAAAATCAATTCTTTTTGTCGAAAGGTTTTTCTAGAGCATAAACTTGAGTTCATAGACTTTGAATGTCTTGACGAATCCACTCAAGTGTAAGAAGATTTCTCTTCTTTTGCTGAGGGTAAGAGTAATAAATCGTACACTCCCCCGTGAATAGCGATCCGGGTTGCAATTTGAAAGTGGTTACAAGCCATTGTGTTGAGCTCAAAACGTTTAATGTTTTGTGACAAGCTCAACCCGTGATAGATTGCTCTACCCGTTGTATGGAAATATTGTCCAAAATAGACAATTTCCTTTATTAAAAGAAGAAATGACATGTTTTGAAAAACATTTACAACTTTCATTCGAGCTTTATGTACACACCCGTGTCGTTATTGAGCGACATTTCTAGGCACGTCCATATTATCGATACTGAAAGACATGTCGAGAAGAATATTTTTGGATTTTGAAAGATTTTTAATTTTGTGTCTTGGTTTTATGTGTTTTATATTTTTGTATTTTGCTTTTTCAAAGATATTTACAAGTTGATGTTTGATAGATAAATCAAGCAGGAACCTTTGCCAGAATCTCCAGGTCTGCTGGAGTCAAACATCTCATACCAATTTGCCTAACGAGGTACTCAAACCTATCTTTCGACAGAGCTTTCGTAAACAAGTCGGCTAATTGGTAATCCGTTCCAACAAAGTATAATTCAACGATACCTCTTTCAACTTGTTCCTTTATGAAGTGGTATCTGACATCGATGTGCTTCGTGCGGGAATGTTGTACCGGATTGCAGGAGATGGCTATGGCCGACTTTGAGTCACAGTACATAGGTACTTTATCAAAGTGGAAGCCATAATCCGTGAGTTGTGTTCTCATCCAAAGAACTTGAGCACAACACGCAAATAGAGACACATACTCTGCTTCGGCTGATGAAAGTGACGAGCAATACTGCTTCTTGTAAGACCATCCCACAAGCTTATCTTGACCTAGAAATTGTGCACCACCAAAAGTACTTTTTCGTGTATCAAGACAACCTGCATGATCAGAATGTGAATAGGCCGTTAGAAAGAAACCGGTTTCCCTCAGATACCAGAGTCCCAAATGAATGGTATTCTTGAGGTATCGAAAGATCCGTTTAACCTCCTTGTGGTGCTTTTCAGTGGGTCGTGCTTGATATCGTGCACAATAACATGTAGCATGATGAATATCAGGTCTGCTTGCTGTCAAGTACACGAGGGAACCAATCATGGAACGATATCTCGTTTGATCGATGGCATTTCCCTCCAAGTCAGCATCTAGCGATGTGGTTGATAATGGTGTCCCAACGGGGTCACATGAAGTCATACCATGCTTTTTTATTATCTCTTGACAATACTTAGCTTGGTTTATAAAGATACCACTTGGGGATTGGTGAACTTGAATTCCTAGAAAGAATTTTAGTTCGCCCATGATTGACATTTCAAATTTGTTGTGCATTAGTTTTTCAAACCATTTTGAAAGTTTTGGGTTTGTAGACCCGAAAATAATGTCATCAACATAAATTTGCACAAGCAAAATGTCATCCCCATATTTATAAGTGAACAGAGTTAGATCAATGGAACCTTTTGAGAAACCTTTGGATACCAGAAATTTTGAGAGATCGTCGTACCACGCCCTTGGAGCTTGCTTGAGTCCATAAAGTGCTTTGTGGAGACGATACACCTTGTCAGGATAATGAGGATTGATGAATCCTTCCGGCTGCGTGACATAAACTTCTTCCTTCAAAGGACCGTTAAGAAATGCCGTCTTTATGTCCATTGGATAGACAATGAATCCCTTATGTGCATCATAAGCAAGAAAAATCCTGACTGCTTCCATACGAGCAACTGGTGCAAATGATTCATCAAAATCAATTCCCTCTTTCTGGCCATACCCCTTAGCCACTAGCCTAGCTTTGTTCTTGATGATCGTGTTTTCTTCATCCATCTTGTTTTTCCAGATCCAACGAAGATTTAAAGGAGTCACATCGTATGGTCTGTCAACAAGTTCCCAGACTTGAAGTCTTTCAAATTGTTGAAGTTCATCCGTCATCGATTCAATCCAAGCATGATCAGCCATGGCTTCTTTGATGTTTTTCGGTTCAGCAGTACTCATGGCGAGTGCGAACATACAAACATCGCCATCGGTGGCTAGTTGTCGTCTAGTACGAACGGACTGTGAAGGGTTTCCAATTACGTGAACCAAAGGATGATCTCGGGTCCAATGATGTGTTGAAGGATGTCGTTGATAGAACGTATGAATATTTGACGGATCAACATGGCGAGTAGAAGACTCAGTTTCGTGTACCGGTGTACTGAATGGGTTGATAAATTCGTCTTCGTCAGATAATGCATCGTCTGCTTGATGTGTGTTCTCTGGAGCAATGACAGTAGATGTGGATGTTGTAGGATCGATTGTTGAAGTGATATTCTGAGGAGGTAAATCTGCAACAACCCGTGTTGAAGTAGATGAAATTGTATCCTTTTGTTGATGATGAACGGTATCATCATTCTTATCATGAGTGACAGCGGAAGACTTCGATGCAACTTGTTTCTCCCCCGTGAAATATTCATCATACATTGGTCCATATAACATTTCCAACTCTTCAAGTGTCGTGTACACTGTCATATCTGCTCTAGGAACATGTTCAGGAACCAGCTTTGAACTTGACGGTTCATTGCTGTGGTCTTGAGTTTCGAGTTCCGTGCGGTAGTGAACGGAAGTCGTTTGTCGTTGTGGATCGAGACTTAAACTGTTTTGTTCAAGTGCCATTTCTTGCAATTCATCAAATCTGATATGAATAGTCTCGACTATCAATTTTGTTCTCTTGTTGTGCACTCTGTATCCCTTAGACTGAGTTGCATATCCCACTAAAATGCATGCATCACCTTTCTCTTTCATCTTGTCTAGATTTTCACCATCTCGAATAATGTAACACGTACATCCAATAACATGAAGGTGTTTGAGTGAAGGTTTGCGATCATTAATTATGTGATATGGCGTCTTTTCGTGTCTTGGGATAACTAAGGAGCGGTTTTGTGTGTAGCATGCGATTGACACGGCTTCGGCCCAAAAGTATAGTGGAAGTTTTGAAGCGAATAATAATGTTCGAGCAGCCTCAACTAAAGTACGGTTTCGTCTTTCAACAACGCCGTTTTGTTCGGGTGTTCGAGCAATAGATGTTTCATGTTCAATTCCCTCGGCTTCAAAATAGTTTCTCAGTTGTGAATTCAAAAATTCTGTACCTCTGTCAGTACGAACCTCTTTAACTTGAGCTTGAAGACCACGTTGTATCACTTTAAGGAAGCTGATGAGAACATCGGGTTTTTCATCCTTGGACCTCAAGAAGTGAGTCCACGTGTACCTTGAGTAGTCATCGACAATTACCATAACGTATTTCTTCCCATTGATACTTTGAACACGCATGGGACCACACAAATCTATATGAAGAAGATCTAACCGTCCTTTAGAGCTCGGTGTAGTCTTTGTCTTGAAACTACTCCGTTTAGCTTTACAAAGCTCACAAGAAGAACAAAGATGATCTTTGATGAATTTCAAGTTAGGAAGGCCTCACACGATATCTTTCTTGGAAAGCAAGTTGATGGTGTCAAAGTTAAGATGAGATAAACGTTGATGCCATAACCAAGCTTGAGTCGTTGAAGCTTTAGCAATGAAACAGATTTGAGTTGAAGATGTGGAGTCTTGTAGTGAAATAGTGTAGAGATCAGTACCCCGTGTTCTGGTAAGTAAGTCATTCCCATCATAATCACGAACAAAACATGTCCACTTTCTAAAAGCAACCTCCAAATCCGCATCACAGAATTGACCAACCGAGAAAAGATTGTGATTGAGCCCTTCGACTTAGTGAACCCTTTTGATAGTGATATTCCCCTAAACCAAGTCTCCATATCCTAGGATCGGTGCAAATTGATCATTTCCGAATCGGACCGTACCCAGGAAGTTCTCCACGAAGTTAATTAGAAGCTTGAGATTCCCCGTCATGTGCTTCGTGCATCCGGAGTCCAGTATGAAGAGAATTATTTCGATCACCTGCAGAAGAATTAGAACACGATGGAGCATTTGCTAAATTGGATTCCATGTTAGTTGTGATTTCTGATTCATTAGTTTCCCTAGTTTCATCACTTAGAGGCACACTAACGCTCATAGTCACATTTTCTTTCCTAACCTTAGGCATCCATTTATATCCTGGAGGACATTGATTAGCAAACCACCATTTCCAAGGCTTGCTAGCAGACTCATATAATTCCCTAATTCTGCTTCTAGGGTTCTTAGTGGTGGAGTCTGATGCAATACTTTTCTTAGAGGGGGTTGCACCAGAATGGTTCACTTTGCGTTTGGGTTTTCTAGCACTAATAGGCATCACAGTTTGCTTCTTAGTTCTAGTTTCTACGCCTTTGACATTATTAGAAACACACATAGCATGATTAGCATTAGCACACTTTCCACATTTCACACAAACAAACTTAACTTTCATAGCATTCAAAGTCGAATCATTCAAATCGTCATTACACGCGATTACAGACGTTTTATTCTTAGAAACATTGAAAATCCTAGGGTGGTCTTCTACTTCCTTCATCTTCCATTGACTTTTGTTTTGCCAGACCTTTTCATTCATGCGAGTGCTCTTAAGCTGGAGCCGGCTAACACTAGCAGTGGGGACTACTCCTGTAGTAAAAGACACACGTCTATTAGTGTTTCTAGAAGTCTGAGGTGATTGGCTTTCTTTGTTTTGTGTGGGTTTAGTGGCCAATCTATACATCCCTGGTTTAACCACATTTGTGTTCTTAATGCTTTGTGATCGAATATGTGTTTTAGGAGTGTTTTGTGGTAACCTATCCTTCCCATCCGTCTTGGGGGCAATCGCAGGTTTTGCAAATGCAGAATTAGAGAAAACAAATGGTTTTCCCAAGACAGAGGGTCTAGTCACTTTTTGAGCATTGGGTTGTCTTACAACAAGTTTCTTAACACTAGGTTCCACAATCTTCCCACCCATCTTAGCAACGAGTTTCTGCAACTCTGCTATCGCTCTGTCCCTATCTTGTAGCTGAGCTTTCAACCCTTTAATTTCCAAATTCTATTCGTTCATTTCTCGAAACGTTTGGGAAAGTTTTTCTTACAATTTATTATCATGTGGAAAACTACCAACGTCATTTTGCAAAGCAAGTTCAATAGAATGACAATGTTTTTGAAGGAAATCAGTTTTGTGTTGAAGTAACTCAAAAGCCTTTTTATCAACATTTTCTTTATGTTTTGAAAGCTCAAGTTCAAGACGCTCACACTCTTTGATTTTATCAAGATATTTGCATGCAACATCAGAATATTCGTCGATATCAGCACAAGATTGAAGAGTAACACACAAAATATCTTTGGAGAGACATTCTTCTAAGAGTAGATCATATTCGTTTGAAAATTCTAATTTGTCATTTTGAAGGTCATCAATTTCTTTTTCAAGAGACTCAACATATTTCAAATCATCAAACATTTCAGACTGAATTAAATTTTCAAACTCAAGAACATGTTCTTTTATTATCTTCGTATTTGGTATTAAAAGTTCTTTCACAAGCACAGTTATGTCGTGAGGAATCTCTGTTTTCCACTTATCCTTTTGACGTTTCTCCCAATCGCTTTCAACAATTGATTCAACATTATTAACGTGGTGTTTAAGAAAACTAAGTATTTTTCTACTTTTGCTTTTAGAAGCATCTAGAGGAAAATAGTTAATATATTTAAAAACATTAGTTTTCCTCTTAGTGGCAAAAGCTTTTTTTCCATTGAATTCTTTTTTGTTTGCATTCTAAAAAGAATTCCTCACGAGACTTCTGTTTTTGTGGAGTGAAAAGACCATAAAGACTGTTTTCATAAGCATAGTTATATGGTTTCACAAAATCTTTATTGACCGCTGATCTACTTTCCTCATCCCAAAGGAACGTCTCTTTACTATCGAGGTTAGCTACAGGGCAATCATGATTGGTCCATTCGGACTCGTCAAGATATAAATGGGGGTTTGCAGCTTGAGCTTGTTCGAGGTACTTGGGGGTGGCAAAGCTAGGTTGACCCTTGAAAAACGACTGAGGTGCTATCATTCTTACGGTTTGAATAGAGTCATGTGTATTATAAACAACTTTTTTCAAAAAATCGACTTGTTCTTCGAGATCCTTTACTTTTTTCGTATCTTTTCTTTGTCTATTTTTGAAATCTTGTTTTAATTTTTCAACCTCTTGTTTCTTCTCGTCAAGAATTTTAGCAGAATCGGTGGTGTTCATAGAAATCCTCTGTTCAAGTTCATTAACTTTTGTTGTGGCAAGGTACGTTTTTTGACGTTCATCACCTAATAAATCATTAAATTGACGTTTTTCTTTAGTTAACAAAGCAAGAGCTTCATTGTATTTATTTTCAAAATCGTCCTTTTTAACGTTGATGACATGACTTTTGTACCCCTCAAGCTCGTTGGTCTTTTGAAGAAGCTCAGCCCTATAACTATCAATAGTCTCACTAGATTTTATAAGAGCGGCTTTGCATTCTTCAAAGTTTTGAGTGAGCGCTGCGTTTGCCTTCTTTAATTGCTTTTGATTCTTTCTATTTTCATTGACATCTTTTTGTAAACTAGCAATTAAATTAGCAAGCGCGACACGCTCCTCGTCATCATACTCATTTGCATGTTGATCATCCGCAAACTCATTATTGCACATGTCTGATGAATCGGGTGTGGTATTGCTATCAATCGTTTCCATCATACACGTGTCAGTAATTGTTGTTGGAAGATTACTATGCTCAAGTGTATCACCAAACACATTATATTCAGTATCATCTTGTACCTTATCAATTGGCTCGGTATCAAAGATAGGACCATTGTCATCTTCAGTGACGTTAAGGACCTCATGAATCTTTCCCATTTATGAATAATGTGCCTCGAGTTCTTGGTCAGAGAGTTCATCATCTGTGTCGTCAAGCATTTCTCCTTCCTCAGCTGATAACTTGATTCCAGCTTCCATTTTCTTGCACAGCAGCATCTTTTCCTTATGATAACCATAATCTTTAACCCTCTTTGGCTGCCTGCATTCCTTAGCCAAATTCCCAAAACCTCTGCAGTTAAAACACTGAATCCCACTTTGTTGCACAACTTGAGTACCAACAGTTTCCCTATTTCCAACAACAGTAGCCACCCTCTGATTATCATACTTAGGTTGTCGATCATACTTTGGAGGACTCTCAACACGTCTTCGTGTGTCATACCTTGGAGGACTCTATGCATGGGTGTTCCTCGAGTTTGAAGATGTTCGAAGGTTGTTGTTGGTGGGTTTGTAGATTTTCTTATATTGCTTCATAACGAAAGCCATTTTTTGCTTGAATTCCCTATCCTTTTGAGCTATTTCTTCATCACTGTCTTCTTCGGATGATTGCTCAGGTGTGGGTGATGGTGCTATTGCAACTTCTTTGCCTCGGGATCGTGTTGGAACATGTGACTTGGAGACAATGGATGATCGTGGTGATGATGATTGAGTAGAGTAGGTCTTTGAAGTACGGGAGTGATATTCTGGGTAATGTTGAGTGGTAGACACCAAAGCAAGTGGATTGGAAATCTTTGCAACTCGCTCAGCTCGAAGTTCATTTGCCTCATTTTGAAATTGTTTCAAGATGTCAAAGAGCTTGTGATATGAAACTTCGTCTAAATTTTGTTGTTGTTTGACTAAGGTGACAAACCGTGTCCACTCTGGTTGAAGTTTCTGTAGAAATTGGACATTGACTTGCATGGTGGAAACTTGCAAGTTGTTTCGGGTCATATCATTCATCATCTTGTAGAATCGGGAGTAATAAGAATCAATTGATTCCCCATCCTTTGATGTAAACTTGCCAAAGTTACAAAACATCTTAGTTTTCACATCTTGTTTGTTAAGTGATTCACCTTGTTACAATCTTTCAATGGCCGTCCACATTTCTTGAGCAGTAGGACATGCGTCAACCGTAGAGTAAATTTCATCTCCAATGCCACTGAGAATTAAGTAGATTGCTTCCTTCTCTGCATCAAACCACACACGGTTCTCTGGGGTGAGGTCAGTCCTCTTTTCATCACGTTCATATGCGGGTTGTGCGTCACTTGTGTCTGTGGCTGGTACTGCAGGAACTTAAATCCTTGAGAGTTTATAGGGTCCTTCCAAGATACATTGCCTTAAAGCATCACCGTTAGGTTTTGTGTCAAGGTAACGTATAAAACGGGATTGCCATTGATCATATCGACCCGACACTAGCATTGGTGGTCTTTCCTTGTTACCTGTCACCATTATGTTGTTGTTCGTCACACGGTATTCGGCAGTAGAATCCATCTCAATATTCTCTGAAATGATGAATCGAATGTGGATCTTAAGTAGTTGTGTTGTGATTGTTTGGTTGATGAAATTCCGAAAATTGCGATTTTTTTCTCAGTCTGACAATAAATTCCTCAGTCCGACAAAACGGTAGACCTAAAAAATTTTGTAATCACCAAATTTTGAAATTGAGCTAGAAATAGCCTAAAACTAGTATGGAAAAAATTTGATTTTACTTGACTAGTCTAGATAGTGTAATCACCAATTTTTTTATTTTTTTTTTAATCTTCGTGTAAACTACGTTGGATCGTACTCCTAGATCGCAGTTGGATCGTACTCTGATCGTGGTCTGATCGTACTCCTAGATCACAGTTGGATCGTACTCTGATCGTAGTTTGATCGTACTCACCTATCGTACTCCTAGATCGCACTCTTATCGCAGTCTTGGATCGTAACAAGTGATCGTACTCACTTGATCGTACTCTTCGATCGTACTAGGTGATCGCAGTAAGATCGTAGTATTAGATCGTGACTATGGATCGCAAGTAGAAACCCCCAGGGTTTATGCAATCACAAAATCAGATCGTACCCCAAAAATTAATCCGAGACTTAAGAGCAACAAGAAAGAATGGATTTTTACCTTGGATTTCGTGATTCAATTCAAACAAAAGTAACCAAAAACTTACCACACGTATGAAAGATGAGAGATGAAAGGAGTATGATTTAGAGCACGAAAACTACAAGAAAAAAACTTGAATCCGAGTAGATTTTATGGTAAACTCACACGAATTAAGTAGTAAAGCAACAACGAATCACAAAAACTACCCCATGGCGATTGATACCAATTGTTGTCCCTAATATGTGATGATTCTATACTATTAATGAAGAAAGAAAGGTAGAAATGAGATGAATTTTAGAGAGAGAAACTAGAGAGAGAAAAGAGAGAGAAGTGTGTGAATTTGTGAAATATTAGATTAAGGAGAAAATGAAATGACCAACACCCTTCCTAACATGCTAGTAAGGGTTTATATAGCCTATGCATACATGTAGCTTAATGGGCTATATGATCATGGGCCGAGCTTTCCTTTTGGGCTTTGGTTACTTATTAATGAACCTTAGCTTAAAGTTAAGCCCGTAATAACACGACTAATATACTACCTATTACAACGTTATAAAATACGATACATAATCAACATATGACCGAGCATTCTTATTTGGCTCAATATTTTGAGGCTAACAAACAGATTTGAGAGTTACCGATTTCCGCATTGATTTATGTTTTTTGGTAATATTAGACCACGAGCCACAGTTTAGTCAGGGTCCCACGGATGGCGCTAACTTGTTAGAGCATAGTTTGGCTAGGCCGGTTCGACGACTCTCCCGGGCCGTTAATCGTCTTCTCCGGTCCTGAGTAATGCTGCAAACAAAGGTAAACCGGTTAGACGTGGACCCGAGGCCGGAGCCCCGGGGTCCACCTCCGACGGTCAAGTTAGTATCTGGTCGATATATTGTATAAGAGGTGTAGTTGTGAGAGAAAACCTGATTATAATGAAACCCCTACCCCTGTTTATATAGGCTTAAAGTTTCTTGTAGGATAAGTAAGGTGTGTGTGGGTCGTGGGCCTGTCAGGCCAAGCCCACTACCGACTGTACGTCGACATGTTCAGTTCACTTTCAAATAGCATGTATCACCCTCGCGGGTTTTAAAATCATTCAAAACAATTACAAAAGCGAGGCTATAGACTCACCTGGAGTAATAGCAGTAGTAAGACGATCTTCGACGATAGTTGATGCCCGATAAGCACAAAAACTGCAACCTATCAAATAAGGCGCGTTCATCAATAATAAACTCGATTAAAATCCATACTTAGTAACATCAAACTCAAAATAATAAAATCACAACCAACCCAAAATGAAAATAATACAAGTGACATGTTACTCCCTTCTATATGTTTACTTTATTAATCAATTCTTTCGATAAAAATCTGTCGGTACATACCAAATGTACGGGCTCGTTTACCCCACTTAAACACATCAAATACTTATGATACTAATCAGAAATATCACTTACTATATATAGAAAGACCTGTTAAAAGTCCATCAAAATATTTTACTTTTATAGTTCCGTGCCCGACAAATCTTTGAACTATAAAAACCGGATAGTTTTACGTTAACAACTCATATAGTCTTTTTAACTTATTTATTTTTCCCCGTTTATAAAACCGACACTCAACTTTGAAAATAACTCAACATCCTCATACTTATCATTCAAAATCAGTACTTGACACATTTTAAAATCCTTTTTTATAGTCCCCGGGATTCGATCCAAATATCGACAACAATTATATATTATGACGATACTCGTCTCCCGGTACACGAATAATCAAAACATCATAACTTCGCGCTCGTTTGGAGCTAGAAGCTCTATCTTATATCAAATCGAAGCTAAAAGAATTATCTACAACAATATCTAGTTAGTTCATCTCAAACTCAAACTCATATTTTCAGAAATATAAGTTTAATAATCTGTTTAAAAATATACATTTAAAAATCATTCAAAATTAATTTTTCACCACATTTTAATCATTCTCATATGCCTAGTATCACTCTAATATCATTACCAACAACTTAACTAACCATAACACCCTTGAATGATCATACAAAAATTTACCCACTCAAAGTTTCAAACATGCAATAATTAATATATATATATATATATATATATATATATATATATATATATATATATATATATAACAACACTAACAACAACATACAAGCATAAAAATAGATCAAACCTTCATGGATCATCATCAAAAAAATGAAAGTTCTTGCATGTTGAAGAAAATTACACCATTAGAATCACCATCAAATTTGCAACATGGGATATTAATTAGTTTTTATGGATTCAAAGTAAATTTTGAAAATCAAATGAATTTTGGTGATGGTGGTGTACGGTTTGTAGAGAGAGAGGAGAAGAGTGATGAAAATTTTGCATGTATGTGTTTTTAGGTGAGAGAATTTACCTTTTATATGGTGGTGGAGGGGCTAGTTTTTTTAATTTGTGATAGTTTTGGTTAAAAATACAATTAAATAATTCTAAGGGTAGAAAATGTAAATTGTCATTTTTGAAAATATTTACGAGGCTCGAGTTTAGTAAAAATACTTTTCAAAAGTTAAAACACACTCAAAATATGATAATAATATGATCCCGGTTCGACTTAATATGAACTTAAAATAAAAAAGTCAAAAATATAAACATCGAGACAACAAATGATAAAACATAAAATCTCGGGCATTCGTCGATATCATGGTCACTAATAATCCTCGCTATTAGTAGAAAGATAAAAATAAGACTTCCAACGTCGGTTTTAAATAAAACCATCAATCGTCATTTCATTCAACTCATCAAAAATTTCAAAATCATTCGTATAAATAATATTATATAATATTAAATAAATGACCTCGGTTTTGGGTTGTCACAGGTGAGTCCTATTCATTGTGTCCCTAAGAAGGGAGGAATGACCGTTGTGTCAAACGATGCCAATGAGTTAATTTCAACTAGACTCGTGACCGGTTGGAGGTTGTGTATCGACTATCGTAAGTTGAATGACGCCACTCGTAAAGACCACTTTCCCTTGCCCTTCATGGATCAAATGTTGGAGCGTCTTGCGGGAAACGATTTCTATTGATTTTTAGATGGTTTTTCTGGTTACTTCCAAATCCCCATCGATCCTCGTGATCAAGAAAAAATTACGTTTACGTGTCCATATGGAACGTTTGACTATCGTAGAATGCCATTCGGACTTTGCAATGCACCGGTAACCTTTGAAAGGTGCATGATGGCTATTTTTCATGATATTATCGAGAAGACAATGGAAGTATTCATGGACGACTTTTCCGTGTTTGGTTGTTCGTTCACTTCGTGTATGTCGAACCTTGAGAGAATGTTGAAGCGTTGTGAGGAAACCAACCTTGTGCTTAATTGGGAAAAATGTAATTTTATGGTTAAAAGTGGAATTGTCTTAGGGCACAAGGTTTCGAAAGCGGGGATTGAGGTAGATAAAGCTAAGGTAGACGTCATTGACAAATTACCTCATCCCAAAACCGTTAAGGGAGTTAGGAGTTTCCTAGGCCACGCGGGCTTTTATCGTCGATTCATCAAGGATTTTTCAAAGATTTCTCGACCTATTACACAACTCCTCGAAAAAGATGCTCCTTTTGTCTTTAACGAAGAATGTGTACGAGCCTTTGAAATCCTTAAGAGGAAACTTACCGAAGCTCCCATTCTTGTTGCTCCCAATTGGAACCTCCCCTTTGAGCTCATGTGTGATGCTAGTGACTATGCTATTAGGGCCTTATTGGGGCAACGTCATGATAAGAACTTCTTACCTATCCACTATGCAAGCAAGACGATGACCGGGGCTCAACTAAAAT
Source organism: Glebionis coronaria (assembly GCA_025667525.1). Lineage (NCBI taxonomy): Eukaryota > Viridiplantae > Streptophyta > Magnoliopsida > Asterales > Asteraceae > Glebionis > Glebionis coronaria. The sequence goes on from CM046880.1 coordinate 188,666,889, forward strand.
ACACTACAATGGAGAAGGAATTCCTTGCCATGGTGTACGCATTTGAGAAATTTCGACCTTATCTCGTCTTGACTAAATGCATAGTGTATACGGATCATTCGGCTATCAAGTATCTTATGGCTAAACAAGATGCAAAGCCGAGATTACTTCGTTGGACTCTCCTCCTACAAGAATTTGATGTCAAAATCCTAGACAAAAAAGGAGCCGAGAATCTAGCGGCCGCTTATCTTTCTCGTTTGGAAGATCCTCACCAAAGTGTTTACGAGCCAAAGGAAATCACCAAAACATTTCCGCTCGAGACACTTGGTGTAGTGAATTCTAAGCTTGATTCATCCACCCCATGGTTTACGGACATCACAAATTACCATGCAGGAAACTTCATCATTATGGGTATGACGACTTAACAAAAAAGAAAATTATTTCGTGACGTCAAGTTCTATTTTTGGAACGACCCTTACTTGTTTCGAACTTGTGCGGATCAAATTATTCAACGTTGTGTGTTTGGCACCGAAGCTTCTAACATCCTTAGAGCTTGTCACAAGGGACCCACGGGTGGTCACCATGGTGCTAATCTCACGGCAAAGAAGGTCTTTGATGTCGGTTTCTTTTGGCCTACTATTTACCGAGATGTACATGCACTTGTGAAGTCGTGTGACTCATGCCAACGACAAGGAAAAGCCTCACAAAATGATGAAATTCTACAAAATATCATCCAAGTGTGTGAGATCTTTGACGTTTGGGGCATTGACTTTATTGGGCCGTTCCCATCATCTCGTGGTAATAAGTACATCCTTGTCGTCGTTGACTACCTATCTAAGTGGGTCGAAGCTAAGGCTTTGCCTACGAACGATGATCATGTGGTAGTCAAGTTTTTGAAAATCTTGTTTTCTAGGTATGGAACCCCTCGTGCGATCATAAGCGATCGTGGAACCCATTTTTGTAACGACCATTTCGAAAGGGTCCTAAGGAAATATGGGGTTACACATCGGCTTTCTACGGCTTATCACCCACAAATGAGTGGGCAAGTCGAGGTTTCAAACCGAGCATTGAAAAGGATCTTGAAGAGATCGATTGGGGAAAACCGACAATCTTGGTCGGATAAGTTGGACGATGCTTTATGGGCCTTTCATACCGCTCATAAGACGCCCATCGGGTGCACTCCTTATATGCTTGTATATGGGAAGAATTGTCACTTGCCAATTGAACTCGAACACAAAGCTTATTGGGCCCTTAAGCATTGTAATGATGATATGGAGACCGCGAGAAAACAACGGAAAATGCAATTAAATGAATTGGTTGAATAGAGAGACATTGCTTATGAAAATTCATTGATTTATAAAGAAAAAACTAAAAAGTTTCATGACTCAAAAATTAAAAACCGGGTTTTTAACATTGGAGATCAAGTGTTGCTTTTTAACTCTCGTTTGAAAATATTTTCCGGCAAGTTGAAATCCCGTTGGTCCGGTCCATTCACCGTGACTCAAGTTTTTCTTTATGGGACCATCGAGCTAGCTCAAAATGATGGCCCCAATTTCAATGTGAATGGACATAGGTTGAAGCACTACTTTGGCAGGGAAGTTCCATCCTTGAACAACCTCGACCAAGTAACCTTCCCCAATGATAATTAGTATTGAGGGGATCGAGTTGAGCTCATGAATCGGTAACCAGAAACGAGGTGCCTCGTGGGGGAGTCACATGCTTATCCCATGTACATATTATCGCTTTATAATGTAGTAACGTGAGGGGATTTGTGCCCTTCCAACCTTTGTTCCGTGGTTGTTTGTGATATGTGGTTTTTAGATGATCATGATCTTCACGATTGGAGACTCTCATGTTCGTTTTATGGGAGCACTCGATCGTTTGCTTTGAAGAATTTCTCAATATCCATGATATATCCTTTTATGTTCTAACCTTAGGTTTATAGCACACTTCATAAACGACTTTAAATTTAACGGTTACACCCTTTCCATACTAGATAAGCATTCGACTACGTCTGTAGTATGGGGGTTTCCAATCCGTAGCCTCGAAACATTGAGGACAATGTTTAACTTTAGTATGGGGGGGGGGGTGAATAGATACTTGCCTTGCCAAACCTTCACGCTTTCCAAATTTTATCTTTTTGTTTATCGTTTTGTTGCAAAATAAGGCGAAAAATGGCAAAATTTTAAATTTTTTCTCATGTTTTATAAGTGTTTGAAGACACGAATGTAGGTTTTCTGATGGCGAGAATAAGAGTAATTTTTTACTCGACCGTGCGTGTTGAGCACTTAGCTTCGATTCATTAACTTTATATTAGGCTAAGTCTCATATATGAGGACGAGAAATGATAGATTTAATTATAAGTTACTATGCTAAATGTAGAGTACTCATATTCTTTCAAAAACTCATGTGTTCTCGTTGTTTGCTTATTCTCCCTTCGCTTGTAAATATATTTTTCTTAATAAGTATTGACTTAGCGGTTTAGTCTTGATTGTTGGTTTCTAGTCTTTTCTAGTAGCTTCCATGTAATTAAATTGGAAAGACATTAAGGTTTTTGGGCTTTAATTAGCATTAAAAAATTAATATTTAATTAAATAAAAGGTTTGAGTTATTTTTTATTTTTAGTAAACTCTAATTACATTTTGTAGGATTTATTGCAATTTTCTAGGAATTTTTAGGGTAATTTTTAAATTTGGTGACATTTTACGGTTTTACGTGCACGACTTATCGTCTTAGTTTAATTCATAATCGTAACCGTCATTCTCTTCTAATCTCCTTTCTATTTTCCCTTTTTCATAAACATAATCACATCATTAATCATTTTTTACACAACACACTAGCCTCCTTGAGAACGATCCCCACTTTGGGTCATTTGTGCACGGTTTTCCTAAACCGTCGTACTTACCCTAATTACGTTCTTTTTCCTAAAAGAAGTGTTTTACAACTATGATCTATGCAAAGACCACCACTCTTTGAAACAAATGGTTTTATATATTGGAAAAACTGTTTTGAAACTTTTGTGACATCCAAGGATATAGATCTTTGGTATATAATCATTGAAGGTGATTATATAACAACGGTTAGGAATGTTACTACTAACCAATTTGAATAGGTACCACACGAAAAGCAAACCGATGATCAAAAGACAATGTTTGCGAAAAATAATGAAGCAAAAATGATGCTTTATAATGCTCTACCTAAAAATGAGTACGAAAGAATCTTCATGTGTCAAACCGCCAAAGAAACTTGGCACTCACTTATGGTCACACACCAAGGAAACTCGCAAGTCAAGGATAATAAAATTGATCTACTTGTTCAACAATATGAGCAATTTTCTATTCTTGAAGGAGAGTCAATTGATGTGGGATTCACTCGGTTTAACACTATCATAACTTCACTCAATGCACTTGACGAGTCTTTCTCTAATAAGAACTTTGTCAGGAGATTTATTAGAGTCCTTCATCCAAAATTGCGAGCTAAAGTTACGGCAATTGAAGAATCTAAAGATCTTTTGTTGGAAATACGTTTTTACGTATTTAGAAAGGATCGGTCACTCCAACGATATACTCAAGTATTGGGCTCGTGATCCAATATAGCCCATATAGGCCACATGTAGGGTGGGCTATATAAACCCCCTCCTAGCATGTTAGGAGGGGTTGAACACTTAACCATTTTATCACATTCTATCTTTCTTCTCTCTTCTCTCCTTTCTCTCTCTTCTTTCTCTCTCTAGTTCTTTTATTTCCCATCCATCTCAATAGACAAAACATAACATGCTTAATCCTTAGAAAACGTAGATCTACAATTGGTATCAAGAGCTTGGTTGATTCTTCGGATTGGCGTGTTTTAATCTATTGTTTTGGTAAAATTTTAATTTTCTTTTTCTCTTTTTTTCTTTCTTTCTTTTAAAGTTTATCTTACTTGGTCACGGATCATATTTTTAAATATTAAGATACCATTCTTGAAAAAATTATCAGTTTTTTAGTTTTATCATCTCAAAAGTATCAGTTTTTATAAAAAGTCTCAAAAGTATCAGTTTGTTTTTTTTATATACAATTTTTTATCAATTTTTTTTGTCTTATTTGAGTTTAAGTTTTAGTCATCTTGATCCAGTATATCATTTTTCTCGTGTTCATCAAGAATCCGGACTTTTATTCATTTCGATCCATACTCCATCGGAAAGGTCCAAGTTTGTTCGTTACGATCGCATAAACCCTAGGGTTTGTAAACTGCGATAGCCTTCTTACGATCGTAGTCACGGTCGAAGCTGCGATCACGAGTGCGATCGAAGCTGCGATCACGAGTGCGATCGAAGCTACGATCACGAGTGCGATCGAAGTTGCGATCTGAGTGCGATCGAAGCTGTGATCTGAGTGCGATCGAAGCTGCGATCTGATGCAATCGAAGTTGCGATCTGAGTGCGATCGAAGCTGCGATCTGAGTACATGTGCAATCTAAGTACGATGCAAGACTGCGATGACTTTATTTTTTTAAATGTTGCGATTTGACAAAAGTTTTTGACTCGACTTAACCATTTGAACAAACACAAGACATTAAACAGACCTTAAACCAAACACAAAAGACTCAAACCACAACAGACTCAACACACCCTCGAACTCTAGACCATACTCAAACATAACCAGACTCGAATTCATCCGACTCTCACACTCAAAAACAAACCAAACCCATCAGACTCTAACACTCAAACATAAACTCATCAGACTCATCAGACTCTCACATCTCAAAACAAACTCACCCATTTTTTTCTTTCAAACTCACACCTACACTCAAAACCAACAAATTCAACTCGAATCAATAATTATCCCATCGTCACACTAGACTCATCTTTCAAACTTCTAGACTCAAGCCAAAATTCATTTGTAACCACAAACTGACTCGACTTGGATCAACAAGATCTCAGATATGTGAGCTCAATGATCTTTAAATATTTTTCGAGTTTAATTAATCTCATCAACGATCTCTTTTGAAACATAAACCAGTTTTAATTTTTGAAAAGTTTTTTAGAAAGATATGAGCCCTTGCTTCGAATGAACGAAACACAAATCAATATACATCCCTACCCATCACCTACCTGAGCCCTATTAAGGATCCTGAAGTCGTAGTTTTTCCGATTCGGGGCACGGTTTAGATGGGGTTTTTATTAAGCTAATGTTATCGAAAAGAACGGGGGGTTTGTGTTATTGAATTGTTAGTGTCGTATGTAGATGAATCATGTGTTCATTCTTGGACTAAAAAAGGAAAATATGGTTTTTGATTATCAGATTCGTGTGTGATCAGATAAGAAGGAGATGGGTGATTTGTTTTTAGGAAATGTTCATGATTGGTGCTCAGATGGGATAAAGAAAAAATGGGGGCGGACTAAACAATGGATGTGAGATTAGGCATTGTGAGTAACTGGAGGCTTCTTTTTAGTATTTATATCAAAGACATTGGGCGGAGGAAACAAGAGTGATAGTATTTAAGGTGTGCCACGTTTGTCACTTTTGACTTTTGGGACACGATTGTTTGTCTACATGTGTGTTACTTAGACGAGATTTTAAAACTGGGCTTTATTTTAAAATTTTATTTATCTGTTCCAATTCATATCTACATGTGTGTGAGGATAAGCTTTCAATAGGATTTCGGTTTCAAAGCTATACACCACGTGTGTAGTCACTTTGATTTATTTCAAGTTTGAAATTGGTATTGGTGTTGGACTAAGTTTGTGCATTACTAAGTTTGGACTGATTTTGGTTTAATGTTGTATAATTTTGGTTCTATTTGTAACGTAGTGGGCATTCTTTTATGACGTTTTTTATTGCCAACGTAATTCTAGTATAACCTTTGCTACGCTATATCATTTGGACTGAGCTTGGGTATTTCAACTAATGAGCCGAGTTTGATTTTGATACGGTTTGTGACGTGTCATAAAGACTTGCCAATTTATTATGGTTTCTCGCGTACACTAATTTACGGGATCCATTCGACAACAACAAAATTACTTCACTTTATAACTAGATCGATCTTCAATCCTGATTATTATCAAACGAAATGGAATTGTTGAATTCAACATTTCAAGAGGGAGACATGTATCAAATGCAAGACAAAGTTAGAAGAAGTGGCCTCAAGTTATTTCAACTACTTCAGTCTCATCTTGTGACTCTTTCATGGATTCAAGGAGGGAGCAAATTTGTGACACTATTTGGTTAAGATCGTTATATATTCATTGATTCAATACACATCACTTTGAACCAACTAGATGAGCAACTTCAGAAATCAGACTTTGATCATTCTGCATCAGAATCTGCATTTCAAGCTCTCGTGACACAATTCACGCCTTTCTTCCAATTCAATATCATCAAGTCGGAAAGTTCAGTGATTTGCCAGTCATTTTTTCGAGACACACATACCGAGCTTCAAGTTTTCCGTGGTACGCTATTGAAACTCTTGTCATCGGTCTCGTCTTCGATTTATGAAAAATCCCGACTTCAGTAAGCGTGTGATAATGGAGTGCAAGATTCTACGATGCAAGAGGAAAATGGTCATACAATTGACGCATTAGAGGCTGCTAAAGATTGCAAGGACATGGAATCAACAGTTAAGCATGACATCAGCAACAAGTCAGGGAATGTTCCAGACATCTCTTATGATGACACCATTCCCATTTATGACGAAGAGCCTACACATATGGTACAATGTAATGTTGTATATGATGTCTATGCCGATGAACTACCGCATGTTGAGCATTTCGAACCTAATTATGACAAACATGACATGCAAAAGGGTGATAGTTTTATCACTTTAGATTCATCTGATGCGCGTCATAATGGGGGAGAGATTGTTTAGAATGCTATAGTGCATCATTATAAATGCTTTATGATTGCTTCATTAACTGATTTCGCTTCCAAGATTAAAGAGCTCAAAACAATTTTAGCTCAGCAATCCAAAGAGCTTGAGGATGCCAAAATAGAATTTTCCAAGAAAACGGACAAATTTGAAACATATTTTGAAAGACTTGAAAAGTCAATCGTTGTTCTTGAAAGAAAATTGGATCAAAAAGTTTTAGATTCTAAAGCTGAAAAGGATAATCTTTTGAAACAAATTAAGTTTCTTGAATATAAATTGGCATCCCAAGATAACTTGCTCAAAGAGAATGAGACTTTAAAGGCTCAAGTACAGGAAAAGGTCTTTGCTATAGCTGCATTGAAAAACGAATTGAGGAAAACTAAAGGAACTAGTGTGGACACTAAGCTTGAAAAAACATCAATCTTGGGGAAACCGCCTACAAATCAGTTCATTCGACAACCGACTGCATTTAGATCCGAGCGATCACAATCCTCGAGACCGCAATTTGCCTCCCAAGTTGATATGGTTCATGTTTCTAGAACAATCACTCCACCATCTAGGCCCAATGTAAACTAAAACAGCTTTGGCAAGACCTAATCACATGATTGCCTCTAATTTCCCTAGACATAGTCCAAAGAATACGTCTCGAACTAGTTCAAATGACGTTCGCCATACATTTGGTCTAAGGGAAGCTAAGCAAAAGACACAAGTAAGAGATAGGAATTTCAAACCTACTCAGATGCCTTCTAGTTTACCCAACACTGCTAACCGTAGCATGTCACATCCTAGGAGCATCAATCAATCATCTAGGAATTCTAGATCTTACTCGGACATTAAATATGCTACGTGTAAAACATGTAGGAAATGTGTCTTTAAAGCCAATCATGATTCTTGTATCAAGAAATTACTTAATGAGGTGAACTCCCGTGCTAGACTTAAATCCCAGTGGGTCGCTAAAATCAAACCCATTGGTAAAATGTGGCGCCCCACTGGTAGAACTTTCACTCTTGTAGGAAACGAGTGCCCTTTAACTAGGATTGTCTCCGATTATACTAAGACTACTAGGGAGGAAATTGCAAAGGATGATACATCACTTAAGCCTGATCTTAAGGTTTTATATAAAAGGAAACGTTTGCCAGCTAAAATAAGTGAATCATCTACTCAGGTCACCTATAGCACAAGAAAAGACAACTTTGAACCCCCACTTGCTTCTAAGATAGATATCGCTAACCCATATCAAAGCATGCAAATTCTTAGTGAGAATGAAGGTACCAAAGTTGATGTTCTAAAAGAACGAAGCGGTCCAATCATTGTATACCATTCAACTAAGGATACTCTTAGAGTATTGTTGCTGAAGAAGCAGATATCGGAGAAACAAGTGTCTCATGGGATTCATGGTTAAGCTTACCAACAGGACTTATAGTCACATCACAGACTGTAACTCGTTCATCAAAGAAAGGAAAGTTTATCGCCAATAATAAACTTATCCTCACAACGAGAAATTAATTTTTCTCAGGCATGAGCTAAAATTAAAAACATTCGTAGTTTTTAAGCTCATGCACTATGGCTCACAGTCAAATCACAGTCTGTGACCCGAACTTCAAAGAAAGGGAAGTTTATCTCGTCAATGACCCTCAAAACGAGAAATTAATTTTCTCGGACACGAGCTTACATTAAAACCATTCAAAAGTTTTTAGCTCGTGTATATGGCTCATAGTCAAATAACAGTCTGTGACCCGAACTTCAAAGAAAGGGAAGTTTATCATGTCAACTATAACTTACCCTCAAAACGAGAAATTAATTTTTCTCGGACACGAGCTAAATTTAAAACCATTCAAAGGTTTCTAGCTCGTGTATATGGATCCTCGTTAAATGACAGACGACAACCCGGACTTCAAAGAAAGGTAAGTTTATCTACGCAACGATAACTTACCCTTAAAACGAGAAATTAAGTTTTCTCAGACACGAGCTTATCCTAAAACCATTCAAAGGTTTTAAGCTCGTGTATAAGGCTCTTCATTAAATTATCAGATGATGACCCGATCTTCAAATAAAGGAAATTTTATCGCCGATGATAAACTTATCCTCAAAAACGAGAAATTAAATTTTCTCGGACACGAGCTTACTTTAAAACTATTCAACGGTTTTAAGCTCGTGTAAAACGGTTCATTGTTAAATGTCAGACATTGACCCGTTCTTCAAATAAAGGAAAATTTTATCCCCGATGATAAACTTATCCTCACAACGAGAAATTAATTTTTCTCGGGCATGAGCTTATATTAAAAACATTCGAGGTTTTTAAGCTCATGCACAATGGCGTATAATTATATTTCATATTATGCCCCGGACTTCAAGGAAAGGAAAGTTTATCACCGATGATAAACTTATCCTTACATCGAGAAAATAATTTTTCTCGGGCATGAGCTAAAATTAAAAACATTCGAAGTTTTTAAGCTCATGCACAATGATTTACAGTTAAATATCAGACTGTAACTCGGACTTTAATTTTAGGAAAGCTTATCTTTCATGATAACTTATCGTCGTAACGGGAAATTAATTTTTCTCGGTCATGAGCTTGTAGTAAAACATTCCAAGTTTTAAGCTCATCAAGGAAAGTGTATCTTTTAAATAAGAGAACTTTTCCTCCTAACGAGAAATTCACCTTTCTCAGTCATGAGCTTTACGTTAAAATATTCAAAAGTTTTTCAAGCTCATGAAAACGACTTCTAAGTAAATGTCAACTTAGGACTCGTTCTTCAGTTAAAAGGAAAGCTTATCGCCGATGATAAACTTATCCTTAACAACGGGAAGTTTACAACTTCTCGAACTTGAGCTCGTTTTGTAAGATATTCAACATCTTAAGCTCAAGTAATTGGTTTTCAAAACATTAAACACAATTTTTCGAGAATTTCTCAAAAGGTTTTTCTAAATCTGTCAAAATTGTGTGCTCAAAAATGTTTTGATAAAAAGAACATGTCTTCTAGAATCGATAATATTTACGATACTATAAATGTCATTCAATAATAACACGGGCTTGTAAATAAAGTTCGAGCAGAAGTTCAAATCTTTTAAAACATGCTCAAAATGGCTTGCTATTATTTCAGATAGTAACCCGCTTTTCATATTTGAGTCAAGCATTTCACCGGAAAGCTTTGACTCAACAACGGTATTTAAATTTCTCGGGCATGGTTTACTTTATAACCATTTAAGGGATTGTGTTTACGGAATAACACAATCTAACACGAATATATGTACGTGTCAGTGCATTTATTTGTTAAAACAAGAGAAATCTTGTTTTTTATGAAGTTATCATCTCCACCAACCATAGCAATTTACAATTGATATCTACATTACCGACGATGCGATTACTCAACGGCGACTACAACTCTTTCAATAGAACACGGGTCAACAATTGAGGGGGAGCCTTTGTCCATCATTCAGAATCCTTGATGTCGAGAGTGCCAAGTTCACATATTGGTGTCAAGACAACGATATCAATCATACACATAGAGTCAAGAGATAACTTCAGACGTGATGAGGCGACCAACATTTGTGAACAAGAACCATGTGCTTCTTTCATATGATGTTCTCCATCATTCAGGTACAACCTCATAAATTGCTAATCTTGTGAATACATTATCATATATGATCTTTGCACGTGATAAATACCTAACACTTGTGTTTTAAAGGTATTTTATTTACGTTTCAAGTACACCCTCATTAATTTGAGGGGGAGCTTGTGTAATTCATGAAGATAAGTGGATTTGCATTTTTCTTCCCAAGTTTTCTTAAAATGCTATTAAATCCATTGATATTAAAAACATTGATTGGGCTAATATTTTTAATATGGGGAAGAAAATGTGATTTAATATGGGAAATGATTAATCACAAATGGTTTGACTTAACGTGTTAGCTCATCCCGACATGTACAAAATGTTTTCGGATATCGTGGCATATGTTAAGGGGGAGCAAAATAGATTTGCACTTCAAAATGGATTTCATGGTGACATACACTTACCCAAAACATCTCTATTCACGACGGTGAAGATTGTGGTGACATAAGGATGGTAGGATAGGTTAAAGTCCAATGATTCCTCTAGAACCGGAGGAATCTTCCCAAGGACATTCCATAGCTAGAAATATTGGTCCTTAGGAAAGATGGAGAAAGATTGTGAACGTAGCTGAATGCCGACCAAGTACTTAAGTTAGCACTTGAACAATCACAACAAGGTGCTAGTTATGACGTATTGGTAAGCATTGAA